>CM061921.1:279888752-280113764 GCA_031002005.1 Vandiemenella viatica
GCTTGAACATAGACACTGATTCACTGATAACATTTGATTACTAGTAGGTGAATTATTTGTCGGATAAGTGACCATTGCAGCAGCCAGATGGTGGCTACTCCTCACTTTAAACAAAAACATCTCTATTTTATGAGGAAGAATTTTCAGTGCAATGCTTTTTATACTTATGGCTTACACTTTGCACATCGCAACATGCCCTGAAGGAACCAAATCCTCAACAATGTTGCAATATTAATGTGATCCTTAGATTGAAATTGATAACAAATTTATAGATGTTTAATTGTTTGAAATTAAATGGTATTATCATTTTAATTCGTGTATCAGTCTTCCCTTGCAGTCTATTTAAAAGACGTTTATCAGTAACATCGAAAGAAAACTCAAATAGGATTCTAATTCAATTATTTGATGCAATTATTAATGTTTTCTCTTTTACTATTGACCACGCAAGAATCAAATTTCTTCACGAGCTTTCTAACATAATTTTTTTAGAAGACGATAACAAATTCTAAGGAGTGAAACTTTTTTTTTTTTTTGCTTCTGGCTTTACTTCTCGTCGACGTCGAGGTCATTAGTCGCAGGAATGGATTGGGGGCAAGGAATGGGAAGGAATTTGGCCATGAAATTTCAAAGGAACTATCCCGGCATTCGCCTGGAGTGATTTGGGAAAACCATATAAAACCCAAATGTGGAGAATCGGACGGGGATTCTACGGAATTGACTGTCAGAACGTTACCCCTCACCCATCACAATCGGTCGAGTGAAACCTACTTTATAGCCGTAACTTACACTTTTATGACAGTGCACTATTCTAACTTTTCGAATATCACGTTCAGTTCTGTGCGAATGTATCATCAGTTTTATTGATGAGCTGTAGCATTTACATTGAATTGTTTTTTCTCCTATACAATGATGATCATCACTTTTTGCTGCCATCCCTTGCTGAATAGATTTCGCTAACTTAAAGTCACATCTCAAAAACTTTTCCTTCAGTTTGTTCGGATGTTTCGCATGGAATGAGCAGTAATGTTTTCTGAGATCGCATCAGTAGGTTTAGCTAACATTGGCTGCCTGTCTGGTCATGTCAGCGGTAATTATTGTTAGCTTTTGCGATTACCTCAGAATGCAAACTCTTTTAGCGGATTCGTGCAGTCGTGTAAAATTATAGGTTCAGGCTATGATAAAAACAATCAACAGGTGTGTAGGTGGGTGGGGGCGATGTCGAATCCACACAACTCAGCCTTATCTCACGTAAAGCGTGGTAATCAATATTGTTTATTACGGTGCAACGGGGCAATTGGAGTATATTAACGGCTCTGAACCAATTATGAAGACTACTTTACTTCCATATTTCTCTCAACATGCAGTCAAAGCGCAAGTGTTCGACCCCACTGTACTACTCTTATCAACAGGGCAAGTATTTCTGCGCCAGCCTCGGTTGCGTAGCGGCCAGAGCACTGGCTCCGCGCAACGAAGGTCACCAGTTCGAGTCCGGCCAAGAGCATGGGTGTTAAAGTGTTCTGTGTTATGTCTGTCCTGTACTGTCCATATTGTAGGAAGCGAAACACTTGAAGCGTTATAAACAGACTGGAGCTGGCTGTATCAGCTAAGTAGCCGAATGCCATTAAAAAAATGGAGTAACACACATCAGTCGCTTTGAAGTGCTAAAAAGTCGTTACTATTTATTAAGTCTTGTATATTGTATATGATATACTACGAACTGAGTTTCTATTACTCTTTTCATCCCAGTATACATGTATAGTTTGGATCCTGAAATGATTATTTGATATATAATACTTTTTTGCAGCATTCGCTACAGAGTAAACGCATATCAAAATTACGAAGAAAATATTAAAAGAAATACGTAAATATTGGTTTCCGTACCATTGATTAGGTAAAAATACTCTACTCTGCATGTTCTACATTGTAGTTTTAAGACATTCACATAGTTATAAAAGAGGTAATATTAGCTAAACCACGAATTGAGTTTACATGTGGTTTCTTGTTTTTACTTTTCCTCTACCACAAATGACATGTTTCAGACTCAGTTAATGCTATTTTTCTTAAGACCCGTTCAATGCTGTAACATTTACCAATACCTGACAGTATGTCCCAGCATCTCAGTAGTCATAATTAAATGGAATAAATGGTTAAATCCTTCAAAAATAGAAAGTAATTTTACTATCATGATGTTTCCCCAATAACACATAAACATTGTAAAATGAATGTTATTTGTGTTGTAAGCGATATCTGCAATTTTATTTCATATAAAGAACGTTTCCTTAATTACTCAAGCTATCAATACTCAGATACTTAATACAAATGTCGATAGCTCATAACATCTGTATCACCACTGTCAGAATTTCTGTAAGATTACTGTAAAAGCCATGTACAAACGAGATCATGAAAATCAGTAAAGTACTTTCGACTGACCAGGACAGTTTTGTGTTAGTAGAGAGCACTTTATAAGCAGTAAATTTCCATCTGATGTGTTAGATGCCGTTATTGGTAGAAAAGGTGTTTGGATTAAATGATGAATAGAGATTGGTGTCTCATCTACCACACTGAAACTTGTGAAAGGCATTAGAGTATGGAACCATAACTGCGAGAGGCCAGGGTATCACTTGATCGGTTTTTAATATTTCATATAACTTCATTCATTTATGTATTAAAACATCTCTTAAGGAAAATCATAATAAGCCAGGAAAGAAATAGTCACATAAATGTGGTCTAGGAATAGTATCTGTAGGCCGTACTAAACCCGTGGACACAGCGCACAAATCTATTTAAAAATAAAGATTCGAATACAATTTATTTGGTTACCGACAAGACTACACACTCCCCTGCTTAATGTCAACATACACAGCCTCAATACTAGGAACAAATGCTCTACCAAAAAAGAATAGAGTGCATTATATAACTTTTTTAATCCCTTTGTTTGCTTATGACTTTACGCCTTGTTGACGTCGAGGTAATTAAAGGCGGAAAAAGAATGGGGCCATTAACGGGAAAGAATTCAGCCTTGGCCTTTTGAAAGAACCATCCCGACATTCGGAAAACGCAAATCTGGATAGCCGGACGGGTTTGCGAATTCGCTTCTTCCAGAATGCGATACTGTCTTGGATTCTTTTCATACAGAGCTGGACGAAGTCTCTGGTAGGTAAACTACAATAATTCTTTAAGATTCTAAATTGATTATCATCAAGTATTGGACAGATTAATTTCAAGTTGATTGACTTACAAAAAGTTTATTCCCAACAATTCAGTGAGGCTTAGAAAGTTTTTTTTGCGCGACAAATTGAAACACTGTTATCTTGGTTGTCCGGGTTGAACCGCGTAAAATATAAAAAAAAAACTTTTTAATAAAAGTCTTTGTAACAGTGGAAGAATCGCTACGAAAACAAATAATCTTCATAGACTGTTGACAAAATGGGGTATGCCTGGATTGCCGATGCAAAACTTTCGTCTTTTTTATTCATTTTTGCTATAAAAGATAGAAGATAAAATACGAAAAAATGTATCGCAGTACTAGTGGTCAGGAGCTAATAGACCACTTTTAATACTGGTTTCATGCCACCGTTCACTCGGTTTCTCTTTCACCACACGGAAAGAACATGTTTCGAGATAATCGAGATCAAAGTTTTCGAACGCATTGTTTAAAATTTAACCGCAATTCACAATCATGCTTAGCTAGGTTTTTAATGTATTACACACTCACTGACTTAAGTAACAGCTGCCCAAAGGAAAACAATAAAACCATAGTATACTGCGAGCCTGCTCTTTAAGGCACGATCCAAAAATGTATTTTGCTCGGGCGAGTTTTTCTCATATATTTGACAGCCGAAAGTATTTAAAATGAAAAATAATGTTTAACTAGCACTGTAGCCACAATTTTCTGCATCAATCTGTCTCACTTTACGTTTGTGTACCATGGTCGTTTATGACAATAGTGTTTTGTGAAAATACAGTACCGGACTTACTGTTAACTAATCTTCTAAAAGCTTCCGAGTTCGATTCCTGAATCATTAACTTATTCTATCGACACGCAGGTAATCGAGCTGTAGTGCCCGATATCTGGAGAACAACCATAATACTTAATCATAGAGCTTATTTTAATAGATTTAAGCTTTAAATTATTCTATTTCTCCACGAGCCAATACACTGCGTTACTGTAACAAGAAAAGATAATTTTAATTTGTTTAGCTATTTTTATTAAGCCACATATGGAAGAATTTACACGAGCATTAAAAATGAAGAATTGTATGATCGCATTGTTTCCTCCGTAATAAAAGAGACATCAGCGGGTAGGAATGCTAAAACAGTTGTTGGACGCCGGAAGATACTTCCGGTCTCCGGAAAATTCATCGGTCACAGCTCGGCAAACTGTATACCCGTCTCCGTGCTCAGATACCACATCGAACGCAAACCAAAATGATCTGTGGGCAGGATAGCATCTTTGAAATACCAGGAAATCCGACTGGAGCTAGATGAAGGCAAGTCCCATCTAGTCTGGTATTTGGCTTCACCTGTATATCCCGAGTCGGGCTCAGCATTCGGGAGGACGCGGGTTCAAATCCCCATCCGGGCATCCAAATTTCGGTTTTCCATGTGTTCCTGAAATCACTCGAGTTGAATGCCGGGATGGTTCCTTCAAAAGGACATGGCCGAATCCTTACCGTTCCCTGCCCGCAATCTTCCCTCAGCTTAAATGACCTCACTATGGACGATCTGTAAAAACTTCATTGAAGGAAAGAAATATAGAAAATTCATGTCGCAATAAACCTAGGGAGACAGTAAGGAACGAATTGGCGTTGAACAAAAAGCTTTTCAAATGATTTGCTGAAATGATCAGGATTGTGCTTGAAGGGGAAATTAATAGTAAAATTTCTATGTCTGCATTCGAAATCGTTCTTACTTACGCCATTGATTGTAATTTCCTCTCCTATATGGCAGAATTTACACTTTACCTCATCCTACTTTTATGTCTATTCTACGATTATTTTTAACATTTCTAGTATACTTCATCACTCTTTTCTTGCTCTGCTTACATTTCGATCTAATTCCTCTCCCAATATTTCTCTCGTGCCATTCAGTAATTTCTCAATATCTTCACTCATATCTCCTCCTTGATCCGTTTTGCTACGTTCAGATTTTTTTTCACATCGGTGATAGCCTTCTTCCACAGTATATTAGTGATGTAGACTGAAACCTTGCTCCACACATTTTTTTTAGCCGTGCTTGTTTCTTTTTGACTGATACTTGTCTCTCTCGATTTCTCCCGTTGCAGCCTCCATTGGTTACTTTACCCGTGTTAATCAAGAGGGTTTTAGAGGCCTCCACCATAGTTTAAACTATATTTGTTAGATCTTGAGCATTACTACAAGGGCTGGAGCATTACTACAAGGGATGGAGCATTACTACAGGGGATGGAGCATTACTACAAGGGATGGAGCGTTACTACAAGGATCGAACATTACTACAAGGGATGGAGCATTACTACAAGGAATGGAGGATTACTACAAGGGATGGAGCATTACTACAAGGGATGGAGCATTACTACAAGGGATGGAGGATTACTACAACGGATGGAACATTACTACGAGGGATGGAGCATTACTACAAGAGTTGGAGCATTACTGCAAGGGATGGAGCATTACTACAAGGGATGTGTTGCTATCTGCACGCGAAACGTATACTCAGTTACTCAGTCCTATTCATCCACTCCAGTAATAGTGATACGACTGTGGTATCCATTCGATTTCCGATCTTTTTAGGTCAGCAGACGACCATGACCTGAGAAATGTCAATAAAATGAGTTCAGAAAAGTACTGTGTATTATAGTGCGTTCAGTTAACAGAGGCGGCTCAAGGTCAGTCTGCTCTGTCTTCAGCATGCCAAGGTGAAATTTACCACTCGCCTACCTGGACACAGCGTTCAGCTCGGAGAGGTAGGAAGGGACGGGGTGGTGAGGAGACGTGCGGGGCCAGGGGAACATGACCTTGAGCCACCAGATAGTAGTGAACAGAACATAGAACATTCTCGATCATAATCCACTTATAAAGAAGCGAAGTGAATTAAATACCGTGCCACCACAAACGTAATTCTTCCGAGCTTACTGTGGTAAGTGGATGTTGTTAAAGTGTCATTCCATTGTGACGTTCATCAGGCACGAAGAAACTGAGCATTAAAACCTTCGCTGAGAAGTCGTATAGTCGGTGGTGAGCTTTTAGCGGCCGCTGTTAGGGCTTTTAGCGCGCTAACTTTGTTGCACTGCAGTCTCTCCAGCTTTAATTTGTGGATTCTGCCAACTGCAAACGTTCATGCGGTCGCAATGACACTCAATAGTAAATTTATACTTACACTTATTGCTTCGAATACAGAAACCTCCATATTATATATATGCGGTGTAGTAGTATATACGACTTCTTAAACGTCTACACAAATTTTGTGTCATAATGCTTTAGTAGGCACATTAAATTCATTTATACATAGTTCGTAATGAACGGTTTTGAAAAAAATGGATATATATTTAAAAAATGTGTCAAATGTGTGTTACATTCTTGCGATAACTGCAACCTACGTTGACTGCATTAAATTAAATAAAAAATAATTAGTTTCATCAAAATATTAACAAATTTTTTATAACAAGTGATTTTAAAACGAATCCATTATTCGTTTTGGGGGGATTGTATTTGAAATGGTATATTTAAAGCGAACCCAAAACTAAATACAATAGAGAAAAAAAATTGTACTGGTTGTTGGACATTTTTGTAAATTTTAATAAAAAGGTGTTTTAACGAGATGTGTTTTACCCGATGCATGATATTCTCTAGCGAATGACGCTAATGATCTCGCTGTCGACGCGCTCTAAAGCCAGAGTCTCTAGCGAATAATACACACGATATTTTTCCAGAAAAATTATGTACTGATGAAATAGATTTATTAAAAGTTACTTATTTCGTTATTTTTCGAATCTATCAGGAAGACAATTACTGTAAACTTCAGGAGATTACGTATCAGAGTGAATTATGACAGAATTTTTGATTTACTAATTTCTGAGATTTAGTATATAATTGGATTCGTTGGCTGTTTTTCGCCATAAACTAATGCAAATCGTGGAATAAAAAAATCCAGGTATTGGAAGCTTTGATTTGACATCGACGAGGATTATCTTTTTTTACTTCAACTACTCTCTCGATTTTTCCAAATTTTTGTTTATTATCGTGTTTCGGGTAGTAAGAACTAAAATAGCTCACAATTAATTTTTTTAAGACAAAGGGTTCAGAACTAACGAGTGTATTCATTAGTGTTCTTTCATACGAAACTCTGAAAAACTTTTGTTTGTAACAGTATCTTTCGTATTGTCCGTAAATGTGAAACAGAACAACAAAAACGATGGGGTCCATTAAGCTTCTGAAAAACTTGATAAAACTTACTGAAGAATCAGTTCGCCTTTGAGATAAAGTTAAAATTTCCATTTTAAACGCATCGGTTGGTTCTTTTTAGAATTTCGAAGAAAGAAAAACGAAATTGCGTCTGTAGAACAAACAAAGTACGAGCAACACGCTTTGACGTAAGGAACAGCTGACGGTTCGTTGTGCACGCATCCCGTCTTCCCTCTTTTAACTCACATATCGTTCGTTCTTTGTGTTCTGTGGCGCACATTCACACACAATACATGTCGACTGCCTTTCTACGAAATATAATACCAGACCTAAAAGAGGTTGTTTGCAGTTGCGGCTTACAGAGTTACATATGGATGTAATCAGTTACGAAGTCTGCAAGGTTGCTGATTCAGTTCTTGTTATTTATTACCAACGTAAAACTCAAGAAGAAGGTACTGACTGAACAATGGATGCAAGCAGCAAATAGTATGAATGGAGTGATTTAACCAAGAGCAACGATTTTACATAGTTAGTTCTGAAAATATCACAATGAGAGAATAGTTGAGTATGCGGATATTTATCTGGTTTATAACCCTTTCACGCACCTGCTTCAAGAAACAGCTGGGTAAGGTTCGGATAATAGGCCATTTATTATTATTATTAGCGAATTTACCTTATCGGATCACGCCAAGGCTTGATTCTCATCGTTTCTTGTAATTAGGAGTTCGTCGCCGGCCCTTGTAGCGTAAGGGTTAGTGAGCTGATCTCGCGTTGCACGGGTCGCCGGTTCGAGTCCGGCCAAGGGCATGGGTGGTTTTAATAAAGTGTTGTGTCTGTCCGTCCATACTAGTGAGTAATTATGACGACGATAACACAGCACACATACACTTGAAGATCCAAACATACCCTTGTAGCTGGCTGACAGTGCCAGAAGTCAATATTAAAAAAAAAAAGAAGAATTTGTCCAATGTTTCCACTGGGTAGTTAGAAACAGGGATTGTCAGTTCTTGGAGCAATGGAGGAGCTTAAGTGTTGCCATCTGTCTGCGATTCGTGTAATTTATGATTTCTATGATACGTGTATTTTTGTTTGTAGTTTTTTGGTGAAATATGCAGATTATGAGATTGAGTCTGGGGACACCTAGGTCAGTGTGTCTCAATCTTTTTCAACCCAAGCACCAGAAAAATGTTAAAAATAATTCCGTGGACCACTAACTCATATGGGTCCAATTCTTTTTACCTACGTGCATGTATGTAGGTTAATTCGGGCCTACTTAGGACCATGGTAAGCCTTCGTTTGGCTTGAATTTGCTGTGGATGTGCACACATCGGTGTTAGAACTAGGATTGTTAGCCCTAGAAGCGATGCATACTTCAACGTGGAATCCGAACCACGGGAGCGTTCTGGCGTACTTTACATTACACAACAAGCTGTGCCACAGGTGAATGTTGAGTCAGCCCCCCGCCCCCGCCCTCGCCCACCCCTCACCCCCGAGACAATGATTCGAAACGGGAATGTTTTGATCACCAATCAGACGCCTTGACCACTGTCACCAGATCGCTCGTTTTACCTATGTGTACATCATTAATCAACTCTCCCAGTTGTTAACAGCATTCACCGCAATCCTTTAAGACCTACACCTGCAACAAGATCCTCAAAACAGCTATTAACTTAATACTTAAGGGAACGACGCAATTTGATGCCAGCTGGAAATACCAGATATTTGCCTGGTCGTTAAAATATTCATGATCTTTAGAAAGGTTTTTTTTTTTTGTATAGCTTTATACAGTACAAATATTGTATCCATTTTGTGTGAACAATTATTACTATTTTATTTCTTGTTATACCTTGAATAAAATTAGAATTATTTTTTTAAATATTTTGCCTGCGGATCACGTGCCCCACCTTCGCAGACCACAGGATGAGACTGACTGGCCTAAGTGACTGCGGAAAACAGCCTAAAAACCGCAATCCATACTGCCGGCGCGAGGTGTCCAGGGCACTCGCCTGGTCCCGTTGTACCTCCCCGGCCCAGTGTGCTGGCGGGTAATAGGACATTCATATAGTTAACAACTTTTTTGATTTATGAATTACTCTCGCTGTGAATAATTCCACATTCCTCTTCCTATTAGATGTATTCACAGAAGTTACAAACAAGCAAAAAATTTATTTACCAGTAATAACTGATTTTGACGTTTGAAGTTGCATTGATTTCCGTGCGAACTTTAGTTATGTTATCTGTTGTAGACGGTGTCTTATTTAATAATAGTACATACATAGTCCATACATAGTCCATACATAGTCCATACATAGTCCATACATAGTCCATACATAGTCCATGCATCCATACATCCGTAATAACAAGGGGGCTATCTGGCACGGTCAGAACGGATTTCGGTCTTTCGAATACATGTTAAAGGATTAAGGAAATTGGGGAGTTATCAGAAACAAGCGTAGAAAAAGCAGGAATTTTGGATAATATATTTAAAAAAGCTTTCACGACAGAAAACTCTGAGCAGATTCTGATACTTAACAATCATACTGACAAAATTATGAATGATCTCGTTCTTGATGTCGAGGGAATAACTAAACTGTTTATGAATGTAAAAGCCAATAAGGCTCCCGGACCAGACGGTATTCCTAAAAGATTCTACTAAGTACGCAAAGGAAATTGCACCGTATTTCATGAAATTATATACCGCCTCCTTGTATCATGGAAAAATATAAGCCGAATGAAAGGCCGCTATCGTAAGTCCAATATTTAAAAATTGGAATGTTAATGATCCTAAAATTATAGGTTGATCTCGTTAACCTCAATATTTTTCAGGATTTTAGAACATATCGTCTATTCAAATGTCATGCGGTTTTTGGATGATGGTGAGCTTTTAAACCCAAATCAACATGGCTTCAGAAAAGGCCAATGCTGCGAAACACAACTTGCACTTCTAATTCACGATTTGTGTCGTATTATAGATGAGCAATCCCAGGTTGATTTAGTTCTATTAGATTTTAAAAAAGCTTTCGACACTGTGCATCACACTAGGTTACTTAGGAAACTTCGTGGTTACGGCATATCTAGACAAATATGCAACTGGGTTGCAGACTTTCTGAAGGGCAGAACACAGTGTGTAGTTCTCGACGGTGAGCGTTCATTACTTACCGAAGTGAGGTCCGGGGTACCCCAGGAAAGCGTGATAGGGCCTCTGATGTTTCTCATATACATTAATGATTTGTGCGACATAATAGGGGGGATGAAAAGATTATTTGCCGATGATGCTATTATTTATCGTGAAATCAAAACCCAGGACGACTGCGTTTTGTTACTAGATGATATTAGAAAAATAATTGTGTGGTGTAAAGACTGGCAGTTGGAGTTAAACGCTAAAAAGTGCCAAGTCATGCGTGTAAGTAAAAAGGTGACACCATTTAGCTCTGATTATGCAATGAATGGTACTATCCTTAGAACGGTAGATTCCGCTAAATTCCTAGGGGTAACAATTCGTAATAATTTGTCGTGGAATGAGCATATCGAGAATGTAATAGGGAAAGCAAATCGTATGCTCCGATTTCTAGGTCGTAATTTAAAACAGTGCACTCTGGAAGTTAAATCGATTGCACACAAATCACTAGTGCGTCCTCGCTTAGAATATGGTTGCTCTGTATGGGGTCCCCATCAAAAGGGGTTAATGGAGTCATCGGAGAAGGTCCAAAGAAGAGCTGTCCGATTCGTGACAGGTATATATAGTTGGAGGGAAAGCGTAAGTGCGATGTTGAAGAATTTAGGTTGGGAAGACCTGGAACACCGAAGGTGTTGCTCTCGACAGAAGCTAATTGAAAAATTCACGACTGATGTATTTCGGAATGACAGAAAACAAATATTGCTACCAGCAACATTTCATGTCTCGGAATGACCGCGAAAATAAGATAAGAGAAATCAGGGCCAGAACCGATTCATTTCTGTACTCATTTTTTCCACGAGCGATTAGGTAGTGGAATAGAAAGGATTTACCGGACGAGTAAACTTAAAATCCAACAGGAGTAGCTTTCGATAAAGCACTCCGGCCATCCTGATCTTGGTTTTCCATATATTTCCTGGACCAGTCCAGGCGAATGCTGGGTTGGTTACTCACATTAGCCCATGGACGCCTCCTGCCATATCCCGTATATCCCTTCTAAACTATTACCCCTTCGGATTGGTGCAATGCACCCTCTGACACACAGTTTTAGTGAATCGCGGAGTAATAATAATTATAATGATGATATCCATAACTTGTGCGGGAGATGTATTATTTCCTTCCAATGGGCGTCAGTGCTTGAGGTATATATATTGAAAAAATACGGTGCATACTAAATACAAGCGACGTTGTATATGAATCAGCAAACAACATCATGGATTGAATCAATACATCTCTATTGCCGATGACGATGGCAGAAGTGTCTTAATATTATGAACATTTAATATTCACAGTCTGGTGGCGCCTAGCTTGGACTTCAATGACCCAGACACTTGAGGCTCCGACTACATTAAACTCATGAAAAACTGGATGCATAAAATAAATAGTTAACTTAATTGGCGATGACAACGACCAACAGTCAAGTACGAGTCATGGACTGGCAAGGAACGGCGCAGTGCAGGCTACGGAGGCAAGAATCAGAGAACCTGCACAGCCCATCTACATCTACATATATACTCTGCAATACACAAAGTTGTGGGTGGCAGAGGGTACTCAGCACCAAAACTGTGCATTCCATTCCCGAAAGGTACGAGGGAAAAAAAATTCATATAAGAATCAGTGCGGCACCTTATTTCTCTAATCTTTCCTGTCATTCCGACTCAAATAGGTTGGTGGACTAAGTATTTCACCACACCCGTAAGTGAAAGTGGGAGTACACATGTTTACCAATAAGTTTAAACGAAACGTGCGTCGTCTATCTACCAGAGACTACCAGCCCAGTCTACTAATGAGTTCTGTGACGCTTTGATAAGGACTATAACAAGTGGTCGCGAATCCAGCGACTCTTCTCCGTACTTTCTCTATACTGTCAATCAACCTCTTACGAAACGGATCCGAAATGGCATAACAGTAGTCTAAATGTGAACGCACAAGAGATTTGTACGCTATCTCCTTTGTTTGTTTATTACAATTCTTCAGGATTCGAACTAGGAATCGCAGCCTAGAATTAGCTCTACCTACTAACGAATTAATGTGTATGTCCCATTTCATGTTCCTTTGTACTGTTACTCCCAAATATTTCACAGAATCGACCATATCAATAACTGAACTGTTTACCTCGTATTTCTAAACAATCGGATTCTTCTTGTTAGTTAAACACATTGTTTTTTTACAGTTTAGTGTAAGTTGCCATTCATTCCAGCATGCCGAACTAACATCCAGATCGCGCTGAATTTCTAAGCAATCGCTAGACCCGTTCCACGACAGCCGATACCCAAGTACTCTCGATCCGATTGTCTACAGGATTTTCATATCAACGAAGGAGTACTAGTGGAACTTAGGATACCCCCTGAACACTGAAGCTTCGAACGATCGCGGGAAACAGATTCTGCACGACAAGCTGAAATTAGTGTCCGCTACGGATCCAACTGACTTTAAAGGATACTACAGTAAACTTAAAATTTTCTAGAGATGTAAATGTATCATTTAAGTCTTACAAGTCATTTTAATTGTATCACTGTCTTTTCTTAAAAAAAAGTCAGATTAGTTGGCATTATCAAAAAAAAAAAAAAAAATAGTTTTTATGACAACTTACCACGACTGAAACTTTCTTCGTAGAATAATCGCCAAAAATCCATGCCTGTATCCTCTCAGCGAACCAATCATTGGTTTCCGTGTAGTTTCATATTGTATCCATAATGAAGTTCGCTAAGCAAAATGTGACTCACATCTTAGGCGGGTGAGAAAGGATGTATTGCTTAACTTGCTTGTAGTTTGAAAATTCAAAATTGTGTTCCTGTTTCTCCGGATTTAACAAATAACACAGGTTCGGACCACAGCCCACATGAGTGCTTGGAGATGGATATTAAGTTCTTAATTTTTAAAATACTTCTTGACACATAAAAGCGTCCTTTAACTCTTGCCCGCCATAAGAGTTTGGCTAATATTCTGCGGCTATTCTGATAACACTACAGTTGATTTAACACTGATTCCTGCCTTGAAAACCGAAAAATGTGTTCACAACTGTGTCCTTGAACTGTGATTGCGCTGCTACGTGATGGTTGCTATTGGAGAACAGATCGCCGTTAAGTCGTCTAGGATTTAAAAACAGGGGAAAACCGTTTGGTGAATCACTTGAAAATTTTAGAATTACGAAAGAAAGTGACTGGTTGTATTGGTTATTGTTTAGTGAAGCTTTTATACTTTGATAATTATTAAAATTTATTGATCTGTGGCACCGCACACTGGATAGGGGGAGATGCAACGGTCTGCAATTTCCGCTTCATAAACTTCACATTTCACAAACAAAATACACACTTATCACTCACAGAACATAGTTACGCATGTCGCAATCAGATGGCACCACTTCACTTCCACCTTTAGTACTTAGTACCGCCTGGAGATGGGTATAATATCCTCGCGCTCAGCAAGAGCATGAGGCTGTAAAACCAAAGCTCCAAATTTGACCACGCCAATGATGAGTAACACTCATCAAAGACAGCCGACTCCTAATGTGGGAAGAGGTGGTGAAGAAGAAGGAGAAGATGATTCAAGGAGATCATTTCCAGAGAAAAATGTTAATTACTTGATAAAAACTAAAAATTATAGCAAGAAAACTTTATTGCGGCGTATTAAATAAATCAAAGTAAAATAACAACACTGATCTGGAAAGATCGCTTTGGTAGAATTACAATTGCTGTATGAAATAATTATGTATGAGATATGAGTCCAAATGAAAAACGAGGCAATAACAAAACTATAAATTCAAGTTAAATTTAGCAATGAAAACAACTGAGTGAACATGGACGTTTTATAAAAATGACGTTGGTTACAGGGTCACTTCGAGTCTGGAATTAGAGAAAAATCATTGGTGCTGCGAACAGTACGGTTTTGGATAATTTACTAGTTCATTAGAAGCGCACAGCTTAGTATATGAGATGATATCGGCACTCCAAGCGCCATCGGTGTTAATAATACAGTCTAACCTGGTGGCTAAACAGTGATCGCAAAGTCATACAAAGACTTCACGTCTGTATGTCTAGTTCGATCATATTATTCAAACTCCACCCGTTGTGGTTGGCCGTGAATAGCGACTAATTAGCAATAACTTTTAGATTGTTGATCATGGAACTTAACTCTATTCGCTAGCTCATTTACAAAGTCTCTCCTGTACCCATCCTGTATTTCTATTGGCTGGTAGAATCTCCCACCAAACCGAAATTCTGAGAAATGACCTCTAAGTAGCACCCTTTCTGAGATCTTCACGCTGAAGCAAACACAATTCTCATTGCAGTCTTTATTTATTACGACTCCGTGGTCAAATCATAAGTCTGCATATCCGTTTACTGCTTGGAAGATCCTGATTTATTTCTTTGTTGCTAAATGTCTGTGCGAGCTTTTCTCTCGTCACTATGCAGACACACATTTTCATCCAAAGCTACCCAGCAAAGACGAGAAGTTCCTGTCCACTGATACTCTTACTTCACGGAGTAGATAATATCCCCAATGCGGACGTGGACAGCCCTCCCAGGGTCAGCCGATGATTGCACCCCCCCCCCAACCCGTCTCAGTCAAACTATCATTATGGGAAAATACGAGTAACTTGATACCGCGTCCAAACCCGCATACGTGTAATTTAATAAACCAATTCCGTCAATAATTGAACCTCACAAATGTGTGTAGTGACCCAGCACCACACTGTTCATATCAGATCGCGTACTCATCAAAATTAATATGAAAACAAATTTATGAGTGGCTACAATTTGCACACAAAATGTTTGGTAAATTTAAATGTTTCCTAGTGTCGTATCACACTCTTTGGCATCTGTTTTGTCATTTTAACTTATTTTTTTACGCCTCGTCGACAGTTAAGGTCATTAGAGGCGGGATGGGACTGGGGACAAGGAACGGGAATGAATTCTTCCATGGCCTTTTACTCTTTTTGTCACTGAAACATTACTAAAGATCAGTATTTTGAAATGGCACAAGCATGCTAAAATTTTTCGTGTTTCTGTTTTAAGTTCCTACATTTGTATTTTTGTTTACTGTTCCTGCAGATAATTACAAGCTTAATGATAGCCTATCAGAAAAAATGTATAGTAGATGGTTTGTTTAACTATTGATGATTAATGGTAACTAATCGTAAGTTTTAATAAAAATTATAACGCAATAATTGTTCAAGTTGCATGACCTAACATTTTAAATATTATTTCTACCTTAAATTTCCGTGTATTTTTCGATGATTGTAGGTTTGTGCATGCAACAATTCTAAATGGCATTTTTAATTATTTTGCTTATTTCATTTACTTTATTGTCAGCTGAGGGTACCTCCCATCAGTAAGAAGTTCCCCTGTGCATTACAGTCCAAGAGGCAAGAGGGATGAAACATTACTTGTAGGCGTGAAAAATAAATCCAGTTTTTCTGATTTTATCCATTCTGCCTTTGTGACCTAAATACTTGGCGGAATCGTAAACCCCGTATCACGTGTCTGTGAGCGAAATCTGTACAAAAGCCTTCACTTTAACCCTACTTAACCAGAGGGAAAATATGATTTACATCTAAGGGAAATACCTCACTAAATTTTATATTCATTTCTTTTTTAAAAGAAAACAAAATAAGGAAATAAGATGTATGTTGAGACGAAGAGCCTAGATCAAGATAGTAACAAAGGGATCACTTATATTCCATTATTGACATCGCCACGTTTTGCTCACATGACCGTAAGTTTTTGTTGCTGTTATTGGCGCTTAAAGGCGCGTTGACGGTGAAATTTTTAGCGCCCTAACCGCAAGTAATTTTTAATATAGGATTTCATGGAAAAATTTGGAAACTACGTTCTTCTAGTAAAGAATGAAGGAGTTTCTACGTGCTAATAGTGGCCATTAGGTTCTATTTGTTTCGTTTCCCGCTTCAAACTCACTAGCTGTTACACGCGACCACGTAGGCGTGGACTTAGAATTGCATTGCTAGGATTGAATACTGAAAGTTTTAAGTTACGTAAAAGATATCCCAAAAAAACACAGAGCCAAGATGATATGACGGGGAGGCCATCTCCATACCATTCTCATGAAGAGAAGCAATCTGCAACATGTTTAAAGATGGAAGAGTGGAGGTTATGGACAAAATCCTCTCGGGTAACTAGCCGAGTATTTTATTCATGTTTGAAAATAGCAACAAACTAGAGGATAGGGGTTAACTATGGGAGAATGCCCGCCACAGTTCCTCCGGCAGATTTTTGTTTGTCGTTTCAAATTATACCACTTTCTGGTGACATCGTCTGTCAATACCATTTTGTACACAACGTTTTTGGTTTTGTTGTCCTTTGCTCAGATATACAGCGTTTAGGGGTTGGAAACCCGTGAGGTAGCTACATATAATTACCCAAGGGAAAAAAATTATTTTCTGAGTGTTCTCAGTTTCTATCCCTGGGCTTTATTGATAGTTGTAGTAAGTTGTGTCTGTACATGAGATTTATCAACAGATCATACACAAATTGACTGCGAGAGAAACAGTGACCAATGTGACATTACAGAGACATTCTCACGTTATCCGTCTGTCTGTCACTGTTTAATTAGTTTTCTAAAGTTTGTGTCGAAATATGTTATTTATCCCGAATAAAGTATGCCATGCCGTTTGTAATGATCTATAGTATCAGCATGGCAAATTTCATCAAGATCGGTTTAGTCGTTTAGTCACGAAAACGTAGCAGACAGAGAGGCATTTTTAATACGTATTATTATAGACATTCAGCTTAGATCAGGGGTCCCCAAACTTTTTATCACTTCGACCCCCTCATAGAACATTTATCTTCTCATCGACCCCCAGATTAAACGTTTAATAAAAACAAGTGCCGGATCTGGGGGGGGGGGGGGTGTACACCGGGGTGCCAACTTGGAGGGGGCGGCAAAATCATGTTTGAAGGTCGGCGATTTAAGTCGCGGAAACCTTTTTTTAGCTCTACTAGTACACTGGGCGCCGGGCAGCAACAACAATGAGTTTGACCAACAATCGGGGCGGCGACAACAATGTGGTTGGCTGACAATCGAGGCGGCGACACTTGGGGTCAGACGGCAAAAATGGAAGCTGCAAATAATGTTGCAAGGGGCGGCATTCCTACAGTTTTTGCCCCGGCTCGAAAAATTCCTGGATCCGCCAATGATGAAAATTTTAAATCATTATTAGCATTTCTGATGTTAAACAATAAGGAAACTTGCATAACAACCCAAAGAAAGTATTTATAGTTCCCACACCTTCAAAAATCCACCCAACAACACTAACAGAAAAAGGAGATATTTTACACTGCTATTATAATCGTAAAAAATAATAACAAAATTATAGATAGATGGAAACTAGCCTATAGCCGTAAGTGTCATAAAATGTAAAACACAAAATAATAATTGAAAATTTAAATAAATTATAATCGATAAAAAAGAAACATCTGCCATTTTACGACTACTATTGAAAACATTAAAAATAAGTTTACATACCTTTTTATTAAAGTATCTGATATTAGTGAGATGGATGGGTCTGAAGGGTAGCAGCAAGATTACTGATGTCCGGTTGAAAATTGTTAAGTTTTAGTCACAAATCACCACGGTTTTCCAAGTTCAGTCTGTTTCTCTGTCTTGTCAAAATAGCGTTCGCGTGGCTAAAGCCAGGTTCAACCATGTATGAAGTTGGGAATGCAAGTAAGAAAGGTTCGGCTTCTGCTCTGAGCTTGGGGTATTTTGTAGCAATATTGTTATCGCTCCAAAATTCGCTGAGGTTTTTATTTTTAAACAACGCGTTAGCTTCCAGATTTCAATCAGTTCATCTTCTAAGCCAGGTTCATTACCTTCATTATCGATTTTAACATCAAATGGAGATGCAAACCATTCAGGAACATGCATGTTCTCCAAGTCTTCGAAACGTGCTTTGAAGTCTTCTCTTAATTTATGGAGATGTTTAACATATATCTCCAAATCACTGTCGGGTATCTCTTCATTTTCTTTTAGTAGTCAAAAGTTTGAAAAATATTTTAAATCTTTACGTGCCAGTGAAGATTTTAACAGGTCTATTTTTAGTTGAAAGGCCATTATAATTGTTCGAGCTTGAACAATTGTAACATTTTTTCCTTGCAAACGCTTCTGTACTTCGTTAAATTTCGAATAAAGATCTGCCAAATAGAACAGATGGTTCTTGCACTGTTTTAACTCGTCACATAGTAATGGATCCACATTCTTAAGAAACTCTGCAGACGAGTCGTACAAGTCAACAAGACCCTGCAAATTATCACCTCTTGACAACCACCTTACCTCAGTGTGCAAAAGTAATTGATTGAAAGGTTCATCATTTTCTTCACATAACTTCGGAAACAGTCGGGAATTGAGAGGATGAGCTTTAATTTTATTAATTGACCTAATGCACACTTTTAGAGTATCATGCAGCTCGCCACTCAATTTTTTGGCTACAAGATGCTGCCTGTGTAGGACACAGTGAACGGTACGTACATTAGGAACTTTTTCCTTCAGAAAGACGAAAAATCCTCTATAACGGCCTACCATAGCAGGTGCACCGTCAGTAGCTACTGCAGTAATATTCCCGAAAGGAATGTTGTGCTTGTTCAAATAATCTTGCAAACATAAAAAAAAATTTCTCACCTTTTGAATCAGTTTGAAGATATTTAGCATACAGAAATTCATCAACAGTGTCATTCAGGAATGGACAATGGAACCTAACATAAGCCATGAGAAGATTTGAACTTTCGAAAGTTGATTCGTCAAGTTGAATAGCAAACTTACAATGGTGGAACTCAGAGGTCAAAGATCTTTCCACATCATCGGCCATTTCCTCTATATGTCGCTGCACAGTATTTGCACTCAATGGTATGCACTTTAAAAATAGTTGAGAGTCTTTCTTCATAACATTTTCAATTGCATCTTTTATAGCTGGTACTATAATCTCTTCACCAATAGTGTACTGTTTGCCTTTCTTTGCTGTGTTAAAAGAGATGCTGCAGAATGTCCTCAGTCCTCCATCACTGTCAGCGCTAGCAGATGACTTCAAATAAGTACTTAAATTTGGTCGATCTCTCAATTTCTCTTTTAGCATTTTGAAATACTCAAATTCTTTGTTTTTCTTATCAGAATGGATCCTTTCAAAGTGGTCTTTCATTTTCGCCGGCTTCATAGCATCATTGCTGAAAGTTTTTTCACATAAAAAGCACATAGGAATAGTTTCATTAGCAAAAGATTGCACAAAACCATATTTCAAATACTCTTGTGAATATTGTCTGCATTTCTTCTTAGCACTGGTAGACGACATTGTAGGTATTAAACTCAGATTTATAGTATGAACAACACGATACGATCGCGGCACAACAAAACAGCGGCAGTAAGAGACGCATCTTATTACCGCACGAGATATAAAGACCTCCCTGTTCTTTCTCAGAGAGCATTGTTGCTACTTTTTGCTAGCAATAGATATCTAGCCTTGGAAGGAATAATAATTACATCTAAAAGTAACCTATTCAATATAATTAGATAGAAAAAAGATAAAAAAGAAGTATCTAAATTTAATGGTTTACGATATTTTCTATGTAAAGGACACAATCTACATTTAGATATACAATACATAGAGTGGAAACCATACTAGAGTTTAACAGTGCAATTTGTGTATAATGAACCAGCAGCGTTCACCCCCCCCCCCCTTTTCTCTGTGGCTTTACGTCTCGTCGACAGCGCGGTCATTAGAGGCGGGATGGAACTGCGGACAAGGAACTGGAAGGAATTCGGCCATGGCGTTTTGGAGGAAGCATCCCGGCATTAGCCTTGAGTGATTTGGGGAAACCATGGAAATCCCAAATCCGTATGCCCGAAGGGGATTCGAACCGGCGTCCTCCCGAATATAAAATAGTTAAATACCCGAAGTAAATAAAAAATAAAGTTTTAATACTTGTTGAGTTCATCACGTAGCTTAGCTAAAATAAAATAATTGTGATGTTGAACTTCTTTCTTATCCCGATATCGACCACTTTGGGGACCCCTGGTGTGTAAACAGAGAGAGATGCCTGTCTTTTAACTGATAACTTCAGCTAACTTCCTATTTTTCGAAAATGTAGAATTTCATGTCCAAGAGATACAATTCGTAAATTGGTCTACATTCCTTTCTCACAGGAATGACCACTAGTAAACCAGCAATATGAGTGAAGAATAAAGCGGGGAAATCAAACAATTTAAATGCTAAGCTTTGCTCCATTATTACCTCAACGCTTTGCGCCCCAGTATGAGTCACCGCAACAATCCAATTGGTTTATTTGTTTTCGCTGCTTTGTTCTTCGCTCTCTTCATTGCTATGCTCTCCGCTCTAGTATGTTTTCTCCTTAACACATACCTAAAGCGACGCAGGCTTCGGTAAAACTTAAATTATAACGGAGGTAGTCAGTTTTTTTGGATTTTTGTTGGAATATTCCCATT
This sequence comes from Vandiemenella viatica, assembly GCA_031002005.1. Taxonomy (NCBI): domain Eukaryota; kingdom Metazoa; phylum Arthropoda; class Insecta; order Orthoptera; family Morabidae; genus Vandiemenella; species Vandiemenella viatica. Next base: position 279,909,762 of record CM061921.1, read on the forward strand.
TTTTCCCTAAACAATTTAATCGATCCTCTTTTTATCAATCGACCCCCTTTCGACCCCCGGGTATTAATCGACCCCCGGAGAACTCTTATCGACCCCTGGGGGTCGATACCGACCACTTTGGGGACCCCTGGCTTAGATGAACAATCCGTACGCAGACAATTGGTTATTTTACTGTACACCAAACCCTGGAATTACGTCAGTACCAGGTATTATTTCTAAAAAGTTTTCTTTCTGGATTTGTCTCAATAGTTAGAAAACTAAACTAATGGTTTTGTTCCTATACCAGGTTCGAAGCTTCCGCTTACTTACCGTTAGAAAGTGACAAGTCTCACCCAATATGACTAGGTGAGTGTGGTTAAGTGATAATTCCAGTGTCTGGTCTCCCGTGCAGTTGGACGTTGTATACGCCGTCGAGTTGCATCCCTCGGGTCCAATACATACGTCACGCCTCGCTGTAACAGCTGTATTTCTCTTACCCAACTATCCAGTTACTTGCTGACAGTTGGCTCTCTCTATCTGCTTTTTTGAAATGGGAAGACTGGGGCGAAACAAGTACGCGCGTATATCAGTGTCGAAGCTTCTCAATGTAAACAAAATTGTTTTCATGTTTCATTATGAACTAAATACCAGTAGATGTATTTATGCTTAACATTAACGGAGGAAAACGCGAGAAAAATTATAACAGTAAAGTGACAGGGAAAAGAAGATATTCATATAAATTCATTTTTTAGGTTTAATCTGAGTGGTGTCAGAGAGAACAAGCGCAACTCCGATTGAAACACGCAGGAATAGGTAATGCATTACACAGAAAGTGGCTCGGTTTGTTTAGTTCTTCGATAAAATGCTCGATTTCCAAAATATCTGAGCGTTTTTGTTTTGGAAAGTGCCTGGAATTGTCTTCCTTTACTGATTTACGAAAATTAAACACATCAGAATGTTTAACATTAACAAATTCAATACAAGAATTTTTTCACCTAGCATTAAATACGCTTTTATTAAGACTTGTCGTAAAAAAATCAAAATGGACAACAAAGTGGATAAGTAGACTTACAATTATTTTTGTATAAAATGTTTTATCTTTAGTATCAATCAGTATCTTTAGCGTCAGTCAGTAGTGTACGGGTTCGATTCTCTACACGGCTATAAAGATTTAAGTTTTCCACTTTTCCCGAAATTACTCCATGGATGGTCCCTTCATATGGCAAACACCGAATTCGTTCCCAGTTCTTGTCCTCAATCTTCTACCGGTTCTAATGACACTGCAAGATGTAAAACCATAATAAAATAAAATGGATGTGGAACATGTGCGAGAGTGTATACATTTTTTTTTTGCTGTCATCAGTCTTTCGACTGGCTTGATTCAATCCTCCATCCTTTCCTATCTTATGCTAACCCCTTCATCTCCCTTACAACCCACGTCCTCAATTATCTGCTTCACATATTCTAATCTCTGTCTTCCTCTACAGTTCTTATCTTCGACCGTTCCCTCCACCAGCAAATTAACGAATCCAGCATGTCTCAAAATATGACCTACCAGCCTGTCTCTTCTTTCTGTAAGCTTCTTCCACAAACTTCTTTCCTCACCCATCATTTCCAAAACTCGTTCATTTCTTACTTAGTCTCTAGATCACATAAGGTAAACATAGTGCAAAATATTGTATGTTAGAGAGCATACACAAAGTAAATACTTGACGTGTTCTACTGAAAATTTATAACAGCAAATTGTATATGTTTGTTCAAGTTCCGCTCTGGCCTCGCATTGGGGAGGTCGCCGGTTCGAATACCCCTCCGGTCACCAAAATCACTCCAGGCGAATGCCGGGATGGTTACTTCAACAAAGCCATGGGAGAATTACTTCCTGTTCGTTGCCTCCAATGCCTCTTATGACCTCGACAAGGCGTAAATAAATAAATAAAAAAATTCTTAAGTTCAGTTAAAATACAATTAAGTGTTACGCACAAATATTGGGAAAATCCGAAAGATTATTAGTTTTTCTTTAAAACTCTTATTATTATCTATAAATTGTTTAATACTCTTAGGTAGTTTATTAAACAGATTTGTTTCAGAATATATACACTCAGAAATCACTATAAGAATCTTAAGCTTTCTGATGCTTTTCTTTGGTAGGTAAGGGATTGGAATAAGCTACCATGAGAATTGATGAATAATTTACGATGAAACAATTTAAATTTGAAATTTGTAGAGGGCAAAAGTAGGTGGGTGCAGGAAAGGGGAAAAATGGGTGTATAGGGAAATTGCCACCGGAGCAAGCGCTCCATTTCAATTAAATTAAATCAAAGGTATCTCTGGAAGAATTTATTGATTTACGCCGAATTCCATTCTATGGAACCAATTCAAGATAATATTTTCATTTTATAATGGTGATGTTAAATCATTTCTCTGTTTAATTGCGAGGTCTTCCTGCTAATTTTCTCTTTCAATTTTCTGCTATGTTTCAGTGGTGACTGAAAGAAGTTGTTGCAGAATATAGTGACCCACATTCTTGATAGTACTGGAAATTGTTACTTGCCTCTCGCTATACTATGACAGTTTGCATGCGGCAGCCACGCCACAGCACATGCTGACACTTCAGTTGGCCCAGCCGTTAGGCATGTGTGTATGCTTAACCCGCGTGGGCGGGAATCCGCTCGGGTGGCTTAATTAAGTGGATTTGGAAACACAATAGTATGGCTGAATGCATTAAGACGGGGTGTGGGAAGGCATTACCGATGTACCCGACACCCCGATTTCAGATGGCTTAACTTAATGATTTCGGGTAGAAACAGGATTTTTGTCACAAAAATATTCGTTCCCCCAAAAGATTAACACAATGAAAATGATTTGAAAGCTTAGTAAGATGGCAACATTTACTTATAACAGAAATTGATATACCGAGCGGTCCTGACAGTTGAGCAGTAACGCGCCCAACTTCGGTCCGGCCGTCCGTATTTTGTGTTTTTTGCAGCCGTCATAATGTTAATAACTTCACGTAGTTTACGCTGCTTTTAATTACTCCTTCTTTCTCCCGGAGTTTCGAGCAATATCCATGGTCTTCCTCAGAGGTCAAGATACCTGCTGAGTTTCTAGCAGATCATAGGCAATAGTTAAAAAGTCGGGAGAAAGGAGGAGTGATTGGACATAGTTATTGACAGCATTATGGCGGCTGAAAAAGTCGATGAGAAGTTACTAGATACCATGAACCGTGTGTTTCGAGAGTATTCTCTGGTAAGCTTAAACACAGTAAAAAATGGGGTCACGAATTGAAGCAATAATATTATCAAATCAATACGCTAAATATCAAAAGTGAAAGACGTGTTAATTACGTAAGAAATGCCTGATGGCTGGAATAAGGATGATTATTATAATTAATTGCTTATGGCTTGACGCCTCGTCAACGTCCAGGTCATTACAGGGGGGAAATTATTGGGGCTAGGTACGGGAAGGAACCATCGCGACATCCGCCTGGAAAGATTTTGGGAAACCGTGGAAAACCGTGGAAAACCGAAATCTGGATGGAAGGAGGGGTTAGAAATCGCGCCCTCCAGAATGCGAGGCCAGAGCGTTACCGCTCACCCACCATGATACGTCCTGGCTACATAATTGTACGTATGTAGTTACAATGTAACGTTAATATAATAAAAACAATGAATGTCCTTAATAGAAATGTGTGCTATAATGAAAAATATCCACTAACAAACCAAGCATTACGCATACACATACACTACGTGCATATCTGGTGAAAACAAAAAAATGTGCCAGGTGTAAAGTTTAGAGATACACGTATAAATTTTCACTTGTTGATCGTACTATATAATGTAGATCATGTATGTAATAATTTATTTTTAAAATATTCCTGCTGTTTCTGACTCTGTAAAATGTTTAAAGCTCTAAATTGTTAAATATTCTAGTACACACTCTGCTTGAAATCTTTTTGGGGAGGCTGACAAATCGTATACAGGGCTGAATACATGAAGTATTCAACGTAACAGTGACGAGTTAAAACACAATGAATAAATAGAAATGCAACAACACTTGATTCACGCCTGTTTGCTTTAGCTGAGTGCAAAACCAAACTTAAGTATCCTTGTCATTTAGATAAAATTTTAAATTACTCCATTGGGTTTCTTAATTTGTAATTAATATTTATTAGCGAACAAATTTCTCGTTAGTTAATATCACACACATACAGGACACATAATTGTGAGTTTCATGATGATGCAGTGCTGATAAAAAGCAACTAAAATTACCAAATCATCAGTGGTAACACACTAAATCCAATATCTGTTGGTGTCATGAATCATTACTAAGCAGAATACCCTGCCTTTCGTGTTCGCCGCGAATTAGAAGACGATTACTTATAGACAGCCATGCAGACACGATGCTATGCATACTGCTGATCAAGTAGACGTCACAAAAATTTATCTTCTGCTACAAAACAAGTGTATAGTCGGCCTCATATCTCAATATACACCTAGTTGTAGTTGGTGCTGTGTTTTCTTTTCTCTAGAATTTTGTCTTCCTTCCTTAGAATGGAAGAATCATTTCCGTATTGTTTTCATTGTTACACGTGTGCAGTATTCTGGAATCTATGCAGCAGACTGCACATTTCTTGACGTGTGACTACAGTCCAGCGATAATATTGAGTATGCCTGGGGGCGACTGTAGGTGTAAGTGAAGGGTGTTGATCAGTGAGCTGTTTGAACTAATGGATCCAGATTGAGAGAGGTGAAGCAATTACTCTGACGTTTCCCGTATTACATCGAAACATTGTTCATGTATGGTTAACGAGGTAATTGATACTCCGATATGAAATCAATTAATGCCAAAACGGGTGGAATGATTTATTTAATCTCCAAGCAGCTGGTAAGTACTGCTGGTCAAGGCATTTAATCAACTATATTGAAATATAAAAGCTTCTACTGGTGGAAATTATTTTATACTTAGCTGATAATATTACTCTTAAAATTTGCATTAATTTGATTATTTAATTTTTTTCTTAGGAGAGAGATGGGACGATTTGTATTTTTACAATCACCTATATAAGTTTCACAACTTACATTTGATGAATCTTTTACATACGCAGTACAATTTAAATATGCAAAGAATCCAGAAACAGAAAACAAAGTTTATTTAATAACCAAGAAAGTCTAATCATTTATAGGTGACATGAACTTTTATAAACCAAACAAACAAATCACGATGATATTATATCACAAAATTAACTGACATATTTGACAAGAGACGTTACCATTTCACAGAAAGATAGTTACTTCGATTTATGGACGATACTCAGCTTGCTCAAATTTACATTAGCGGGTCCAGAGCAACTGAGATAAATCTTACTTGAAGGTTTCCCTAGCAGGGTTTGACGAGTTAGGTCACATGCATCGCGATCCATTTGGAATGGAGTTTATTCGTACCTTTTTCTGTGTCAGCTTCACGGCTCTATCCTGCCACACAATAATAAGTAGCACTCTAGAGCTAAGTTCGACGCACTACCCTGTTCACTATGGTAAACTCATCACAAAGACACACATTGGACATACTGACACTGTCACACCCTGTCGTTCCGCTCAGTTTTCTCCTGGAGCCGCTCGGTCCAGAAGTCCACTGCACCATGCAGTCATCTCTTGCGTCATCTTCACCAAAGTCTCGTTCAGAAATCCTCTTCCATCAGTTTGGCTCATCCATCATTGCCAGAAACACACACAAAAACATCTTAGTATCTAACTTATTTCTTTCCTTTATTTGTTGAAGCAAGTTTGTAGCCCATTCCTCGTTCTCTCCTGAATCCATAATATTGGATCCAATATTTGCGTCACTCAGTTCCCGTCTATGAACTACTGTACTCCTAAAACAAAGAGGTTAGGTGTGAAATGGCGTGCGAAGGAGGAAGCAACTCTAGTGAAGGCGAAATCCTGTTAGTCTGCTGGCAAGGTTCTCAGGATCGTCTCTTCGGATGTTATGCCGGGTGACTATCTGTTACAACAACGAACTGTTCATTTCTCATGGCACTGCGAACTCTTGGATAAGTTTAAAGAAGTCTACGTGTTAAAAAAAAGAGAAGATAAGATTCTGATCATCAGGATCCTCGATAACGCTCCGTTCCGCACTGCTCAGAACTACATCTGACAGTCTTGGGTCATGCAATCCACACATTGTTTGTCTGGACCCCTCTAAAGATTTACGGGCGAAGAAATTTTTAACAATGAACTGGCATAATATGTGCGCAATTTGTTTCGTACAAGTCCAACAAATTTTGGTGAAGAAGAAATCAAAATAACTGCCAGTATCTAGCCATCCGTTCTTACTTTCACACCTAACTCTGTCCCCTATGTCCTTGTCTCTTATTTCGAACGTTTCGTCTCTCTATGTTCGTTCGTCCCGTGTTAACGGACGCCTATGCGCATAGAATATATCACTCAATACTTCAGCGAAACTGTCTTATATATACAAAAATCTCGCGTCACGGTGTTTGTCCGAAATAAGCTCCAAAACTACACTCCTGGAAATTGAAATAAGAACACATTGACGCCGGTGTGTAAGACCCACCATACTTGCTCCGGACACTACGAGAGGGCTGTACAAGCAATGATAAAACGCACGGCACAGCGGACACACCAGGAACAGCAGTGTTGGCCGTCGAAGGGCGCTAGCTGCTCAGCGGTTGGGCACCGCCGCAGTCAGTGTCAGCCAGTTTGCCGTAACATACGGAGCTCCATCTCAGTCTTTAACACTGGTAGCATGCCGCGACAGCGTGTACGTGAACCGTATGTGCAGTTGACGGACTTTGAGCGAGGGCGTATAGTGGGCATGCGGGAGGCCGGGTGGACGTACCGCCGAATTGCTCAACATGTGGGGCGCGGAAGGTGCACGTGCCCGTCGACCTGGGTCCAGACAGCAGCGACGCACGGACGCACGCCAAGACCGTCGCATCCTACACAGTGCCGTAGGGGACCGCACCGCCACTTCCCGGCAAATTAGGGACACTGTTGCTCCTGGGGTATCAGAGAGGACCATTCGCAACCGTCTCCATGAAGCTGGGCTACCGGTCCCGCGCACCGTTAGGTCGTCTTCCGCTCACGCCCCAATATCGTGCAGCCCGCCTCCAGTGGTGTCGCGACAGGCGTGTATGGAGGGACGAATGGAGACGTGTCGTCTTCAGTGATGAGAGTCGCTTCTGCCTTGGTGCCAATGATGGTCGTATGCGTGTTTGGCGCCGTGCAGGTGAGAGCCACTATCAGGCCTGCATACGACCGAGGCACACAGGGCCAACACTCGGCATCATGGTGTGGGGAGCGATCTCCTACACTGGCCGTACACCTCTGGTGATCGTCGAGGGGACACTGAACAGTGCACGGTACATTCAAACCGTCATCGAACACATCGTTCTACCATTCCTAGACCGGCAAGGGAACATGCTGTTCCAACAGGACAATGCACGTCCACATGTATCCCGTGCCACCCAACGTGCTCTAGAAGGTGTAAGTCAACTACCCTGGCCAGCGAGATCTCCGGATCTGTCCCCCATTGAGCACGTTTGGGACTGGATGAAACGTCGTCTCACGCGGTCTGCACGTCCAGCACGAACGCTGGTCCAGCTGAGGCGCCAGGTGGAAATGGCTTGGCATGCCGTTCCACAGGACTACATCCAGCACCTCTACGATCGTCTCCATGGGAGAGTTGCAGCCTGCATTGCTGCGAAAGGAGGATATACACGGTACTAGTGCCGACATTGTGCATGCTCTGTTGCCTGTGTCTATGTGCCTATGGTTCTGTCTGTGTGATCATGTGTTGTATCTGACCCCAGGAATGTGTATATAAAGTTTCCCATTCCTGGGACAATGAATTCACGGTGTTCTTATTTCAATTTCCAGGAGTGTACTTAACCGATATTCATGAAAGTTGGGTTACTGTGTGAAATTTGGCCCAACTTAATAGATAGAACAGTTTTTACCTCGATTATTGATCTCAATATTGCCATTTAAATGTTCATTAAATGTTTATCATAGAACAATGATTTGTAATTATTTGTAAGTTCGGTAAGTTCGAGGGGTCTGGTGGCTCAGTGGTTAAGGCGTCTAATTGGAGGTCCCCGGTTCGAATCCCTGTCCCGGCAGGGATTGAATGGGCACTTAACCCAGCCTTCACCTCTGGCGCAGCTTGCTGTGTAATGTGAAGGACGCCATTACGGTACCATGCTTCGGATTCCACGTTAGACTGCAGGTTCCCTGTACCCGGCAGGATTGGTGGGCTAGGTGAAGGCGGCTACGACAGGTGCGAATGCACAGCTAATAGAAACCCTGTCACGAGGTCATTACGACCACACGAAATTGTTGTTATAGATCCATAAGTTTCTAACAGATGGCGATGTGTTAATTCATCGACGCAACACTTGGTTATCTAGGTTTGGTAACCATCCAGTAAATGTCGTTGTGTTTCGGTTTCTTTATGCTACAGTCTATTACACGCCATATTTGTTTATGTATTTACGACATAACCGAGTTTCTAGAATTTTTCGTGTATTATCATTTTTATAAGTGTGCTGTGTATCTATACTAATATTATAAATGTGAAAGTCTCACTGTCTATCTGCCTCTCTGTCTGTTTGTTACGTTTGATGGGCTAAATGGATAATCTGATCGTGATGAAATTTTAAGAGGAGATGCTATTTGGCATTAGGATGGACATAGCATACTTTTTTCTGTATAAATAATACATGTTGTCACATAATTTTGAAAAATTATTGAATGGCGATATACAGACACGTAGGATGTGTATGTCTCTGTACTACCTGTGTACATAGCGGTCTCATAGCTGAGTGGTTAAAGCGCTTGGTTGCGGATCTTTAGAGCGTGGTCTCAGGTTCAAAGCGCCGTGTAAGTAAAGATTTTTAAACATTGTTTTTGATCGTACGAGTCACGCCTGGACCGTCGGTTGTTCGGATTGCATGTTTAACTGTAGATACCACAAATTTAGGGTTGCAATGCGAGGCAAATCGTAGGTAGTCTGGCAATGTTGTAGGTTTACACTTTTTTACGTTATATTGATTCCTTCGGGGTAGTTACTCTCGCAATCAGCGTGTGTGTGATCTGCAGTAATAATACTATAAATGCGGAAGTAAGTCTCTGTCTTTTGTTACGTTTTGACGACTAAATGCCTACACCGATATTGACGAAATTTGACAAGAAAATCTGTAGGGAGGGCACAGGACCTATTTTTCCAGTATGATTAACAGTTGTAGTCACGAAATTTTGAGAAATTATCGAATGGTGACAGAGAGACCGATGTGTGTGTTAGTCTGTAATGTTACGTCGCATGCTCAAGCTATGCTTCTCGCGCATTATGTTAGTGTATAATTTGTTAATAAATTTCGTCTGACGACTGAATGGCTATACCGATAATGATGGAATTTGACTTTGTATCTTTAGGAAGGGCACAGGACATTTTTTTCGGTATAAGTAACAGTTTTAGTCATGAAATTTTAAGAACTTTTCGAAAGGTAACAGAGAGACGGATGTGTTAGTCTGTAATGTTACGTTGGTTGCTCAAGCTGTGCTTCTCGGGCGTATGTTAGTGTTTAATTTGTTAATAAATTTCATTTAGAGACAAAACGTATTATTTAGTATAGATGCCGATTTTCTCTGTACTATTACTTTGTGCCTTTGAGTCTGATTAAATGTTTCTAGCGGAGCACGAGCAGCTAAAATTATTAGAACACAAGAATCGGATGCTCATGCTGAAGAAAGAAGAAAAGACCAAGCTGAAATAAAACTGACCTTAGTTAACCTCCAATCCCCCCCCCCCCTTTCTTCGCACCTTCGTTCGTTTTTCAGTTTTTAAATATGTCGGAATTTGATTCTCTTCATGAGACATGTTCGACGGTAGAATGATATAGTGATGGCTTTCCTGTCATATTATGCCCACTAGGTGTTGTTTGGGACCAATCCTACAGCTTTCTATATTCAATTCTGGCAACTAAATTCTTAATCCACGCGTACGAAGTCGCGGGTATCAGCTAGTGTATGTATATTTCTTTATTCGCTTCTGTAGGTTAAACAGTTTGAAGGATTTTGATGTATGAAGTGTTGTTGGATTTGGCTTGACGCCACGAGTGACGCAGGCTATGTGGTTTTGGTGTACTGCATATCATAGTCTCAGTCTCGTTTTCGATAGTACTTTACTTTATTTTGTTAATATATTATTGATAGTTTCTCCAACACCTACCTGTTGTTTCTACTCTTCCGTTGCGTAATGACGCTTTCCTGGAAAATGTTCTTCTCAGCGATTAGAATATGATAAACACTGAATCACCTAGTAAATATAGCGAACGCTTTAAGGTGGCCATACACGATCGCTCATTCGTCCAAATGGAGTGACGCCACTCCATTATCGTGTCGTCTGTGAGGATACTGATGTGGATGACGTGGAGTGACAGGATTATTTGGATATGCGGTCAGTCCAATATCCATCAGTTTCGTCCACCTTGCCATCAAGCCGACTGATGGTGTGTGGGGAACACCACGTGGAGCGACACCAAGCCATCACTCCAGTCGGCTCGTGTATGGTGAAACCGCGGTCCAAACAGTTCTCATTCTGTCACCGACCACCGAGCAGACAACATCAGTGCCTTGAGTGGACTATACAACATTGTACCATTTCTTTTCTGTTTTAAATCTGCTTATTCTCTTCCATACGGATGACATCCAAATGGAGCGATCGTGTATGGCCACATTTAAAAAGATGGAAAATAAGTTTCGATATTGCAGGGACCTATCTGCTAGAAAGATTAAAATAAAAAGTATTAATAATAAACAAAAAACGTCTGATTATAAAAAGTGACTGAAAAATTTAAAACAAGGTATTCAACAGCAATGATTTTAATTGTTGAGAATTATTGTAAAAAATAAATATTCACTCCATTTTGCTACAACAAGAATACTTACAGCTATTAGATTGTCTGGTTATTATTTCAAATGCTGTAGAAATGTTTCAGTGGAATGCTGGATATAAGTAAGCATATTTTATTCGTTCGATATTCTTTAATTCATACAAGTATACAGAATAATTTTCAATTAATTTACCTATATTATGGCAAAAATAAAACGTAACCAGAAGTGACCCTGTAACATTTCTTAAGCAGTTGAAATAACGATAATAGATGTGGGTATTACTTTAGTAACATAATGGAAGGTACATTTATTTTCCAAAACAACTTTCATCACTTAAAATCATTGATGTTGAAGAATTTTCGCAGTAAATTATTTAAAATAATATTTTAATTTCTATTTCTAATACATCTGTAAAGATTATCGGGATAGCTGCCATGTTTGAGGGGGTGAGTGTGGAAGCCTATTTAATTTAAAAATATAAACAAAAACACACAACAAAGCTGTCTGACGCCAGAGATGGCTAATGCTGAGTGCAGAGAGTTTATATCGACATAGCATTGTTCGGTCGCGAAGCCTTTGACTCTAAATTGACGTCTGAAAAAAGTAGATAAATAACTTACCTATCAACAGCTAAAGTAGATAAATGTTGTGCAGTGTGCATCGAACATTCTTGAGTACAATTTTTTCAGATATTTACTCATTTGGATAAAGATGTTCCATTTCCAGTGGAGGAACGCAACATTCAGATAGAAGCATTGTTCTGCTGTAGGGCTCGCGTTACAGGCATGGCTCTCTAGAGCGTTTTACAATGTCTTCGATCGATGTCACAGCACAAGTTATGGATTACATAAGACGATCACATAGTCAATGTTATCGAAGTAATTAATACTATTTGATAATGGTTATACAACGAATTTACCTTTATTTTATTTTTAAAAGGAACTGTGTGGTGAAAAGCTGTGGCTGGTAGAAAGCACGCACTGTAAGGTACTCAGTCCTTACCAGAAATTATTGTTTCTGTCGTAAAGATATTTGAAATGTAATGAGATCACAAAGTATATATTTTTAACTTTGATAATTTAGTTTAAAAGTCAAAGACGCCCATAAAGACAGTGCGAAGCATCTTTGAAAAACAGATGAAGAGAAGAGACGTAAAAGAAATGTTTTTGATGAAAGCATGAACAGACAATGAATTAAATGAAAAAGGAAGTTTCCAAGAAGAAACTCTAATTGAAGTTGTATTTTCAAAAGTTGTAAGTGTTAAATGTAATTTATACAGCCCAAGTTAGTAATGAAAGAGAATTAATGTATGGTTTGTAAGACATTGTGTGATAGTAGGAAATAATGTATCTTGAAAATAACCGAAGATAAGTATTAATTGTATATTATCTGGTTAATATGAATTACAGCAATACATTGTATGCTTAATGATCTAAGGAAACTGAACAAGTCATTCCAGAAAGTAAATGAATGAAAACTTGAAGAAGCAATTCGAATAACGGTAAATATCTAGAAAGTACGAGACAAGTAAGAAAGTAAAAAAAATATACATGAGGCTGCGTACGGACATACTGTCACGTACAAGAACGCAGAGAAAATAGTGCGACGCACAAATAGCAACGGCTTACAACACGCTTCCACAGTTCAAATGCATAAAACAAGGAAGTAGGAGCGTTCAAAAGAAATTTAGTTCACCGTTCAGATTAGTGATGCTTCAGTCAAAATGATGATCTAACTCTATAAAATTAAACCTATTTGTGATTATTTTGAATACTCATATGCTCATAACATGCGTAAGTCACCAAGATTTTGAAGAATTATGTCACTTTATTCACCTAGATTTCTCAGAAGCGGAGAGCGAAATGACTTTTCAATACTCCTTTTTTCCACTTTCACTTTGTGTGGGTCGTGTTTGCTCTTGTTCTTAAAAGATATTGACCGCCTTCTGGTCATCAGAATACTCAGCACAAAATCGCAAATTACATACTTGCCAGTTACTGAATAACTGCTAGAGTAGCCTCGCGCCAGTACTAATGCTTTCTTTCACTGGCCAGATAACTCTCCTGAAGCGCCTTTGGTGATATACATCTACTAACGTTTTTTACAATGTTTTCGTTTTTCTTGTTATTGTTGTTTAAATAGAACTTTATCTTACTAGTGATAAATTTCATTTGTGTGTTTCTAATATGCTTATGGAGAAACAAATTTAAATCACTGCCTTTGTAATTTGAATGTAGTCCATTATCATCCTAACAATCGATGGGAATAATTAAAGTACTGGATCAGTCTTTTAAATAAAAATGCGCAAAGGAATGAAATTTCAGAATATTTCTGATAAGAATTTCTGTATATTAGCGTGTTCCTAAGACTACATACAGTTATTACACTTTATGGAAAAAAGTGTCTTTAACAAAACCAGTTTACAACAGTGAAAATCAATGCTTTCGTGAGGTATAACTTAATAAATATCACTAAGTTGCGAGCACTATATCTAAATAACTACACGCAATACATTTACACCGAATAACTTAAATATTTATTTACAAATACTGCTTACGTATTTACAGTACAGAACGTTAAACCACATTACTGCTGAGAACTAATTTACAACATTGTTTTATGAGATATAAATCTACGGAGAGGACGTTATTAAATATATTACAATTCAACCCTGAAGCTCCGGTAACTTACAGCTCCAAACATTATATCACGACAAAACATTCTAGGTATAACCTTCCATACTGTCTTTTACACGAGCCGTAAAAAAATAGGAATGAGATGCTAACAGGTCACAGAACAATTAGGGAGGAATGGCCGTGAAACCCTGCAGCGGAGGATTCTCACAGCCAGCGGGCCGAGAAAATCAAAACGACGCTCAGCGTCCACCAGCTGGGCAGCGTCGCGACGCCACCGCTACACTTCCCCGTGAACTTGTCGCAGTGACCCTGCAACAATACATACGCCACATCAGACAACACTGTGTCACGGAACGTTCAATAGGTGTGACAGTGACTCCATTGAGGTGAAATTTAAGATTTGTGATGTCGATTCACTACTAAACTGTTAAAGAGAAGTTGACTAGGTTGTTATCACGAAACGCCACAGATTCAGTCATTATTTCTCTTTTTAGTCCTCTTCCTGTTGAACATACTATCCTGACCTTAACAAGAGAAACAGCTCAGCAAAGCTTTCGCGAAACAAACCACTCGTCTACATTTACTTTTATATGCAACTACTTTCGAAGACCGTGTATTAAACTAATTATTATTAATTTACTGTTTCCTTAGTATCACTTTTTGGTCGTTTTCAGCCAGGACGAGAGCACCTTAAGTCTTGTGAAGGTCGTTTTGTATGTATATATTGGGGAGAATTAAGATTTTTAGATAGATGTAATATTTCCTGAAGATTAGTTAACCTCCAAGACAGGCTAGTTTTAGGGGCGCAATCGTCGGCAGGAACTGTTTACTTGATACAAATACTACAGACTGTACTCGCTCTCAATACGTCGAACTGCACTAACCACTCAAGATGGGGTAATTCTCATTAGCTTCGCCTAACCACCGTGCTTCTATCACGTCGGTTCGCCATTCACTTAGTTGATTAACACGTTTCACTATTCTGTTTATGCAACTTACAAGCATCGAGTTCAGTAATTATTGTTCATAAAGGCTATCACGGGTTATCCTTGCAGGCCACTCACTCAACTGAACTGAGCACAGTAAATGGGAATATTAAGCCGATAGTCGCCTATCATCATTTATTTGCTAGTTTCTCAGCTAGGCAGTCATTATGCCCTGGCCTTTTCCTGCTAACGTTCCCCAACGTAATAATGAGGTGGTGTCACATTATTCTTGACAAATAACATCTTTCTGTAGCCATCAGTATTTTGTTAAATCAGCAGATTTACAGGAAGATCAAGACTACTGAAGACGGAAGCCATTTTCAACAAAGAAGATAGCGCAAGAGGATTAGAGGGCTTAGTAACGGTCCCTAAAGCTAAACAACTCCACTTAAAAGTCTGCTTCCATCTGAAGCCCACAAAAAATTTCACAAATTTTCATATTTAATCATAATACTAATTTCAATTCCCACTTCTGCATGACGTATTAGTCCACTGCTGTAATAAACTTTGTACAATCCCACTACGTTTTTCCATTTACAATTCAACTAGTTACTTTATAATTTCTGCAGCTTCGTTCACGCTCTCACCGTATTTTTACGCTATCCTAGGCTTTCTCTTTTCATTCTTGACTTCATAACTACCCTTTTTCTTGGACTCTAATTCAACTCCTTGCCTTCAGAAATACTGATAAAATAGAATTCATGTTGTACGTTTATACTTCGTAGTACAAATAAATAATTTTATATTAATAATTAATATATGGCTGTGATGTGCGAGCGCTGCACTCTGCTTATGGGTTTAGGCTGGATGTAAATGTTTTAAGTTCACTTGTGTACTGTAACGTCAGGAACTTAGAGCGAAATTCATTCCAAAGAGCCACATTTATTTTACACGAATTTGGTGTGACATCCTGGATTACATGTTACAAGAAACTTTCTAAAAATTATTCTACGCCAAGGATCGAAAAGCAAATATTTGAAAGGCGCTAGAATTGAGCTAATTATCTGGACCACCAGTGCTGACTCAATGATCTTAAAACCTGAATGAACCAAGTTGAACGACTGCAATATAAAAACTAACTAACTCAGACTAACATTACCAGCCGCTTCTCAGTGAGCGACATTAAAGGTTTTTTCCACCTGTTGCTGGTCTCCAAGTTTGTTCTCCAATGCTGCTGCTTCTATCTGACGCTGATGATTGATTGTTGTTGAGGAAAAAGAATGGCCTAGTCCAAAAGTGACTGAATTCTCAATCTGCTCCACCTTTTCGGTCATCACTTCCCCCCCCCCCCCCCCCCCTACGTCACCACACACTTGTTTGTATTACGTACCAGTGCTGTCACCTCCTGAGTGGGGACAAAATTAGGCAATTTTCTTTAGAAGTTTTAGATGTATCGCTCCATTTAGGGATTTTTGCCTTTAGAGTTTGGTCCACTTAGAATAATTACGTCAGTAATGGAATTATTTCTTTCCTTGACAAGCGAAAACGCTTATGTCTGGTAACATTTTCTCACTGAACTGTTCTCCAAGGCCTCTTAATATTTATGACGCTTTCACATTTTGTTATGTAAGAAATTTAATAAGTTTTTCCACATTTAGATACTCTTCTATTTCAAAGCATGATGCCAGTAGACTTTCCCTGCGGATCAACAAATGTTATCACCTACGACATTTCTGTCTTTAAATAAGCGCTAGACAAAAATTATAATTTATACCGCCCTGGCATTGCAGTAAGAATGATAGAATAGATAACATCGGTTGAATCAGTTACCACCATATCTATGTGCAATGAGGAATTTGAAAGATTATTGTTTAGTTCCACGATATTTCCTAATGACTACAATTCTGCGAACTGAATAATAAGAATACAAATACACTCCTGGAAATTGATTTTTTTTTTTTTTTTTTTTTTTTTTTGTAACTGCTTTACGTCTCTTTTTAACATCGAGGTCTTTAGAGACGGAAAATGATGGGGGACAAGGATGGGGGGCAAGGATGGGGGGCAAGGATGGGGGGCAAGGATGGGGGCAAGGAATGGGAAGGAATTCGGCCATGGCCTTTTGAAGAAAGCATCCCGGCATTTGCCTGGAGTGATTTGGGGAAACCATGGAAAATCCAAATCTGGATGCCCGGACGGGGATTCGAACAGCCGTCCTCCCGAATCTGGAAATTGAAATAAGAACACCGTGAATTCACTGTCCCAGGAATGGGAAACTTTATATACACATTCCTGGGGTCAGATACAACACATGATCACACATACAGAACCATAGGCACATAGACACAGGCAACAGAGCATGCACAATGTCGGCACTAGTACCGTGTATATCCTCCTTTCGCAGCAATGCAGGCTGCAATTCTCCCATGGAGACGATCGTAGAGGTGCTGGATGTAGTCCTGTGGAACGGCATGCCAAGCCATTTCCACCTGGCACCTCAGCTGGACCAGCGTTCGTGCTGGACGTGCAGACCGCGTGAGACGACGTTTCATCCAGTCCCAAACATGCTCAATGGGGGACAGATCCGGAGATCTCGCTGGCCAGGGTAGTTGACTTACACCTTCTAGAGCACGTTGGGTGGCACGGGATACATGTGGACGTGCACTGTCCTGTTGGAACAGCATGTTCCTTTGCCGGTCTAGGAATGGTAGAACGATGGGTTCGATGACGGTTTGAATGTACCGTGCACTGTTCAGTGTCCCCTCGACGATCACCAGAGGTGTACGGCCAGTGTAGGAGATCGCTCCCCACACCATGATGCCGGGTGTTGGCCCTGTGTGCCTCGGTCGTATGCAGTCCTGATTGTGGCGTGCCCACTATACGCCCTCGCTCAAAGTCCGTCAACTGCACATACGGTTCACGTACACGCTGTCGCGGCATGCTACCAGCGTTAAAGACTGAGATGGAGCTCCGTATGCCACGGCAAACTGGCTGACACTGACTGCGGCGGTGCCCAACCGCTGCGCAGCTAGCGCCCTTCGAGGGCCAACACTGCTGTTCCTGGTCTGTCCGCTGTGCCGTGCGTTTTATCATTGCTTGTACAGCCCTCTCGTAGTGTCCGGAGCAAGTATGGTGGGTCTTACACACCGGCTTCAATGTGTTCTTATTTCAATTTCCAGGAGTGTAGTAACTTAGAATGTCAAGATTAATCATTTGTCCTTATAAGATAGTTTTGTACATTAGTTTAGAAATTTTTTTGTGACAGTCATTATGAGTACTTAATTTTAACCTGTTTTTGTGACGTAAGATACTAGAAATGATTTTATCGACGTCGAGGTCATTAGAAGCGGAGAAGGATTGGGGGCAAGGAACGGGAAGGAATTTGACCATGGATTTTTAAAGGAAGCATCCCGGCATTCTCCAGAAGTGATTTGGGGAAACCGTGGAAATCCAAATCTGGATGCCAGGACGAGGATTCGAAGCCGCGTCTTCGCGAACGCGAGGCCAGAACCTTAACCGTTCACCCGCCGCGCTCGGTCTAGAAATGATATAGGAAACGAAGTTACCGTTATTACATAATAGTTAATATCATCAAATCATGGGGATGCCTTGTGAAATATTCAGTTAGTGAGCTAGCAATCTTCCGCTGGCGGGAATCAGTGTATGGATTCCGTGGATTCACATCTCTTCTTAACACTTACAACTCACCCTGCCCTTCCCTGTGCGGTCTATAGTCACCAATAAAATCCTCGTCCAATGATTACAGAATGCTAAAAATAATTACGCGTATCTGTTCTTTGGAAAATTATTTACATATTTGTATTTATAAAGCTGTTTCCATAAATCAATTCGATATCCAAAGAAGTACCAAATTTCAAAACATCTGTGACTTTACCACTTGTTAAAAACCGTAACTCCCAACAATAATAAAAAAAATCACTCTTTAACATGTCAATATATCCTGACGAGCCACGCTTGACTAGTGTAGTGATTAATGGAGTAAACAAGAGATCACATGTCTATCAAAACTTTACTGTATGTACCTTAATTACAAAATAATGTCAACTTTGAACAGCTATATCTCTGCAACCAAAGTACTTACAGCCCCACTCTATAATTTAATATGAATTGGACGTTCTGAAGTTTCATTTGTTTGATTAGAGATGTCGCTGGAAGCGTCCTTCACCACTCTACGATAGTCCGTTACAGCCCTTTCAGTTAGCAGAGGTGCTTCAAGGTCAGTCTACTGACCTTGACCCTACAGGCGAAGTGGAAATTTACCACTCGCTTAATTGGGCACAGTGGGGACGAAGGAGGGGAAGGGGCGGTGGGATGAGGAGCGGGGCCAGGGGAACGGAACATGACCTCAAGCCGCCAGTCTGGAGTGAACAGGGTATAGTTCGTGCTGAGATGGCAAGAGCACAACAGAATTCGTACTGTGTTATTGAATTACTTCTATATGGATATTTCCTCCACTGAAAAAAGAAGAAGAAGCTGAAGTCATAATTTTCCAGACAAATGAAGCGTCTCCCAATTGGTACTCATCTGTTCTCGGGCAGCTGAACGAGAAATTGTGGGAACGATGGATCAATGACCTCCAATAACACCTGATATACCCACCAGCGGTTTCTTCTATGATGTTATATAAAATACCTTTTTTTATTTCACTTCTGCGTAATATTGACGAAATCAATAACTGTAGACATACTGCAAGAAGTAATCTTTCAGGTTTCTAGTGACGCTCACATTAAATATTTATGAATTTATGGTATTTATATAACTTTGCAACACTATTTTCAAAGAGATGTGTCAACCAAGATGGTAACTTATCCCTTATTGCTGGGTGTGCACTGACCTCTACGAGGGGCCTAGACATGCGGTCGAGGAACTGTTTGGTGAAGTTGGCCGTGTCTGCTCCGCACCCGTCCAGCACCACCGTGGTAGAGCATGTCAGGTACTGCTGGAACGAGCTGCAACACACACATTATCATCTCTACTTTACTAAACATATTCTAATATAATTCGTATCTTTAACAGCCACCTACAGACAATAAACCAGTTTCACACAATAATAAAAAAAATTATTCGAACATCTCGGCTCTGGAAATCATAGTATTTTGTAAATGTGTTTCTGTGGGAAATGAAAAAATATTATGCGATGCACCACAGATTCAAGTCTCTGTAAGGTGTTGAAAAGAAGTTCGAATGCTCATTGAAATTGAGTTGCTTACTGCTGGAAATAAGGATATATAGAAAATAGCTCTAACACAAGACTTCGTACGCATGGATTTGGAATTTTATTCCCAGAATTGGATACAGAAAGCTGTAAGTTACGAAAAAGGTGTCTCAAAAATCACGGAGTGGAGATAATGTGACGGGGAAGTCATCACTATATCACTTAATACGTCTCATCAGGAGAACAAATTTGCAACATGTTTAAAAATAGCAAAAAACTAAAGGTTAACCATAGCAGACTACTTAGCGCAGTTCCTCCGGCAGATTTTTGTTTGTGGTATAAAATTATGCCACTTTCTGGCGAAATCTGATGTCAATACTGGTTTGTAAACAACGATTTGGTTTTGCTCTCCTTTGGTAAGATAGGTGCAATGCACCCTCTGCCACACACTTTTAGTGAATCACAGAGTAATAATAATAGCCTATTTAGATTGTTTGCTGATGATGCGGTTATTTATAAGGAAGTAAGAAATTTGGCCGATTGCTTAGAAATTCAGTGCGATCTGGATGTTATTTTGGCTTGGTAAGCTGAGTGGCAACTTACTCTAAATTGTAAAAAGTGTAAGACAATGAGCATAACTAGCAAAAAGAATCCAATTGTTCAGAAATACGAGTTAAGCAATACAGTTATTGATATGGTTGA
The DNA here is from genome assembly GCA_031002005.1 of Vandiemenella viatica. Taxonomy (NCBI): domain Eukaryota; kingdom Metazoa; phylum Arthropoda; class Insecta; order Orthoptera; family Morabidae; genus Vandiemenella; species Vandiemenella viatica. Next base: position 279,930,091 of record CM061921.1, read on the forward strand.
TTCTATGAAATATTTGGGAGTAACAGTACAAAGGAACATGAAATGGGACATACACATTAATTCGTTAGTAGGTAGAGCAAATTCTAGGCTGTGATTCATAGGTCGAATCTTGAAAAATTGTAATGAACAAACAAAGGAGATAGCGTACAAATCTCTTGTGCGTCCACATTTGGATTATTGTTGTGCCATTTGGGACCCGTTTCGTAAGGGGTTGATCGAAAGTATAGAGAAAGTACAGAGAAGAGCCGCTCGATTCGTGACCGCTTGCTACAGTCCTTATGAAAGCGTCACAGAACTGATTAGTAGATTAGGTTGGGAGTCTCTGGTAGATAGACGACACTCGTTTCGTTTAAACTTATTGGTAAACATGCGTACTCCCACTTTCACTTTTGAGTGTAGTGAAATACTTCTTCCACCAACCTATTTGAGTCGGAAGGACAGGAAAGATAAAATTAGAGAAATATGGTGCCGGACTGATTCTTATATGAATTCTTTTTTCCTTCGTACCATTCGGGATTGGAATGCACAGCAAAGAGATTAGCTTTGCTGCTGAGCATCCTCTGCCACCCACAATTTTATGAATTGCAGAGTATATATGTAGATGTAGATAGATGTAAATAGTAATATATAGACTTTGGAGGTTGGAAACCAGTGAACTACTTACAATAAACATAAAATAATAGTCTGGAGCAGCGAAATCCACATCTGCACAATATAATAAGTTGGGTTTGAATATGAAAATTATAATCAGATCAGACACAAACTGACTGCGAGACAAAGACTAAGCGACCGAAATAACGCTACAGAGACTTAACTACGCTACACGTCTGTCTGTTCGTCACCGATGGGTTAATTTTCAAAGTTTCATGACAATATATGTTATTCATCCCGAAAATGTAGCTTATTTCCTTCATAATGGTACACAGTATTTCCGTATCAAATTTCATCGGATACAGACAGAAAGACAGATTTACTTTCACATTTATAATATTAGTGAATATAAGTCACAACAAGAGTACGGAGTGTGTATTCTTAGTGAACCTGCCAGAAAATTTCGACTTGATTGGGTCCTTGGAAATAAAATTAATAACAACTGTAAATTAATGGAACCCGAAAGCGTGGGATGGGTGAAAGGAAAGAGGCTAAACATTAATTCTAAGGAAGTTTAAATCAGTAATAAAGTTTTATTACATTTCCAGAGTTATTTGATTGCCACTTATGATATGAGTGAAACATACCTCCTCATCCTGCACTTTGACATTTTCGATGTGCAATCTGTATGAGATCATGCACTCTGTAAGATGCATATCATGCAAATAGCTTTATGTTTCTTAGAAGCGAACTTGATTTTGAATTGTCTCGCAACTTTTTTAAAGGAATGGAGGAACCCAAAAATCGTATTCTTTTTGATCGCAGGATGCGTTCTGCATTGTAATATAGAATCCTGGATTTAAGCGTAATTAGCCTGAATTGTGCTTCACGCTTAGCAACTATTCTGTTACATTCTGACACCTTCTGGGTGTCTTTTATTCGTGAGACAGAGTCATACGAGATAAACGGGATGCTAACGACAAACTCTGTTCAAAATATATCGGATCATAATTTTTATCCTGCGGAAACAAATGAAGTACGAGTGGAAAAAAATACTTCTAATGTGTGCGGACAGGAGAAAACTAGATATTTGTTGGCCTGTGAGAGACATTCTTTTCTGGCTTTCATTTTCCGTGAAATGTGCCGCCTATTCTGCTTTACGTAATGGGCAAGCCTCCGACTTCCACGTGTAGTTCCACCACCTTGTCGCCTAATCGTGGTTTCACCGTCCTTCAACCAATTTCCAAAGATGTTCACTACAGTAGTACGCGAACTACCGGCAAGCCTCGCCGTTTCCGAGATGCTCGTTCCTAGGGGCTGCGCTCGCAAATCACAGGCCTGTTATTTAAGGGAATTGCGTGACCTGTGCGTAAACATCTGGTGATATATATCTCCGGAAAACTACCAAGGACTTGTCGAATCCATGTCACACCAAATCGCTGCTGTATTTCAAATCAAGAGCTACTCAGCTGTGTGGAAGTCATACTTTTTGACCAGCTGTGTCGGTCGTCGGGCCTCGCTTTCCAGGGAGCCTCTGAAGTTACTTTTTTATTAAGTGAAAGAAAAGTACTACAACTACTGAAAGGCTTGCTTCGTCGCCATACAGGCGAACTTGATTAAGTAATTAAGAGCTCGGCGGCATATTAAGCCTCGTATCCACTTGAGCACGCTCAGGCGAATGAGCCGCTCATTCATTTGAGCGCGCTCGTTCGAGCGTGCTCAAGGAAAAGGAAATTTTGGTCGAACGAGCCTGGTTTCAGTGCTCAGAAAACGCTCGGCCATTGACGTGTCGTCACGCGTAGCTGCGGCCTTTATTATTATCCATACGATGTCAAAACAGAGAAGAAAATTACCAAGTTGATGATGGATTAGAGAAAGTCATCGTCAGCAAAGAAATTACCTTAATAATTTAATTCGCGAATTGACTTTAGAAGAAGACAATGAGCTATTTCAAAACTTTACGAGATCGATCTCGAACATTTCCTGTCATTAGTTGGACCTCATATTAAAATGCACGATATGCCTATGCGTGAGGCGATCCCACCAGAAGATAAAATTTATAATAACTTAAGATTCCTAGCCTCAGAAAGTCCCTACACAAGCCTGCAGTATATGTTCAAAGTATATAAACCAAGCATCATCTGTTTAGTACGGGTAGTCTGTGATGGCACTATTGAGTCACACCAAAATTATATGAAGGCTGGTACCTATTTTTAATTTGTGTTGACAAATATAGATTTAAAGGTTATTTTTATATTTTTAAAAAAATTATGGCATTGATTTCAAGTTTTTAATAAAAATTGTTAAAACAATTATATTGCCTGGCACAAAATCAATATGATTTTAGGCACTTAGGATCTGAATTTCGTAACACCAAATTCAATCAAAATCCGTTCAGCTGTGAGAAATACTATTAAAAAAGACTTACCACTTCCCGTTATAGAAGTTCTCTTCTGTTTTGATCGTTCTCGCCTGAATGACCCTAGCTGGCTTGTTAATTTTTTTTCTTTACATCATCAATACTAAAGTTTAATATCTCGCTGATTTCACGCCATCCACCTTATTTTTTAGTTCGATTATAATACTGGAGCTATCCCATAACACCCTCTTTGATTCATACGCATCAATTAGAGTTAAGCAAGTTTCATTGTCCCACGTGCTCGCGCTCATTGTAGAAACCGCCAAATACCGTCCACACTGAGCGCCGAACAAACACTGGCTCGCCTTTGAGCATTCCAAAATACCGACAACCGATCGGCTCGCCCCGAGCGCGCTCGCTGTCGTTTGTTGCGAGCGTGCTCAAGCGTCCACACTTGAGCCGCTCGCTTCACTGAGCGGCTCATTCGCCTGAGCGTGCTTAAGTGGATACGAGGCCTTAGGAGCTTTTACAGAACAGAATTAAAGAAGGAACTGCTCCTCTTCTATGGAATACCCTTGCCACAAAACCGAGAGTTATCTTATAGCGTCTCTCCTGCAACTGCGATGTTGATTCGATTCGTAAGATCAGGGAGACTCTCATGCAGAACATCTACTACGTTTTAATGAAATCGAATACAAAATCGGATGATATCAAATTAGGGAAACGAGGTGATGATGCAAGGTTATTTCTCATACCGAACCGAACATCTAAGAAAGTTCTGATTCCAAGAGAAAATTTTAGAAGGATCTTTACCATAGTTGATGCGAAAATTACTGTGAAGTGCTGTCACAGTGAAACCAAAACTTCGTTCGTTCCACATCAGTGAAAGTAGCCATTTTAACTGTGCATTGCGCTGGAATTTCAGGTGACTGAATTGGGTACTATGGTATTGCGTGAGTTAAACGTGAGATGATTTGCTACATAATGTGGCGTTAAGAGATTCTGTAAGTTACGTGAATATATTTATATACTTTTTGAAAACTGTATTTTTTAAAAGCAACATGTGTTGTTCCTAACAAAAGACTGCGTGACACGTTCTCGCCGTTCAGACATACAACTTTAATTTAGTCCTTACATACATGATACGTATGGCTACACAGTGAAGTGCATGAATTAAACTAGATTGTATTATTGAGGAGTGGTATTTACTCACCAGCACACTTCTCGCAGGGTGTCTGCCGACTCGGTGTCTGATGTTGGTTCAGAGTTTGGAACGTTCCTCTTGATCGCCTCCTGGTACCTCGTAGTGCAGTCTTCGTATCGCGTATTGACGTCTCGCATGCACGGGGCATGTAGCAGGAACTCTGTTCAACACAAATTGTCTTACTCTAGCTAGGCTATGTAAACGTAAACAATAAAACTGAACAGAGCATTATGTATGCAGCAGATAAACAATTCAAAAATTATCACTGGATTCAAAACCAAGAGAGAAATATCTAAAATTAAAAATAGTAAAACTATATTGGATAAATGGCGAGTGTACCATGAAAAATCAGAAGTAAATATTTCTCCTATGTTATTTACAGTTACGTTAAGCGGAAAAGATTATTTTCTTTGCGCACTGGAATTGTAGTTGTGAGTAAAAATAACTAATCCCAGATAAAACTGCAGGCATGAGCATATTTTTTTATTTTTTTTTGCACCTAAAGAGGCAATTGAGACAGGAACCGTAATTTCGGAGTTGCCATCTTTCTCATTATCACACAGTGGATTCAAAACCAAGAGAGAAATATTTAAAGTTAAAAATGGTAAAACTATATAGGATAAATGGCGAGTGTACTATGGAAAATCAGAAGTAAATATTTCCCCTATATTATTTACAGTTACGTAAAGCGGAAAAGATCAATTTTTTGCGCACTCTAATTGTAGTTGTGAGTAAAAATAACTTTTTTGTGCACCTAAAGAGGCAACTGAAGACAGGAACCGTAATTTCGGAGTTGTGATCTTTCTCATTTCACAGTAAACTTGTGTTCGCGTGTAGTTTGGCTTTGACTGATTGTAGTGTTTGTTTTGTGTTGACTCTGTTGGTGTGGTATCCCCAGAATTGATTGCCGTAAAAATTCTCTTCCTATATTTTCAGTGTCACGTATTCCAGACGTGTATAGGATTCTTTGTAATTTTCAAATTGTTACCATAGCTATGTTGTTGGCAGGGAGAACTGACGCTCTTTGGGGACAATGAGCGCTCGACTCACCTCTCCGCCAGAGTGACGCGCTTACATTTTTTATCTCACGTGGAAAAATCGTCGACCTCGTGGGTATTGACTCTGGAATCCACCACTCCACATACTATGGGTTCAAGAGCAGATTTCAGATCTTTTTTTATCGTACCGTAGACAAAATGGCAAAAATGCAACGCTAATAATTTCGTCATGCCACAGCCTCATAGCTCACTCGACTTCGCAAATTTTGATGAAATTACACAGGAAGGCGCATTCTTTTGATCTGAGGAAAGTTCCGTAAAACTTATTTCGAAATTACCTTGCAATTCAAAAACAAAAGAGAAATGAAAATTTGTTTCTTGGGGTAACACTTCGAGTGTGGTATCGTTGGATGCAATCAGTTTTGTCTTTAGGAAGTTTTTGTTGAGTTTCGCAAGATATGAACCCCTTAACGATGTTTCCCCCCCCCCGCCCCCACTAATTTTCTACACACTACTGAAAATTCTGAAAAAAATTAGAATGATGGCGTTTAACGAAAATTGTTTTAGATAAGGTACGTCAATGCCATTTAATGTAATTTCAATCGTGATTGAACTCGCACGCTCTGTTGGCAATGTCCCTACACCCCCACCTCACAATGTCATGATTTATCACCACCCACCTACCAATGCCATTTACGAACAACAACTTTAAACTCTACAGTATTTTTGATAAACTGTCCATTATTTTCTTTGGTAATTTTTCCAGTTCCTGACTCCCTTAACTACAAAAGAAAATTTTCCCAATGCCAGCTTATGATTTTAGCCACCTCTTCCTTTTCACGTACAACTCCTATTCCTTCTACTAATATCCATCCAAGCATTATCGCGATTATTTCTGTTGCCAACAATCAGTTTGTTTTGCACTTCCGCAAATTTTTCATCCTTTGTGATGAAATCTCGTTGAAGCTCTTTTTTACTGTCTGCAAAACAGATTTTCAGAAAAATACTAAAGAAAGATTATTTTAGGGTAAGTATGCAACAGAGGAATTAATTTTTATTTTATTCCATCGATTGCTATACCGTTGTACAGATATCCAAAAACGAGATCATTTTTGTTTTAATTCGGTTGGGTATTCCCCAATATTTGAGCTCCCAAAAATGTTAACAGCGTCCTATCCCTCTGTAATTTTCACTGAACCAATCAGTTACCAACAAACATTATTTTCTAAACCATAAAATTAGCCTTGCGTCTTAGCAATAAGGTTTATTTATTTAAACCAGCGATTAGGTAGCTTAGTTATTAATGCACCCGCCTTCAAAGTTCAACATTGTCGGTACGAATTTCGATACACGCCGAAATTTTTTATGAAAACGTAACCTCAAACTCAGTGTTCATCTGAACCACGCTAGGAGGCTTCATAGTTAGGGTAGAGAGTGATGGGTGAGCGGTAACGCACTGGCCTCACATTCGGGAGGACGTGGGTTCGAATCCTCGACCAGCTATCCAGAGTTCGGTTTTTCATGGTTTCCTTGAGTCACTCCAGGTGAATGCTGGGATGGCTCCTCCAAAAAGGCATGACCGATTTCCTTCTCGTTCCTGGCCATTTTCCTTTCCCGCATCTAATGCCCTCTCCTGTTTCCTGTTCCCCTCTTTTATTCAATGTCAGGTATTCTGATCCATATATTGCCTCGGTTTAATTACTATTGCATAGTATCTGCTCTTTTCCTGGAATACTATAGATTTATTGTTTTATTGGTTTTGTGTGAATTTATAATCCAGTTCAGTCTTCCTCTTATACATGCCAACTAATTATTGTGCCTAACAAAAATAGATCCTTTCTGTAGTCTTCTAAGTGAAGGAAAAGTTCCGTTTGACATTATTTAAGTGTATAGTGGAAATTTGTCATTAGCTACTGTCGTATAAGGCGCATCCACAAAGTAAAATCCGATTGCGCATACGGTATGTGCAGATGACACCATTGTAATGACACCGTCATTAGTTGATTACTGGACTTCTTGCGCAACAATTATACGAGTTACATATATATTATTTTACAAAATTGTCGCAACTCTGTGTTAATTTCAAATGGCCGTTAAAATAGAAAATCCCACCTTCTGTTAAGAGCGACCAGTAATTAGAAAAGTTACAGAGAAATTGTTGAAGTTTGTAGTGAAAATGTGAGGAAATAGTCTGGATCGTATCGTCGCTGTGGTTTGCCTATTTTACGCCTTTAACCAAGCAGTGATCTCTACAGTGACGACATGTTGGTTGCCGTTGTGCAGGGGTGGCTGAACGAGTTAGCCAACAGTTTGGCGAAAGAATACAAAAGCTGGTGTTAGGATAATACAAATATCTCGATAAAATTGGCGGCTGCACAGACATGTAGAATATTTACGTAGCAACATTTATCAACAATGGTATCGTACTTTGATACGGTCACTACTGGCACTGATAATTTCCACGCAGAATTTGATCAGAAGCTTAATTACACTAAGTATAGTTAAAAAAGTTAATATTATATGTCTTCAAATTTATACTGCAGACTCACATTATTTTAGCAAATTCAGGCTATTCTTGAAAAACAAATATATATTATTTTGCTAACATTTTGATTAGATTTTAATTTTCATATCCGTCCCCGAGTTAAGTATATATCTCTAAATTTAGGGTATATATTAAGATTTTAAACTGTGAAAACTGCATAAAAAACCATTCACTAGTTCTTACATGATGATTTTAGTTATTGATGTTAAGTGAACAGAAGAATTTAAATTTCTTGGTTCACCATAAAGTGAGGCAGCTGGGTGAGATCTATCTCAGATTTCAAGTCAGACGCTAACTTACAAACATTAAAGATCCAACCTCAATCGGCTCAATAGTTTTTATGTGAAGCGGGACAGTAAGACAATTATTTCAAAAAGTATTTTGCTTAGCGGGACCTTCAAATACACGATTTCAATGGGTTTTTTTGTTGTTGAAATTATCCTGAATAGAAACACATAACCAGTTTCAGTTTTACAATAGAATAGATTAGCTTCTGTCCGTGATTTCATCCACTTGAATCAAATAAGCACTCTGACATTTCTTAGTCGACTTTTAAATTACCATTATTTTACCAATATACGGTACGAATATTATGACAAATCAACCGCGTACGTTGAATTTTGTTTCACGTAGTATTTTCTCTAAATACCCTACAGAAAATCATGTGTCCAAATACAAATTTGTTATCTTTGAGAATCAATAAATTCGTTATGAGTATAACTCGTCAGCTTCACTAAACTACGGCCATCTGACGAAATTGAGGCTGAACACACGAATCCTATAGAAAGAATCAATATATAACGTTAGCAGATACTGTTTTATCAGATATTAATTTTCTGCACCGACCCCGATAAGGTTTATATTTAAAACTTTGTGACAGACTATCAGCTTTCGAGCTGTGAATACTTCATCATTATCTCTTAAGAAATTTTTAACGGTATGCCAGATTATATGCTATATAATTGATTTCATTCTCCGTCTCCAGGTACCTCTCATTTTGAAATCAGAATCCAAGTTTCCAGTCTGTAAGAACCCTGTCAAAATCTGTTTAATAATTAACCCAGGTTATAGGTAAACATTATGGAGTTCAAAATCGATTTTTATATCATGCTCCAGCGTTATAAGATACACAGGCTGCGGCAGAAAGGTATTGCAGTTTGGGACCCGAATAAAACAAATAACATAGATCTTATTACAAATTTTTTGTTACCATCAAGACGAACAATGTTTACCATTTCTCATCAATTCGTTTTAAAGTTAATATCGTTAAAATACTTGCCCTCACGGTAGATACACAATCACCTTTCTGTACGATTATCATTTTGTAAGGATAAAACTGGAGGTGTGTGTGTGTGAAATAGATAATTATGCATCCATATCAGATGTGTCTGTGAGGAAAGTAAGTGGTTTACAAGACGGCAGCATAGCTTGAAGCAACGATATTCATGCGAATCTCAGTTAGTAAGCTATCTGCAAGATATTTCTGATGAAATTGCCAGCGAGGTCAAATTGATAGTGTACCACTAGATCTGTCAAAGGCTTTTGACAGAGTGAGCCATAAAATGGTGCTAAATAAGGGAAAAACTATTGAAAGGGTGGAAGGAAATGCAGTATCAAAAGAAGTAAGAGTGAACATGGGGGTTCCACAGGGTAGTGTATTGGGACCATTGCTATTCGTTATTCTAATGAATGATTGTTCTAATGGCTTACTGTCTGAAGTTAGATTGTTTTCAAATCACATAATGTTATATAAAAGGATAAAAACAATAGAAGACTGTAGACAGCTACAGGGTGATCTAGATAGGATAACTAGCTGGGTGAGTCAACATGGGATGAAGATAAATGCAAAGAAGAGCCAGCTTATTAGGTACACAGATAAAAAGTTGAAGGCTGATTATGATTATAAAGTGGGGAAGTTATTGTTTATTGAAGACTCGAAGTGTAAATTCCTTGGCATAACATTTGATAACAAACTTAACTGGGTAGGACACATTTGACAGGTGGTAGGGAAAATAGGTTCAAAATCCTTCACCTTTTTGAAAGAGTGATGAGAAGATGCACTAGAAAAGTAAGATAATTGGGTTACAAAACATTGTATAACCACTGCTTGATTATGGTGGTGTAGTATGGGACCCACATTTTGGGTATCAAATACAGTAGTTGGAGGTGTGCAGAGAAGGGCTGCTAGATTTGTCTTTGGAAATTACCGCAGAACAAATTCGGTAACTAATATGACAAAAGAGCTGGAATGGGATTCGTTGGATGATAGAAGGAGGGAGAAGAGAGTCATGGGAGTGTACGAGGCGTATATTAGTGATGAGGCATGGAAAGATATTGATGGGATAATTAAGAGAGGTGCGTAGAAAAGTAAAGCTGACCATGACCACAAGCTGGCACTCGATTTCGGGCATAAGAGTGTGGGAAAATTTTCTTTTCTATGGAAGGGTGCAAGGGATTTGAATGAATTATCAAGAGCAACGATGAATAATCTACCAAAAACACTGAAAGAATCTGAAGCTAAAATTAATAGAGGGCAAAAGTAGGCGGGGAGAGGAAAGGCGAAAGCGGGGTGCGTAGGGAGATTGCCACCGTAGCTTGCACTCCATCGCAATTGTATAAAAAAATAAAATAAATTGAAATCCTCCTCACACTCTAATCAGACATCTCCAAGGCAAGAAAATATTGTCTGGCTGAACGCCGTGAAGATGTGAAAGTTGCCTTTCTGTTGCGATATTCTCTAATTTCAGAACGGTGCGAAGTATATCACGCGATTTCTGTCTTACTCAGCTCAATATGCTTTTCTTAATAGGACTTCTTAATGTCGACTTATTGCGAAACTAGCTTAAACGGCCGTCTAAAGCGACGGGTATCACCTATGGTGGTAATAGGAAATTCTTTTTTAAAATTTCATATGGAAAAACGATTTTTTTGTGGAGTAAACTTTCTGTGATTAGATTCTCGGAATATTAGGCTAGGATGATTTTTGAAATACTGCATTTGATTTTTAATTACTGAAATTTTTATACTTGTGAAAAAGGTTCTACGTAAAGTATAATTTGTAAAACGAATAACTATTATTTATTCAGGAGATATATTTCGTAATTTCTTACGTTTCGTGAGATTAAATGAATGTCTTTGTTTCTTATCTTCTTAAAAAAAAATACTTATGTTATGTTGTGACCCTGTTCTAGTTACTGCTACAGAGAGTACAACATAAATATCAGATGCTCTTCTCTCTACATGAATATCTGCATCTGTTCGTCGGAAATAAACAAAAAGCTACATGTAAACAAACGTTGCGCTGTAATTTTTTTTTTTATCTCAGCTTGAAATCAAAATTTTTATCTCTGCCTTTCGTATTTTTGTGCAGCTACTTCCACAAGAGACAATGCCTTTTAACTGGAATCTCAGCTAAATTTCCTTTTAACAATATGAGTGCAGTTAAAATGAAATGTAGTTATTTATTTAAAAATTGCACTTCGTTTTAACGCAATAAGTGCAGATAATATCAAATGCAGTTATTTATTTGAAATTTCTTGGTTGGCAATACAGCGCTATTGTGGTGGCCAGTATAACTCGCCGAAGATTGCCGAGCTATCTACGTCACCTCCAGTCTCAAAACGTATCGCATTTTCCTAAAGTGGATCCCTTCCAAGCAAGCACTGAGTTGTAATGACGGAGTCGCTATATTTGAAATACGTCTCCGCCACAAACGTACGAATCTCAGTACTGCACGTCATGATAGTCCTACCCTACCAGGCAGTGACTGCGTGGCGGTGATTTCACTTACCGTCTCTGTACTCGCCCTCCTGGCAGATGTCTCTGATGACTGTAGTGGTGCCTGAGTAGAGGTGTGAGAAGTGGCTGCGCTGAAGATCAGACATACACTTCACCGTGAAGTCGTCGACGCACTCCAGCGATTTCATCAGGTCCCTACAACAAACGGTACGTCTTATTTCACGATTATACAAAACGTTTTCTCTTCATTATTTTCAAAATTGTAATTTAATTACCTCAATTGTTTACAAAGTAAAGATTCAAATTGGGAAACGGCCATTATGACCGAATCATCCGTGCGTTCGTATAGAGTGATTTCCGGAAATCGTTGAAAACCGAATTCGAGATTGCCATTGAGGGAATCGAACCGAATGCCGGATCTCTACCCATTTTCTAAATGTGTACTCTACCGTCTGACGTTATCTTATCTCTTTCATGTAGCACATAGATATAAAACGTGTTTTTTATGTCTTTTACGCGGCACTGGGGATTAAACGCAGCGTTTAAAAGCACCAAGAAACGGATATCGTTCCCGTTTCTGACCCGTGTGGTGGAGAGGCACCACACTCTAGCTCGCTGGATGCTGTTTCTGTTAAATTCGTATTTAAAAGATAAGTGTCGCTATCACTGCTGTTATTTTATTGTTCGATATTAATAAAATTTACGCCTTTTTCATACTTTTTATTTCTTCTCTTAACTATGTTTTGTCCAGCGTTACAGAGCAGACAAATCAAAAGTAATTTTCTCATTTCCTCCTGCATTTCAGTGTGGTAATATACGTGTTTCAATACTATTTTTTTTTTTTGTAACTGCTTTACGTCTCTTTTTAACATCGAGGTCTTTAGAGACGGGAAAGGATGGGGGGCAAGGATGGGGGGGCAAGGATGGGGGGGCAAGGATGGGGGCAAGGATGGGGGCAAGGAATGGGAAGGAATTCGGCCATGGCCTTTTGAAGGAAGCATCCCGGCATTTGCCTGGAGTGATTTGGGGAAACCATGGAAAACCCAAATCTGGATGCCCAGACGGGGATTCGAACCGCCGTCCTCCCGAGTGCGAGGCGAGAACGCTAACCGTTACACCGCCCCGCTCGGTTTTTTCAATACTAATGCCCTCACTTAGTAAAATATTATGTCACAACGTTGACGAGGTTATACCTCCTAACGACCTTCTCCACATTCTGATGTCGGGAGGGTTTAGAATTTGAATTAAGCCACTGGTGTACACGCGTGTTAAAGCGCCTCCATACTGTTTTTATTAATTTCTTATGGCTTTACGCATCATTTCCGTCGGGTCATTAGAGACGGGAATGGACTGCGTACACGGTAACAGGAAGGAATTCGACCATGACTGTTTGAACGAACCATCCCGGCCTTCATCTGAAGTGAGTTCAGGAAACCATTGAAAACAGAAATCTGAATTACCGGACGGGGATTCGATCCCGCGACCTCCCAAATGCGAGGCCAGAGCGTTACCGCTGCCCCCACCACGTTCGGTCGGCCATCCAGATTACAGGCTCTAATAACTTCGATATCCGTGAGCCAGAAAGCCCAAAGAAATAGAAACTAAACTAGACTGTTCTGATAGGTTATATTGCACGCAGGGCTATGCGGTCATAGTGTGATACGCATCGTCTGCTTGCTCCGCGGACGTTACCCTGCGCTGGATAGGGGCAGGGTGGAATCCTGGTCCCCTCGTTCCTGCCGGGCTGTCCTGACTGCGTTTTTAGGCGGTTTTCCACAATCACCAAGACAAATGCCGAGACGGTCCCCAATAACACATTACACAAACAAAACATACACTTAGCGCACACAGAACATAGTTACACGTTTCACAGACAGATGGCAACACGACTTTCCTCCCCGGGAAGCCTCAGGCTCAGCAATAAGCAAACACGTCACATCCTGAAAAAATTCATATTCTGCAATAGCAAGGTAAGTGCAAGGAAGAAGTGCGTACGATTGAAGTGGATTTGTGTATTACAGGCAGTGTGTTGTTGGTGTTGTGCATGACACATGGAAGAGGATTAAACACGATGACAGTTCTTTCATGCCTACCCTTCCGAAAAGTACTGCAACGGTGATTAACGCCCTCACCACATACGCGTTAGGGAGAGGTTTGTGGTTTAACCCAGGCCTGAAAACAGTTTGGTTACTAGGACCGAGTGGGGCGGTGTAACGGTTAGCGTTCTCGCCTCGCATTCGGGAGGACGGCGGTTCGAATCCCCGTCTGGGCATCCAGATTTGGGTTTTCCATGGTTTCCCCAAATCACTCCAGGCAAATGCCGGGATGCTTCCTTCAAAAGGCCATGGCCGAATTCCTTCCCATTCCTTGCCCCCCATCCTTGCCCCCAATCCTTTCCCGTCTCTAAAGACCTCGATGTTAAAAAGAGACGTAAAGCAGTTAAAAAAAAAAAATTGGTTACTAGGAAATATGCACCACTACCTCTGGAAAGAGTGATGAGGGGATGCACTAGAGAAGTAAGGGAACTGGGGTACAAAACTTCGGTCAGACCACTGCTGGAATATGGTGGTGAAGTTTGGGACCCACATTACAGGAGTTGGAGGGGGTGCAGAGGAGGGCTGCCAGATTTGCCTTTGGAAATCACCGCAGAATACAATCGGTAAGTAATATGATAAAGGAGCTGGAGTCGGATTCATTGGAGGATAGAAGGAGGGTGAAGAGAGTCATGGGATTTTACAAGGCCTATACTGGTGATGAAGCATGGAAAGATACTGGTGGGAAAATTAAGAGAGGTGTTTGGAAGGGTAAGGTTGACTATAACCACAACTGGCGCTTGATTTCAGGCATAAGGGTGTGGAAAAATTTTCTTTCGTAGAAAGGGTGTGAGGGACTGGAATAAATTGCCAAGAGAAGTGATGAGTAATTTACCGCAAGTAATTTAAAGTAGGTTGGAAGAGGAAAGGAGAAAGGGAAGTGTAGGGAGATTGCCACCGGAGCGGGCGCTCCATCGCAATTTTATCAATTATTATTATCTACCTCCGCCAGGGATGGAACCAGACAACTTCTATGAGGAAGTGACGTCAGTGATGTAGTGGGCCATAAATTTCTTATACAGACGTAATAAGCGACTTCGTTAGTACGAGCTAAAACAACAGAGAAAGATTTTAACGAGCAGGTGATTTGCCATGTACCGCTGTTTTCTCTGTTGTAAATCAACTTCCAGGGGATGTTTTGAGTGGGATGGTTTCCTGTTGCCTCCACCAGTGTCAAGTGTAGTGTATATGGAGAAGAGAGAAGCCCCTGATACTGACTTACATTTGTGTTTTGGGAGTCTTAAATTAAAGTAATATAATCGCAATCCCTGTTTGTTATAATATTACTGTTCAAAATGCTTAGTATAACGGTTATGAATAATAATTTGCGTATAATTTATGCCAGGCGGAAGTAATGCCAGTTTTGGTTTGATGTCTTTAAAACATTCGTTTACCGGCGATAATGACCCCACTGTCAACAAGCTGAAAAACGAATAAAAAAAAAGTGTTTTCAGTTGTGCGGTAACGCGTTTGAGAGGACGCAGACGGGTTGAGGTATCTTGAGCAATTGCTACAGCAAAAAAAATAAAAAATAAAAAAATTCTTTATACAGAGGAGTCTGTAGCCCAATATTTCCCGACATTCTCAGTGCCTGATATATTTTTGGCCAGTGACAAAATAATGTAGAACTATGTTACAGAAATTTTAATGGTGGAGCTATTAGACGTATTATTTACTGACACGTGTGGTGTTTCAAAACAAAAATGATTCAAAAATATTAGGATACACGCCGACAGCTGACACGTAAAGTTCGAAAAATTATTGACTCTGTGAAACACACATTTAGGGAACATGACGCTGTCCACTCTCCTAACTAAAAGTAATGGCGTATGTTCCACTTCAATTACATATTTGTTCATTTTATTCTTGTTGACGCCGCCACCGCGGGGGCTAACTATCATTTATTGCTACGCGTTCGTGTGCAGAGCATAAGTTGTCTGTCAGCCACCATATCCGGCACCCGCGTCGCGCCAAAACCTCTCGCAAAGAACTTTAATGAAACAATAACACTAGCACCGACTAATCGTAATTAAACTCAAACAAAGCCACTCCTGAAATAATAATATACAAAACACAACTGGCGCAAAACAAGCATAATTTTCAGTCAAGATGTTGACAATTTTTAGGAAATAATAATGATTTGATTGCAAGTTTACTGTGGATTTAGGGATTTATACGAACACAAGAATCACTGGACGCTTAAATTAAATTTTGGTGTACATTAACACCCATACTAAAAACTTCACATTCAGCTTCCGTTTCAACATTAATACTTGCAACCTTAGAGGAAGCTTCCTATCTGTTAACTAACTTATTGTGAGTTTACAATTCTGCTTTAATAAGATGACAGAGAACATAACATAAAAAGGTATTTATATCCTATCTATTCGTCGTGTTTTAGTGGTTTTAACGGGTAGTGAGATTTGAGACTAAAGACCGGTGATGGGTCATTTTTTAAACGCCACAGCTCAGATCTGTTTACTATGATAGCAGCAGAGTGAGTTCACGTTCCTTACACTGTATATTGTAATTAACAACCACCCACCCTGCTAAAATAACATTAATTAATATATCAGAGAAGCACAAGCATTCCTACTGTTTCATTGGACGAATCAGGTACTACTAAAAATGCTGTCGTATTAATCTCCACCAGCTGATTTACCAAAAACATTGAAGTTTTCCGTGAAGCTTCTAATCAGGTAAATAATAGGAAATGAGTCATATTTAGTGGTGTTTTTTGTGACGATCCATCTTTCTCCCTTCATACCAAAATCGATAAATGAGGTATCATTTTAAATACTACGTTCTCTGCTTTTGTAACATCATTTATTAAAAAAGGAATTTTTCGAATATTCAACCCATAAATTGCAGAATTATGAACAATCAAGTTCACGGGTATGCGATACCTCAAAGTAAACTTGCTAGGCTTCGCTGACGTCGAAATAAGGATCTCATACAGCTAGATAGCAGCAGCACATATCACACAGATATTGATAAAGTGTGTGTGTTTTTACAGTAAGGAGCATTTTGGATATTTTTCTGTTGGAGAAACATTTCGTCATTTCCGACAGTTCCGTAAGACGTTGTAAGTGTTTCACTGCGTAACTATTTCAGTTGACAAATAAACAAATGAGCCAGTTCTTATTTCATCCACTACAAACCAACCAACTTCACCATTCATTGTATACCATTCACTAAATTTTCGCACGGACCACCTAGTTGTTTTAAATTTGTTCAACTTTTGTACAAACAAAATTGTCAAATTGAATAATTGAACTAGCGGGGTCAAATATTCCAATCCATATGGAGGTACCCAACTCAGATTTTATAATCATATCAGCCCAGATACTTTGGTGATACACACACACGTGTTTTTCGTTAGAAAATATGTGTACTTTACTGTTTACTGTTTATGTTTAAAGAGGATTGCGGCTCGTCGTTCTCGGTGTAATTAGGGACGGAAGATGATTGTGGACAAACAGTCGGAAGCTCTTTCGGGAAATCATAGAAAAATAAAATGAAATCTGTGTGGCTTGACTGGGAATACTATTTTCACACCTGTTTCGTTTGAACTAGCCTATGGATGTAGATCAAGAATCGTTCCCAGCCGGCATATTGGTTGAGGTAGGCAAATGTCAATTTTCTCCAGGCCTGCTCTAGGGATTTGTAACTGTCGATTTAAACCAAAAATGTATTACACAGAGTCTAACAGTGACACAATGTATTTTAGGGACAAAATTCGTTAGCTCATGAACTGATCTGTCTGAAATACGAACTTGACCCTATGTGACAAGGTTACGCTCTGCAAAATTTGAAGAATTCATGTTGGGTTTTAAGGGACTTAGAAATATTTTGGGACAGAGACGTTCTCGCTATACAGTATATACACAAACACAGTACTTACGGACAGATTCGAAGGAGCTCTTCTCTGTCAGCAGCGAAGTAATTGAAATGCAAGGATTTGAGGCAGCTCAGAAGTTCGTCCTGGCCGCATTCGATGGCTGAGGCGCTGACCACTAACACTGAAACAGTATTCCACGAATAAGAGCATAACCAGCTTTTAGAATACATATAAGGGCTTTCGTTTTATCTCAGTTTTTTATGTTAAAAGCATTACTTTCTAATAAAAAAAAGCTCACGGTAAATATCCACTGTTCCGTACTCTGACAGTAAAATTAACTGTTTACTGTCAAAGTTAAGAAATAAAAAGCTTTGGCATTAGAAGTAAATACGAAACCATTTGATTCATGTATTATAGCATTATGTTACTTCTTTTTTTTTAACTGCTTAATGTCTCTTAAGAGACGGGAAAGGATGGGGGGCAAGGAATGGGAAGGAATTCGGCCATGGTCTTTTGAAGGAAGCATCCCGGCATTTGCCTAGAGTGATTTGGGGAACCGTGGAAAACCCAAATCTGGATGCCCGGACGGGGATTCGAACCGCCGCCCTCCCGAATGCGACGCCAGAACGCTAACCGTTACACCACCATCCTCGGTTTATAATACCTTACTTAAGAACCATACATCTAGCGTGAATAATGTTTGAACTGCCAGTGTCTTCAACCAACATTCAACGGTTCTAGATTTTAGGCATGTATTTTTTGTTTCCAGACTGATGATCCGTCTTTGCAACAATAACAATAATAATGTCTTTGTAATAATAATAATAATAATGAGTATTGAATTATTGACGAGGAAACCATTGGGATTACATACTTCAGTCGCCTAAGGAACAGTGTTTCAATCGGCCACGCAATACGCCTATGTCGTATCCGCATAACCCATCCTGGTAAGCCTAAAGGGTAAAGAAGTCCTATGCTTTAGCATATCCAAGCACACTTTGCATACTAAAAGCAAGCTTTGTCAGAGGTGAAAACTAGATTAAGATGATTTAAAAATCCGTGTAGATACCGGAATTTGAACCGTGACAGCCCGTGGTGGTGTAACGGTTAGCGTTCTGGCCTCGCATTCGAGAGGACGGCGGTTCGAATTCCCGTCCGGGCATCCAGATTTGGGTTTTCCATGGTTACACAAATCACTCCAGGCAAATGCCGGGATGCTTCCTTCAAAAAGGCCATGGCCGAATTCCTTCCCATTCCTTGCCCCCCAACCTTTCCCGTCTATAAAGACCTCGCTGTTAAGAGACGTTAAGCAGTGTTTTTTTTTTTTTTTTTTTTTTTTTTTTAAAAGAATATTGAACCGTGTACTTTTCCAGAATTGCTTATGTATATATAAATTTCTCATCAGCCGTTAGAATGGTACGTACTCCTTCTTGGGAAATCTAACCTGGGGTGGCTTCCCCAGAGATGAACGTGTATATACATGTTTGTTGTTTTGTGTGGATGACTGATGTTCAGTGTGTAGTGTGTTATGAATGAATGAAAGTTAGGCTGAACGTCCATACCAGTGGAAAACGGATTCGATATTCGGCCCGGCAAGGCCTTTCAGTTTACGGTGTTGCATTGTTTTCCGAAATCACACAAGGCGAACGACGGGTGGTTCCTTTAAAATGCCATGACCGAATTCCTTGGTTACATCCTCTCTCTGTCCTAACGACCAAGAACGAGTCGTAAAGCACTAATAAAAATCTGCAAAAACAAAATTCAGTGCTTTCTATTTCGAAATAAATGCAATGGTTTACTTTGTAAGTATAAATGAAATAACATGGATTATCTGATTATTAGATTGAGTTAACAGAAATTATGTCGCCTATAGCAGTGGGAATTGTAAACTCCGGAAGTAATTACGTAAACAGAAGCAGGCAGCAACAGATTTTAGTAAGTGGATATTTTTCCAGTTTCTTTTTTTTTTTTTTTTTTTTTACTAAAAATTGTGTGTGTTGCCATCTGTTTTTGTATATGCTTTTTCACTAAAAAACTTGTATTTTTAGAGATTTCAGTGGTGGACTACACCATTATTCCTTTGATGATTGCAGAGTACTACCTAAAAATTGCAATCAGGATGTCACAATTTCAGCACAGAGCGTGGTGGGTGAACGGTTAACGTTCTGGCCTCGCATTCGGGAGGACGCGGGTTCGAATCCCCGTCCGGGCATCCAAATTTGTGTTTTCCATGGTTTCTCCAAATCACTCCAGGCGAATGCCGGGATGCATCCTTCAAAAAGGCCATGGCCGAATTTCTTCCCGCCTCTAATAACCTTAGCCGTCGACGAGGCGTAAAAAAAAAAAAAAAAAAAAAAAAAAAAAAAAAAAGGAATTTCAGCTCACGTTCTACCTTCGGGAGAGCAGCGTTGCATCTCATACTTGCGTCAAGTGAAGTTTCGTTGTTAACTACAAGTTATTTGCTGCCAGATGTCTCTAGTCGAGCTCGTACGATGATATATATCTACCAGTATGAGCACAGTGGAGACTTCAGAACAGCAAACAAAGGTACCTTCACCAGCGAAACGTTCTAGTAAGAGGCCAATAGCAGCGTCACATTGCTTCAAGTGGATGATAGCCAGTTAAATTCGTTAAAGTCCGTCACAGAATGTTGAAGAGAGCAGTCGGTTGTTAAGTCGGTCCCGCAACAAGTGTTTAAGAGGAGTCAAAGTGAGTAAATTTAGTCGTGTAGGAATAGCAATAGTTTTGAATGTAGAAGTTATCGGGAAAATTTTAGGGAACTTTTCTTTGTGGACGATATTCCGGGTTTAAAAACTTTAAATGAATGTCGAAAGTGGTTGAGAAGTCTAATTGCACCATTGTAAATACAACCTGTAATATTAAATGGCCAAAGTTCTCGATAGTGTAAACTTGCAGTTAGAGCAAGCAATTATCTAACTAATTAAATGCACGATTTTTGAAGAAAGGTAATATAAATGTACTTTATTTGAAAATCAATGATGTATGGAAGTCGTAAAAGGTATTATCCAATTAGAGCGAGTGAAGTAACTTTAAAGATTTATTACAATAGAGAAGTGTACCAACCAAGGCCATACAACTGCGACTTGGCCAAATCTTCACCAACATACAGGGAATATGGTAGTCAATACGGATCCTTGGGAAGTAGTCAATACGAGCAGATCTGGATGACGTGGAAATGAATTCGAATCCTCCTGAGGTAAGGGGAGTATCGGTTGCAAAAAGAGGCATGCATTATACCAGGAGATCTGCTATAAAGCATGGTAAAACATGGTAAGTACGGAGTACAGTGCTGTGCTGCCCTATCTTCCACTAAGAATCAAGCAATGTGATTATAATTAATAATTTTACACTATAACACATTAGCTTTCCAAATTTATTACATTACTTATTTATAAATACTTACTTATCTTTTTTCAAAATATTCCGTTTATAATGAGTATATTATTTTCTTCCGCCTATTGTTTTTCTTGATTTCCTCGGGGATTTGTTTTCGGAAGCGCCTGTTCTATTTTTATCAGCTATCTATTAACACCGTATTTTTTTCATTACTTTTTCTTTGTGAGTGTAACTTCTTTAATTAATTTGGTGGCAATGTACAATTTTATGATGTCAATTTGGAGTCTTCCCAGCTTTGTCCTAGATGATTACTTAAAACCGCCTATAATTTGTAATCAGGTCGGCTTGTATGCAAGGTACGATGTTTGACCGTGTACCCGTTGTACCTTCCGGTGTCACTTTTGGCAGCGCTTTAAGGCGCTCAGCGAAGCTGCCTGATGTACGTATGTACAGTTGATATACAGGATATGACGTCAAGTTTTATTCGTGTCGTTAGTTTGGTTCCGAGAGTGCGATAAGGTCCGAGCCTGGCATCTAGAAGGACGTGTCTTCAAATCCCGTCTGGTCATCCTGATTTCGATTTTCCGGGGTTTCCAGAAATCACTCCTAGCGAATGCCGGGATGGTTTCTTCATTGCCGAATTCCTTTCCATTCGTTGACCCGAATCCTAATCCGCCTCTAATAACCTCAATATCGACGGAGCGTGAACCCTGAAGAATAAAATGGGTTCATAGATCTTACATTCGACTAACGCATTACACTGATGTGCTAAAAGTCAAATGGCGGTGGCACCGCGGAAGAAACGTATAAATGTGCCGCGTCGTGTCGAAGCTTTCATTTGTATTCTCGTGAGTCGTTGAATGGTTTCGGACGTGGTTAAGTACACACGACATGATTTAACAGACTTTGATTGCGGAATGGTAGTTTTCGCTAGACGCAGGGTGCATTACATTTTGGAAATTGTTCGCGAATTCAACATTCCTCGATCCATAGAGTCAAGAGTGTGCAGTGATTTTGAAATCTACGGCATTTTTTCCAGCCTTTGACAACGCAACGGCCGACCTCGTCTACTTAATGACCGGGACCAGCAACGTCTGCGTCGACTCTTTATTTTTTTCTCTTCTGGCTCTACTCCTCGTTGACGTCATTAGATAATTTTTTTTTACGGCTTTAAGCCTTGTCGGCGGCTAAGGTCATCAGAGGCGAAATGGGCCTAGGGAGAAGAAACGGGAGGGAATTCGGCCATGGCCTTTCTGAAGGAAGCATCCCAGCATTCGCCTGGAGTGATTTGGGGAAACCGTGGAATACCCAAATCTGGATGCCCGGACGGGGATTCGAACCCGCGTCCTCCCAAATGCGAGGGCATTACGAGGTCATTAGAAGTGAGAAAGGACTTGTTGCAAGGAACGGGAAGCAATTAGGCCATGGTATTTTCAGGGATTCATTCCGGCATTCTGCTGGAGTGATTTGTGGATACCATGGAAAACCCAATTCTTCATGGCTCCTGCGTCGAGGTATCAGTATTGACAGACTCGTAACACTGCGTCAAAGAACGGCAACTCTCAATGTGGGACGTACGAAATATTTGTCAGCGTTGATGAGATATGGCAGCAAAAGACCGACAGGAGTGCTTCTGCTAACAAAACAACATCGGCTGCAGCGCCTCTCCTGGACCCGTGAGCATATCCGTTGGGCAACAGATGACTGTAAAAAGATTGCGTGGTTAGATGAGTCACGATTCCAGTCGGTAAGAGCTGATGGTAGTATTGGAGCGTGGTATAGACACCAAGAGGCCATGGAAGGCCCTGAGCAAGCTGGTGGTGGCTCAATCATGGTATGGGCATGTACTGAGCCCTCTAGTAAAATTGAACCAACCAATAACTGGAAATGGTTGTGTTAGTTGGAAAACATTTGAAGCTATTCATGGCTTTCAAATTGGCAAACAATGATGGACTTTTCGAGGATGACAATGCGTCATGTCACCGCGTCAAAATCTTTAATAACTGGTTTGAGGAACATTCTGGACAGTTCCAGAGAATCATTTGGCCACCTTGATCGCCAGAAATGAATCCAATCCAACATGAAAGAAAGCTCTGTTCGTGCACAACGTCCTGCACCGGCAAAACTTTCTCAGTAATGGACGGCTGTAGCGGAAGCTTGGCTGAATATATCTTCAGGGGATTTCCGACGTCTTGTTGAGACAATGCCACATCAGGTAACTGCACTCTGCCGCGTTAAATGGGGTCTCACACGATATTAGGAGGTATCCCATGACCTTTGGCACTTCAGTGGATGTAAGGACAAGATCATTTTTGCCATTTTATGGTAATGTAATGTTCTAGAGTAAACATATGGTTTTCATACGATATACCGGCTAAAAAACTCTTCATCACCATCTTCAAGTGAAGCCCACGCATCAGCGGACGTCGTTGATTGGCTACATTATCTAATCAACGGCGAGCGCTATAAAGTTCCGACAGCACTTAACTTGTAGATGGTGACGTGGAATTGATCGCCGAAATATTGTATGAAAACACCATGTTTACTCAGTTGTATTCACGTTTTACTTATAGTCTGCGTAGTCTCACATTTTCACCAACACAGCGATGTAGTTTCGTTGAGGGAGAATGTTTCGAAAGTAACAGGAGTCTGAACTGTGTACGTTATGTAAACAGAAATCGGAATGTTATGATAAATTTCATTCCAGCTAGTAGGATCTCTGAAACAGCTGCATTTTTAAGAAATATTCTTCGTAACAAAGATCTTAAGCTGTTAACACAGCCAAGAAATTTCAATCGAAACGCTTGTGATTTTGCATTTGAGTTTGAATATAATCACAGAGTACGTGGATGGAAGGCGTGATGTAGTTCTAGAGTTCACGTGACCAGCACGCAGATCTCCTTCATAGCCGTGCTTCCGCGCTCTGCACGTGCAGATGTCAGGATTTCACACAACCTTCCAAGTATTTTTGTTTATGGCTTTACGCCTCGTTGACGTCAATGTCATTAGAGGCGGAAAAGGATGGGGGGCAAGGTTCGGGCAGGAATTCGGCCATGGCCTTTTAAAGGAAACATCCCGGCATTCGCCTGGAGTGATATGGGGAAACCATGGAAAACCCAAATCTCGATGCCCGGACGGGGATTCGAACCTGCGTGCTCCCGAATGCGAGGCCATCACGCTCGGTCACTAAAGTCCACTTGAAAAGTTCACTGAGTGCCGACTCAGCAGCATATTGGCAGCCACATTTGTCAAGTCCGGACTCGTGCATGCGTTGTTTCAATTAAAGCTGTTATTCTCATCTGATGGAATATCAAAGAATCCTTTGCAAAAGTTAATATTCAGCGAAGAAAATGAAAGGAAGTTCTTAATGAATTAACAAAATCGTTTAGTGTGTCTAGATGAACTATTCCTCCAGTTTAACACTCCTTGTTACCTTGATACCGATCCTGGTGGGTGAGCGTTGACCCTAGTGCCTTGTATTCGGGAGGACTCTGGTTCAAATCCCCGTCCGGCCAGATAGATTTAAAAGATTCCAAGGGTTTCCCCAAATCTCTTTAGATGAATGCCGGGACGGTTCCTTCCAAAAAGCCATCGCAGAATTCCTTCCTTTTACTTTCCCTCCTTTACCGAGCGTGGTGGTGTAACGGTTAGCGTTCTGGCGTCGCATTCGGGAGGACGGCGGTTCGAATCCCCATCCGAGCATCTAGATTTGGGTTTTCCATGGTTTCCCAAATCACTCCAGGCAAATGCCGGGATGCTTCCTTCAAAAGGACATGGCCGAATTCCTTCCCATTCCCTGCCCCCCCCCATCTTTTCCCGTCTCTAAAGACCTCGCTGTTAAGAGACGTTAAGCAGTTAAAAAAAAAAAATCCCTTAGTACTTTCCCTCCAATGACCTCGACGTCGACGAGGCTTAAAGCCATAAGGAAAGAAATTTTAACTTTGTAAGCAATACAAGGTCTTTATTCCTATTTATGTAATTTTATTCGCAAAATAATTCTTCAAGCGCACTATTTTTTGAAGCATATATGTCTTCCCCGGTCGTTACTGGGTAGCATACTAGAATTACGAGCGACATGAACACCGTCCATTTTGAAATGACTAGAAGACAATGGCGTGAACGGGGTTCAACAGAGAAAGCCTGAAAGGAGAAATACATTAGCCAATACTTCTCCCGCCCACAACATAACGCTGGAAAGAGACGTGATTGATCAGCTAACGAAATATATCTCTTATGTGAAGAATAGTAAATATTAAAACGCTCAACTAATTAAATAATTTTCAGTATTCATAAAAATTAGTCACAAAAGATTACTAACCAATATAAATCTCATAGCATTTCAGTTTCGAAGATAGTAACACGTGGGAATAAATGTTTTGAAGGTTTATCATTCAAAATGGAAAAATATGACTTTTTAACATGAATTTCCTGAGTGGTTCACACCATAAGCATTGCTAATACCAAGCGCTAAACATACACTAACAACAAGAAACAACCGAGCGTGGTGGTGTAACGGATAGCATTCAGGCCTCGCATTCGGGAGGACGGTGGTTCGAATCCCCGTCCGGGCATCCAGATTTGGGTTTTCCATGGTTTCCCAAATCACTCCAAGCAAATGCTGGGATGCTTCCTTCAAAAGGCCATGACCGAATTCCTTCCCATTCCTTGCCCCCATCATTTCCCGTCTCTAAAGACCTCACTGTTGAGAGACGTAAAGCAGTTAAAAAAAAAAAAAACAAGAAACAGTCTTGTAGCAAGATAGATTCGAAATTTTTATTTTGTTCTATGTTTTTAGAATATCATATCTATCCACGTATTGACATTATTCGTAATAAAGGTTGTTTAATACAGTATACAATTTTATTTAATAGAAGAAACAAACATTAGCTTGCACTGACTATAAATTTAAATTCACAACTGTGAAAAAGATGACCGCTTAATTGCGGTGCGAAAAGTATGCAGGAGCTTTGCAGCAGTTTCGTCACTCTGCAGTTTGCATACGCTTATTAACAGATGTAGTTGAACATAATATTGGCAGACACTCGTATGCTTGTGACATGGAAGTCTAGAGGTGAGTTTTTTTTAAGAGTCGGTTCAGGGGTGTGTAATGGGCAAACTCATTTAGCGGAAGAGCTGATTCAGCTGGCACAGAGCGCCGTGGCATTAGTACACAGCGTCGCCGCTAGGGGGGCGTCGCCGGACATTTGTTAGCACTACGCTCGCCAAAAAATGTGACAAGTCTAAAATCATACGTCTTTCTATCGTGGGGAGGCATTTGTTAGAATGAGTTGTGTTTATGGGAGGGGTTGGATCCCTGTTAAGCCGGTTGCTGTTGGTGTTAGTCTAGGCTTTGTTCTAGATTGGAGTCTTTAATAAACTTGTTAGCTAGTTTCAGTCTATGAAAGTGACAGCAAAACCATTTAATGAATAGTTCAAATGTTTTTTTCTGCGAAAATATTAGTTTAGGTTACTCTGGTGACGACACGATACCGTAGTTTGTAAGATTTATCTTTCTTGCAGTCGTCCTATACATTACGGGTTTTTCTACTTCGTCACCATTATTTTTTTTTTTTTTGATACCGGCGTTTCAAACATTACCTGGGATCTTCTTCAGAGCTTCTGTTGATTGTGACATATTACAAACCTTCTCATGACGAACAGAGCGTAAGTGTGGAAATTAGAAAAGAAACATAGTGGTCCGATGTATCTTCTGCAATAAAATCTTACGATTTTCTGTTCTCGCCGTCACTTCAACTTTTGTTCTGGCAGTCCCCGGAAGCGTAGCAGCTAGAGCGCCGGTTTCACGTACCGAGGATCATCGGTTCGAGTGCTGCCTTAAGTATGGGTGGTTTTAATTAATTAATTGATCATTATTAATAACCAATCTGTGGTGTCTGTACTAAAAATCTTTACTTACATTGAAGAATCACTAACAGATATGATATATCAATTATAAAAGTTACAGCTGTAGGCAAAGACCTAATTACATTTTTTTTTCTTAATTCAAACATTTTTTTTTCTGAACATATCAGGTCTGTGTAGTATTCCTCCACCGAGCGTTAACATCACATAACAATTTTTAGACTTTCAGAGAAAAGTCGGTATGTAAAATCACGTATTAAGTGGCAAGAATGCACTTATTTAACGTTATATTTTATTTATTTTATTCAAAGTATGAACTACGTTTTTTAAGACGTTTCCATTGATAGCTTCACAGCCTCTTACGTGATTTGTGCAAAGGAACGCTTTGACTTGTGGCTTCAAGCCTCGTCGACGTCGAGGTCATTAGAGGCGGGATGGGATTGAGGACAAGGAACGGAAAGGAATTCGGCCATGACCTTTTGAAGGAAGCATCCCGGAATTCGCCTGGAGTGATTTGGGGAAACCATGGCAAAGGAAGGCAGTGAATAATTAGATACAGAGACCTGAATACTGAGACGGAGAACTATCAGAGAAGAAGGAAACAGCAATGAAGACTTCTGTGGAAATTCTTAACGCAAAAATCAAAGAAAACTACAAACATTTCACTCTTATTCTATTACAACCTGGAGAAATGTCTGGGAACTAATCCTATATGTAGACAGAATTTTGATTTTATCGAACCATCTTTCACAATAATAAGGTTATGTGTTGCCTAGTCACAAATTTAAACACTTTAAACTGAGAGTGGTGTGTGAGTGGTTACGCATTCTGGAGGACGCGGGTTCGAATTCCCTTCCGGTCATCCAGATATAGGTTTCCTGAAATCACTCCAGGTGAATGGTGGGCTGGTTCCTTCAAAATGACGAGAAAATAAATTAGACCATTTTATAAACTAAAATGTTCATTCTATAAACTAAACGTCCAAGAACCAAATCCCGATGAAGCCTATGAATTTTCCTGCTAACGAAACATCAAGAAAGGATTGTAAGATGGTTTGACCCTGGATACGGAGGTCAAAAAGTGGTGCTGAGTAACCATAAACAAACGTCAGTCACACGCTATGGACATTCTCTCTTGTTCAGAATATTCTTAGACGAATGACACCATGATACGCTCAAGTGCAGAAAAAAATGGTAATCTAAAAATAAAAATCAGTATAAGAGATTTTAAGATGTATTCGCAGGGATACAATTTCCTGTTACCTTTCTGATGTTTCAGAGACAGAAGTGGCTTTGTCAGCCACGCTTCAGCCTTTCTATAACTGGAGGAAAAAACGCCTCGGCACTAATACAACAGGCTGATCGGGACTGGATATATGGGATAACAAATCAAATTGCGTTTGTTTTGTCTTCAGTTTGCAGCTTTTCAGCGACTCGCCCGCGCTTAAAATCAGTATACAATTAGAACAGTGGTCAAAATAAAGCTTTACCGATTATTGTAAAAGTGCCCGGTGTGTGTTTCGTATAATCAAAATTGCAAGTGGCTTGTAGCAACACCTTCGTAATAATCATACAGGTGTCAATCCTTACAATTAAGCGCAGCTTCTGCACGTAATTAGCTGAATGTGAAGCCGGTAACTGTTTTAACAGCTGCGCGCAAACAACCGAAGCAAACAGTCGACAAGGTATTTTTGGCAGGTACAACGCAGAAAAACAAGCACAAAATGTGCAACTCAAACATACGTACTTCGTAAAAGCGTTTTATTCCAATATATTAACACAGATAAAGTTATTAATAGTGGTTTAAGAAACGGAAAATATTCAGCTGTAAAAACGATACTTCTTTTGGAGTGAAAATAATTTTTTAAACCTGGTGAAACGTGCGAAAAATTTGCAAATGATATACAATGAATATCGAGGTTAGTGGTTTGTAGTATGATGAAAGAAAATCCAACTCATTTGTAATAATTGTTTAATTTGAAATGAAATAGGTACCTAGGAAAACACTTACAGCATGTTACGAAACAATTAGAAATAATTAAATATTTCATTAGCAGAAAAAAAAAATTAGAAAAGCTCCTTACCCTAGACAACAACACTTTATCAATATCTCTGTGATATGTGGTGCTGCTATCTAGCGGTTATGCAACCACCTTTTTATCGACGCCAGCGAAACCTAGCAGCCTGACTCTGAACTAAGGCATGTCTGTGACCTTGATCGTTCATAATTTTGGCATTTACTGATTGAATTACGAATTATTTCTTTCTTACATAACAATGTTAGAAAAGCAGGTATATTAATCTTTAAAATGGTACCTCATTTATCGATTTTGATTAAGTGTGGAGGGAAAAAGATGGCTCGTCTCAAAAAAATACCTTTTAGAAATAATATATATGATATATTATAAAATATATGAATAGCGGCTGAAGAAATAGAAAATAATTATCTGTAATAAAAATACTATTTTTGTGTGAAAATAATTTTAAATTGATCAAATGTTAAAGATGCCTAGTTATGAAATATATGTTACGAGTGGCAAACGTATTGCCATTTGTGTGAACCGTGGTTTTGTTCTCGTTTTTTGACAGTTAATTTGTTTGTGAGGTATGAAGTTTTTGTGGCGCATATTGATGACCATTCCAGCATTCTAGGACATCGAATATTCCAAAATCTTTAGTTATAAAATATATCGTAAACAAAAGAAGCGTGGGGGAATAAGGAATCTTGACGTACAGTACATGCCTGACTTATATTCCGCCTGCAGAAAATATTAGTCCCTGCCAGACAGTTTGTGAGTGCTTGAGTGTGGTGGACGCATTTATCGTTTTTATTTTCGCCAAATGACGGAAACAGACTATCCTTTACATTTGCTCTAGGTTTTTCTCCGGATTGTCAGGTTCCCAAGCTGATATTCCGGCAGTTCGGGCCCGATATAGGTAACACCTCAACGATAGACGGCCGCGAAAACTTGTGTTACCACTAGGAAAAGTGTGTGCAAACCCTTCGAGAATCCCTGTGATATGTTTACTGACGTGATAATAGTTAACAGACATAGAGTGATAGTTCCCGCCCCGCCCGACCCATGGAGCATAGCATACTGGAACTGGTTGCGAAATTTAGGGTGTACCTGATGGACGGTTTTGACTCAAACAAGAACTGTACAGTGACTGGTACTTTCTGCTGAACGATCAAGCGGTGCGATAGATGAGCAGATGCGTCTGTGCTAGCAGACGAACAAAACCTCGTGAATCGGCTACCACAGTGGACGTGCAGCAACATTTGGCTGAATGGGATGTGGTAGCAGGAGACGGACTCTGATGCCGTTACTAATGCTCACTTGCGCTTTCTAACACCTGTGTTGGAATCTAGATGCCTGGAAGAAGGTAGTTTAGTCCTAAGAAGAAAGTTAGGATTCGGGTGTGATGTAAACCTCAAGGCTTCACGGATCCAACTCGTCGGCAAGGCATTATACTGGCTGATGGTGGATTCATAATGGCGTGGGGCATATTTACTTTCATGGATTGGCAACTTCGGTTACAATTAACCCGTCAATGACAGTGTAGTCCTATACTCAGCTGCCAGAGGAAAAGTTGCAGCCCGGAATGGACTTCACATTCCTTGATAACAATGAGAAGTTCAGGACTATAATGCGTTGTCACAAGGCGACATTGCCCGCGTTTGTTTAGACGAGCGTTGGACAGCATATGATTCTGGTACCTAAATCGCCAGACATGATGGCCCAACGTAATTATGGGCGACTATCATGACAGATGGTTGCAAATCTCCACCGACCAGATGACTTCGTCGAGTTATAGGAGGCGGAGTCCCATGATTTTTCTCATGTCAGTGTATTCTCTGGATGTTGCATGGCTCCAGTTCAATTCCCCGTTTATCCGATGAGCTCACTATGGATCTAACCGCTTCGGAGACTGGGGAGATAGCTCCAACTGGAACTTTATGGATTGTCAACACCGAGGTCATTGGCGTTATGATATGAATGATGATACGGAAAGGAATTATATTGGACACGGTCATAATAATAATAATTAATCTTGAAAACATCGAAAACCGAATCTGTACAGCCGGAATCGTAGCCCAACGGGAGTTCTGTCAGAAACCAGTTAAGATGGAGGACTTACATTTTGTTATAGTATTTCTATTTTAAAAGAACAAAGTGGTGTGTATACCGAAAGAAAAGACTTACAACAATCGAAGAACAAAAACAGAAATAAGACAATAGTCGACACAAACTAAACAGATATGGATAATTCCACTGCCTTTCAGCATTTAATCAGTTCCTTTGCGATTACTGACGAAATAATCTGTTTCACTATTATAACTTAACAGTTTGTGGATAACCCGAACATTAGAGCAATCGTAGGGTTGTTGGCAAGGAACGTAAAGGAAATCGGAACCATCCCGGGCCTTTCGCATGTAGTGATGTCGATAAATCACGGGAATCTGAAGCCTGAATCGCTGGGGGATGGAAACCTTTCGAATCATGGGGGTCGGTGCTGAAATAGAAGTGTCGTTTAATTGTTTCATTAATCAGTTACACATGATATAGCTGAAATGGAAAAGCGCCTAGGAGACAAAAGTATGAAAACAAACGGGAAGAAAGTCAAAAACTTCACTAAATGGACTAAAATAGGTTTAATGTTTGTAAAATAAAAAAATTATTCCAAACAATAATTATTTTCGAATGAACCAGTTAATTTAGGAGTATATTCTAGACGCATCGTCACAAACACGTGAATCATGTATATTGTTTCTAAAAGCTGCATTTGTGACGAGCCATCTTTCTCTCTTCTTTCTTAACCAAAACTGATAAGTGAGATCAAGTTCTCTGCTTTGGTAACATCATTAATTAAGGAAGCTTTTTTTCTTCAAAATTCAACCCGTAAATGACAAAATTATGAATATTCAAGGTCACGGGTATGCCATAGTTCAGAGTCTAGCTTCTAGGCTTCGTTGACGTCGAGTAATTGCATTCCACTAGATAGCAGCACTACCGATAGTTCAGAGTCTAGCTGCTAGGCTTCGCTGGCGTCGATTAATTGCATACCACTAGATAGCAGCACTACGTATTACAGAGATATTGATAAACTGAGTGTGTCTTCTAGAGTAAGGAGCTTTCCGAATATTTTCGTTTATGTTAGGGAAATATTTCATCATTTGTACTGTTCATAACTCATTGTAAGTTACGAACCTGTTTCAGTTAAAAAATAAACAATAAGTGTGAATTGTAATATAAAGTAAATTACATTTTGTTTTGTGTTGTAACTACACAAGTTTTTGTCATACATATGTTCAACATGTCCAAAGTGTTTTCTAATTTTTTAGTAAGACATTGTAAGTGTTTTGCTACGAACATATTTCATTTGACAAGTAAACAATTGCCACAAATGAGCCAGTTCTTCTTTTATTCTACTAAAAAATCACCATCCCCGCTATTCATCATATAAAATTCGCAAAGTTTTCGTACTGGACGTCTAGTTGTTTATTACAACCAGTGCTTCCAGAGTCAGACCTCAACAAATCTGAGTTTCATATAACGGAAGTGGGGTGTAGAGAAAGCAGCCTTCCGGAATCTGACCAAAGCGTTGTTCAGGACTCGCGTTCCCAGCTCGCATTAATATACCAATCACGGCGGGATTTACCTTTGGGATTAAATTCGTTTCGCGCAGTGACCGCCGCGCACTTCCTACAGGAAATGCGAAGAAACCGCGCGAGTTTGTTTGTTTGTCTAACATCAGATAGCTACAGCTCTCTAATTAGTGTAAATCGGGCGAAAATCACAAAATTTACTTACAGTAGTAGAGGCCCGCTTGAGTTAACTTATTTATATCGGCCAGTGCAGGAGAGCTTGATATAAACGTTCCGGCCATCTTAATTCGGGTTTTCCAAGGTTTCCTGGTGAATGCCGGGACGGTTCTTTCATAAAGGCCATTGACATATTTCTTCAGTTCCTTGCCCCCAGTTTTCTCTCGGCATTGATAACCTCCGTGTTAATGAGCCATAAGGTCCCAATTAAAAATCGTTAAACGATGTGGCCTCTCAGAATAATTAGCCCAAATTGGACTCTTTGACTTCAAGGATATGAAGGGCATGACGGATGCGTTTTCATACAGCATTTATACAAAAAGTAAGAAAACAGTAGTGAGTGTGGTCTTACGGGTTAATTTGCTTCTATAATCTGTAATTTTTGAGAATCTGGAACTGACCCAGCATTCATGTAGATTATCGGCAGTGGCTTCGGCCAAACTATCGGGTGTTAGCATACATACCTGTCTTTAAGCATGTAGGATATGTGACAAGATCTCATCTTCAAACACGGAGTATTCTACACAGTGTCATATTATATACTAACCGGGCTGTGCTTGTACATCTAAGAAATTTTTTAGAAAATGATTGAGTTCGGGTATTCGGAACCGAGCGTGGTGGTGTAACGGCTCACATTCGGGAGGATGGCGGTTCGAATCCCCGTCCGGGCATCCAGATTTGGGTTTTCCATGGTTTCCCAAATCACTCCAGACAAATACCGGAATGTTTCCTTCAAAAGGCCATGGCCGAATTCCTTCCATTCCTTACTCCCCATCCTTTCCCGTCTCTAAATACCTCGCTGTTAGAGAGACGTTAAGCAGATAAAAAAAAAGTTATTCGGAGGTCCCTGAAACCATGACTTGAATTTTTGTTTGTTTGCTTCGCAATGATACGAAAATCGGGAGTAAAGTTTGCTACGGCACCTCCAAATCTGTTATCCACATCAAAAATAGAGAAATAATCAAATAATTTATTACATCCAGTGTGGCCTTAAGTTCGGAGGAAGGTCGCAATTTTGAGTTCGCATCGCCACATTTTGCAACTGACTCATGGAGCTACGACGCCCGTTGTGGTCTCATATGAATGTTTTCAAGAAGTTGTAAGGGATTAAGAATAAAATAAACAAAATCCAGAACTTTGCTGTCGAATTCTACTCGAGAGGCAAGTTGTAGTGTGGAGTGGCGTCGATTTCCTGTGCCAGGTTGAATATAGTTCATCTCTCTACGTAGAACAACTTTAATGAATAGTCTAAATTTCCTAGTTTCTGTCTGATGTGAAATCGAGTGAATAATTAAAAATTCAATATTACTTTTTATGCTTTTACTGGAAAAACTTCTTGCAGTTTCAGGATTTCTCGTAATATGGTCAAAGATCGTAAAATCGATACCACTAAAATCGCTGGGTAGTATAACTCAGTCCAAAGATGCGACAAACATAACGGCGAAACAAAGCAGTGCGAGGATCAGTGTGTACACAGCCTCTAGGGAAGACTGGATCCGATCAAAGGGCGCACCCGAATTTATTTCATCACACCTGTACACACGGAAGAAGTCAAACTTCTTTGAGTCATACACATTTGTTTCTGTGTTTACTCATGAAACACTTATACATAAATGCATAGAAAACGCAATGCGAAATTCAATACTATGTAGCGATTAATCATTGTCTAACATGAGTTTAAGTGACATTATACACTATCGTAGCTGCTTCTATCAATTTATGGTTAAGTGCGTATGTGCATTGAGCATGCGCACTAAACGCGTAACACTAGCAAATTTTTCCCTACAGTACGCAAAGTAGTTTTACTGTTAAAAAGGAGACAGTCCAATTTATGCTACTAACTTCCTCAGGCTAGTAGAAATTGGGTGTAATGTGTCTATAAGCCAAGTGACAGCGTTTGAACTTGCCCAAATGTTGTAAGTTAATTTAAAAAATTGCGGCCATAGCTATCTCCAGTAATCATCCCTGCAGGGAGTAGGCGCAATAACAGCGGAAAGTATACCAAGAAGTAATAGTAACAAATATAATATTTCATCGTTCAGTTTACTGCACTCTTACACGTCTTCAGTCGGCAAAGTGAACACCAAACAAACCTGTCTAGTGGCGCTGAATGTGTTAAGGGATCAAGTTAGCAGGTGTAAGCCGAGCCGTCGGAAATTAATACTCCGTAATACACGTGGAGCCCAATTTCGAAGCGAATATCTTTTTAAATATGCTTCCAGATTGGTGGGAGAACGGGCTACTTCAGATAAACCCGATGGCAATAAAATCGGCTAATACAGTTTGGCATTTCAGATCCGAATCTATCGTCTACATCTAAAATCCAATTACACCTCTCGATTGCCGAAGGATTAAAGAATGTTTTACTCTGAATGGTTAGCGTGGTGTAGCGGCGCGCTGACTTTTAACTGAGTCTAGAAACTTAACTTCTTTCATTGTGGTCCCAGTTCACAACTGTCTATCGTTTTGGTATGCACATTAGTGTCAAGTGTCAAATTTAAAATATTGTCTTACTATAGTCGGAAGGGATATACGGGATACGACAGGAGGCGTTCATGGGATATTTGCAGAAACCATCCCGGCGTTTGCTTGGAATGACTGATTTTTGGGACCAGTGAAAGGATTTTCCTCTCTCTTGCAAGGGATGATTTTTGAAGTGAAACTTCTTTGGACACGGTGGAGACAAACTTGTTAGTTACACATTTAGAGTTTAGTTCGCATGCGCACTAAACGATACTTTGATGGAAGCAGCTACTGTTGTCAAACAGTGGATCAAATTAAATGTGAAACATGCATTTCAGTTACGATAAATCTTTGATTATAAAAGTATAAGATACAAATTAACAAAATGGAATGGAAGTGCAATAATAATAATAGCAATACGAATTAATTATAATCAGCATCAACATACTATCTGTAAATATCTATATAGTAAAACAGTTTTCGTATGTTTCAAATATATATATATTCGTGTACACTTTCAAGAGTGGTGTAGTTGAACAGGTATTCAACATTTCAATCGATTTGTTTTGGGAATTTTTTATTTATTTGCATATTTCTTGAGACATGAGATTTTTAGATTTTCACTTCAATACTTTTCAGACAAACTCAATTATACGGTCTATATGGGTAAAATTATAATAATCACATACTATTTCTGAACGAGTCACCTTTCTCCCTTCATAATTAACCAAAATCAATAAATTAGATATCATTTTAAAGATTAATTTCTTCGCTTTGGTAACACCATTAATTAAGACAAAAATTTTTCGAAATTAAACCCGTAAATGGCAAAATTATGAACAATCAAGGTCACGGGTATGCGATAGTTCAGAGTCTAGCTGCTAGGCTTCGCTAGCGTCGATATGGAGTGATCGCACTACCGCTGGATAGCAACACCAGACGTCACTGAGATACTGATGAAGTGTGCGTGTTTTTTAGAGTGAGAAGCTTTTAGTATACTTTGGTTTCTGTTAGAGAAACATTTCATCGTTTTAATTGTTTCTTAAGACGTTGTAAGTGTTTTTCTACGTAACTGTTTCAGTTGGCAAGTAAAAAATTGGTACAAATGAACGTGTTCTTCTTTCATCCATCAAAAACAACCAAACTCGCTATTCATTTATCTTATTGAAGGTTAGAAGAGCATATGCAACTAGATTTTTGCTAAATGTGGGTTACTTTTACACTTGTTTGGTCTGTAGTTTTTATTAATATTTACAAGCACCCTGCTAATGTAAACAAAAGAGCAGCGTAATAAAATGAGACTGCAATGCCATTTAGATATGCTTCAGTGTAGTCAATACTAGACCGAGAGGTAATATAGCAGCGTGAAAGTAAATTATTAATTATTGAGATCAATACCTGCACACGCGGCAACGCACAGGGAAGGTTAGCATAGTTCATATACCCGATCAATAAGCTGTTTAGGCACCTCGAAAGATAATAATAGCCTGTGATTATTTCATACCCGTTTCGCTTGTTGAAAGAACTGTGTAAGCTTTGTAAGTGGTCAAGAAGAACTAATTTAAATGCTATCTTGTCATGATTAGGCTCGTATCCGTTGCGAAGGAGATTGGGAACAATGTCAGGCAGAGAACTTGGCAAACAGTTGAACAGTCTCCTTTTTATCATCTGAGGTATTGACATCGGTGGCTTCAACATCATAACCATTTGTCGTTGAGGCATAAGATTCATTTATACGTTCTTCAATTTATTGGGCGGCAAGTCTAAGTCTGGTCAAAGAACAGCGAACCAGAAGTCGTTTGACAAAGAAACATGATCTAATGCACAACAAAGGCTGGATGGCATGGAACTCGGACGAATATTAGTTAACTCCCGATTCGGTTATCCAGATATTGGTTTTCCATGGTTCCTCAAAATCACTCCAATTGATTAATCAATTTCCATCCGTTCCTTATCAACATTCGTATAACATCTTTAATAACATCTCTGTTGACATACCGAGCGTGGTGGTGTAACGGTTAGCGTACTGGCCTCGCATTCGGGATGACGGCGGTTCGAATCCCCGTCCGGGCATCCTGATTTGGGTTTTTCATGGTTTCCCAAATCACTCCAGGCAAATGCCGGGATGATCCCTACAAAAGGCCATGGCCGAATTCCTTCCCATTCCTTGCCCCCCATCCTTTCCCTTCTCTAAAGACCTCGCTGTTAAGAGACGTTAAGCAGTTAAATAAAAAAAAAAATCTATTGACATGCCCCTGGTGCCGTTTTCCGTGGTTTCCCGAAATCAGTGAATGCTTAGATGGCTGCTTCATAGAGGCGCTGGCAGACTTCCATGTCAGCAAGCCTATCCCGACTCTAATGAAGTAGCATTCTAGTTATAAAAACATTAAAATCACAGAAAATGTTCTTTTGATTTTGATCTGACGCCAAAAGATGAAACCCTCCCATTCGTTACATCGTATTGAGGCTTTCTTCTGCAAATCTGAACATTCATATCGTTTGTCATGTTTCTTACTATCCGGACCTTTAGTGATGTTTATCTGTCACTTAGAATACTGTCGTTTGATTCTTAGTGGAGCACGACATCTCCTTTTTACCTCATCCCAAAAGAAATCTGGCAGAAATGCTGTGAACTATAAAGAGACGCTTTGAAGAAGTTCTGGAAGAGAGTGCTTAGGAGAGGATTACGGTTTGATACCTAAGCTGAGTATTTTTTTTTTTTTTTTTGATCAAATATCTGATAATCTTTGAACTGATATTTTATAATTTTCTGATGTGGAGGACGCATGTCTCGAAATGAAGTACTATAGTTTGAAGTATACATCAGCTTTAACTTGTTTAGAGGCATTGCAATGTCGATTAAATCAGAACACATTTTCAGCCATTCTAGCTGCCCTGTAGCTTAATGCATACCACTGCCGCTAACGAAATGGATGACGAAGGTTCAAATTTGTACGAAGCCGACTATTTCTCCTTGAAGCCGAAGATCCGGGCAAACTCATCTTGATGTCGTATCACTAGTATTGAGGTAATTCCTATGGGGCTTAAGCGCTGACCACTCCAGATCCAACTAATTTCCGAGGTCTTGAAATGGAATACGGTGCCCTAACTCCGTGAGGGCCTCAGAGGGCAGTAACGGGGGCACTTAAACATTATATATCTTTTCCATTGTCTTATAAGTAAGATCTATGGTACTGAGTGCAGAGATTCGGATGCGCGTGTTGACGTACCTCTTGACGTGATCACTTGTTGTGTGGAGAGCGAGATTTCCATGTGTCCGTGGCCTCCGATTAAGACGTAGTCGCTGGCATCACATCCTGACGTCATTCGTTCTGATAAAAACACAATCGTTCCTTATGAACCATGATCTACACGGTAGTATTTTAAGTCTTGTGACGTTAGGATCTGAGACTCGGCAGGAGCTGGGTTCGATTCGCAGTTCGGCCATCTGGAGTTCCTGTTTTCCATATTTTCATAAATCATTTCAGGCGAAAGCCGGGATAGTTGTTTCCTAGGAGGCCATTACCGATCCTAGCTCTAATAACATCATCGTTGACGAGACATAAAACATAACTTTAATTTTTTTTTTAAATCTGGTGTAGCATGGTACCCGAACGTCCGAGATGAAACTTATTTTGAATGATGTTCAGTATAACTTTTCGTATGTTAGAAGGATAAGTAGGAAGTATAGGTTGTGGGATAAATTATATAAAGAAGGTAATTTCATTATGATCATAAAATAATGTATCTGAGATCTTAATATTGTTATCTTACACACCTTACATTGTTAGGGAGAGTCTAACCATTAAGACGGTTATTTCGAAAGTTCGAATGTATTTGTATAATCGTTTGTCGAAATAGAAAAATAAATTTATAATTATTTACATTTTGTTATTTGACCAAAAATAAACTTAAAATCAAAGTAAATATATATTTTTTATGGCAAATTCCACATCATTTTTTCTTAAGTAAAGTCTATTTCCATAATGCCACATTGGTTTATTTTTTGCCTCATCTTTCAACAACAAAAACTATGGAATGATTTCACAAGTGAATTAAATTATTTACATAACTAAGGACGCAGCTAAAAAACAATCTTTGTCATATGGAATTTGTGGAGTTTGCGGCTCAACTAATTCAAGCGCCGAGCACAAGGCCACGGCAGCGCACATATCCGTGCGCGCTACCCACCTTACCACCTCTCTAACCGCCCATTCACAGTACAACTTGTAGGACCTACGATGATCTGATTTTCCGTTAAATGACTCTTGATGGACCGAGAAAAGGGTTACAGGACGTGTTGGATGTTGTTGGGCTCCAAGACAACCAACACGGGTCCTTGCCTTCGAAACGCTATGGCGTTGGATCATGATTGGAGAAAACATCCTGCGAGCGTGCGATAAGGACACTGGTGTACGGCGAGAAAGTACGAGTGGAAAGGATTGCTTGGAACATTTTTTTGGACCCTTTCTAGCAGCGTGAATGGGTGAGAACATCTTACGGCAGTTCTAAACGTATGTCCTATAAGTTGGACGGTGAGTAGGCCGCTTTACTCTACATGCAAGTTTAAACGTGTAAATTCGTCGCTCAGATAATATCACCGTTCAGTTCATTGCTGCTTTTATTGCAAGATCGTAAGAAAAAAACAACATTGTTGTTGTTACCTTAGAGAAAATGGACCGCAACTTGTATAAAGACAGAATAATAATTTATATTGCGATGTAAACGAAACATCCACTATAAATCCGCATTAAAAATTGCGGATGCGGGTACGGATGTGGAGGAAGGATTTCACGTGAAAGTTCCGCAAATGCGGATGCGGAGTTCCGTTATATCCCTAGTTTAATGACATCTGAGTCTTGTATACGAGAACCAATATGTCCTGTTGGAATAGCGTCAAATATTTTTTCATTTAAAGACGCAAAAATAATTTCAATTTAAAATCTTGTGCATGCAGCAGGTTATCTATAGCGAAACAGTAATAATCATCCGGCAATAATATTTCTTGTGTTTATTAGTTTTAAATATTAAGTAGCATCAATATAATTTACTAAGGCATTTTTGCTGTTCTACTCGTCATAGAGGTAATATTTTGGGTCTGTAGTATTTCAAACGTGTGTTATTAGAATCTTGTATCAGATTCAATACTTTCGATTTGATATGTTTTATACATTTTTAATAAAACCCACGATAATCGGGCATTGTCGTGATTCAGTTTGTTAATACGACGGTGCAGTGTTGGCTAGTTTTAATACACATCTCCATTCTGATTGGCTGAATGCCTTCAGAATCTTCACTCGTGAGCGAACTTCGGCAGACAGCGTTTCCAGTTCTCTGCTTTGGTCTACACGTTTGAAGTCTGTTAGTATAGCAATCAAGTTCAGGCGTGATTGGTCTCATTTCATCCCGAGTTTGCAATTTCTGGAATTAGAATAATTTTCAGTGATGGGAAAAGGATTCATTGCACCATTGAAGAAAGACTGCTAAGCTAAAATTTAAGCAAAAAGTATCGGTTTTTGGCTACAAAGCCAGACAGACCTGCAATGGAGATAGTATGAAAAACTCTCGTACATCCACATTTGGACTACTGTTGTGCGGTTTGGTACCCGTATCGCAAGGTATAGGTTGACAATACAGAGTAGAGCCACTGGATTCGTGATTTCTGGCCACAGTTCTTACGAAAGCGTCACAGAAGAGATACAGAGATTGGGCTGGGATTTTCTGGCTAACAGACGACGTAGGTTTCGTTTGAATTTATTGTCAAATATGCGAACAACTTCGTTTAGTGCGATGTAATACTTCTTCCAAGCAATGGGTCGCAATGACAGTGGAGATAAGATTAGAGATATTAGGTGCTGTAGTGATGTTGATATGAATTCATTCTTCCCTCGGTCTGTTCGGGATTGACCGTCTGTCTCCCACAACTGTTTGAATTGCAGAGCATAGATGTATATGTATACGATATTGGTATGTAATTTGTAACTACATGTTGTAGCACTCATTGCATGCTATATTATGCATAGTAACGGCAACAAAACATTTGATTAAACCACGAATGCCCGCCAGCTCACCAGTCCGTACACTTGCGCGGTCGCCAAACTAACAATTTCTTGGAATCATACAATCGAGCTGATCTGCAAGATGTATTTCGCTTTTGGTCTTCATTTCAATAGATTAAAAATTATGATAGCGTCAATTCATTTCTTGATCTGACTGGTGTATTTGTTGCAGTGCTTGACTATGTGGGTGATGCCGAACAGGAGGTATATTTTAGCTTTTGTAGAGGTCTTCTTTATTTCACACACTGGTGTGGGAGCTCTAATTAGCACGAGCGGTAAGGCAGAGATTAACAAGCGCCACACGTAAGCTTTTCCGCTATTTTGACCATCTGAAATAAATCCCCATAAATCTGCCTTTTCTCTGAACAGTGCGGGCTTTATCAATATGTCTTAATCACATTTTGGTGTAGGGGGCTTGTAAAATGCGTAATCCTCACCGATCTTCTTTCTCATTTTTCGTCAGGATAAAACAGATGAAACGAATTTTTGTTTATGGTCACGAGTCCGACAAGAAGCTAGCCTTTATTATTATTTGTTAGCTTGTATCTGACCAAGAGGGAAAGGAAAGCCAGACAAAATGTTTCCCACTACTGATGCTTTGTGGGATTGTAAGGCTCGTATGAACCGAGTCATATCTCTCTCACAAGGATTGCTAAATAAAAGAAGTTTTACTTTACTAAAATCACAGTAACGAATCAGAGTGATAAACATTACAAAAAGCATTACATAAATCGGCCAAGAGCTTTTCTGGCAGTTATACCGTAGAATTCAGTAGCTTTTATATTACGAGAAGTTAAAAGAAAACTGTAAAAAATGACGGAAATTTTTATAGCTAGGGAAAAGTTTCTAAGGCTACTATATTTTGAATAACGATTAATATTTTATTTTATTTTATTTTTTACATACGATTATTATCAACAAAAATATCAGATTAATAGAATACTCGTTAATGTATTTCGTGATAACCTACTTTCAGAGTAAACTTTCTTCGATTATTGAATAAACATCCCTGTTCCTTATCTTCATATTTATTCCTATGGCAGGTTTGCAAAGATAAAACATTAAATCATTATACACAGTGTAGTATATTACACAAAGATAAATAGCTACAGCTCGTTCAGTTAACAGAGGCGGCTCAGTACAGACTTCTCTATCCCCACTCCGCAGCCCCTACCACTACATGCGAAGGGGACATTTGCCACTCGTTTAAATGGACACAGCGGTCTGCTGGGAGAGACAGGAAGTGGAGGGGGTTGTGAAGTGGCCAGGGGAACATGACCTTGAATCGTCAACTATGGACAGAGAGTATAGCGAAAAATTCAGAAAATTGCCGAGCATCTTAATAAGTAACAAGTAGATTTAAACGAAATGCATGCCTTTCTTTATGTTTGTTTTTCATTTTAATTTAAACGTAAATAAGTAAATTCGTATGGTGTTGCGACCTGGAGACACGCATTCCGTCTCTGTAGTAGCTAGATAAACATAAATAGATAGCCTTGATTCTTAGCTTGCTATAACAGAGACAGTGGGAACACCTCTGGATTTCCATGTCAACAACAATAGCAACAGAGTCGAAAGACTGGGGTGTTTATCTCTGATGTAGTGTGTTTTTTGGCGTATATCCGTTCTGATTATGAAAGGAGTGTTCATCTTTGATGTACTGAAGTGAAGAGAACCGAACATTTCAACGAAAATATTTCATTTATTTGACATTCGTACTGTATTTTAATAAAAAAAGTTTTCTCTTATCGTTTCACCTATAACTATGAATACTCAGCTGGTTTAGGGATATAAATGCTGGCTCGATGTTTTATTGCGCTGTTGCGATAAATGGCAGATGGATTTGAAGAGTAAGCATAGTGTAATAATGAGTATAACGAATAAAGAAAAGCCAGCCGTCTACCACCCTCTAGTATGCTCTCTAAACAGTATACAAGGAGAATTGTTTAGTGTAATCAGTAACGAATAACATAAAAGTGAACAATATATAACTCTATATTACGAAACACAAATACCATTATGCGTTTCGTAAAACGAATTCTGAAGAAATGCAGCGAAGATGTAGGGTAGTGTAGCAATATCTGTGTCACATATCACAAAGTTTTGATAGTATTCTAATGAAAAAGTTCATTGCGTATTCTATAATTGGTTGTGGTAATTCTCAGGTATGTTGAATTTGATACTTTTTTTTAGTGGACGTTTTTATTCAACTATCGCATTACCTATACTTCATAAATGCCCACCTTGTATAAAAACCGAATATACTGAACACCATTTAGTCAAAACAGCACTCTCCTTGGCAGTTCATGATACCGGCACTAGTATATTTGAATGTATGTGCTTACGTGATATGCATAAAAGAAGTGATATTACACGAAAAGGTCAAATAATTAAGCAATAAGTTAATAGGTTGACACTATCTCTGAATGAATAATGTTCAATGAACTTTCTCGCCCTGCGTGTAGGCAACATGTAACATTATACACTTTTCTATTCATTATATAAAAAAATGTTATAATTGAAAACGTATCAATATTTCTTCTAAGGGAAAATACGAAACTATGAATTGCGTGGCTGTGTTGGTACTCATATATGGAAATTACGGAGTGTCAGCAATGATTTCCAATTTTTTCCGTTCGAAATAAGAACGTGGGCTGACAGTTTCATTGATGGACGGAGAGTGGAGTTTATTGGAGCCGATATCTTTCGGCCGTGGAGTTCATACAGACAGTCAATATGACGGTTCGATTGCTCCGTGTAAAGAGAGGAGGGGCGGGCAAGCCAGTCTCAAACCGTCATTACGCTTTATTGTGTTTCAAACAAGTGGCTGTGTTTTCATTTCAAGTGCCTAATCCACTGGCAATGAAAGGCTTAGCAATTATTACTACAAATAAATTTTAGCGAAATTAAGTTTCCTTTAATTCAAATTAATAAAAAAGGCAACTTTTTAAATTGTTTTTATCGTGTTAATGTCTGATGCAAATATATACCTTTCTGGGTATTTTTATCTCCTATCCACTTATGTTATATGATTCTGGGAAAATTATTTACGAGCGCTAAAAAGTATTTAGATGACAAAGAGGTTCTACAACTTAATTGCGAAATAATCACAGAGATGTCATGTGGAAGTCTGTTTAGAAAATTAGGTATACCTATAGTTCCAGCACAATACATATACTGTACAAGTCTCGTGAACCCTTCAGTCTCAGTGATATTAGGAACAAAGAAAGAATTCACAAAGATGAAAAGTCTTTTTCAGTTGTACAGATGGGATAAAATGTTTTGGGGCTTCTCTGTTCAGTTTTCTGCAACTAGAAACAAATTTCTATAATCTCTGACAGTTTTATATCTTGAAATTTCGAAATTAAAGAAAAGTTGTAAAAGATATTATGAATTACTGACATGAAGAATATTTTTCTTTAAACTATGCACAAATATAATTATTAAAATAAACTTTTAAAATTTATATTCAAATTTAGTAATTAAAAAAGGAAAATGAGTGTTTGTAATTAGAAGCGGAAATTATG
Organism: Vandiemenella viatica; assembly: GCA_031002005.1. Lineage (NCBI taxonomy): Eukaryota > Metazoa > Arthropoda > Insecta > Orthoptera > Morabidae > Vandiemenella > Vandiemenella viatica. The sequence goes on from CM061921.1 coordinate 279,974,551, forward strand.
TGATGTGAGGTGCTAATTAACTAACCTGTAATCATTAATCCGCAGTATTTTTGGCTTTAAGAAAGAAATAACGCAGTGTTCCACATATCAGCACTACTATACCATGGAATCGGATCTAACATCCCACTGTTACTTCTCAGTTTAACTTCCACCTTCTCAAAACTTTTATGATTTAATCTCTCTGAATTATTATTTCATATCCGCTTCGAAAACACACATTTGATAACAATAAAGATAAGCAATGAAATCTGCACGGGTGTACCACCAGATCGTGTTGTAAAAGCACGATATTTTCACGTCGAAATGTTGCGTTTTTACCACACAATCCGGCGTTACACCAATGAAGAATTCATTGCAATCATACGCCGAGAAAGTCTCCGTTCTTAGAATAAAGGTTAGGTCAAAACACTTTCTAGTCGATGACACAGCTTTCGAAAAACGTACGAAGAGATTTGTTGCTTCTGATAGTATTTAGGTGTGGGATAACGTGAATTAATGTCAATGAACAAAATCCAAAGAACTGGAATTCATGAAAAGAAAAATATTCCTCAAAACATGAGGTCTTAGAGGAAGAATATTTGTTATACCTTTTTTTTTCCTAGTCGTTTTACGCCTCGCCAACGGTGAGGTCATTAGAGGCACAAGGACCGGGAAGGAATTCGGCGATGGCATTTTGAAGGAAGCATCCCGTCATTTGCCTGGAATGATCTGGGAAACAATAGAAAATCCAAATTTGTATGCCCTCCCGAATGCGAGGACAGTGCGTTAACGGATGCTATTGACACCGCTGACAAAGTATGAGTTCCTTTGTTCAGTTTATATTTACATTTTCGTCTATGCTGTGGACTTCACAGAAAACTGTTGGTGACAGTGGGTGATTTTCAACAAAATTAATCTTACATTCTCTTCATTCCAGTCATTAACGTCATGAGAAAAAAACAGGATTAATATATTCGTAACTGCATGAGCGAACTTGTGACTCGGTGGCTAAGGCGCCTGGCTAGAGACCGAAAGGTCCCCGTTTCGAATCCGTGACTCGACGGGAATTTTCATGAGCCCATAACCCGACTTTCACCTTTGACACAGCGTGCCGTGTAATTTTAAGTACGTTAGAACGCTTTCGTGGTTCAGATACCTAGTTAAAACGTAGGTCCCGTCTAGTTGTAACAAGCATGTGTACACATCCGAAGCAAATTCAAGCTAAACGAAGCCTTAAAGTAGTCCTAGTTAGCCCAAACAAATGAACACGAACAAGCGTGCATATACTTTTTTTTGTTTATGGTTTTAGCCTCGTCGACGTCGAGGTCGATAAAGGGTGGCAAAGACTGGTGACAAGGAACGGAAGGGATTCGGCCGTTGTTCTTTTGAAGGAGTCATCCCGGCACTCCCCTAGATTGTCGGACAGAGATCCCAGCCCGCATCCTTCCGAATTCTGAATATTTCTTTCGTTTATTTGTTTTATCGATCGCGTTTCACATAATTCACAGAACCCTTCTCGGCATTTCCTATAGAAAATGTATGTCTTCAAATGGTTTTGGTATTACATTTTGTACGTCGGAGTTGTGGTGTAAATTATGATCACTTACATTTTCCATTTACATTGATTTTATAATTAGTATCTGCAATTGAAGAAAAAACTCCACAAGTTTAACTTATTCGGATTAATAGGGAAATTCTTCTTGTTCTTCACCACCTATTATCAACATTATGATCAGCTGCCTTTGATGATTTGGAGCTATGGTTGTACGGCCGCATACCCTTGCTGACGCCAAGAATTTTAAAGCTACTGTCTGGCTGTACTACATACTAATGGGGGAAGTGAAGTGTTTCCATCTGTAACTATGTTCTGTGTGTGATAAGTGCACGTTTTGTTCGTGAAATGTGTAGTGTATGAGACCTTGATATCCGCCTTAAACCCGGCACGCGGGAGTCTGGTCCCGTCGCATCTCCACGATCCACTGCGCTTCGCACGGGTTACAGAAGTTGTCTCACCATGCCGAAATAATGCACAGATTGCGATGAACTTTTAAGAAGTCGGCCGAATTCCTTACTTCTTTCTTGAGCACTGCATCATCAGCAAAAAATCTCAAATTGGTATTAACGTTGACGCTTATAAAAATTAAGAAGTGGTCCTATTACACTTCCTTGAGGGGCACTCGATGTAACATGTATGTACATGACAAGAGGCTTATCCGCCCACGACGACCGACAAGTTACAAAAACTCGTATCCATTCACAAATCTGGTCCGATATACCGCGCGCACGAATATTCACTAAAGAAGGTTGTGTGGTACAGAGTAGAAAGCTTTATGTAAATCCAAAATATATTACATCAGCTAGTGATCTTGCATCAATAGTTTTCATTACGTCAAGCAAAAATATATCTAATTGTGTTTCTTACAATCTGTTCTTCCAAAATCAGAACCGGTTCGGTTTAAGCAATTCATATCCGTCTAGAAACTTCATAATGTTCGAGCATATAACATGCCGCACAACTATACTGCAAGCAGATGCTAGAGATATGGGTGGGTAGTTTCTAGTATCTCTTCCATCTCCTTTCTTGAAACATACCTGAGATTCAAATTCCCTGGAGCTCAAAGTCCACCGCCATACAATTTCGTTTATTCAGTTAACTTCAGTTTATCATTGCTAACGGCTATATTATCTGACATTCGCGAAGCAAGTGTCAATACATAGCATGGATACTTTAGTCTGTCTGAAGTGAGATCGATAGCAACACTGATAAGTAGATAATTAGCCGAATAAATTCTTATCCTTTCAAAATGTCACCTCTCGTGATCACAAAAGAAAGCTACAAATAAAAATAGATGCATCTAGGCTGACTGAATAGAGCAACCAGGGTCTCCCGCGGAAACGATGCTCGGTAACCGAAGTCTTATCAAGATGTACAACCCTTAAAGCCATACCCACAAATAGATCCCTGCCAGACTTTTTAGCTACATTCCTGAAGTCTGATAACTCCTTCGTACTATTGTAATTTTTTTATCGTATGTTAGAAATAGATCCACAAAAGCTCATATAGTCGGCAATTCCATTATGTTTTTATGATTCGGCATAATCGTTAACTGTTTAATATTATCCTTGAAAGTCTACAAGAGTGTTATAAAGCGATAGCGTCGTATTTGGTGTAGGTCACTGAGCAATTACTCGCTGACTTTTAAAGTATAGATTAAATTATTGTCGAACAATATTGTGCGCTTAAAATGGAAACAACGTTTCGGCATTCACTGCATGAGCTCCTGCGTAAAACAGCGATAATACTCGCGCTATTGTTTTATAGCTAGAAAAAGCTTGAATAAATCATATGTTAAACTGTCTGAAACGGAAAACAGCCTCAAAGACACCAAACAACAGCATTTCTTTCCTAATTACAGTACAAAAATTTTATCTAACAAAACACCAATTGCGCTTTGTGTCTCTTTAACATCTCGAATAATTTTAGAACAACTAAGAAGCAAGAAATGTGGTTGTAAAAGCTACTGTAATATTCGATGCAGCGTTGAATACACCTGGATGTTATAAACATTTCCTCAGTTACTACCACATCTGTTACGAAAATAATATCAACCTAGTTTATATCCCACAAATTTCTAACGATTTATCATAAAACATAGCAAACGTTACTCATAAACATGCACAACTGTAAGTAGTGATAAGGTCATTTATTTTGTTCTAAACATTTTGTTAGCACAAACGTTCTAAAATATGATCACGCTACATGGAGTAATTCTACGGCTGTATACAGCGGTAGTGTGACCATTATCTTTCTCGGAGATGTAATAGATATTGGTATGCAGATGACAATGAAGGATGTTGTTAAGTGTAGAATTTTTGTATGGAGGTGAATGATCCACATTAAGACCAACACCGAGGGTGTTGCCAAGTTCTACCCTTCCAAACGAGACGAATCTCCAGCAATTGTGAGGTGGGCCATCAGTTTAAAAACCCTGTAGAAAAGTTTGGGATTTCACCCAGGCGTTTGTGTCACAATTAGTATTTAAGAAATATGCAGCACGACCTTTAATACCCTATACTCTGTTCACTTAGACTGTGGGCTCAAGGTCAAGATCTCCTCACCATCCCCTCCCTTATTACCTCATCCAGCTGATCGCTGTGCCCAGGTAGGTCAGTGGTAAATTTCCCCTTCGCATATAGGGGTAAATGCAGTGGAGTGGGGATAAAGCAGACTGACCTTGAGACGCCTCTGTTTGCTAAACCGGCAGTAGTATCGAGTGATGAAAATTTTTTATTTACAAATCTTTCAACTAACTCACCCAGAGTCGAGCGTCAAACAACGTCGCAGTGTGATAGCGACCGCGGAAACGAGGCGGATTGGTGAAGATGTTACATTAAAAGAAAGCCTCACAGAAGTGTTAATCGTATTCGCTAATTACGTAGCTAAGAAATAGAACAACAAACAAAATAATTTTTTACTCACTAATTATATAAGTATAGAATAATGAACAATTTCAATAATATATGTTCCATTAAAGGCCTTTGATAATGACTTGCGTCACACTTTTAATTGTCTTGTACTAATCTACAACTGGAGATTCCGAATAAGTTTTCTTACTGATAAGTTAGAACAGAAGCTGATTGTAATTAATGGCAAGAGGCACTTCAAATGTCAAGATTGCACAAACTACACATTAAGTCATCCTTGGCGCCAGTGACTGATACCTTAATAAAAATAACCTGAAATATCTGTTCCTCTTCATGAGAAGCTGCATGATTTGAATATCACGATATTTGGGAGACAAATGTATCTTCATTTCCAGTTTGCATACAAATATTCTACTTACACTTTTCTTCTGGGGTAAACCAGAGCTTCCCAAGGTTTTTCTTACCACGCGCATCTTCTATCAAAAGAAAAATTCCCACGCCCCCGCCAAAATTTTGTTATTGAAAGGTAATAAAAAGAAAGTAAAAAATGGAATAGATTAATTTTTTATTGCTTGTAAAAATTTAAAATATTCTGAAAAAATTGAAACCAAAAACATATAAACTTCAAATTTTCTAAAAAGAAGTAACAAACAAAGACTAAATCACTGGGAAGAATAAGCTTGTACTTCCTTTTACAAGATTTCCTATTCTTTATTGGATATTAGAAAGGCATAACATAAATCACTGGCAGTATCGAATTTGCTTCAATAGTTTGTTTTATTGAAAAAATTACAGAAAACTCTCTTTCGTACAAATAAGGGCTTGAAACAGGTGAATATAATCGCAACGTTTGCTGTGTTTTGTTGGTACACACTTTGTAATAACGACCGAAAACGTTGATTTATCCACTTTTTTACAAATCGTATTTGGGAGCAGCGTTATTTTTTGTTTATAAAACTTAGTCTTGAAGTACTATATCGAGTAATTGCAGGGATCTGCGGCTATTTTACGTTTTCAGAGTTGTACTAACAACTGGGTGTAGCTAGGGTATCGTCCATACTACCTCGCACCCCCCTGCCATGTCTGCACGCCGATCGCGGAGTGGGGGGGCAGGGTGGCGGACCCCCCCGCCCAGTTTGGGTACCTATGTTCTAAACAATAAATTATTGCTCTCATGCTATAGTAGGCGGATAATGTAGTCAGGAAGTACTGATGTGCTCAAGTAGTCAAAACTGAACTCTTGACTGGAATGGTTCGTTGTTCGACTTTTGAGCGCGTCAACATCGCGGTTATTAGCGGCCGACTGGAATGGGTGTATCTAGAGAGAAGCGTTTATAAAATTAACCTAGAAACTGTAAGCAAGTTCAGAACGAAAACGCAAGTACGGTACAAAAACAATTGTTTCGAAAACCATAAGGCTACTGTTAGTTTTAAAAGTAACGTTGGTTATCTTTGAATTTAGAAAAAATCTGGTGTCAGAATCATGTTAACCTAAATTACTACAAAATTATAGTGGATTCACGTTAAAAAAAAATAGTTTTTTTTCTTGTCTGTAGCGATTTGATTGTTAGAGAAAACACAGAAGAAAAGATAGGTCATTGTGGTGGAATCACTCCGGCATTCGTCGCGAGTGACTTCCGGAAACAGTATAAAATTGATATTTCTTTCGCCAGCCTAGGAATCAAACTCCAAACTATCTGAATGCTAGGCCGTAATCTCACTGGGTTTCACGTATCTTACAAAGAGTGAGACGTGATACCTAAGCATATCTACATTTAAACAGGAATTCCCTCATCTTTGTGTGCTACTGCTTTCAACTGATTGTGAAAGAAACATAGCAAACAAAGCAGGTACTTTAGACTGAGTGATGATCACGGGAGTCCCACTCCAAGTAACGCTCATACTAACCAAGCGCTGTGGGAAAACAAGATCCCGCTGCATGATTTATACGTCCATCTGTTTTTTTAATTGACATGCAATTTTTATGTATAACTATTAATAACAGAATACAGTTCTGCCCGATTGCCTAAAAAATATGATTGCAAGTACTTTTAACTAAAATTTCCAAAAAATTTTTTTCAAGAAACCATTAATTTAAAAAAATATATATAATTCATTTCAAAGAGAGACGTGTAAGAACTTAAAAAGTGTGGGTTGCCTGTGTAAGAGTGGCCGCAGGGATTGTCAGCTGTTAAAGATATGTGGGCGCGAGAGAGTTAGCGCACCACAATGTCCATCAGACATATCTTTAACAGCTGAACCCATAATTTTAAAGTTGTTTACATGTCTTTGAAATGAAACAAATTTTAAAATCAAGTGAACGATTTTTTTAAGAAAAAATAATTTTTGAAACTGTTAGTAAAAGTACTTGCCGCCATATGTAGTAAGGCAAACCGGCAGAATTGTATTCTGCTATTAATAATTATACATAAAACATACATTTCAATTAAAAAAAAAAACAGATGGACGTTGAAATCATGTAGCCGTACCTTGGACTGTCAGTTTTGTGTCCTGGCATTGGATCCCACCATTCAGGCTCCTATGATTTTCCGAAACAATTCAAGTCGAATTTCGAGATAGCTCCTTGATATACACCGAGCGTGGTGGGTGAGCGGTAACGCTCTGGCCTCGCATCTAGGAGGACGCGGGTTTGAATCCCCGTCTGGACATCCAAATTTGGGTTTTCTATGGTTACCGCAAATCATTCCAGGCGAATGCCCGGATGGTTCCTTTAAAAGGCCAAAGTCAAATTCCTTCCGTTCCTTGTTCCCATACCTTTCCCACCTCTAATGACTTGGACATCGACGAGCTGTAAGACCATAAAAAAGTCCGTAACTTAGGCGCTGGCAGATTTTGATTCGGTTACTAGCCAGCAATCCTCTCTAGTAAAACCACGCTGGAAGAGCCATGAAAAGCCTATCAAGGAAAAAAGTGATCGAAATTACTTTTTTCCTAGTTGAATGAAATATTTTGTAGTTTATTGCTGTAGTATATGAATTTCAGTCAATTAAGGTTATTTTACTTGGCCTAAAAGGATTTTTCAGAGCTTTGAATTACGCAATAGAAATATTTTATGTTTCAGATGGCGTTACAAACAATAATCTTAATGACATTTCTCGCAGGTGCAAAAGAAAGCTCATAAGTTTGATGAAGCACCTGAGCTGAAATATCATAATGATACGATTTCACGAAAGTTAGCTTTTAAACTACATGTACAGACATTTTTGTTCGCGAATATATCTTGTGTACCAGAGACTCAACGGGGATTATTAATTTTACCTGTAGTTTACAGAAACCAAGAAAAAAGTACTACAGCTTAGGTCAAAGTAGCCTGATATTATGAGACATAGCTAATAATTTGGTTTCCTAAGTAAATGAAAGTGTTTAACGTTTAACTAATAATGTTTAAAACATTTATTCCATGAGAGCAGGTTTCTTAACTGACTGAAGAAGTTTTGAAGTGGTTATAAAACATAGAAGAGCACTTTTTTATAGTGTAGTATAGAAATATTTATTTTCCATTTACGTTATGGATCAGTGCACGTCTTTCCACATTAACTGCCAGTGGATGTATTGATGTGTGAGGCAGTGGCACCACACAGCCAATCTTCATTACGAACTGACGTTCTTCCACAAACTTCAGTATCAAATTACGACTATAATGGTGTTTGGTGGCAGTTTCTATCATTTCTTTTGGCTCCACCAGAAACGTTCTCTTTGAAAACTTCTGTCTTTAATTCAAACTGGTATAAAATCATGAAAGAAATATCAAACACATTCGTTCATTAATATATTATGATTAATGTTGATAAACTCATGACCAACCGTACGAATGGAAACCTCGCAAATTCAGTGTTGTTTAACCTCAGATATCGCTAAATCCTCAGATATCGCCTTTTAAAGGAACCACGAAACAAGGCTTCGGATCACTATGAACGATGGAACTTAAGGTAATGCAGATTGGTTTACTTCAGAACAAGGGTACTAAGTGCAATCCACAGCGAAAACTTTCTACCACAAAATATGATGCAACGAGAAATAAAATTGTTTGAGGACAAACTGGGAACGTTATAACTCTCGCTTTCGGCAGGTTGTTGAGAAACTTGTTAAGTTGTAACTGTAATTTTACAAAAGTAATATTCGTGGTATTATACGCTTACGAAAGGAACTATTATAGAATCCTATACGATCCAATTTAAATTGTGAATGAAACAATGACCAAAATGCTGAAAGCAATTATTTTTCTTTTAAAACAGACCATAACGAGACCTTTATAATATAAATGACTGCGATCAAAGAGTGTCATTTCAACCGGATATTATTACACAGAATACGTTGCCAGCGTTCTTACTTTTGCATAAAACAATACACTAGGAAATGGGCCAGAGCGATTTTATCACAGTAAAATGCATCGTGTTTCATATCAGTGAAAATTTATTTCGACTATTTTTCTTCAAAAACCAGTACTAAATCACATTTTTTGCGTTTCAACAGTACTAGGATGCCATTTTCATTAGTTATTAATATAAAATGACACATTAGAACACACATTAGTTTGGTACGAAATACACGTACAGAATTTAAGTGATTAAAAAATGTTCTGAGAGAAATAAATGCTACATTTATTTAAAGACAAACATGATACATTTATGCGAAACTATGCATTTCTTCCAGGATTTAATTGAATTTTGAATGTCTAATTACGAAGTTAATCACAACTTTGCTAAAGTGTAAGCTGTCTGATCCATTACTGCTGAACAAACGTAATTAATTATCACACTCATTTGATTGAAAATTATTAGTTTCGCTCTTCTCTTAGTTTGTTGGTCAAAAGCTTCTGAAGCAGAGACTTTATTACAGATTTGAATGAAGCTAATACAGAGATAATGGTTGTTGCCTTTTTAACTGGAGTGTACAATTTGACTCCAATTGTTTAAAGTCAAGGCTAGTCACCGTGTTATCGGATACATGAATCCTCAGTGTCCAACTTATAGAAGAACGTTTCGTTACGAAAAATACAGGACCGCATAACATTATAACCAGGATATTACCATCGCTTTCCTGTATAACAATCCTACCACCTATTATGTCAAAAACAAAAATCGTGATGGTTTCAGATACTGTTGTTCGTATGAAAGGATGATGCTTATTATTAATTACATTTTACGTCATTCACAACTGATATGGCAGTGAATCCGTACCAATTCTCATGTTTCTTACAGCCTGTATATTAGCACCCATAGTTTATAGGTGGTAATCAGATGAGAAATTTTAATGTACTTTTACGGCTAAGCATACTGAAAGCAGTAGAAAGTTGTAATGGAAGTCTTAGTAAACAATGCCGTTGTTCTGTAGCACAAAGTATCTTTATTATTATTATTTTAAGGCTTTCAATAAATCCGAAGTTGCTGCGAAAAATACGCATACGTTACAAAATTAGTGTGGTCTGCCAAAAAGAAAATTCGACGAAACGATCGAGAATACACATCTTATTTTTGTATGGGATGTTAACCAAAACGTTTCCACTGATTCTTTTGATATTATTATATACATTGTATTTTGAGTCTATGGGAAAAACGAATAGATTTAATTAAAATTTTGCATTGTGATTAAAGCATGTTATTCTTCAACATTTGGTATTACACATTCACCTTAAATTGTCTTTCACAGGATCAGGAGGGTGAAAACTGAAAAACTGGACCCATTTCCTACATAATTTTTTTGAAAACGGTGAGGAGGAATATCAAGAAATATAGTGCAAGGCTTTGAATACGTTACAAATTGCTGCAAAAAAAACGTGTGTCATATCATAAAATTTCCCACTTCATTAAATTGGCAGATATAAAAAACTGAAACAGTTGTTTTCAGATAGTTATTATTATTTTTAATTTCGATCGAGCTTATTTACCAATGACAATTTCTATACCAACCTACTTGAGTTTGATTCGCGTTTTTACCTTATTGTAGTAGTAATTTTCAATACTTCCGTTTATAACACAGTGCGCGATGTGATGCTAGGGTTTGTATCACCGTCGGACCATCCAGATTTGGGTTTTCCATGCTTTCCCCCAAATCACTCTATGCGAATGCCGGGTTGGTTCCTTCAAAATACGATGGCCAAATTGCGTCCCATTCCTTGTCCCAACTCCTCTCCTGCCTCTAATGACCACGAAGTTTACGAAACGTAAAACCCAAAAAACCTTAGTAACTTATTACGTCCCCAACCTAAAAAGTGAAACTTCCTCACTAACTGCCTAAAATCAAGAGCTAATATATGATCGTGAACTGTAGTTTCATTCCCCATCCTGCTGCTAACGTTTCTCTAATAGCTATGGAAGCCTTATCGCCAACGCGTGCCTTATGCGCATCCAGCACTCTCTTCAACCACTTACTCTTTGAATGACTCCCAACTCTCTACTACATCGGCTACCGAGTGATTTTTTCGTTAATTTCCACAGACAAATCTAGCTGACTTCCTTTGTGCAGCCTCCAAGTTTTATATTTCATTGCGAGTATGTTGATCCTAGGCTCAAGCAAATGGCTGGCATATGTTTTTTAACCCTGTTTCCGTACTTCCGGAACCTATGGTCCGTCTTAATATATCCAACATATACCAATTATTTTCATTAACACAGTGGGTATCTCATGTCTCATTTGTAACATTAATGTTTTAATAAATACATTATTGACTGTGTTAGACTGAAGCCATCAACGAACCCATCATATCAGATCTTTCTCCCTTCATACTTAACCAAAATCAGTAATTCAGTTATCATTTATAAGATTTAAGTTCTCCGCTTTGATAACATAATTAATTAAGAAAGAAATTTTTCGAAATCCAACCCGTAAATGGAAAAATGATGAACAGTCAAGGTCACGGGTATGCGATAGTTCAGAGACAAGCTGCTAGGCTGCGCTGTCATGAATAAGGAGTGATTAATCGCATTGCCACTGTGTAGCAGCACCACAAATGACAGAGATATTAATAAAAAGTGTGTCTTTTCTGGAGTAAGTTGCTTTTGAGATATTTTTGTTTCTGTTAGGAATACGTTTCATCATTTCTAATTGTATCGTAATACGTTTAAGTCTTTTGCTACGTAGACCTATTTCAGTTGACAAATAAACAATTGCTAAATGAGTCTGTTCTTCTTTCATTCTACTACAAACCACCAGCCTAGCTATTCATCGTTCATCATTCGCAAAATTTTTGCACGGGCGACCTAGTTTTTCATAATTCGCGATCCGTGTTGTATAATTTGGTAGAGGAGTGCTAGTTAGGTCATTACGCTACTCAGAAGCCGTACACTGCATTCTGTGATCACGTGAGACAGCGCTAAGCGAGCATATAACACAGTAATGCCATCAATGGCAAGGCCAGGCGGAGATAAAAGATTGAGAAACAAACTCCTGAAGGATACAGCAAGTTTTTCCATCTTTATCTGTGCCTCAGCATGAGATTTGTTCACAAGATAGAACACCTAACACTACTTCCATGTTCAGTAGCATAAATCTACCGATCCCAGTGAGTGAACGATTAATGTTTTCGAAGGACGCAGGTTCGAGTCCCGATATGTTTAACTAGCTTTTAGTTATGTAAGGATTCTCAAAATAACTCCAGATGAATGCTGGGATGGCCTGGTTCGAATTTCTTCCAGTTTCTTGGCCTCAGTGCTCGCCGGCTCTAATAACCTCGACGTCGACAAGCCGTAAAACCCTAAATTACAAAAAAGCTTATATCTGTTGATTCAATTCAGGCTCATTCGATTTAGAATTCAACAGTGCAAAAAATATTCACCTTTTACCAAAGTGAGAAGAATTTCATATATCTTGAACGATATACTGTATCATGTTTCTTATAATATAGTTACATTAACAACGACCCATCAATAATTTTTCTTATGGCTTTACGCCTCGTCGAGGTTGAGGTCATTAGTAGCAGGAAACGACTGGGGGCAAGGAACGGGAAGGAATTCGGCCAAGGCGTTTTAAATGAACTATCCCAGCATTGGATTTGAGGGAAATCATGGAAAACCGAAATCTGAATTGCTGGACGGGGATTCTAACATGCGTCCTACCGAACGCGAGGCCACAGCGTTAACGCACACCCGTCAAGTTCGGTAACAACCGGTTAATACTTAGTAACTATACCATCGTATCTAACAGAAACATAGCGTTCATTAACTACTAGCTCCATTTTGGCCTCCTGTGAACCCATCCTCCCCCCCCAAGTAGCCCGATATTCGGCTACACGGGTGGCAGGGGCTGTGTGGAATGCACTGGGTGGTTTTTTAGGCTGAGGGAGGAAGACCCGAAACACGAAATTCAGTTACGGGCAACCCAATCAGATGCAGCACCGGAATGTAGGAGCAACGTAAAAGAATGTCGTCAGTTAAAAGTTCTCGTAATTAACTGTAGATGCGTTTGTAACAAACGCCCGGAACTTGAAAGCGTTATTTGTAGTACAGAAGCGGATATCGTTATCGGTACAGAAAGTTGGTTGAAACCGTAAATAAGTTCCGCCGAAACTTTTAAAGATAGCATGAACGTTTTTCGTAAAGACAGATTACATTCTCATGGAGGTGGGGTATTTATAGCTGTGAGTATATTTCTCCCATGTAATGAAATAGACGTCGATACGATATGTGAAATCATATGGATTAAACTCAACGTTGCTGGGTCAAAACTCATCATAGGCGCCTTCTACCGTCCACCCGATTCCGACATAGCTATCGTCGAGGAGTTAAGAAATAATGTAAATAGTATAGCTAGCCGTTTTAAGTATCATGCTATGATTCTAGGAGGCGACTTCAATCTGCCTTATATTGACTGGTGTAATTACGTTCACATCACAGGTAACAGGGATAAGGCAGTTTCTGAAGTAATTCTCGAGTTGTTGTCAGATAATCATCTCGAGCAGCTAGTTAATGAACCTACGCGGTGTCATAATGGTAGCGAAAACATTTTAGACTTGCTGGTTACCAACAGGCCAGAATTATTCACCGACATTTCAGCGACCACAGGAATAAGCGATCACAAAGCGGTAATTGCGACTATCAAATTAATGACCAAGCGAAAAAGGAAAAAAAGGGCGGATTGTATACAGATTCAGTAAGACCTCTAAGGAGTGTTTTAGAACCTACCTGAGGAATAATTACCACAACTTCAAGTCAACAAAGGACACCGTTGAAGAGATGTGGCATCGTTTTATACATATAGTCAGGGAAGGAATGGAAATACATATACCAAAGCGGACAATAAAGTGGGAGAATGATCCACCGTGGTACACATGCGAAGTCAAAAGATTACTCAAAAAACAAAGGAAAATACACGCACGCTCAAGAAGGAAGGGGTGTCGCAGCGATTTAGAAACCTTAGCTGATTTAAGAGGACGTATTAAGAATGTAATGCACGAAGCCTTTAACGATTTTCACTCCAACTCTCTCTCTAAGAGTCTCACAGAAAACCCAAAGAAATTTTGGTCGTATGTACGAAAAGTTAATTGTACCAACAGCAATATTCCAGCACTAATTCGTAAAGGTTCCGAGGTTAATGAATGCCGCGATAAAGCCAACGTACTAAATACTGTATTCAAAAATTCATTTACAAATGAACATACGGATAGTATTCCCGTTTACCCACGCCGTGGTGAGTCGGTGATGGAATCATTACGAATAGATACTGCAGGTATCGTTAAGCAATTAGAGCTCCTGAAGTGGGGGAAAGCACCGGGCCCGGATGGAATTCCAGTAAGAGTATTTTCAGAGTATGCGCGGAAATCGGGCCATTTCTGTCTGATATATTCAGTAAATCATTAGAAGAGCGAAAAGTACCTTCAGAGTGAAAAATCGTGCAAGTAACTCAGATTTTCAAAAAAGGTGATCGAAGTGATCCTGGGAACTATCGTCCCATATCTATAACATCTGTTTGTAGTAGAGTTATGGAGCATATTATATGCTCGAACATTATGAATTTTCTAGATGATAATAATTTGCTTACAACAAATCAACACGGATTTCGGAAGAAAAGATCATGTGAAACACAGCTGGCCCTATTCACACACGACGTAATGAAAGTTATCAATGCAGGTTCACAAGTAGATACAATTTTTCTAGATTTCCAGAAAGCCTTTGACTCTGTGCCACACAACCGCCTTTTAGCGAAGCTTCGAGCGTATGGTATATCGGATTAGCTTTGTGAATGGATAAAGGATTTTCTAACTGGTCCGTCGCAGTATGTTGTCGTTGAAGGAGAAAGTTCTTCTACTCTAGATGTAACATCGGGTGTACCTCAAGGAAGTGTAATAGGACCACTTCTTTTCTTAATTTTTATAAACGATCTCGGAGACAAAAGTGAAAAGCCATTTTAGATTGTTTGCTGATGATTCGGTTATTTATAGGGAAGTAAGAAATTTGGCCGATTGCTTAGAAATTCAGCGCGATCTGGATGTTATTTTGGCTTGGTGGGCTGAATGGCAACTTACTCTCAATTGTAAAAAGTGCAAGACAACGAGCGTGGTGGTGTAACGGATAGCGTTCTGGCCTCGCATTCGGGAGGACGGCGGTTCGAATCCCCGTCCGGGCATCCAGATTTGGGTTTTCCATGGTTTCCCCAAATCACTCCAGGTGAATGCCGGGATGCTTCCTTCAAAAAGGCCATGGCCGAATTCCTTCCCATTCCTTGCCCCCATCCTTTCTCGTCTCTAAAGACCACGTTGTTAAAAAGGGACGTTAAACTGTTACAAAAAAAAAAGACAATGAGCATAATTAACAAAAAGAATCCGATTGTTCAGAAATACGAGGTAAGCAGTTCAGTTATTGATATGGTCGATTCTATGAAATATTTGGGAGTAACAGTACAAAGGAATGCCATTATCTGCTAACTACCATCGTAAATGTTATATATTTTTTAGTGAATATCGAAAGTTATTATAAAATCATAGTACAACCTCTGTAATAAAAACTTTTATCTTTAGTCATGTACATCATTGTAGCGAAGTATCTTTGTTTTGGTTTGTTAAATTTAAGATATACTGAAGCATCTTTGCTTTATCTGTATGTAAACATAGTGACAAAGTGCACGTGTGACTTTCTGTGTTTCGTGTTTTTGAAGAAGTCTCCACAAAATGTAAGTTTCATTTCAATAATAATATTCCACTTCATCTTATTTGCAAAAACTGTGTATACACTCCGCAATATCATTTTCAGGAAACACAAAATAAAACCTGCTATCATCCAGCAGAAACTTACACGAGCACTCATCACATCAAGAATGCAAAAATAAAAATAAAAATGGCGTTTGAAAATGAGATTCAGATCTTGAAACGCGTCACGCCATAAATTAATAAATAAACAATTTATTAAAAGTAACTGTGTTGCAGGATAATTATTTGCTCACCTTACATAGGAAAGATAAAATTAAAGAAATAAGGTGCCGGACTGATTCTAATATGAATTTTTTTTTCCCTCGTACCATTAGGGATTGGAATGCACAGCAAAGAGATTAGCTTTGGTGGTGAGCACCCTCTGCCACCCACAATTTTGTGAATTGCAGAGTATATATGTAGATGTAGACGTAGATATGGCTGTTGCCTCTCCCCCCCTCCTCCCACCCTCGCCCTCTGCGCATGGCACGTAGCTTTATCGTAAATTACATACGAAGATAATTAAATGACGGAAATAAATATTGACATGCTGTTGCGTGTTCTTTACTTTAACTATGAAAATTAATATGAATGAAAAGCTAAGTTGCCTGGCTTGGAAATCCCCCAGCTTTCCAGCCAACCCTTCTCCCACTCCCCTATGCCGAGCCACGTAGTTTATGATCGCTCCCTAAGTACTAGCGTTAGCTACGCGCATAATTTCCAAATGTACGGCATATCTGTGCTAATGTTTTGATATTACATTCCATTTCAATCACATAACTATTTCAATTTGGGGTTTGAGCTGTAAATATTGTGTAATGTGTTATTTATTTTTGAGAGAGGAAACTGACTGTATAAGCTGAAAAAATATTAGGCCTCTGTATGAGACTGACAGTCACGTATTGTCATTTATTCCTGAAGTTGACTACTTATTCCAGTATTATGACTGATGTATTTAGTAGAATCTGCCTAAGAAACAACATTTGTTCGTGTTGTGTGATCGCATCGCAAGTATAGCTAAAACTTTAAGTAGATTTCTGCTTTATTTCTACGGGTTTTCTCAACAAATTCGGATACAACGTTTCTTCTGCTTAACTACCTTCTAAAGGGGAAAAATTTATGCGGAATATGAGACATCTCTTGTTCGATATCATATATCCTAGATATTATTCTTAATGAGAATGATGCAGAATTTTATTTATCATATCCAATCTATAGACTATCTAATAATTAGTAACTCAGTATTTTAATACAAATACTTTTTAATGTTTTTTTATTTTTCAAATATGGCATTGTATCTAGAACCTGATTAATCTTTGTGGCGAATCGGAAGAAATTGACGTGCTGTGTGAATACACTGTAGAAATTCTTCAAATTGGTGTAATTATCAGCTAAATGAATGTCAGAGAATTCAAAACTATACACATTCTTGGCTTTTTAATGCAAAAATGACGTAGTCATGTTCGCATTTGTATTTGTTATTTGTATGAGAAATAAAAAGTAAATAAATGCAGGTAAAAATTAAGAACAGAGGAAAAAGGAAATTTATTTATGGAAGAACGACTTTAATGTCTCAGTTGATTCAATAACAACGAACACGGCTGGAGTGAAGGTGACTTATTTCTGTCCTCGCTGCGAAGTGAAAGTTCACGTAACGGCTGTTAGCAACGTATAAGGTGCAGCGCGCCAAACTGGCTACGCGTGTACGGCCAATAACGCGCATATTCACTCAATACGGTCAGCTGGGCTGCTAGGATAACTCTTACGCTGGTTCCTTGGTAAACATCAAATATAGACGTCAAGATTAGCTATTGCAGGCATTATACGTACTGCAAGAGTTTTCAGTTTTAACATTCTGTTAAAATTATTAAACTAACAGCGTAATTTGCATTATAATTATGGATTTTAATTACAAATTTGATTTTTAAAATCGGCGTGAACGTGCGTTATCTCCACGTTAATGCCGAAGTCTCAGAAAAGGAACACAGAGCTCCATCTCCGTGATTTCACAGCCTCCTATCCACTACCCACGAGAAGCAGTTGAGACTCTTTCTCGGATATCTACATCAGAACTGTCAGGTAATATTCGTAACGTGCTGTGCTGATTAACTGTAAAAAAGTCTGGTGATTACTTATAAAATAAAAACTGAAACAGCAAATGAAACAAATTTGAGCCGAGAAATATTTTAATTACGATTTCTGCTGTGGTCACATGCTGTGGTCCAGTACCTGCTCGTCGCTGAGTACGACCCACTTTTATCCACTCTTAACAGCGTGCCTTGTACGAGCTACAATATGATGGTGCGACAAAGCCGTTTTCCGGAGACCAATCATTGTGCCACGTTCAAACTCACATACTGATATTGCCCCCTTTGCCGGCACTTGTTTGCACGTTTCCACTTCGTTTGAAGGCTCTGCAAGTCTGTACCGACTGAGCATGGCGTAACCCAGAGCGCGCTGCTGGGCCTACCTGCACGCCATCTCTCTGTAATATTAATTACCTGTTATAGTTCCACTGTCCTGCATCCTACGCTTTTGAAGTGATCCCGACCATTTCTTCTCGGCGTTGCAATTCTCACAAACAGCGGTGTATAATCATAAATCTGCGTGACGTCACGGAGCTAGAGTCGGGGTTTCCATCAACTGTGGGAAGCCGCCTAGGCTTATTCGGTAACCATAGCTGGTAAGTAAAATCTGCAGTTTTCCGAGGCATCCACACAGCGGAAGCAATCTAAGGTAACTTATGTACAACAAGTACGCTTTCTCAGAGGTGAAACATGGGTTAAGGACCTTTGAAATGCAAAGCTGAGACTGGGAATCGAACGGGGAATCTTTCGGTTCCTATTCGGTCGCATGATCGTGACGTCATCTATTTTCATATTCATGAAATGTGACGTAGTTTAAATAGCGATACGACCACTTTGTCTGGCTCCAGTAACTTAAGGCTTCATGTGTGTGCCTCTAAGTGTGTGGTTTTGAGTACCATCGCGAGAGAAGTATGACTTAAGTAATAGAACAGAAGAAAACGTGTCAAATTTCAAGAATACTAATATTTTATCGTTAACTAGCATTTTCCGGAAGCTTTGTCCACTTCACAGACGTAAAGAGAAAACTACATTTTCGTTAAGTGGCGACTGCATAAGACACGATGAATTCAGTTTTTAACCATCTAAATTGCCATCACAGGTGTCATATTACTAAATAACCAACGCTATGTAGTCAATAACAGTATTAACAGAATGCAAAGAGTGGTGTGCCTATCTTTTATGTAATCTTATAACTCGCACCTATCCGTTTATATTATGGAAGGTGTGTTCGTCATTGATGTAGTGTGGTCATTGGTGCCTCTATATCTAGTTTACGAACAGAATATCATCTATTCCTCCGTCCATCGTTCACGAATAATAAGACATACCGCAGTTTTTAAGTTAGAACATACGCTTTTAATCTGTGAAAAGCCCAGCCAAATTATTTTTTAGTTTTTTAGTTTTATGAGATGCGTGGAATACGAAACCCCAGGTAAACGCTTACAGTTTTATGCATGTAATGATTCTCAGCTGCCAATGCGTAACGTACGTTGAACAAAACATGCTGAGATCTATTACAGATAACAAAAACTTGATGAGCGATGACTTCACCATTCTCAACTCGTGGAAACAACGTTGGCTCATAATATGCTCCAAGTTTGCCATCCATCGCAAAGAAACTACACCGGTTCAACCAGTCCTAACAAAATGCTTTTTTTTTTAACTTATGGCTTTACACCTCGTCGACGTCGATGTCATTAGAGGCGGGATGGGACTAGGGACAAGAAAAGGGAAGGAATTCGGCCATGGCCTTTTTTGAAGGAAGCATCACGCCATTCGCCTGGAGTGATTTGAGGAAATCATGGAAAACCCGAATCTGGATGCCTGGACGGGGATTCGAACCCGCGTCCTCCCGAATGCGAGGCCAGAGCTACAAAATGCTCTTTCGACCTGGAGCCGGGGAGGTGCAAGAGGCTCTGGTTCGGATCTCATACCGTCCTTATTACGGTTTTTGAGCGTTTTCCATCGCCACATACGCAAATATATGCAAATTGTAGGATGACCCCTTATTACTGCCTATCAAACTACACACAGATACACAAATCTTACACTGTTAACAGATAGATGGTAATAGTATCTCTGCCCCTGGACCCTCACCGCTCAAGTGAATTCAGTGATTTAGTGATGTGACCTGTTAGAATCATGAGCACTAAAGTCCTCTCATTCAGCCCGATGTGGAAGACGCGTGTTCGATCCTTGGTCTCGCCATCCAGAATTAAGTTTACATGGTTTGCCACTTCAGACGAATTATGGGTATTTTTTGTTTTTAAGCCCATGGCTGGATTCCACCCCATTTTTGCCCCCTCTTTTTTTCAAAACATTCTCCTGGTTCTAATGATATAGACGTCGACGAACCGAAAATTCGTAAAAAGTAATAAAGAAACCAGTGTTCTCTTGGAAGAACAATCTTGGGCAACTACTGCGTGTGTCATTGACCTATCGGTGTGCGGTGTTTCTGCAGTTTTCTGTAGATCTCTTGCACTCTACTCCAATACCACTCTTATCTATCTGTCAACTTTTATTCGAGCAACATGGCAGACCCAATAGCAGATGTAATTAATCTGCCCAGAAATAAATTTTCCATAACCTTTTGGCTCGTTCTAAGTTTTGCCCACTTGTCTTAGATATATAAATGTATATAAAGATATGAATGGTGAGAAACCGAAAACTCACTAGCGATAATGAATGTGCAGATGTCATGCGTAATTAGGGAAACATACTTTATCGAAGAATAATTACGAGACCGAACAGCAAAAACTTCACCACAGAATGAAAGAATCAGATGTATGGAGGAGACTTGGCTGTTTTCCTGATTATAAAACGGAAGAACTAGATTATAGTTGTAACTAAGACATTGCTGTAATTTTACACTTTGTATTTGTATCGAGATAGAAGAATACTCTATAAACTATATAAGAATCAAGTGGCTATAATAAAAGTAGAGAATCACGAGAGACATGCATCAGTTAAAAAGGGTGTGAGACAAGGTTGTAGTCTATCCCCGTTAATATTCAACTTGTATGTAGAAGAAGCAATGAAGAAAGTCAAAGAAAAATTTCCATGTGGCATAAGTTTTCAGGGAGAAAAAATCAGTATGCTACGATTTGCTGACGACATTGTCTTATTAGCAGAGAGGGCTGAGGATATTGAGAAGTTATTGAATGGCATGAACAAAATACTGAAGGAAGATTTTGGACTGAATATAAATCAAAGTAAAACAAAAGTGATGAAATGTAGCAGAAATGACACCAATACTAGCAGATTAAATATAAAAATAGGATCTGATGCAATAGGAGAAGTGAGTGAGTTCTGTTACTTGGGAAGCAAAATTACAACCGATGGCCGAAGCAGGAATGATGTAAAAAGCAGAATAGCACTAGCAAAAAGAGCCTTCATGAAAAAGAGAAACCTTTTAGTTTCAAATATTGATCTAGGAATTAGAAAGAATTTCTTAAAACTCTATGTGTGGAGCACAGCACTTTACGGTAGCGAAACATGGACTTTAGGAATACCGGAAAGAAAGAAACTTGAAACATTTGAAATGTGGTGCTACAGAAGAATGCTGAAAATTAGGTGGACAGACAAAGTAAGAAATGAACGAGTTTTGGAAATGATGGGTGAGAAAAGAAGTTTATGGAAGAAGCTTACAGGAAGAAGAGACAGGCTGGTAGGTCATATTTTGAAACATGCTGGATTGGTTAATTTGTTAGTGGAGGGAACAGTTGAAGGTAAGAACTGTAGAGGTAGACAGAGATTAGAATATATGAAGCAGATAATTGAGGACGTGGGTTGTAAGGGGTATGTAGAAATGAAGAGGTTAGCACAGGATAGGAAGAGATGGAGAATTGCATCAAACCAGTCTAAAGACTGACGACAGCAAAAAAAAAAAAAATGTTAAATATTATATTACGATGTGTATGTTCCATAACTTATATATGTGGTAGTGGTAATCAGTACACTAACATAATGCCATCCAAAACCTGTATTTGCTTCTCTAAAGAAACATTCATCAAATTCTCATGGAATTTGGTGTTTCGTTGCTTGCGGATTGAGTCACAATAGAACTTTTCACTCCTCCCCGACACTTCAAGCTCTGCAGAAACATCGCGAGCTTAACCACCCCTGCGCGAGGCAGGATATATGACCCGCCGAGCATGAACTAACCGACGTCCAGGAAGCATTTTATCAGATCTACAAACAACAAAGGCTGATGTTACAAAGCGTCAGTCAACAACATTACACCACTAATCGTTGTTTCTCTGCATCAATACTTATTAAGTGCTATCCGGAGCGTTTATTTGTACTG
Organism: Vandiemenella viatica; assembly: GCA_031002005.1. Classification (NCBI taxonomy): domain Eukaryota; kingdom Metazoa; phylum Arthropoda; class Insecta; order Orthoptera; family Morabidae; genus Vandiemenella; species Vandiemenella viatica. The sequence goes on from CM061921.1 coordinate 279,996,488, forward strand.
TGTGAACTCTAAATCATTAATGGATTGATGATGTTATCACTTGACGGTAATCTGTAGTGGCATACAGTTCGCTTTACTGATTAGGTTAGTATTATTTCGAATGTGTAGATGACTACGAAGCGCGTGTGTTAGGCTTATGTCGATTATGTGATACGTGGTGCTGGCCCTTATTATAAGTTAAAAGCTGAACAAAATGTTTCGTCTTTTTTTGGGGGGGAGCTGTTGTCTTCCAGTGAAAGTAAGGAGAATTTAAATTAAAGAACGATGGTGGGTATCACTATTTATTTAGATCATTATTTATCATGGAAAGATTAGGTTTGCTAGACCCTTTCTTACATCGTGCCACGTGCTTAAGTACGTATGTTACAGCTTACAGTATTAACAGTACACAGTATTTAAATTAAAAACTACAATACTAACTAATAAATTGTAAATATTAATTCGTATCCAGTGAATCTATACGTTTCACTATTGGTACTAGTGGAGGATACGGAATGTTGGGAGATAGAGGAGTGCTAGTGCTGAGACAAGTAACATTTTCTCAAAGAATGCTGATCATGTGTCTATAAATCGTGTAAGGTTTGCACGAATCTGTTATCTGTCACTATGATTGTGTAAGGTATTCTTCAGGCAGAAAACGGGGACAGGCCAGACTGAAGGACTTACTGAGACATGCAGATAATGTCTATTTTGACACAAAACACTATTTTGGAAAAGTTATTGTTTGTGTAAATCTTCTTTGACTTCTCTCTTCCATCAAAGGGATCAGCTGCTGCTGAAGTTTGGAAGAGACAGACGGCCAGCCCCGGCAGCGAAGTTGCTAGCGTTCCATGTATCACCGGCTCCAGTTCATAGTCTGTTTAAATTAACCGTTCCGTTTGTCTTATGGGTGTGCTGGACAATGTTCACTGATGAGAAATTACCCATTACAAACGTTGTTGGAGTAATAAGCTGGTTGGACCTGGTACAATGATCAAATGCCGTTAAAAAAGGGCCCTTTTCAAACTTGTGGTGCGGTTAGAACCACAAGTTATTCATTACAAAGGAAATTACACTGGAGCAATTTGTGCTAAAAATTCCATGTAGAAGGTACGAAACGTGTATCCGTCATGTGTGATTAGGTACCTACTGTGTTCGTCTCATGATGTTCAGAATTTCCAAATGTGTTATAAACGCTCAAACGGAGGGTTCAGCATAGCAAAACCGAGTCTTGTATTCGGGAGGACGCGGGTTCAAATACCCGTCCGACCATCCAGATTTCTCCACCGAAATCACATCAGGGGAATGCCATAGCCAAATTCCTTCCCGCTCCCTGTCCCCGATCCTTTCCCGTCTCTGAAGACCATGATGTGGACAAGCATACAGCAATAAGTGAAAAAACAAGCATAGCAAGCCTGCTACTACTAAGCAAAATAGGACAGGGGGTAAGTGTCTGTTACCAAAATAGGAAACAGCGCTTCAGATAGAGAAACGGAACCACAATATGGAACAAACGAATCAGCAATATTGAAAGAACAGAGGCACCCATCACGATACAGCAAGCGTCATCTAGTAGCAACCAGTTTAAACACGGCACAAATAAACAGCTGCATAATTTCTGGCTTTCGTCCATTTTTGTGACTGCCCTAAGGTAAAGCCAAAACGCTGACATTTCGCTCCAAAAGTCACTCTGAATGATTATCTCTAAACATCACGCTCAGCTGCAAAAATAGTCAGTTTACTCTCTAAAGACTGTATTTTGTCGTTTATCAGAGCTAGAAGAACCATCTCGCGTGGAGTGAAATCCGAAAACTATGGAAAACTGAACCCTTGAAATCAAGATGGACGAACTGGGATTCGAAACGGGAACAATAGCGCTCAGTCACCAGGCTCTCTCACAATAAACAGTAGAATTATTAAACAAGATGTTCAATCTACAAATGTTGCAGAGAATTAACTTGAGTATGTATGGCATCTGTTATATCAGAGCCAACAGAAACGTCTATTACACTTAAATTTGGAATATTTTATCTCTGATTTCGTAGCTACTTACAACAAGAATACCGCCATGAAATATCTCTAAGTTTGCTCAATAATTTTCGCTAATATTTAAAATAACAGTCTGTGTGAAAAATAATGCTAGCATTGAGTTGTTGACAGATTTTAAATCATTTATACTGAACAGCTTCACTCGATTAATGATTGCTGTACTTGGGAAGAAATAAACGACTGTCGACTTCTACTCTCGTTCTCTCTAAACATTTTTCGTTATGTTCTACTGAATCGCCTCTTCAGGCTAACATAACAGAACAACTGCATCATTGTTTACCTGCTGTTAACCCAACAACTAAATGGAGTATCTGTAAGAGCAACTGGGTTTAATACCTGTTTGCAATTTATCGAGAATTCTTAGTTGCACTATCCCAAAACTCGTGTATATAAGATAAGCACGGCTATAATCGAGGTTAAGAATTTATTTTTCCATTTTCGAAGCATCTGACCATAACATTCAAAACTATACATTCTGATGTAATTTTATGCAACTTGAATAATTCTATTATATATAAAACTTACAGATAAATTCTAAGTGCAAACATATACATTTAAAAAAAAATAAACATCTGTATTTGCTTCTATAGTCGACACTTTGAATTAGATTTGCTTCTAAATTCGACACATTTTGTACCCGAAGTCGACAACTTTGCTACAACCCTAAAATAGCATCAGGATCAGGAATGAAAAAGAGCTTACGCCAGGAGATCGATAGGAAAGTTGACATATGGAGCATGCCTAAAGTGGAAGCAATTCCAGATTCAGATGGGGTCCCATGGGTGCCAAACCAGGTCAAATTCCACAAGCCATGAACCCCTGGGAGATATCACAGACACAGACAAGCAACTTTACAGTAAATCCCTTCCTTTGCAATGTCAGCCGATTCTACATGATATATAATAAGTAACGGACTTCACTATCTGCTTACGACATAAAACACCTAAATGTGAATGGCAACATATGCACCGAATACCGCCACCATGTGTCAATTTTAGGTTTCAAGCGCCGCACCATGTATATGTTCTAAAAGACAAGAAGGTCCGTTGAGTTTATGATTAAAGATAATTTTTAGTGAAGAACATAAGTCGAGTTAAGGAACACACAAGAATTTATGAACCTATATTCGACACAGGGGCTATCCATAATAGAAATATTCTTCTCATAGTGATCACATTTACATAGTGACGTCCAACAGAAAGTAAAGCAAACTTGCATTAACTGGTAGTTAAAGTACTTCCTGTCGTTATGATTTCGTTAACAAGATACGCGCTTTGGGTTATGTTAAACACGCGCTCTACAAAAATTGTTCACCAGCGACAGAAGAGACCGCCACCAAACACTTAAGAGCGTTTAGATTGACAGTGTTGCTGGTTTATGCACGGTTTTCTGGATCATCGTATTTCCTTAAATTCGAACTTGATACAATTCCATGTCGACTATGTATGAAATTTCAACTCCCTTAAGCATCACGGTCAAACAGGCCAGCGGAAATGTGTATTTATTGAATCGACAACGAAACACATAATAATTAGGCTGCAGCTGCATGAGAAAACCAAACCGAGCGTGGCGGGTGAACGTTTAACGCTCTGGCCTCGCATTCGGGAGGACGACGGTTCGAATCGCCATCCGGGCATCCAGTTTTGGGTTTTCCATGATTTCTCCATATCACTCCAGGTGAATGCCGGAATGCTTCCCTCAAAAGGCAATGGTCGAATCACTTCCTGTTTCTTGTCCCCAGTCTCATTCAGCCTCGTCGCCGAGGCGCAAAAACCAAAAGTAAAAAAAAAAAGCAATTATGGGAACAGAGTGTGGAGACATTTTCGACTTCAGCAAGGAAAAAAGATGATCGCATTGCAGATCACTAAAAATTTCATTGCTTTTCAGATGTACAATTTCAGCAAGACTGCAGACCGGAAGCCATTTTCACATATAGTAAGTTAAATCTAAACAATAAAAGTTAAAATGTATGAACTCTGCAGTGAACACTACTTAATAAATTTTGAGCTAACATAATGGTAATTACACCCGCCAGGGTGGATCGGGAGATCCAACTGGACCAGGTTCGAGTGCTGTCCACCTAGACGAAGACCGGGATGGTCCCCCAACTTCGCCTCATAAACTACACATTTCACAAACAAAAATACACTTTTCTTAAAAAAAAAAAATGGTCTTCGTTCTTTGCGACCATTTATCCAGCTCCAAAATGTTTCGTATTGGACATTGCTCTTGTAATTCAAGACACTGTATTGAGGATAACACAAGACAAACACAACATTTAATTAAAACCACCAAAGACTCGAACTGATGACCCTTACAATGTGAGGCCTGCGTGGTAGCCCCTACACTATCACACCCGGCAAATGGAAACTCCCCCCCCCCACCCTCCCTCAAACTGACAATCCCTGACCCTAACTACCCAGTGGAAACACTGGTCAAACTCTTCAATTGTAAACTATGATGAGAATCAAGGTTTTGCGTCATCTAATAGGGACCATTCGCGAATGATAGTAATAATGGCAAATATGACAGTCTATAAATGTTAATTGAAATTTGAAAAAGAAATGAATTAGAGAATAGATTGATACTTATTTCTAAATTTTGAGGAAAGGTTATTGAAGAATGCTTTTATCTTCAAGTATATCTTCCTTGAAATATTATCGAACCTGGTCAATTAGCTGCAAAGTTCTGACTTGGTATTTGGAAAGACCTGCATTCGTTTAGTGGTCGTGCCATTCAAATTTCGCTGTTGCGAGTGAGTAACGGCAAGGTTCATTCCTAGAAGCATCACTGATGTCCTTCCCATATCTTGCTCACCTCTACCTCCTCAAATGACTTCATCATCTACAAGGCGCAAAACCAAAGTAAAAAAAATAAAAAAAAATCGCGCATCCTGGAATTAAGGTTGTAACCGAGCCTGGTGGATGAGGGGCGATCGGGACTGGCAGCCGAGAGGACGTCAGTTCAAACCCCTGGTTTCTCTATCCCGGTTTCTGTTTTCAGTGTTTCCCGAAATCTTTCCTTCAAATTTCCGTGGCCGAATTTCAAGGTTCTCCCACCTCCCAGCTCTAATGATCTCTACATCTTAGAACCGTAACCATTAACAACAAAAACAAAACAAAAACAACAAAAATAATCTACAATATTATGAAGGACAACACCCCTGGAAATAGACGAGAAACGAAGTATCCAAATATTATATGGAAAAATCTCTGGGCAAATATCCACAACCCAGTGTTACATCCAAACTGGTACAAGGTAGTCAATGAGACAATAGCCCCTAACACCAAAGTAAATCGAATCCACCTTCTACAAACGGATAGATGTAACCACTGTCAAATTGCAGACACTCTACCACATAGGATTACCTGCCACCTTGTCAAAGACATTTGGAACTGGATAACGCGTACCGCAGCACACATGTTAGATAACACGACGAGAAGAATAACTCCTGAACTTTTGCTTAAACCAGATATGACATCCACCTCGGAACATAAAAGAGACGCCTAATATGGCTAATAGGAAACACAATATACTATATATTTTCACAAAAGAATGCCAATATAGAGGACTATTGGGTCCAACTTGCGGTAGACTACCACAGATTCAAGAAGAGGAGAAAAATTTAGAAAACTCCTCTCGCAATCTATTTAGAGAAAATTTTACCATTTAAATAAGTAAAAGAAGAATTACTGCGTGAATTTGAATTAGTGTATGTTAGTAAAGAATTTTTCTTTGTGATTAAGTTGATGTAATTGGTCTAACATTAAAAACATGTATTAAAAAAACCGTAACGTCCTAACAAAGAAAGCTGAATATGTTATGTTTAGTTATTATTTTGAACTATGTCCTTCTTCTTTACCACCTTTTCCCAACATTAGGGCCCGGCTGCGTTTGATGAGTATTACTTGTAATTAGCATTGTCAAATTCAGCCGCACGCCAGTACTGACGTGAAGTGTTGCCTTCTGTCTGCGAAATGTGTAACTACGTTCTGTGTGTAATAAGTGTATTTTTGTTTGCGGAAAAACACCTAATTACTGCAGTCAGTACGGGGATCTGGGGTGTTGTACTTCTCAAATACAGTGCACTCAGACACACTGACAGGTTTTTTTTAACTATGTTGTCCTACATTATATGGCAGTCCACAAGACAAACACACCATTTAATTAAAACCACCCACAACTCGAACCGACGACCCTTACAATGTGAGGCCGGAATGGTAGCCCCTACACTCCCCCCCCCCCCCCAAACTGCTCCATGAACTGACAATCCCTGGCCCTAACTACCCAGTGGAAACATTGGTCTAACTCTTAAATTGCAGGTTAACATTTTTTTTTTAAATATGTATTTTTTGACTTGCTGGTTATTTGAGGTAAAATATGCGTCATACTGATGACCATTACTATTATGCATAGTAGAAGATGTGGAACTATTTATGCGGTTTTTCAAATAAATATCTAAAGCTCCAGTTAACAATTTTTTAAGAGAGAGAAGAAACACAATTATTAACGGTTTATATTTAAAAACTTTCCTTGTTCTCGAGAGAGGACTAAGAAAAAGTAAAGTAATATTATATTTTTATTCCAAAATAAGCATTTTTTAAAACAGAATTAATCTCAACAAAACAGATTTTTAAAAAATAAAAAAAGGAAAGAACAAGTTACAAAATTTGAAGGTTCAGAGGGAATTGAGATGTGATTTTTAAAAATCGTTTGGGCACCAGACGCCGTAAACGTGTGATGGCCTGGCAGGTGAGGAGTCGAAAGTTGGCGGCAGTAAAGCTTGTGTTTACGAGCTCCGTGCTGCCGTGTTATGACTTTTGTTTCAAACAGTCTTGAACGGCTGTAAATGACTCCTAAACTTCACAATTACAAAAATGTTTCTCTTTCGATGCGCCTACATTCAAAGAGTCGCGTTATTTCGTCAGCTAGTTTCCCTCGTGATATATGTATGTCATTAGTTCAAAAAGGAAATATTGAACAAGTTCACTGCAGTACGGGATAATCTTGAGTAACCAACCAAAAAAAAGTTTCTACTGAATGGAAAAAGTAGATATGAACCGTACTAATATGAAATGTATGTAAACACGTTATGATTTTCTTTTTATTCTTTGTCTTTTAAATAATTGACAAAGTTTTTTTTCTGTGGATAGAAGTGAAAGACTTGATCAAAGAGCTAAGATAATCATGAGAGATAAGCATTTTATATCATCGACATTAGTATTATCTGTTATTGTGGCCGACCAATAAAATCATTCATTACCTTCCCTTACCTTATAACAGCATTAATACCGTCCATATCGACACGACGTAAAGCCCCCAAAAAATATTTTTATAGACATTTCAACTTACTTGCGATACGTGAACAAAAAGGATATAACACAGAATTGACACAATTCTTACTGAGAAGCTTCCTTGGCAGATAATGGAACTAACAGGTAAAATGATGACAATCATAGATCCGAATAGGATAGTGAGAACTGATGTCGTAATCTTGTACAGGGAACGTTAAATATTCATTTACTTTTAATTAAGTAAAACCTGAGATGTTAGTAATTGTCTGTAGTGTGAACTACTGAAAAAATAATATCTGAAGAGATGTTTTTAGAAGATGGCTATGTATAGTGTTGAGGCCGTAGCAAGACATAGAAGTAACAAAAATTGACATCTCTTAAGGAACTACTCTTATACTAGCACGAAATAGTGTAACTTCAGAGTGGAAGCCAACGTGCAGATATCTCTATCGATAATTTCCAGCTACATAGCTGTCTCAGTGATTCGTTAGTTAGGATAAGATATGCGGATAATAGTTCATAATTGTTGCCTTTTTCTGTTGTCTTCTTTACTCTTGCATATAATAATTCAGTTCTAAAAACGGAATAATGTCCAGAGAACAAAAAATAACAAAAATTTAAAGATATTAAATACACTCAGAACTAGATGACTCGTGCAAAACTTTCAGGAATGATATACGAAGAATAGCGAGATTGATAGTTTGTACTATAAGGAAAGAAGAACCGGCTAGTTTGCAGCAATTGTTTATTTGTACACTGAAATAGGTACGCAAACCACTTACAACCTCTTACGAAACAATCAGAAAACACTTCTGGATTCCTCTCTTACTTAATGATGTTACTAAACCGGAGAACCTAATCTTTAAAACTATAACTCATTTATCGATTTTGATTAAGTATGAAAAGTGAAAGATGCTCGTCATAAATAGCGCCTTTTAAGCAATATATACGACCATAAAAACCTTAAGAAGATGGAGTAAAATTACATCTTTCAGTTAGCAGTTTTCGCTGCAGCTGCTCAGTTCTGTTATTATTGTGGGTTGACGAACAAACTTGAGGACCTGATAATGAAATTTTGAAATCGAAATTCATAGTTCGAGCGTAGTCTAATATACCTTTCCTTCTTTTTTCCCCCCTGAATCAATTAAAATATGTTAGACGAGCTAATGGAAGAAGTGAGTGACTGAAATTTACACCATGTTATAGTACTTATAATATCATTGTGTCTAAACAGATCATCCTGGAATCCAACTAGATTATTATAACTACAAGATGCCTGACCGGTGGGCAATATTTTAATACGTTCTATTTGCGACTTACCAATTAGTTTTAAAATTTTGACTTCGAGCTTATGAGAGAACAACCTCTGGGATGTTAAACAACGCACGTAAGTCTTAAAAACAATAATATTATCAACTAATGATTACAGGGTAGCAACTACACAATTTCCAGCCGTAATTACATACCCATGATTTTGGACGATAATGACTGAATATGAAAATAATTTTAAAAGAAACTGACCTTAGCTGCTACATTTGTACATATTTCCAGAGACCTCTTTACTTTAGAAATTCCAATAATAAAACTCCTTCACGGTGTTAATGCATTCTGAAGTAGAAACTCTTCCAGTTTCAACTTAAACCTGTCATAATTCTTAGACGACATTTATCCTTATTCTTGTGGCAGAAGATTCATAGTATTTTAATCCTTCCTATACAAATGTCACTGTAACATTCGTCGCTATTATTTTTGTTGTTTATGTCATCACTGAGATTAAAGTGTTCAAGATTGACAGATTTATTCACGTAATTCTTCAATCGAAGTACGTAATGACGTGAAAAAATGCAACAAAGAACAGATAATATAACTTCATAGATTCAAATGTCAACACATCATTTTTTTTAAAAAAAAGAATTCAGGTTTGAAAGTATATTGTCGAAGGCTTTATGGATATTGATTTAATCGTGATAAGTGAACGCATTCACACAATACAAAATACGCCCGTAATTTTCTTATTGATTTTCGAGACAATAGTTTGCGATACAATATAAATTTTTAACAAGACTTGAGAAAAAAACTCCATACAATTGATTTATGGATTAATTTCACTTAACTCTGACACATGTATTAAATTTTCGACTTCCACATATAAAGTGCAAGCAGACACAAAATATTAAAAGAAAAATATCTAAAATTATCAAGAAAATATTGTGTATTTACTACTATGAGCAGCTATGTTCCAGGGATATTTCGTGTGAAATGATTACATTCTTTCACTATCAAACATATTGTAGATTTAGTTTTCTATACAGAAAGCTAGTATTGTGATTAAAGATGGATATGTTAAATAACACATGCAGAGGCATACAAAATGCTGTATGCCATTTACTGTATGCTGTCAAATGACAAAAAAATGTGTTTATTGGAACAGTTTCCACTAACTTCTCATATATATTATTTTTAGAAGGTGTTGTTTTGCAACGAGACATCTTCCTTCCACCATACTTAACCAAAATCGATAAATGAGGTATCATTTTAAAGATTAAGTTCTCCGCTTTAGTAACATCATTAATTAAGAAAGGAATTTTTCGGAGTTCAACCCGTAAATGACAATATTATGAAGGTTCAAAGTCACAGCTGTGTGATTGTTCTGAGTCAAGATGCTAGGCTTCGCTGACGTAGTTAAGGAGTGGTCTCCCTACCGCTAGGTAGCAGCACAACATAACACAGAGATATTCATAAACTGTGTGTGATTTCTAGAGTAAGGAGCTTCTCGGATATTTTTGTTTCTTTTAAGGAAACATTTCATCCTTTCTGATTGTTTACTAAGACGTTGTAAGTGTTTTGCTACGTACCTATTTCAGTTGACAAATAAACAATTGCTACAAATGAACCAGTTCTCCTTTCATCCTACTACTAACGACCAGCCTCGCTATTCATCACAAATCATTCTCGAAATTTTCGCACGGGCCACCAAGTTCAACCTTGTTTGATTCCAATAAGCAAAGATTCTGTGTTAAAATGCTGCAGTAACTATAGAGTGACGGAATACGACACTACTGTTAGTGATCACACTTTCGTAAAAAATATGCAGGCAGCAGGCATCAAAATCTCCGTTGTTTCGTCTTCATTCGCATCACCAAATACACACTGTGCTGACCACTTACTTCTATATTAACTGGATTAGTAAGACTCCTACGGGTTTCTAGGAACTGGCTTAGGCAGAACACAATAGACTGGTCAGTTAGCAGTGTCAAGGTAGCATACACTATAGCCATTCACAGTACTATGCATCGCGGGAAGATAGGCAACATTAAACACTGCATTCATGCACAAGTGCTCTCAAATTACCATGATCCGGACATAGGATTGTATGGAATATCAGTGCAGAGTGCACTGAAAGAAATACATCATTATGTATGTTTATTTTTAATAACATTTATGTCATCGGCAATCGTCCCTCGTGCAGTGTTCTCGATAACTGCATGATTTCAGATTCCCGTAAACTGATCGTGGATTACTTCACCCAGAATTCCTTACTAGCTCTGTTTGGCTTTGCGGATCCAAACATGTTAATCCATTTTAAGCTTAATGTTGTGTATTGACATATATATTAGAATTTGACCTTAAAATCATGAACAAAGATGAACCTATTTGGATGGTGTTTGAGTTGATGAGATATATGGTGTAAGGGTTTGGGTGAGGCTATGCTAGCCTTTTCCAACCAAATGTCAACCTCTCCTTCACGTGGTGCACCCTGTTTGCATGGACGAGGCTCTGGCGACTGAAAGATTCCCGGTATAATGAATCACCCACTGCTTGCCAACGGCCTCTGAAAGGAGGACGGAAGAGCGGGGAGCGGTTCAGGGAACCCTCTTGCCCTTGGGGTTGGAAACGGCCCATAAAGGTGCATGAATCAGAAATGATCAACGGCATGGGGATGCAGAAGGCAATAGCAAACACTGCATTAAAGACCCAAAGGGCATCCCGAGGACATGTAATCCTCTCAAATTACATATATCATGATGGCTTCTTCCTGGGTAAAATAGTCTCCCAATCGGATCTCCGGGTGGGGACAGCTCAGGGAGGAGTCATCAGAATGGATAGAAACATTCTATGAGTCGGAGCGTGGAATGTTAGAATTCTGAATAGGGCAGGTAGGTTAGAAAACTTAAAAAGGGAGATGGAACAACTTAAGTTAGATGTTGTTGGGATTAGTGAGATTAAATGGAAGGACGCACAGGATTTCTGTTCTGTAGAACACAGGATAATTAGCACAGAGGCTGTCAATTGAGTCACTGCAGTAGGATTTGTAATGAACAAGAAAGTAGGGAAACGGGTGAGTTATTATGAACAGTTTAGTGACAGGATTATTCTGATGAGGTTAGAAACTAAGCCCGTCCCAACTACATTAGTACAAATTTATATGCCAACCTCACAGGAAGATGACGAAGAAATAGAAAAAATAAACGCTGAAATTGAAGAATTAATCCAATATGTGAAGGGGGAGGAAAATCTAATAATCATGGGTGATTGGAATGCAATAGTGGGAGAAGGAAAAGAGGGGAATACTGTAGGAAGTTTTGGTCTAGGAGAAAGAAATGAGCGAGAAAGCAGGTTGCTAGAATTTTGTGAAAGAAATAAGCTAGTAGTGGCAAACACACTATTTAAGAACCATGCAAGAAGAATATACACCTGGAAACGTCCAGGGTATACGGGCAGATATCAGCTAGATTATATCATGGTCAAACAGAGATTTAGGAATCAAGTTAGGAAGCAGTATAAGCAGAACAGACTGGAAGTGAATAAATTGAAACACTCTAGCACGAGAGAAAAAATTGCTGAAATGGTAGACTTAGGTCTAAGAAGTAACTCTGAAAGGAGCTCAACCGAGGACGAATGGAATGCATTAAAGACCGAAATAATGAAAGCTGGTAAAGAAACATTAGGCTTTAGGGAACAAGCTGCCGGAAAACCATGGATAACAGAAGAAATTTTGGAGCTGATGGATCAGAGGAGGAGGTACAAAAATGCTCAGGATGAAGCAGGAAGAGAGCAGTACAGGCAATTTAGAAATCAAATAAATAGGAAATGCAAAATAGCAAAAGAAAAATGGCTACAAGAAAAGTGTGAAGAAATAGAAAAGGAAATGGTCGTAGGTAAAGTAGATGTTGCATATAGAAAGATCAAACAGAATTTTGGAGAAATGAAGAAAAGAGGTATAAACATTAAAGCTGCCGATGGGAAACCTCTTTTAAGCTCAGATGATAGAGCTAACCGATGGAAAGAATACATTGAGAAACTGTATGTTGGGGACGACTTGAACAATAATGTAATGGAAAAGGAAGGCAATGTCGACATTGATGACTTAGGAGATCCTGTTTTGAGGACAGAATTTAATAATGCTCTGAATGACTTGAAAGTAAATAAGGCAGTTGGAATTGATGAGATCCCTGCAGAACTTCTTAAATCCCTAGGAGAGGAAGGAATTGAAAGATTATTCAAGCTGATATCAAAAAGTTATGAAACAGGAGAAATTCCAACTGATTTTAATAAAAATATCATCTTCACACTTCCAAAGAAAACACAAGCCGACAAATGTGAGAATTATCGCACCATTAGTCTAACAACATATGATTCAAAATTATTTACCAGAATAATATACAGAAGGATGGAAAGAGTACTAGAAGAGACAGTAGGCGAAGATCAGTTTGGGTTTAGGAAAAATCGCGGTATAAGGGAAGCAATTCTGTCTTTAAGATTATTACTTGAAGGACGGATCAAGAAAAACAAAGATACTTTTATGGCATTTGCTGATTTAGAAAAAACTTTTGATAATGTTAGGTGGGACAAGATGTTCAAAATTTTAAAGAAGTCAGGTCTAAAGTATTGAGATAGAAGAATACTCTATAAACTATATAAGAATGAAGTGGCTATAATAAAAGTAGAGAATCACGAGAGACATGCATCAGTTAAAAAGGGTGTGAGACAAGGTTGTAGTCTATCCCTGTTAATATTCAACTTGTATGTAGAAGAAGCAATAAAGAAAGTCAAAGAAAAATTTCCATGTGGCATAAGTTTTCAGGGAGAAAAAATCAGTATGCTACGATTTGCTGATGACATTGTCTTGTTAGCAGAGAGTGCTGAGGATATTGAGAAGTTACTGAATGGCATGAACAAAATACTGAAGGAAGATTTTGGACTGAATATAAATCAAAGCAAGACAAAAGTGATGAAATGTAGCAGAAATGATACCAATACTAGTAGATTAAATATAAAAATAGGATCGGATGCAATAGGAGAAGTAAGTGAATTCTGTTACATGGGAAGTAAAATTACAACCGATGGCCGAAGCAGGAATGATGTTAAAAGCAGAATAGCACTAGCAAAAAGAGCCTTCATGAAAAAGAGAAACCTTCTAGTTTCAAATATTGATCTAGGAATTAGAAAGAACTTCTTAAAACTCTTTGTGTGGAGCACAGCACTTTATGGTAGCGAAACATGGACTTTAGGAATACCGGAAATAAAGAAAATTGAAGCATTTGAAATGTGGTGCTACAGAAGAATGCTGAAAATTAGGTGGACAGACAAAGTAAGAAATGAACGAGTCTTGGAAATGGTGAGTGAGAAAAGAAGTATATGGAAGAAGCTTACAGGAAGAAGAGAGAGGCTGGTAGGTCATATTTTGAGACATGGCGGATTAGTTAATTTGTTAGTGGAGGGAACAGTTGAAGGTAAGAACTATAGAGGAAGACAGAAGTTAGAATATATGAAGCAGATAATTGCGGATGTGGCCTGTAAGGGGTATGTAGAAATGAAGAGGTTAGCACAGGATAGGAAGGGATGGAGCATTGCATAAAACCAGTCAAAAGACTGACGACAGCAAAAAAAAAAAAAAAAAAAGTATGGTTATTTTATTAGGCATTCCTCTTTAGACTGGAATCGTATTAGTGAAAAATTTGGAAAAAATGAACCAAGACTTGTTAGAAGGTACAACTCTCCCTTCATCTGTAGTATTTTCGGAAAAAACACGACTCGCCAGAAGTTTATCTATATGGGTATGTGGACGCTAGACCTACTGGATTCATCTATCAACGACACTGTTCTGAATTACTTGGTAAGCTCCACACTCATTTCGCGATTTACTACTAAATATTTAGAGAAAGAATCAATTTCTCCAATAATAAAAGAAACAACTTTAGCAGCGTTTTAACTACGATATAGGTCGTCTGTGCAACAATTCACATATATGTTATGTACTATACTCACCTCAAAGCCCATCAAAAATGACAGGTTAAACGGAGTGTTCTGAAAAGTCGTTTATTCGCAGTTGATCAACCAAATAGATTTGTTATAAACTAACGCTCAATGCTGTTCCTCTTGATTACACTGTAGTAATAAGTTTCACTTGTCATTCTGATCCAGGTTGCATTTCAAACTAACCACAAACTCCGCTAATATTGCCGCTAGAAAATCTAAGATACAACCACACGCGAATTAATACATTCATTGTAATGTTAGTGAAGTCAAGCATCGCGATATCAACTTGACGCAAAATCTTCACGAGTTGTTACAGTTTTCTTTTTAATGATTCAGAATCATTTTGCAACGTCTGAACGGCTGGCACAGATGGAACTACTTACACGCGGCTGAAATAATGACCTCATCAATATGGCGTCAGTGAAAGCACGTTATGTCGCGGAATATTAGTTTTAATCGTGGTATAGGCCGCATAGATCGCGATCAGTGAGGAACTACTTTCATTCAAACGAAGTAATATTTTCAGTAACGTGGCACTCAAGAAAACAACTTAAATTATTTTTTAAAATACTTAAATTACACATGTTTTTTGCTGTAATGTCAAATACCAGTTACCATTCTAACCTATGCCAAATTTCAGTCTAATCAAAACTTCTGCTAACATTGCTGATCGAATATATCTTATATATCTTTGGGAAAAGAATTTAACGAAAATATTTCCATCTAATTAAGTAAATAAAAAGCAACTGATTATTAATATGTTAATTGGGACGAAATACATACTTTTCTTTCAGTGTTTTGAAAGTTAATTTCTTTGAAGATACTAAACTAAACAAAATACATCTCTGGCCGTTGTCAATCCAGCAACTAATGCTGGGTGCGTGACGTCATCGTTACGGTCATGGCTATAAGGTGACCAAGCTTAGCCTTTTATTAGTTTAGATACTGGGATCGTTCCTGTTCGTGTTTAATGCTTCTGTTAATACTTCTAAATCCCTTCAAGATCGAAAAAATTATTCAGATTTTTCTGAGCGAACCATTAGGAGGAAATACAGCTCGAGCTTGTCTTAGCCAGATCAGCTCATGCCATTATGACCTTTGACTCTAAAAATTTTTATCCCTAAAAACACATTCTTTATCACTTTTAGATTCTTAGCAATACACTTTTGGTTTAAATACCCCTTACGAGAGCCAATAGTGGTCAAAATATTTCGTTCATAAAACAAATTTTGTTAAAAAGTCATTTATTGCTTTGTGCCTACTACTTATTATTAGTTTTTAAGATACTAAATTTGTGGCCTGGGAACTATTTTAGACCCGTGACCCTCGAGGTAAGTTTACAGCGTAATGCTGACAGGGGACACACGGGTGAGCCTTACAATGAGAATTGACCTCGCTCGCCCTCACGTCGCTCACAACACGGCTTGCAGTTGGCTCAGGCCCCAAGACACACTTCCGTGATTTTTGTCGGCTGTCCAAATAGTCCAAGATCTCAGGGCCCCCAGACCTACCTCATTTCAGCTTACCTGAAGTTTCGAGAATTATTAGAGTAATATGTGGTTTAGAACGTATGCGTAGTTGCTAGCATGAAAGCGGGGCCCTATCACAGGCAGCAGGTAGAGTACATACGAGAAAAACCTTACTCACATACGTTAAAGTATGAAAGCTGCTTTTTATATATGTTTTACAGAATGTTGTTAAAAACGTAGCTTTCGAAGTAAATTTCAAACACACGCTAAAATGTGTTTACTCGTATGTTGTCGCACTTAAATACAGTCTCTAGTGTTCGTAATATTTAGAGTACCTACTCTACAAACAAATTGTTTATCATCATAAATGTCTGAATCAAAGAGCTTAGCTCCAGTCTCTGTCTCTCTCTGTATCTCTTTATTCTAGCGATCTTAGAGTTCGTTGAGCTGAAGAAGATAACTACAAAAATCTGCGAATAGTAAACGGATTATTTATTGCTTGAGACGCATATCAGTTTTAAATTTCACCTTAATGTTTTATTATACACTGCGTGAAATAAGGATCATATATTACCATGACGATACCATCACGAGTATGTAGCGTTTCAGTCATTGCAGTCTCAAATAAGGAAACCTTAGAAAGTAAATCTCACCATAAAAGCTGCAGCGAGCTGTCGAGTGTTGTTTCGTAACAACAGCCAAGGAGAAAGTGCATTACGCCCAACATCCTCATATATCGTAAGAGAGACCAGAACAGGTTCCTCTTCGAGTTAATAATATTCAGTGTAGCACATAGGCCTTTTGGGTAAAGTCTCGTATATTTTGAAAACTTCTTTGTCTTTCACCTACATCACCTTCTCACAATAATTTCTATTTTTTGAGTTTATATTCTGCAGTCAAAGATTACGAGGAATTTTATAATGTTCTGTCTTTAATATAATTTTTTTTTATTATGGCTTAACGCCTCGTTGACGTCGAGGAAATTATAGGCGGGAAAAGAATAGGGACAAGGTACGGGAAGGAATTCGGCCATGACCTTTTTGAAGGAACTATCTCGGCATTCGCCTAGAGTGATTTGGGGAAACCATGGAAGGTCGGCATGGGGTTCGAGCCGGTCTCCTCCCTAATGCGAGTCCACAGTGTTACCGCTCGCCCACCACGCACGGTGATATAAACTGAACACACATCATCTAAAAATCTCACCTTATTCTTGTTTTTTCTGGCAGTTTAAATCTGCTTAGTACTCTACCTATCGGGAAATATAATATATGAAAACAGTGTTTAAAAGTTTTTCCTTTTTTTGTGTCTCTCCATTCGAAAACCAAGGTCCATAAATCCAGGTTGCTGGTTGGAAGAAAAGCACGTTTACAGGAAATAATCAATAATTTAGTTGTTGAAGCCAGCAAGATGGGCCTACGTATAAGCGTAAGCCACTAGGATAACAGAGCTATAATATTCTGTGGCCAAACGTTAGAAAAATACCAGTCTTGGCAGTACTGTTACGAAAGACACTTCAACTGTATCACCAATGTGTTAATCGTTTAATTCACTTTGCGGTAAGCATCTAACGGAGAATTCAAAAACATATTAGCAACATCACATAGGTGCGCAGACGTCAGATTCAAGGTATGCACGAATCTTTGAAAACTACTCGTAGTAAGCATTTGTAACGTCTTCATACACCTGATACCAACAACACACTACACTTTATGTTGTGTTTAATACACGCGAAGACTTTTTTGCATACAAACTACGTTTATATTTTCAAATTTCACTATTATGTTCGACCAGTCACCTTTCTAATAATTTCGACTAATCTTAAGAAACATGTAGAAAATATTAGCGTAATTTGTCAAAATAAAACTGTTTTGTATTCAAAAAAATTGTAGTGCGTGTGTTAAACACAAAATCAAGTTGTGCAGAAGGTTGATACGGAAAACTTCCAGACCAGAACATATTAATCAAATATAAAATCTAAGAAAAGTGGAAGTTATTTTAGTAAAGGTGTGATCGTTATGACCTGGTGGCAGGATTTTTACTGGCTGCGCAATCCGCCCCTATCGTAGTCGCTTTAACCTGACTCGGTAATCCTAGTGGATATAAGGGACCTACTGTTTAACGTGGAATCCGAACGACGGAAAAGTCCTAGCGTACTTAACATTACACAGCAAGCTGTGCCAAAGGTGAAGGTCGTGGTAAGGGCCTTTGAAAATCCCCGACGAGGCAGGGATTCGAACCTGCATCCTTCCGACATCCAGTCACACGCCTTAGTCACTGAGCTACGAGACCACTCAGGGTTTTAGTTAACATACTCCTATAATAATAAATTTGCGGAAACTTAATTCACTATTATAATAGGGCGTCGAAGATGACTGAATAAATTTAAAGGTGTGTGACAAAAAAAGTTTACTTGGGTTGCACTACATGACGTATTAGTATAAGCGATCTCTACACGCCTATAGGCCGTGGAGGCTGCTCGGCGGAAGTAAAATTCCACGCGTGTTCGATCGTTTTCATTCAGAGCCGCACTGCGATGGACACCCACGACGAACTTTGTACCGAGCCTGAGGACTCGGGTTCGAATCCCCATCCGGCCATCCAGATCTTGTTTTATTTTTATGGTTTCACGCAATCACTCGGGCGAATGTTTGGTTGGTATGCTTCCTTCAAAACGTCATGACCAAATTTCTTCCCATACTTTTCTGCCAGTCTGTTCCCGCCTGTAACGGTATCGATGTCCACGAGGTGTAAAACCATAATCAACAAAAATAACGAAATCTCAGAACAGAAACTAATGCTAAACACCGAAATCACTGACGAAATTTTACTGACAAATATACTTTTCATAGAACTTGATCTTAGAGTACTGATCCCGACATATTTCTGAGAACCCTATAAGCGATTTGCTAGTAAACTTTTTACGTCATTCTGTTTGTAATTTTTTTGGAAATGAAAAATTAGTACCGTACCAGTTTTTATCTAAACAAAAATGTAAAATCTCTTTAGCACGTGCTCAGTTGGGATGGGATTTGGACACGTACTGTACCTCCCAAGTAGACCTACACTTTGATGATTCTCTCATGCACCCCTGCAGACTACGGAGTATGTGTAAGTCTGTGCGTGAACCATGTCAATCTATTGCTAAGGTTGAATAGAAGCAGAAAACGATGGGGGCAAGGAACAGGAAGGAATTCTACCATCGCCTTTTGAAGCAACTCTTGGATTTCGGCTGCCAATGGTTTCCGAAATCACTCCAGGTGAATGCCGCGATGTTTCCTTCAAAAGACCATGGCCGAGTTACTTCCCGTTCCTTACCCCTTGCTCTTTCTTGCTTCTAATGACATCGACGTCGGCGTGGTGTAAAGCCACAAGCAAGAAAACAGTGATCTAGAGAAACAATGGAAAACATAAATCTGGATGGCCTCACGGGGATTCGAACCAGCGTCCTCCATCCACTAATATTTGTCCATGTACTCCAGTGTCCCCGTTTTGTTCTCTGTTATATTTCCCCCCTCACTAAGCCTCTGAAATATCTTCTTGTCCTGTGTTTGTCTAGTTGTAGGTGTACATTATTATAGGTATTTTTGCGGCATGGCACAATGCAAATCCAGGAATAGTTATTCTGTCCTGCAGTCATGTATAATATTTCCAAAACTTTTTTATGACAAGTCATCTTTCTCCCTGCATACTTAAATAAAATCTGTAAATGAGGTGTTATTTTAAAGATTAAGTTCTCCGCTTTGGTAATATCATTAACTAAGAAAGGAATCTTTCGAAATTCTTCCAGTAAGTAGCAAAATTACGAAAAATTAAGGTCATAGGTAAGCGATAGTTCAGAGTCAAGCTGGTAGGCTGCGCTGGCGTCGATAATGAGCGATCGCAATACCGCTAGATAGCAGCACCACATAGCATAGAGATATTTAAAAAAAAATTGTGTTTTCTAGAGTAAGGAGCTATACCGATTATCGCATTTGCACTTCAAGTATTGTTTACAAAGAGGTAATGTAAATATTTTGTCATTTAAATTTTTTATGTAAATATTTTGCAATGCCATTTACATGGTAATTCTAATGCAAATAACAATTTGTTTTGTGCTGAAAATCACCACGAGTTTGACAAAAAGTGCTTTCTAATAGTTTTGTAGGACGTTGTGTTTTGCTGCATACCTATTTCAGTTTACTAATAAAAAACTGTTACAAATGAGCCGGCTGTTCTTTCATTCTACTACAAACCACTGACAATGCTATTCATTGTAAATCAATCGCGAAATTTTCGCACGGGCCACCTAACACAAAAAAGGTTTATTGGCCAAATTCTCTTTCTGACTGAAGTGCATTGGGATCAGTACGTTAGCTGTGCAGGCTCCGTAGAAACTCTCAAATGATATGACACGCTAACCAAGTGGTCGATTGTCTGAATTCTGCTTTCAGAGACGAAACCTCGTAACATGGAGCATACTGCGCTAAGTACCAGTTCTAAAAAGAAAACATAAAGTTAACAGTTGATTCCGGTTCCTAGCGGATCGAAACATCCCTGGTTCCAATACCGGTACCGGCTGCGAATTTAAGAGACTCGTGTTTCACCTCTAGCAAAGACTTGCTTTGTGTATGCGAAATACATCAGATTCCACATTAAACTGTATGTCCTTTGAAACTGGTAGTATTACCGGGCGAGGACAGGCGGCTATGATAGAGGTGGACTACGCAGCCGCGAAGAAACTGTGACACCAGGTAGTAAAGGCCACATGAAATAACTTACTGCTTCCTTCCTAGTGACTAATGTGCAAGTTCGCTCCGTGAGTAGGAACTACCCCAGTGGGGCTGAGCGGCAGGAAGCATTGCGGCTTGCCTTGTTAATGGATACTGGTGTGCAGTGAAGCCGCAGCTTCATATCGACATGTCGGCACACTGCCGTGCTCCAAAATAAGCTGGCCACACGACAACAATGTTTATACTGGTATTCCTTATTCTAATGAATAATTGTGTTGATGCTTTACTTTCAGTAGTTTCGTTGTTTCCAGATGGCATAATGTTATATAAGATAATCAAAACGGCAGAAGACTGTGAAGACCTGTATGGTGATCTGGACAAAATGTCTAGCTGAATATGTCAACAAGGGATAAAGATAAATGCAAAGAAGAGTCGGTTTAAAAAATAGATACAGAGATAAAAAAAACTAATAATTATTAGGAGGGGAAATAATTGACTGTTGAAGACTTGAAATAAGGGAGGGAACTGAGCTACCAAACCAGACCATTGTTTGAATATGGTGGTGTAGTATGAGACCTACATTTTTGGCATCAAATACAGGATTCGGAGGGGGTTCAAAAAACGGCAGCTAGATGTGTCTCTGAAAATTACTACAGAACACAATCAGTAACTTATATGGTAAAGGAGTTGGAAGGGATTCATTGGAAAATACGAAGAGAGTGAAAAGAGTCATGGGAGTGTACAAGGCGTTTATAGGTGATGGGCCTTGGAAGGATATTGGTGAAAGAATGATGACCATCAACACAAGCTGGCACTTGATTTCAGGGTCTCGCATTTAGGAGGACGCCGGTTCGAAACCCAGTCCGGGCATCCAGATTTTGGTTATTCATGGTTTCGCAAATCACTCCAGGTGAATGCAGGGATGCTTCCTTCAAAAGGCCATGGCCGAATTCCTTCCTGTTCCTTGTCCCCAGTCCCGATCCGACTCTAATGACCTCGACGTCGACGAGATGTAAGCCATAAGAAAAAAATGTCGATTTCAGACATAAGTGTGTAGGAAAATTTTATTTAGTAAGTTAGGGGGCCAGGGATCGGAATAGATTACCAACGGAAATGATAAATAATTTACCAAAAACGCCGAAATAAATTAAAATTAACGTTCGTAGAGGGAAAAAATAGGCAGGTACAAGAAAGGGGTGAAAATGTGAAGGGAAATTACCACCGATCGTGCGCTCCATGGCAATTAAATTAGTGGCGTATAGTGTTGCTAAATGCGCTAGAAACAGAACAATTTTGTGGTTAATATTTCAGAGTGGGAGTTGAAAGTCCGCTGTTTGAATCTCAGTATCTGCTGAGATTTTGAAATAAGCTAGCTATACTACTACAAAACACTGTAAAGCACCTTCCTTGTTGGGATTATACCTAAAACCGTCTCATTTATTTGATGAGACTATTGCATTAGGTTAAGAGGCCACAACAAAGTCGTATTACGGAGCTGATATAAACTGTGTTACCAGGTATTTAGGACCACGTTAACTTACTGTAATAACGTAACCCTCTGGCCTCGCATGCAGGATACTCGGGTTTAAATCCCCCACCAAGTTTTCGGTTTTCATGGTTTCCCCAAATTAGTGGAATGCTGGGATGGTTCCACTAAAAAGACCATGACCGAATTCCTTCTCGCTCCATATCCCCAGTCCTGTACCGCCTCTAACAACGTCGACGTCGACAAGGCGTAAAGCCATAAGAAAAAATGTAATAACGATAGAGCTATGCGCTTCTAATTGTGATTGTTTACAGTGAAGTGACGTATTACAATTACTTTTCATTAGCGACCAAAGACAAGAATCACTGATGAATCCGCTCTTCCCACACAATAGGAAGACGGTATGCTGGCGTCGGTTGTAGCCATGGAACCGCACAGAAACTTCTGTATCATTATGGTTATATGAGAGCTATCTCAACGCTCCAACGAAGATCTCGAATTTGGGTTTCAGATCAGCACAAACAACGCCGCCAGTTACACGTAGTAAGTTGGATGATCCCCTACTCATTATAAAAAACATGTCTATCCATAGTTTACATGAGTGGTAGGTAAATGGCAGCAATCAATAACCTTCCATGCGTTAGATCTTGATTAGTTAGCCACGTAGTCGACAGAAAATTTAATTTTTAATGTTTCAGTGACTAAAATTTATATAAGACAGAGAAAGGATATCTAAGGAGTGAATAGGAATTGATATCAAACGTGCTGAGAAGTTCCATCTGGACTATGGTTTCTACTTTTTTTTAAATTAACAACTTCGATTGTTATATGATAAATATGTATTTCATTTACGGCATCTTAGAAAAGGTGCCCACTGTGAGGATGCTGTACTTTCGACACGTATCCTTTTAAGATGCCAAAGTCTTTGTAAACCTCTTAATATCGTATGGGACCCATTTTTGCCCTGTGAAGTGCAGCAACCCGACGTGGCATTGACTCAACAAATCGTCAGAAATCTCCTGAAGTAATATTCAACCATGCTTCCTCTAACTGTAAAGTTTAGCCGCTGCAGGAAGTTCTGTATGAACTGACTTTTCGACCACGTCTCAGATTTGTTCGATTGGATTCGTATCTGGTGATTTAGGTGACCAAATCATTCGCTGGAATCGTTCAGAATGTTCCTCAAACCAATCGTGAACGGTTTTGGACCGGTGAAATGGTGCACTGTAGTCCTGGAAATGTCCATCGTTGTATTGGAACTTGAAAGGCTGCAAAAGGTCTCCAACCAGCTGAACGTAACCATTCCGAGTAAATGATCAGTTTTATCAGAGGTACTAACTTCAGGTGATCGCATATCAGAAAGTTTGCAAGCAACATATGTGGTCATACTTTCCCATTTTAAATTACTATGTTAAATAAACCGCACTTTTCTCTTTTGAACCTTATCAATATTTTTCATCATTCGTAGTTGATACTGATTCCACAACATCAAATGGTGCCTTACTGGTATTTTCACTAGGTTCTTTGTCACTAAACACACGCAGGGTGGTGTTCCTGGAAGTCAATTTCACACATACAATGACGCTGCAATGTATTCGTCTCAGAGGAATACAAAAATAAGTAGATATACAGGGTGTTTCAAAAATGACTGGTATATTGGAAAAATCAATAAAAACTAAACGGGCAGCGATAGAAATACACCGTTTGTTGCAATATGCTTGGGACAACAGTAAATTTTCAGGCAGACAAACTTTCGAAATTAGTTACAATTTTAAACGACAGATGGCGCTGCAGTCTGGAAAAATCTAATGTTATAAGGAATAAACCATTTTTTCACAGCAAACTTGCAATCTGTGAACAGCACACGCTTACAGCAGAAAGACGACTTACAGAATGGCGAACTCACAGACTGCGTTTACTTCTATATCTTTCAAATCGCCTGCAGCGCCATCTGTTGTTGAAAATTGTAACTAATTTCGAAACTGTTGTCCCAAGCATATTGCAACAAACGGTGTATTTCTATTGCTGCCCGTTTAGTTTTTATTGATTTTTCAAATATACCGATCATTTTTTAAACACCCGGTAACAGGAATATCGTTAAATAATACTTTCGATAGGATGTTATATATAACAGTGTACTTTCACTGTTACGCATTTGAACGTAAGCCAGTGAGCACTGCATTGGTTTGAGTATTACGACAGCGCCTGTGAGTGTGGCTTCAGTGAGATATTTGTTACTTTGCTCGGCGCAGCTTGTGGTAATTAGGACGTGCCTCGGTTCGTTTGAGATTAGTGTTTGATTGAAGGAATGATTTGTTTCTCTTGTGATTGCCCTGTGTGCTGTTTCTAGGTGTAATATCCAACCACTCGCGCTCCTAACTACCGTGTTATTTGACTGTGTCCTTTCAAAGTAAGTCGGTGCAAACGCGAATCCAAATTATACCAGATGAATTTTGTCCCTCACAGAAGAGACTTTTATTGACAGGAGGTATCTAATTTATATTTCATTGAAATTTCAGCAGTTCAAACTATATGAAAACTGAAATTTCTGTTGCCGTGGATTTTGGAGAAGGCGCTAGTAGTAGTAATAGGTACTATAAACCTATTAAAGTTTGTTTGTTTGTCTGGCTAGTTTATTTTTAGAAAAACTTCATTCAGTTTTATTTATCAAGAAATAAAAATAAACGTTTGTTAAAGTGATTTAGCGATGCCATACAATAGGACTACAGATATTTATTTTTGTTTTGTTTATACATTGTTTGTTAGGTTTGAAAGTATATAACAGTGAGGTTGGGACCATCTACATTTTTCTCTATGTGGATGGTTTTTAAAATATGCCTTAAGGTATTCAAAAGATCATTAAACACCTGAAAATTCAATACACTGTGACAATGCCAAATTCACAATAGAAGGGCAATTATCAACTCAAAACACAGAGGTTAGTCTGGTTCGGTGAGTAAACAGTCCACTTGATTGGTTATTCACTTTGTTTTTCCGCAGAAAGGCTTTAACTAGATTATTATTTTTCAAATTTATGTATCTCTTTCATAAAGAAACCTAAATGATTGTTGGTAAGAAATAATTCATAATTCTGACCTAAATCATTGACCAAAAATAGTAGTAATTTTAGAATTTTCATTTCAATATATATATATATATATATATACACGAAAAGCCCAGAGATAAAAAAATATACTTGAAGTTTGAAGCACTAAGCTAAATCACACGCTTCGATATGTATAAGAGTTATGAAGAACTTGGTAATCAACCCGAAGGAGGTACACCCAGCCTAGTGTTGGAGGTAAGGTGGCCAGTTCACTTCTTCCATACCTCACCTAACCTTCCAGGCTAAAGGAAACCTACAGTTTACGTGGAATACGAAACACGGAAGCATTGTGGCGTACTTCTCATTACTTAAAGCAAGATTTGTCAGAGGTGAAGGTCGGACTAAGAATGAAAATCCCTGTCGACCCATGGATTCGAACCGGGGATCTTTCGATTTCCAGTCTAATAAACATGGTAGTCCCATGTGCCACTATTTTTAGATACACCGTATGTATAACATTTTCTGCTACTTCTCATATTGCTGTACTTGGTCGAATTTTTTTTAACGAAAATGGAATATTATTCAGTCACTAGTTGGAAATACAGGGCGTTCGCCGGAAAACGCTACCCTCCCAGTCTGTTGCCGTCGGCAACTTGCTCGGTCAGTCTAGCCAGCTGTTTCCGCCACACGGCACCGTGAATCACCGCACTGTTTAACACCTCCGCTGCCCCAACAGTGCAGTGCAGTGACCCTTACATTGTTAAGAACGGTTTCATTGCATTGTAGATAGTTTGTGACTTCAGTCTCTTATTAATCAGTGTTGTGAATAAACGTTTCTTTGCGGTTTGGCTGGTTTGGGGCTTCATACTCTTATTAATCTGTACCGTGTTTGAGTGTGAGTAAAATTATGGTACGTTACAGTTTGCAACAAAGAATATTTCTCTACGATACATATGTGAAGAAGAAGTCGTTTAAAAAGGGTCGCAGTAAATTTCGTCGCGAATTTCCTGGCGCTTTACTGCCAGCTAAATCAACAATTCTGCGTCTGGTTAAAAAAGTAAGAGAAACGGGTTCATTTTTTAACAAAAAGAGACTGTCGGTCAACCGTATTCTCACAGAGGAGAAAATTGACGATATCGCTTTTCGACTAGAACAGTCACCCAAAAAATCATTAAGTCAGTTAGGGCAGCGTGTGTCTCGAAATATGTTCAGAAGATGTGAAATGTGCATTACACAAGAGGGTCAACACTTCCAGCATCTTTTATAAAGTAAGCTAATGAATTACGTCACATTTAAATGCTTAGCACACAAGTTTATGAAGCGTAATTATTATGAAATAGTCCGCGGCCGACGGTCGTACAATGCCGGAAACTGAGCGCTCGCTCGCCGGGAGCAGTTTCTTCCTTGTAGCGCTAACAGTGGGTTGCGTTTCCCGGCGAACGCCCTGTACTTACGAGTGTTGTCAGGGAATTTGTTGCAATTAGTAAAAATTTATCGAAAGTCCTTTTGACACTTGAGTTATACAGCATAGCACATCAACTGCAAATTACTACGTAAAAAAAAAAATATCCTACGCAATTATTAAAACATCTTTGAAAGAGCTGGTACATTATACTAACAATTCGGGGGGTGGGAGGTGGGGTTGGGGCAGGAATATCGATGTTTCAGACATGAAACGAAAGATAGCCCCATCTGTTCTGAATAGAAATTGAACCCATAACAAATTGATGTTGGAATCATAAATGATTATGATGACTTCACATATCTGTTTTTAAGCTGTCGTAAAAGGTAAGAAAACATGAACTTATTGTTATCAGGTGCAAACGTAACCCTAATTGTATCCATAGAAGCTTCCTCGAAGATAATGGCAAGTTCTTTTCACTGTTTTCTTCGATCTCAACGGTATAGTTTGTTTAGATAAACTAGTCAGTAGGTCGTAAAAACAATACACAAAGATAAATACACCGTTATCTAGAAGCAATTAGAGGGGAAAAAACTATAATTTCGGGAATGTGCTTCACGCTAAATGAAAACTAGAAGAGCATCTTATGAGATGTGATAAAGTCAAAATCCTTGAACCAGCTGAAATCTGTACCAAGATGTGTATTTTGAGATTTTTAAGGGAATTAGACAAAAACAATACTGACATCTGTCCATTATACTCGATGAGGACTACTTTGAAGGTTAGGCAGGACACTGTTGAAGCTTAAATATTTCTTGAAATAAATCAAAATCCGGGAAACGTTTGATGAAACCTCGCATCCCAGGACGTCGATACTATTGGGAAGCACAGTCGTAGCTGCCACGTGTTCTATAACAAACCTGGCGCTTTGCCTGTTGAGCCAATTCAGACTCTCGTGCATGCCACCACTTCCGTAAATATAATCCCTGACAAAACCACGACAAAATCAATAATCGTCTTTAAATGAAATTGATTAACCTGTTGCATACAGGAGTGATAATCCACGCACACATTTATAGGAAAGGTCAATCTATATACCCACTAGCAGTGACCCAGGGCTTCGTACACGTATACTTAGAATTTTGTTACTAAATGTGATATAGAAAGATGTAAAAGTTGTTCCAATAAGCGTGGAGTGGGTACAATATGACGGGAAAGCCATCACGATACCATTCTACCACTCAACCTGCTTCAGAAGAGATACAATTTGCAGCATGTTTAAAAATAGCAACAAACTAAGGCCGGTGGGGGGGGGGGATACAGGGGGTTAACTGTGCCAGACTACCTGCCACAGTTCCTCCGTCAGATTTTTGTTTGTGGTTTGAAATTATGACGCTTTCTGGGGACATCTTATGTCAATACTGTTTTATACACGACGTTTTTGGTTTTGCTGTCTTTTGCTAAGATATACAGCCTTTAGGGATTCGGAACCGGTGAGCTAGCTACATATAAACACAAAATAATAGTCTGGTCAGCGCAAATCCGAATCTATAATATATAGTACGTTGTGTCTGTACATGAAATTTATGAACAAATCAAACATAAACTGACTGCGAAAGAAACAAGGCATGAATGACCGGCAGAGACTTACACACTATCCGTCTGTAGCTCTCCGTTCTGTTAGTTTTCAGTATTTCATGACAAATTATTTATCACAAAAGAAGTGTCCTATGTTCTTCCTAATGACACATAGTAATTCATTGTCAAATTTCACCAAAATCGGTTTAACCGATTAGTCGTGAAAACTTAACAAAGATTCAGAGTTACTTTCGCACTTATAATATTAGTTTATATTAAGACAGTCTTGATTTCTCCCCAAGTGCTTAGGATTCTGAAATGTGATGTTTGTGGTCTCAGCTGCAGTGAAGTTATGTTCAAAATACATTATATTTTTAAACCGCTATTTTTTTTTTCTAAATTTTAGGTGCATTAGACGGAAAAAATTACAGGAAACCCCATTATTAGAAATATTCGTATTATTTAAAAATTACTTCCATTAACATGGTAACGAAATTGGGTGCATATGTAACTAATACTTGCGCATTATGGACAAAACCAGTCTATCTCTTCATTTACAATTTTATATTATTTTTCTCATTGATAATAATTTTCCTGGAAATATTGCACTTTGCACCTGCTTTCCGTTATAATAGCCCAAGTTGTAAAATTATATTTTCAGATTGCATATTGCTATTTTTCCATATTTTGTGTTACCCGTTTTGGAATTCAAACAACTGATAAGAGAAATCTGTCGATACTTCGATGTCGAAAGTGCACTGTGACATTAGTTTTGCACTAAGTGGTTACAATAACCAACTCCATTTTCGATACTGATTTTGGTAGATGTATGGTGCATATCAAAAGAAACAAAATTTAAATACGTTAACAATTCCTCAGCAGTCCCTACAGAAATAAACACTCCCAATCTTGCTATGTTGTCAACTTAATTCTTTTTTTATTCCTGTCACAAACTTGTAGTAAGATGATTGATATCACAAGGACTTACAGTGATCAGTAAATGTTATTCCGTACTCTTGAAATGCTGCCGGATTTTAACCGTGTCGTCAGTGCGTACAGAAGGTCTAGGGATCGATTCCCGATTCGCCAACCAGGTTTCACTTTTCCGCCTTTTCCCCAAATCACTCACTCTAGAAGAATGTTTAGATATTTTCTGTGAAAAATAAATGGCTGATTTTCTTCCAACTTCTTGCCCAACATCCTTCCCGGACTCTAATGACCAAGTTGTCTACAACCCAGAAATCCCACACAAAGCACAAGATTACTATTGTCATGAACGGTTAGATTTTCAACTGGAATTTTTGTTAAAAGGCGTCACCTTAGAAGAAATACGTAAAAAAATATAAAAACGTTTGCCTTTAGCCGCCTAATTTCTTCCACCGCCAAACAATTATTAGTGTTCCGACAGCAGATCCATCTTCATGGAATGAATATTAATGGTTATTATCCAGTGCAAGTGTCCGTCTATTTTTCCCTGGATACGGCCATCCAAGAACCACGACCAATCAGGCCCAGGTGACCAGTCAGAATCGAGTCTGTAAAAATGTGCCGATATTTGTAATAAGAATATTGATGATGATGGGTTTTCACTTGAAATGGAAATAGATTTATATCTGCTTGTGAGCCTCCACAACGCTACCTGGCATCTGACTCAAGATGAATAATTTGCTAGCGTGGTTAAAAAAATCTCAGCTGGGGAACCGATATTCTCAAATCTGACAAAGCAATTAAAAATCGGAATCCACAATGTAAATATACCCAAGTGTTCAAAGACAAATAGTGAGGACGTTTCTAGAAATCCAAAGGAATGTCTTATAAAGTATTACAGGGGAAAAAGACAAAAAATATAATTTAAGGAATGTTTCTTGAATGAACATTTAATATCCGCCATCTAATATTAGGAGAAAGAGAAAAAAAATTATCTGAAAACAGTATGTCTGAACCGATCTGTCGAGAAATGAAGATAGCAGACGAAGTTTATTTAGCATGACATGTAGAAATAGTCCTGAAGTCCTCAAATAAGGTAGCTAGAAGCTTAGTAGTATGATTACTTCCGTCTGTAGAACTTATGTTGTTATTTTTGGCTGTAGAGCACGTCGACGTCTAGGTCATTAGCGTATGGTATATCGTGTCATAGAACGAAAGAACGGAAATATCTGGAGCCGGCAATCTAAACCCCTTTTTCCTCAAATAAGACAGTACAAGATGTTAAAAAAGGCAGGACTTTAATAGTAAACCCTCAGAATCAAAGCTTTCGAATAATGGTTCAAATAAATAAGTGGCAACCTAAAATTTCATTCACTTCCTTACGTGGAAGAAAAAGTTTGTGGATTTCGAAGTATACCATCCATTTCTTGAAGGCGCTTAATGCTTTAGGAATAAGAGTTTTCTAGAGAAAAAACAGTATTATTCCTTCAGGATCAACCAAATTTGGATCCGTATGGTAGTGATAGTAACTTTCAAGTTATTTTAACACTATTCTGACGCACGTACAGTGTACGAAGATGAAAAACAAAACTTCGACGGAAGGAAACCGTAGTACCAATAAAATTACTTTAATTGTATTCTTTATCATCATATGTTAATTCCCTGAATGAGAGTGGAATGTGCTATGTTTCTCGTCTCCACGGGTTGAAATCACATCTGGCGCTTTCAGGATCTTCCACAATGAGTCATTGCGTTCATTCGTTGTGAAGATTTAAGCCACATATACAGCAAGAAGCACCATTACCGCTAATGTTGGCTACTTCACAGCGATACATCACACAAGCATTACTTAGTCTCCTCTAAGCTGACCGCTCTAAGCTATAGCCAGTTATATTTCTTGCACGCTTATGAAATTCCTGAACATAACGCTCGTTATTACTATAACTAAAACTTTTTTTGTTACAAACAGATTTCAATTCTTTTTTTTTTAAATAAATAAAAGCGCGTACTTTTACGTATTTTGTTTTTGTGCCTGATATATCTGCTGAGTTAAGACCTGTGAATAATGATAATTGTCATAATTAGAACACAAGAAGAGATGATACATGATAATCAAAGTGCAAAATATTATATGTTGGAAACTAGCTCCCATTTATATATCTGACAGCTTTTATGTTCAGATATACAAATACATTTTCTAAAGGCAGGGCCGACGTTAGGGGGGGGGGGGGGGAGCGGGTCAAATGTACCGGGGCCGCTCGGTTGATGGGGGGCCCGACCACCGGCTGTGGGGGCCCTCAGTTCAACAAATTATAGAGCTAAAAAAAAAAAGTACGTGACTGCTAAGATGCTTACCCCGGGCCCCAAAATCCTAGCGCCGGCCCTGTCTACAGGTGTCTTTATGTTCGTGCCAGATACTATTAAGATTTCATAAATTTCTTGGATATAGTAATAATTTGCAATTAAATATAATTACACTTTTTATTTAAAGGAGTGTGTATTATACATAAAAGACTTTATATTCTCAGGAAGTTTATTCTCCATATGTGTCGTGGGATAATTTATTACTTTTTGTGTTAATTGCAAAGATGTCTTAGTATTACGTGATATATTTTTGCTTCTTGATCTTAAATTATTTGTCAGAGAATTTGATTTATAAAAGTGGAAGTTATATAGGCAAACATCAAATAAGAGAATATATAGGCCCATAATCAGAGTTATTATAAGGTTTCTGAAAAGTTCTTTGTAAAAAGTTCTTAGTTTTACGCATGCACATTATACCAACTGTTGCTTTTTCAACTATTCAGATTGTTTTATTTTCTAGAGTTTCAACAAAACTGAATGGAAGTAATTAAGGTTAAACAGCTACATTAGTTATCTATCTAGTGTAGCGTAACCTTCCTTACTGTAAGATGGCACTGTTTAACCTCTTCAGTAGAAATTTTACATGTTCTTGACTGACAAGCAATTTTATACGCCTTGCTTTGGAATATTTTAATTTATAATTTATATGTAAATCTCTATACATGCAATTTCTTGTTTTAAATATAATGAATTATATCTTTTTAACTATTAATCTCAATTTATTTTCCTTCAGCAGGTTACCACTTCACTGAGCTCTTTATTTGCCGTTGCTTCTAGCATTTTGTTTCTTTCTTTCATTCCATTCAGGTTCGTGTCGCTCCAAAAAATTAGTGGGTTTGATAGATTTGTCATAAATTTAATTTTCTCGGCACATATTCAATACGGTGGGCCTCACAACCAAAGATACCAGGTACAGAAGACAGTGATTACTTTAAACAAAAACACTGAAATTTTCTTCTCTATCTGTCTATATCATTACAAGCGAAACGAAATTAAGCAGATTCAATAGTGAAATCTTGGTTTAGTCATGAAAAACTAATACAAATAGTTCTGTCACATATTAAAATCTAAGAATTGTGTGCGTGTTTCCATAGTTTGTTTCTTATTATTACAATGAGCACTTTCTATAATTCATAATTTTCTCCAATATTTTCTGGCATAATGCCTGGTGCAGAGCTAGCTGTATCCTGCATGGATACTACGACAAGAGTTTATAAGTTTTTTTTTTCAGACGAAAGCCAAGATGGTTTCTTTAAAAGGACAAGCTCGAATTCCTACCCATTCCTTGCCCTCATTCCTTTTATGCCTCTAATGATCTCGACGTCTCTTAACAGCGAGGTCTTTAGAGACGGGAAAGGATGGGGAGCAAGGAATAGGTAGGAATTCGGCCATGGTCTTTTGAAGGAAGCATCCCCGCATTTGCCTGGAATGATTTGAGAAACCATGGAAAACACAAATCTGAATGCCCGGACGGGGATTCGAACCGGCGTCCTCCCGAATGCGAGGCCAGAACGCTAACCGTTACGCCACCACGCTCGGTCCATAAGGGGAAAAAATGAAACTCTTACCTTATGATGCATAGCCGATTTCGGGCGTAGTGGGGTTCCATGAGGAACTCTCTTGGGAAGATGAACTGGGGTTGTTACACGTCGCCTTCCCCAATGTGTGGTCGTATGTGTTATTGTAAGTGTGCATGACTGTGATAGTATGTGTGTTCAGCATAGTGTGTTGTTTTTGCAGTATGATATGAGAAATGAAAAAGGGAGATTGTGAAACCCAGAGTCAGACCATTTAAGCCTACTCTTCCGAAAGATATCCGGGGTCGCCAGGCTTAACGTCCCCATCCGACGGAAGAATAATGCTCATCAGTGCCATATACCTTCACTCCATACACACTGCGGAGAAGTTTGGGATTCAACGCAGGACTTTGGTGCACAATCTGGTGATCAGTAACTGAGCACCATCTCGTGCCAAGTCCTCATAATGAAAATGTCTTCCACAATCAAGACTGGAACCAGCTAACCCGCATCAGTGTCGGACACCATCACGGTTCCGCAGCCAAATAGGCAAACTGGATGGGCAAATAAGAAAATTTAAAAAAACACACACACACAAATGTAGTGACGCCATGGGTTTTCTGCAGTACCGAATTAGTCACGTAGCAGGAGTTAGCAAATGCTACTGGCCTCGCCCCTTCTGGGGGGTCCCGCGCATTCTACAGCGGGGCCCCGCCTACGATTTGGGGAGCTCCCCGTCAGGCCGGATGGGAGACCTTTTTTTTTTTTTTTTTTTTTTTAAAAAAAAAAAAAAAAAAAGCACTACTACTGCCCCGGACGGCGAAAACCAAGGGCCCCTTCTTCACATTTTGCTACGGGCCCCGCGCTGTCTTAATCTGGCCCTGGTTTTCTGTATAGTACAAGGTGAAGCATCTTTAATTTTCGTTTTTTCTCTTTAATTAACTATCTCTATCAATAGAAATTAAGAGGTCTTACTTATTATTCAATTCCTTTAAGATTTTCCTTGCCTTGTTCTGAAATTATTGAACCGAATAATGGCAGGAAAGAATCCCGCTTTACTTTGGATGATGCCATCGACTGGAAGGAACATATTACAAGTTACGGCTTCAAACAACTACGTACGTACCTGCAAACGGGTTTACGGCGGTGACCTTGTTCTGTTGACTTAACTGCCGATCAAGGACGATCCTGGAAACACCAGGCAGGCCCTCCACAACTGCTTTCACTGAGTATCCACGCCAAAAATACAGATGGGAGGGTTACAGCCAACCGGTATAGAAGTCATTGCACTCCAGCAATGGTTACCGGGATTCGTTGGTTTGTTCAGAGCGAGCGTGGTGGGTGAACGTTTAGCGTTCAGGCCTCGAATTCGGGAGGACGTAGGTTCGAATCTCCGCCTAGCCATCCAGATTTGGGGTTTTCACGGTTTCCCCAAACCACTCTAGGCGAAAGCCTGGATGGTTCCTTCAAAAGGACTTGGCTGAATTTTTCCCGTTCCTTCTTGTACTTCTTGTTAAGGATAGACATGAAAAGAAATCTGCCTTTAGAAATTAATTTGATTATTGGGGGGGGGGGGGTTAGGGCTCCAAGGCTAGTCGATATTGGTGTTATTAGAGCCAAGAAAGCATTGATGACAAGGCCCCGGAAAGAAATCAACCATTGCCTTTTGAAAGAATCATCCCGGCATTCGCCTGGAGTGATTTTGTGCTGGGATTTCAATGGTTTCTGTAAATGCCGGGAGGGTTCTTCAAAAGGCCATGACTGAGTTCTTGCCAGTTCCTTGCAACCAGTCCTTTCACAGTTCTAATGACCTCGACGTCGGCGAGGCGTAGAGCCAGAAAAGGAAAAAAAAAAAGATTTCCGGAAACCAAGGAAAACCGAATATTGTATTTTCGGATCCGCTCCATCTGCTGGCAATATGGTTACGGAAACCATAACCTGGAATATCTTTTCTTCATTTGTGATCTTCTGAAATGTGCCTGTAGAGGGCATCGAAACTACCTCGTCTACTTTGAAAAATGGTTCACACAGTAATCTAAAATAGTGCGTTGAAGCACAACGAGATATATGAGCGGAGGCAAGATAACCTGGATAAAATCCTCCCTGTGGTGTACCTGGTCTGTGGCAGTTTTTCGCAATCATCTACGCGAATTCTGGGATTGCCTCTTCTCCCATTTTGAATCATATATACAGTATTCGTAAACAACAAACGGAAAACTTATCAGGCTCTCGACGTTGAGATGTATAAGTATATTCGATGCCAATTAAGAGGTCATTCACCAGAAAAAATAGTAGCAACGATAATTTTTCTCGTTATTTACGCCTTGTCGACGTCGTAATCATTAGAGGCGGGAGGATATTTTAAGGAACGGTAAGGAATTCAGCCATGGCCTTGTGAAGGAAGCATCCCATCTTTCTCCTGGAGTTATTTCAGAAAACCATGGAAAACCAAAGTATTGATGGCTGGACCGGGATTCGAACCCGCGTCCTCCCGAACGCCAGGCCCGAGGGTTACCACTCACCCACCACTCTTGGTCACCGTACGGTAACCAGAGTTTCAGTCTCAACAGAGCTTAATTTACGATAAAACTTTAACACATTCCACATGTGCTTATGCTAAATACAGCACATGGAGTGAACATTCAATAAGCTGGACAACAATTTAGGCAGTCCATCAGAACTGCAAAAGACGTTAAGATGTGAGGTCTATTTTTTTTTATTTTTTTTTTTTACATGTCTGTGAATAATATTTAACATTGGCATAATAGTAGAATAACACTAGAAAACATTAGAAAAATATAATAATAGTATCTGAACACTGTATGATTCACTTAGAATTCCAAACGATTTCCTTTAATCGACGTGTTACGAGGATTATAAAAGCGAGGACTCTGATCGCAGGAAATCTGGAAAACCGATAACTTGATTGACAGGATCGGGAATCAAACCCAGGATCAAACAATACGCCAAGATGCAGCAAAGAGTATTTCCGAAGAACATCCAGATAACTTTCACTCATCTGAAACAATTTCTGGCGTTAAATCGCTGAAGTTTCAGTCGTTGGGTAAAGGTGAAGCACGCTTTCATCACATCACATGTGATTTGCTTCTCGGAATAGCTGCGTCTGCTGAGTTGACACTGATAATTGAATAAGTGAGCGACCTCTGCAAGGCCGGCGACACAGGATTGGTCAACTCTCATCGGACCACTCTCTCCACGGCGCCATGTTTCAAACTTCCGCCTTCTTCCAGCTCGAAGGGCACGGCAACTAATCGAAGTAACGGCGCTGTCAGACGACATGCCTCCATTATGATAGGTCAATACAAAAATGAAGTCACAACATTGCTACAATAAATTAAACACACCTATTCGTTGCATCAACTAGCAGCAAAAATAATATACATCTATACTCTCCAAATAAGTGAATTCCATAGGAAGTAAAACTGCAACTTATTGCCGAAGAATGAATTATATTAAAAGCAGAATAGCACTAGTGAAAAAAGCCATCTAGAAAAAGAGAAATATTTTGGTTTCAAATATCGATCTAGGACTCACAAAGGAATTTTTTTTTTTTTACTTCTTGCTTTACGCCTCGTCGACGGCTAAGGTCATTAGAGGCGGGATGGGACTGGGGACAAGGAACGGGAAGGAATTCGGCCATGGACTTTTTTCGGGAAGCATCCCGGAATTCGCCTGGAGTGATTTGGAGAAACCAAGGAAAACTCAAATCTGGATGCCCGAAAGGGGATTCGAACCCGCGTCCTCCCGAATGGGAGGCCAGAACGTTAACCGTCCACCCACTATGCTCGGTACAAAGAACTAATAAAAACTGTATGGATCACAGCACTTTATAGTAGTGAAGTATGGACTTTAGGAATATTAGAAATAAGGTTAATTGAAGCATATGAAATGCGATGCTGTAAAAGGATGCTAAAAATTAGGTAGACAGATAAAGTACGAAATGAACATTTTTGAAAATGATAGGTGAGATAAGAAGGTTGTGGAAAAGTCTTACAGAAAGAAGACACAGGATGATGGGTCACATTTTAAGATATATGGGATTAGTTTGTGAATGGAGAAAAACTGGAGGCAAAAGGACTGCAAAGATTGTAATATATGAAACAGATAATTGAGGCCGTGTGTTGTGAGGGGTATGCTGAGATGAAGTGGTTAGCTCAAGTAGCAAGAGAGGGAGGATGCCATCAAACCAGTCGAGAGACTGTTTACAGAAAATAAATGCTCTGCAATTCATAGAAACCTTTGGGTTGCTACGGTGCTTTGCACCGCAACTAATGTACAGCACAATCCAATTCCTAATGGTACGAGGAAAGAATGAAATCATATAGGCATCAGTAGGGCATATCATATTGCGGATGGGAGATGCATTGCTCTGCCTACGTAAATGTCGTTTTCACGTTAGGCAATAGAGTCATGAGGGAACTACGTCATCAGTATACCAGCCTATTCTCCGGGTCAATTTGTGGCTCTTTTGTAAGGACAGTGGCGAGCGCTCACAAATCGTGGAGCTACTCTCTGCACATTCCTCTTAATATTAATCCATCCCTTGCGATACGCGGTTAATCACAATTGTATGCCGGGCGCGGTGAGTGGGCGATAACGCTCTGGTCTCGCACTCACGAAGACGCCGGATCGAATCCCCGTCCGGTCATCCAGATTTGGGTTTTCCATGGTTTCCCCAGAACACTCCAGACGAATGCCAGGATGTTTCCTTCAAAAGATCATGGCTGAATCTTTTCCCCTTCTCCTTCCTTGTCCTAAATCCCATCCTGCCCTCTAATGAACTTGACGCCAACGAGGCATAAAGCCACGCAGATTTTTATTGCTAGAATTGGATATAGATAGTAGTAAGTTATGCAAAAGGTGACCAAAAAAAGCATGGAATCGGGATAAATGACGAGAAGCCCGTACCATTCTACCACTACACATGCCTCATGAAGAGAACCAATTTGAGCCCTGTTTAAAAATAGCAACAAACTAAAAATGGGGAGGGGGTGTTAAGTGTGGGAGACTACCTACCACAGTTCTTCCGGCAGAGTTCTGTTTTAAAATTATGTCACTTTCTGGGTACATCTTAAGTCAATACCAACCATTTAGTACACAACTTTTTTGGTTTTGCTTGGGGTTTGAAACTCGTGAGCTAGCTACATATATCTGCGCATGGGGTAAACATTTACACTTAAGAGCCAGAGAAACTGGTATAGGCATGCGTATGCAATCACAGAGATATGTAAACACTCAGAGTACGGCAATGCGGTCGGCATCGCCTATATAAGGCAACAGGTGTCTGGCACAGACGTTAGATCAGTTACTGCTGCTACAATGGCAGGTTATCATGATTTAAGTGAGTTTGAACGTAGTTTTATAGTCGGCGCACGAGAGATGGGATACAGCATCTCCGAGGTACCGATGAGGTGGGGATTTTCATGTACGACCATTTCACGAGTGCACTGTGCATATTGGGAATCCGGTACATCAAATATGTGACATCACTGCGGCCGGAAACAGATCCTGCAAGAACGGGACCAACGACGACTGAAAAGAATCGTTCAACGTGACAGAAGTGCAACCCTTCCGCAAATTCCTGCGGACTTCAATGCTGGACCATCAACAAGTGTCAGCGTGCGACCCATTCAACATCATCGAGCCGAAGGCCCACTCGTGTACCCTTGCTGAGTGTACGACACAAAGCTTTACACCTCGCCTGGGTCCACCTTCACTGACATTGGACTGTTGATAATTGGAAACATGTTACCTGATCTGGCGAGTCTCGTTTCCAATTGTATCGATCAGATGGACGTGTACGGATATGGAGACAGCCTCGTGAATTTATGGACGCTGCATGTCAGCAGGGGACTGTTCAAGCTGGTGGAGGCTCTGTAATGGTGTGGGGCGTGTGCAGTTAGAGTGACATGAGATCCCTGATACGTCTAGATTCGACTCTGACAGGTGACTCGTACGGACGCATCCTGGCTGATCACTGCATCCATTCATGTCCATTGTGTATTCCGACGGACTTGGACAATTCCAGCAGAATAATGCGACACCCCACGCATCCAGAATTGCCACAGAGTGGCTCCAGGAAATCTCTTCTGAGTTTAAACACCTCCGTTGGCCACCAAACTCCCCAGACATGAACATCATTGAGAATATTTTGGATTCCTTGCAACGTGCCTTTCAGAAGAGATCTCCACCCCCGCGTACTCTTGCGGATTTATGGACAGCACTGCAGGATGCATGGTGTCAATTCCCTCCAGCACTGCTTCAGACATTAGTCGAGTCCATGCCACATCGTGTTGAGCCACTTCTGCGTGATCGCGGGGCCCTACACAATATTAGGCAGGTGTACCAGTTTCTTTGGCTCTTCAGTGTATTTTATAAGTGTACTCCTACTACTTTCAGAGCTTGTCCCTGGGCTTTATAGACAATCATCGCATGCAGCGCAAATACACATCTATACAACTTATGTATATAATAAGTTGTGTCTGGACATGATATTTATCAACAGACCATGCACAAACTAACAGCGAGAGAAACAAACCCTGTGAGAGTGATATAACATTACACACGCTATCTGTCCGTCTGTCATCTTTCGGTTAGTTTTCAAAACTTCATCACAAAATGTGTTGTTTTATGTGCATCTTGATGATTCATAGAATTTTTTTCAAATTTCATCAACATAACCGTTTAGTCGTGAAAAGTAACAGACAGAGGGACATAGTTACTTTCACATTTGTAACGTTAGTACAGATTTCCTTTACAGATACGTTACAAGCCTTCAAATATCGATGTACCATCATCAGTTTTTTCTACGACCGCGATTGATGTGCACCTAAATATGTAAAGAAATCAACCTTCCCAATAATTGGTATGCTTACTTTGCACTTTGTTTGTTTTTATTCGTTATGCGCATTACCATTCACTTATTGCAATTTAATTTAAACTGCCATTTACCACACCAGGTTGGAATATCGTCGAGATCATATTGAGCCTCTAGGTAATCAGAGAAACTCTTTATTGAAACTGGCGCAATGTTAGTTTTATTACTAGGCTCTGATGACGTAACTTCTGCACGATATTATTTTGACAAGTATAATAGGCTATACGGTAGCTAGGCATTGCACGTTGAAAGCCCGCCATTTTGGACACGGTGTTGTATGCGTTGGTCCATGCATACCAGCTATCTTGGTTACAGTTTTTCACCTCTCAGCATCAAAAACTAAGCGATCAGGGGGAAAGGTGCGAAGGTGAGGGAAAAAAAAACAGTATAAGAGATGTGATTTTTTTTTTTGCTTAGGGTTTTACGCCTAGTCGACGTCGAGGGAGGATTGGAGAAAAGAAACGGGAAGGAATTAGACCATTGCCTTTTGAAGAACCATCGAAGTCGCCACCAGGAAGGATTTCTGGCAACCATGGAAAACGGGAACACGATTATCAGACGGGGATTTGAACCACGTCCTCACATATGCGAGGCCCAAGTGTTACGGCTCATAGCTGCGTTAAAAACAGCCGCAAGCGTGTATGGTGAAAAACACAATTACACATCTGAAAAAGACGAAAATAATCTTGTTCGAAGCACTCTCCTTCGTGTTTCTCACATTTCTCGGAACAGTATTCCTATTATTGGAACAATTTCCGAAAGACGATGACTTCTGTTCTACTGCTCCTCAAATCGTGTCCTTTTTATAAGTATCTTCATTTTCGAAAACACCTAACATTACAAGGAGCCTGATAAATTACACAAATGTTTTCTGTTGGCCAAGAAAATGTGAATCGGAAAAAAAAATTCGGCATGCTTCAGTTTGTGACAAATTAAAATCCGATTGCGTTCACTACACTCATTTCCTTATAGATTTCCTGTTATGGAATGTTGCTCCGTGCGTTGAAAAAATATTCTAGAACGTTCACGGAGTTTCTCTTTTCCTCATTGCCCAAGGTGCGCAAACCAAGGTGCACCTGTCATTCACATCCCAAGCAACACATCAAATGAACACACACACACACACCATCACTTTTTTTTTTTTTTGTAACAGTTTAACGTCCCTTTTTAACAACGTGGTCTTTAGAGACGGGAAAGGATGGGGGCAAGGAATGGGAAGGAATTCGGCCATGGCCTTTTGAAGGAAGCAACCCGGCATTCGCCTGGAGTGATTTGGGGAAACCATGGAAAACCCAAATCTGGATGCCCGGACGGGGATTCGAACCGCCGTCCTCCCGAATGCGAGGCCAGAACGCTATCCGTTACACCACCACGCTCGGTCACACCATCACAGTTGTACACATATTCAGTAACCCCCTACGCCCCGATGTCGGGTAAGGCATATACACACAATGATAAACCAAAACATTATGACGACTTCCCACCGCGGGACTGAATGCCATCTGGTGATGTTGCGGGTACGTCATGCGGTAAAGAAAGTGTATGAGCAGAGACGAATGGGTTCTAGAGACGGTAGTATGGCAGATGAGGAAATACACTGACGTAAGTGACTGACAAAGTGCAGATTGTTATGACCCGGCGCCTGGAAACGAGCATCTTGGGAATGGTGAGGCTGGTCAGCTGTTCGCGTGCTATTGCAGTGAGCATCAAAGTAGTGGTTGAAGGACGGTGAAATCGTGAGTAGGTGACAAAGTGGTGAACGTCCACACCTCATCACAGAACGTGGAGTTCGGAGGCTTTCCCACTCCGTAAATCAGGGTGGGTAGCAGAGTAAATTGTTGGTGCATGCAAAAGTTTTACGGAACACGCCGTTCAGCGATTATTTTTGATCATGGAGCTCCACAGCAGACGTCCCCTACGTGTTCCTATGGTGTTCCAGTGACATCGTCAATTACGATTTCAGAGGACACGAGATCGTGGAGCTTGGACCGTTGATCAATGGAAACGTGTCACCTAGTTGAATGAATAGCACACTGTCACACTAGGTAGATCTAGCGAGAAAACTTAGAATCCGATAGGAGTAGGTTTCGATAAACCACTGCGGCAATCCTGATCTGGGTTTTCCATGGTTTTGCCAGATCGCTTCAGGTGAATGCAGGGATGGTTCCTCTAAATATCCCATGGGAGCCTCTTGCCATATCCCGTATATCCTTTCCTATGCGAGCGGTTACACAGGATAGGTGCAATGCACCCTCCGCCACGCACTTTAAGTGAATCGCAGAGTAATAATAACAGTAGCAGATACCGAGCGTGGTGGTGTAACGGATAGCGTTCTGGCCTCGGATTCGGGAGGACGGCGGTTTGAATCACCATCTGGGAATCAAATTTGGGTTTTCAATGGTTTCCCAAATCACTCCAGGCAAATGCCGGGATGCTTCCTTAAAAAGGCCATGGCCGTATTCCTTCCCATTCCTTGCCCACCATCCTTTCCCGTCTCTAAAGACCTCGCTATTGAGAGACGTAAAGCAGTTAAAAAAAAAGTAGCAGATGGTCGTGTCTTTCACGTGAAGGGCTGCTCGAAATATGCTCCGCGCCAAGGACGGAGACTGACTGAGGCAGTATTATGCTATGGAGGACATTCACCTGTGCTTCCATGGGACCTGTGGAAGTGATCGAAGGCACTATAACAGCTGCGGACTACGTGAAAATTATTGCAGACCACTTGAATCCCTTCGTGCTTCAAGTCTCCTACGAAGGCAATGGCATCTTCCAGCGGGATGACTGTCGGTATCACAAGAATCGTGTTACAGTGGTTTGAGGAGCATGACAGTGAACTCACGTTGATGTCTTTGCCTGATCTCAAACACATCTGGCGCCAGCATCGCGCACGCGAAGCACTAGTCAGAATTTTAAAGGAATTGCG
Source organism: Vandiemenella viatica (assembly GCA_031002005.1). Classification (NCBI taxonomy): domain Eukaryota; kingdom Metazoa; phylum Arthropoda; class Insecta; order Orthoptera; family Morabidae; genus Vandiemenella; species Vandiemenella viatica. The sequence goes on from CM061921.1 coordinate 280,039,389, forward strand.
CGACTTGTGCCTAGACATCTGGTGAGATGCCTCCGGAAACCTGCTAAGGACTTATTGAATCCATGCCACGACGAACAGCCACTTTATTGGGTTCCGAAATTGTTCCAACACGCTATTAAGCAGGTGATGATAATGTTTTGGTTCATCAGTGTATATTACGGTTTTCTGAAATAATTACAAGTACCAGGATTTTTTTTAGTTCACGAACCTTTGCCTGACCTAATGAACTTATCGTCGACAAGCCATGAAGCACTAATCAAAAAGAAATGATGCCAGACAAACTGATAGACACATTTTTTGTTGGATTGATAACTACAGGAGAAGAAAATTTTTTAGCAAGCAGCTCCGTAAAATATCTCTAAGTATTTGTTCAACGATGTAGAGATGAAACCAAGCTGTATTGTGACGAAACAAACATATATGTGAAACACTGAAAATCAACTCTATGTTTCGTACTCCAACAATAGTTAGATTGTTACATATGATGGTGAGATATGACGCAGCAGAACATAAATTAGCAACCTCAGTGAGTGAAAAAATCAAAATTAATCAAGGTGTTAACCGGAAATTTCTCACACTTTAGTGTTGGCGTGGGCTTGCACAGTACGCACTGCCGTGGCTTCTCCAGGTAAAGCCTTACGAATTACGCAACACCCGATCTGACACACCACTGTACATCGTTTGAATTTATTGAGCAGTAGCGACACTAACCGAGTCCCTCACTCGAAAATTCGTAGTCTTTGTAATATAATTTTATTTGACAATGAATCAATTATCTGTTAAAAATCATGGTCCCACATAATATTCTTGATTTAATGGATATGAGTTTAATGAATGAATAATAATTGACGATCGTCTGTACTCAGTTACTGTTGCAGTGCGCACGAGATCATCGAGACAGGACCGTGAATCAGTGGAAACGTATCGCCTGGTCGGATTAATAACGTTCCTTGTTACGAGCCCGGAGCTGCTCAACACATGGACCGAGCCATGGACGCAGACTGTAGGAGACAATCACCTGGGCTTCCATGGGACCTAGGTAAAAAGCTTCAGTATAGTTTGTGAACGCTATAACGTGCATTCTGTGTGTTAAATGCTAATTTGTTTTGAGGTGAATACGTCTTCCAGCTTTCGTACTTGGCGGATTCCCAGAATTACGATCGACATGAAAACTGCTCCGTTTGAAACGGCTTGAACTCAAAGACTGCTGCGCAGAGAATGCTCGACGTCATTTCTCCCGCCTCATGCTGGGAAGTGACGCGATTGGTCGGGTAACGAAACGGTGATTCAGTACACACCGAGTTGCCTTAGAGACAAAACCCTGCTCGTTTGTCGCGTGAACTGTGCAAAATAATACCATTCCGTGTGAAATAACCTACGGTGGACATTTTAAGACCTTTTCAATACGGGTGAGAGGAAATTCCGAAAAACTACTGGATTCCCCTCCGCTTGAGGCCGCCACTGTGGCGTACTGCTCGCTGCTCCATTGGTGTTGTACGGCTGATTAAAAATAACTGTTATTAACTTTTGATATCTACTTTTCATTGTTGTTTCTTCAAACTTTCTATGCGGAAATCACTGTAATCCTGCACAATTTCCAGTCTCAGATTTCATTTGCTTTTTTACGTTCTGGTTCTATGGAATCTATTGGTTAAAGTTATTTATGTACAGAATATCGGGAGCGTAATAAATACAGTCTATCTCCATATCCCTGACGCCTCAACGTGATCAGATTTTGGTATTACTGTATCTGTTTTAAGATGCTTAAATAAATCATTTCGCTTTAGATAATGTGACGAAACTACATATCACGGAATTTGGCTCTTGGACATTAGTGACACTAGAGCCAGGACGGAACTCGATCGGAGTGGATTTCGGAAACCTAAATCTTGATGGCTGTGTAGAGAATCGATCCCAGGTGGTCTCACCCAGCCGGCTTGATCTAGTAAGTAGTCATCCTCGTTCCTCTACAATATTGTTATGATAACAGTACAGCTCTAGTTAATCAGATCGTCCGCCGCTTCGTCCAAGAGAGACGGAGAAAAGCTCAACCTCTTTCTCACACCAACTTTTATATTATCATCATTAATTTATTAACATGTGCTAATTCATAAAATGAGTGGACTGGTGGCTCAAAGACTAAGACGCGTGACTGGTAATCGGAGAATTACTTAGTAAATGTTGATATTTTTATTACTTTTCCCCGTCCTTATGTTTATTACTACTTTCATACGCAAAAATTGATGCAGGCAATGTAAACAATAACTAGAACTCTAATAAAAATCTAAGAAAAGTTTTCTGTTTAATATCAAGTACCTTTACACAAATATATGGTTCAAATTAAAAATTTCTTAATACTTTCAATAGCCATTAAGACAGGGTCAACGAAACTCAGTCAACTTTATTCTTCTTGAAAATACAACACGTTTACCATAGCCTTGTATATAGTCTGGCGCCCAATGAAACTGCAAGTTGACGTTGGGAACAGAAACCCCTTCGAAACACACTGACAGGCACGCAAAACTTCTAAAATACGATTATTTTGTTTCTATGTACAGAGACAACCCAGTTACAGTATTATAACAGTACACAGTCATGGAGGCCATTAAAGCCGATCTGATTTAAGTTCTGCCACCTATCGGCGTTTGTTGTATTTAATGTATTATTAAACACCATAACGTATCTTTTTTTGTAGGAACTGGAAGTAACACAAGCATCTCCATAAACAATGGAGGAAAACCACAAATATACAGCAATCTAGATCGATGACAGTCGCAGTCTTGAAATCTTGGCCTGTATTATACGATACTCGTAAGGCCAGCTCTACCTCGCGGTGTGTAGTAGCAAGACATCATCAGCTCCAATAAGCAAATGTCGATGTTGCCAACTTGGGATGCTGCACAGCACGCTATTAGCAGCGGATGTAGCGAGTTCAGAAGCTGACTCGCATTTCGATTAGTTTCCTTCTGAGAGCAAACTCTTCTACTTTTGTCGCACTCCGAGGCAATGTAGTGGTCCACGAACATATCTCTGCAACATGTAAGCTAGACGTATTAACTGAACAAATTTAACTATATTATGAATCAACCAAGCTTACTGTGAACATTTATTATATTATAGATAGAATAAACAGGGTCTATAGTGCTGACAAATTTCATCAATATTTCAAACAATTTAAAGGATCCTAAGGTAATGAACATGAACTACTATTCATGTAATGGCCGAATTCATTTCCGTTTCTTGCTCTAACCCTATCCCGCCTCTAATATCTCGACGTCGATTAGGCGCAAAGCCTGAATAAAGCACCAACGTTGCGTCGAAGGCAAGATAGTTCAATGAAGAGCTTAGTTGTGAAATATGACAACGGTAGTATGTGTATACAGAATTGAGTAACAATCATGATTGCTGTGTTTGAGATGTTTTTGGAATCTGAAGAAACAAGTGATCCTGACACTTTTCATACTGGCTGAAGGGAAAGATTTTGTATTACATTCGGTGAGTGGAATCAATTAAATTAATCATTATTATTTATACGTCAGTTTGATTGATAACACACATTAAATAAGATATCTTAAAGAAAACCCGTCACAAATCTCTGCGTGCTCAGAAACTACTAGCAATGATGACGCTCTGTGCAATCAAGACAGTCAAACAAATCTAGCCACAACATCAGCAGTGGAGAATTTTAGCAAACAATTTTTGTCACTTTTTTGGTGGAAACAGAGCGCCTCACCAACATTCACTTAGATATTTAAGCAAAAATGCCTGAGAACCGTAATCAAGAAACACGGTATACAACCAGGAGCAGACGGTCAGCAAGATATTATTTAAGTGTTATTATATTTCACTGGGGCGTAACGGATCGTCTCAATAGTGAGGACATTGTAGCTGGGATAGAAATCCGTCAAACCTGGACGGCCGGGCCGGGAATTAGAATGCCATACGTTCACACTATCACTAAATCTCCATGGCCGGGTAGCACAGTACACCTGCGACTAAGAGCTATCGTCAAAACATGGATTTCAAGTTTCGGTTTTCCAAACTTTGCCGAAATTGTTCGTTAATAATAGGCTGTGGACGATTTTCTTTTGGATCTCAGAAAATAGTACCAGTCCCGGCTTAAGCCACAACAGCGCCAACAAGGCATTCAAACGAAAGAGAAAACAACTTGAGGATATGGTGTAACAGATTTTGGATTAAGAGTGGGTTGCCTCTATGTTTTTGAACCTCATTAACGCAGGCAACCAAGCCTACCATTTTAAGGCGCTTTGAATAATGTATTTCAAGTGCTTAGCATGGAGATAATTCGCTTTATTTCCCACACACATGTATAGCAGCAATGAGAGCGCTTAGATGTAAGGTTGAGTAATGTCAGCTTCTGAAAACCACTAAGAGGGATGATTATCACTTTAATTCACAGCATAGAAAACTTGTGCAAAGATTACGTATAACATCAGTGAGAGAATTTGAAGAAGGTGATTAGGGGATGTACCAGAGAAGTGAGGCAGTTGGGTTTCCAAATATTGGTCATACCAGTGCTTGAATTTGGTGGAATAGTACGGGACCCATGTATAAAATATAGGACTTGAAAGGGATGCAAAGGAGAGCAGCTAGATTTGTTTGCGGAAATTACTGCAATCAGTAACTGATACAATAAAGGAGTTGGATTGGAATTCATTTGAAGACAGGAGGAGGGCAAAGAGAATACTGGGAGTGAACAAGTAGTGTACTGGTGATGAGACATAGAAGAATTATGGGTAGTGATTGGAAGTGGAGAAATGACCATGACCACAAGCTGGCACTCGTTTTCAGTTATAAAGGATTGGAATAAATCAACAAGGGAAGTGCCGACTAATTTACCAAAACCACTGAAATAATTTAAAATCCAAATTTTAAAAGGAAAGGGAACAGATCAAAAAAAAGGAAAGGGGAAAATAACTACGTAGGGTAATTAACACCGGAGCATATGCTCCATCGCAATTAGATAAAACAAATTAAAAATACATAGATGAACTCTGACTAACATCTACACTTTAACATTCTAACAAGTTGAATGCCGCTTTAATTTATCTCCAAACACAAAGCCATATCTCATATTTGTGCATATTAAACAAAGAATATCTGTGTTAGAATCAAAAATAGATGTAGGTGACGGTGCAAATGATATTTGTCTGTGTAAATTACTTTAGAACATACTCGGTAAATGATATGATAAAGCAGATGGGTTGGGATTCGTTGCGAGGGCATAAACTATTATTTGATTTCGTAAATAAGGGAGTGAAAACATTTATTCTGTAGACAAGAGAGTAAGGAACTAAAGAATGATACCGGGAAGATGTTGAAAACTATAAATCGAACAGTGAAAGAATTTAAATTAAAAATGGGCGACGTTGTGTGGAAATTGCCATCGGTTCATATACTAGACATTAATTAGTACGAGTCTCAGCTATCAGAAGGTTCTTGGGTAACAGATGGAAAATTTAGGATTAATAACATAAAAAATCTATTCTACGAAATACTCTGAGCGATACATTATTAAAAAAAAACACTTGTGAACAATAGTCTACGGAGCATTTCAGATGATGATTTGTAAGTTAGTTTCAGAATATAAGTTTCTTTATTGGAGCTTTGCGATCTTTATTGGAGCCGTTCCGCATGTGTAGAAAAGAAACCATTAAAACGGAAATGTGTTTAGTCGTACAGGTATTGGAATTCGGAATTAGCATTCACCAGACAGGCTATATAATATACATTCCAGGACTTTGGGATTTATTTTTGCCTTCCCACTCTCTCGGCAACTGATCTCAATTTTAAGAATTATTCATTTTCATTTAAGCGCAACAAATAACTGGTGGGCAGTATAAATTTAGTACCTATTACAGCTTCTAGATTGGATTTTGTAGCAGATATGTGTATAGCAATACAGAAGACTATAAAGCTAACAATTGGTCACATAAACTTAAGAGATAATTAAACACTATTGGACAAGAATATGCTTAAACTTTTATCTGAAGCCGCATTACACAATCCTATATAAGTGAAAGAAGCTTACGTTGACAAAGTCCTTCACATAACAATCGAGAGTAATCTTATCTTTGGTGAGTACTCGAGTAGTGGTAGTTGATCAAACAGGTTTCAGAATAACATAAACTCGTAGGGACAATCAGACTTGATTTTTACGAAGACAAGTTCAACTAAAATTTCTGTCCAAACTATAATGACCATGTCTCCCGTTAAGTCGTAAATCCTAAAAACTAAAATTAAGGAAGAGCTACCAGGGGTGTATCTACTATGCCTGACTACAGTTAATTAATGCAGTAACTTGCACCCTCTTAAAATAGCTTCATCAAGCTTTTTGTAGTTGCATTTTCACCAGTGAAGGTTCTTAGACAAAGTAGCTGAACTACGTAGAATTATTGCAACAAAATAGCAAACGTGTTGGCACTACGTTTGTATATAGTAAATTTAGTACTGTAAGACGCTGTTGATTTGGCCTTCGGCGTGTTTCCTGTTAGCTGAGGTCATTGCGGCATCATGATCGGGTCTGACGCTCGTCGCGGGGTTAACTGTTTCGAACTCCGCTGCTGGAAGAAACTTTCTCCATTCGGGAATTCGCCAGCAGGATACGACCCATAAACACCACATTGTGTAACAAGTTCCTGAGTTAAAACCGAAATCTTTCCGGATTGCGTATGGAGTCAGGGCATACATCGATGATGGTGATCCGTTAGTCAAATGGGGACATGTGACTTGGCAGCCTTCTAGGTGTCTTTCGAAACGAATACTTCCTCTATGGGGAAGGCGACGGAAAACCACCACATTTAACAGTTTCCACAGATACTGGTGGGTAAGCTATATAACGCATTCAGGACTACCTGGGTTCAAATCCCCGTCCGGCCCCACAGATTTCGATTTTCCATAGTTTCACTAAATCACTCAAGGCGAATGTCAGGATGGTTCCTATAAAAGATCATTAACGAATTCCTTCCCTTCCCTTTCCTTGTCTACAATACTAACAACCTCAACGAGGAGTAAATCCCAAATCAAAATAAAGAAAACTCACCTGGAAGTTGCTCTGATGGGTTTCCGTACACGGATATGGGACAATACTGACTTAATACACGTATTCTGTTTATAATTATATTTTTTTATCGCTTTTTGGCAGTAATAAGTGACGACTATAAGAAGAGAAAAAACAAACCAAAATTATTTGGCAGTTGAGGTATTTACTTGGACCATGGAGAAGAATGTACACACTTTATCATTATTCTTGGCCGCCGCTGAAAAATTCTATCACTTTAATCTTGCACAATCCTACATCAATGTCATCCCAGTAAATAGTAACGCAATACTGACGAGCCAGTGTTGCGTTACTGTTTCTTAGGGTGACATTGATGTAGCATTGTGCAAGATAAGAGTGATAGAATTTTTCAGCAGGGGCCAAGAATAATGATAAAGTGTGTACTTCCGTTTCGTGTTGGCATTAGTCCGCTAGGTATTGGCGTCAACAAGCAGGCCACGTGCCTATTGGAACTAGTCCAGCGGACTTAGTGGGCGGCTACACAGAATTACTGATTCGACACCCACAATTCCGCAGTCGCAATCTTAGGCGTCACCTCAATTTATGCAGATTACTGTCAGATGATTTGTGGAACTGGAGATGATACTACGTGCTTACGGTATTCAAGTAAGATGTACCCCTGCACAAATTCTTTGGAGGAAAGTAGTATTATACACTTGAGCTATCCAGTCCTGCCTTTAGGCTGAAATACAGCATGTCAACATTTTTTCTAACTTTCATTCATCAGACTGTGAGTTCGGCTGGATCAGCCACATTTTCGCTTATTATTTACTAGGATTTACTACGAATCTTTAAAAAATACACGTTTTTATACCGTACAAGACATGTGTGAATGTATGTTGCTAAGTGTTCAGTCTTTGAAAGAAGACAATAAGGCTTTTTTTCTAGCGGGATTTCTGAACGCATATTATACAACCACAGAAATGTACTTTAAAACAAGAAAGGAAACACTGGCAAGACCTGCTGGTATGTCCATTAGAGTAAAGGAAAAGGGAAGTATAAGACACGTTTTCAGTTTTAATACGTGGCTGCAAAATCGTACTGCCGTCTTTTGCATCTATCTCTAATATTACATCACAAATGATACCGTAGGACACACCCGAACCGGTTAATTTCAAGAACAGATATAGCCGGTTATTTGCTCACTGCGTTAAAATAAGTTTGAACTTGAGTTAATATCTTCTGCTTACTAGATCAGCTGATCAAGTGATAGGCTGAAATTTCCGTACTGAATACGATCGTACATTATTGACGTTTCGATCTCAAAATCGATGTCTACGGCTTTACGTCTTATCAAGGCCGAGGTCATTAGAGCCAATTTGGAGGAATCATCTTCGCATTCGCCTGGAGTGATTTCGGGAAACCATGATCTAGAAGACCGGACCAGGGAATCTATCCCCAATGCAATACATCGAACGTGGGGGGTGAGGGGTAACGTTCCTGCCATACATTGGGGAGGACACGTGTTCAAATCCCCGTCCGACCATTCAGATTTCGGTTTTCCGTGGTCTCTTGAAATCACTCAATTCGGATAGTATTTTCATATCGCATATCAATGGATGTGACAGCCTTCTTGTATAACGAAACATCTCTTACTTTACAAGTATATGATTTATCTGCTATGGATTATAAGCGACGTATTCCAGCATAAACAGTATAATCATTCGAGAGAGAGAGAGAGAGAGCGGCTTACTGTCAAAGACTTCACCAAACTTGGCGAAAAGCCATAACAGTGAAGTGTGATATAAAGTTCACAGGATTTTGTTGATGAATGCGATAAGAAGGGAATTAGATACGGGTTGTATACTAAAATTCCGCCCCACAGTTTGGCTTGCAGATCTTAATGGACTAGCGGATATAGGAAATGAAAGGGACAAACCAGACATTCGACTGTAGTGATTTCAGGTAACCATGCGAAACCAGATCTGTGAGTTTGGACCGGAAATCGAAAGCGGGTCTTGCTGAATGCGAGGACGTAGCATCACAATTCACCCAGGACTCATTGGTTTCGTCCCCAATGACATTAGGGTCGATGGGATGTTAATTTCTAGAACCTGTTTATAGACTTTCATTGTGTAAGAAATTTTCATTTTGATGCCATGTTGCGTCTTTCTGTTTTTTTTACTTACGGCTTTACGCCTCGTCGACGTCGAGGTCATTAGAGGCGGGATGGGACTGGGGACAAGGAATGGGAAGGAGTTCGGCCATGGCCTTTTGAAGGAAGCATCCTAGCATTCGCCTGGAGTGATTTGCGGAAACAATGGAAAACTCAAACCTGGATGCCCGAACGAGGATTCGAACCGGCGTCGTCCCGAATGAGAGGCCAGAGCGTTAACAGTTCACCCACCACGCTCGATGCTTTGGGAGCGTCCATAAACTGCGTGACTCGGTCTGGGGGGTGGGGTTGACTGGAAAGCAACGCTGGGCTACATGGGAAAGGGGCGGGGGGGGGGGAGAGAGAGTTTCCGAGCCAGACCACGTAGCTTTCCATTCACAGTCAAAATGAAGTACAGAACCCACAACAGCATGTGAATATTTATTTCCGTCATTTATTATCTCCATATGTAATTTACGATTGTTTGCCAAGAGAAAACAGTATAAAATGACTTCTGGAATCAATAGGGGAAAAAAATACGAGCTACGTGGGAGGGGGGTGGGGGGTAGAGGCAAAAGCCACGCCGGGCTACGTGGGGGGAGGAGGGGTTCACAGGAGGCCAAAATGGAGCTACGTGATTTATGGAAGTTCCCTATGTTGTGTCAAGTAACCGTATACCTGGCACGTAATTTACATATTTCATTGCATTATAATTTATTTCTCTTGAACAAAAATAGTGCAACCCGCATAAACGGAGCGGAAAGTCTAATGTAGTCACATTCTTAACAACGGTAATGGATACCATGCAGAACAGCAACAAATTATTTTTTCAGAAATTAAACTCTAATTTCTTTGATAAAAATATATGGAGAATACTTTTCAATACAACTATTTCGATAAATAGTCACAGCAATCTAATTTAATTATGAATTCCCATGTAAGATAAAGAAGTTTTCATTTTGTCATATACTATGTACAGTTTATTGGCTACTGTCTGCAAATCCTGTGGCTTTGTGACCAAGAGTTGTGGGTGAGCAATAACGCTCTGGCCTCACCTTTGGGAGTACCCGGCTTGAATCCCATCCAACCATCCTGATTCCCCAAATCACTCCTGTCGAATGCTGCGATGGTTCCTTTAAAAAGGCTATGGCTGAATTCCTTCCCGTTCCTTGCCTCAATCTTTTCTCACCTCTAATGGCCTGGACGTCAACTAAAAGTAAGCAATTAAGAAGCATGTGTCTTTGTGTCAATGTATTTGTGTTATTCTCTTTGGATAACGATTGTTTTTGCATTTTGCGGTTAGTTTACGTTAAGGTCATTAGATCTGGGAGACGATGGGTAAAAAAAACTGAAGGAATTCGCCATAGCCTTGTGAAGGAACCATCCTGTCACTCTCCTGGACGGATCATGGGAAACCGAAATGTGGATGGGCGAAACAGGCATTGAACCGGCGACCTGCTGAATGCCAGGCTCGAGAGTTAAACGCTCGTCTTCACTGCTCCGTGTATTGTTTTAGGCATTCGGCTTGGAGTCTCTGGAAAACCCAACTAAAATCATAGACATGATTTTAACACGGGCCTGTAATTCTTCCCGTTGTCCATAATTGCGGAGTTTTAACAATCATAATACGAACAGATGCATCGAAGTTTAAACATTGCAGCTTTGACATAACAAATGAACACAGGATTTCATAGACGATGCAAGTATTACAGGATACCTCGTTTATCTGTTAACAAGTTGGAACATGAAACCTTGGAATCGATTACCTGATTACGCAATTCCTGAACGTGTTGCAGATGGCTGACTGCGTAAACATCTTAATAGTGAGATGTCGAAACAGGTCTCAAGACCGCACAACATCTCTTACATTACTAATATAACACAATGACAAAATGAAACAGTGCACTCATTCAGTAAAATAAGGATCGGTGATAGAGAAGGCGTAAGGAACGGGAAGGAATTCGGCCAAGGTCTTTTGAAGGATCCATTCTTGCATTCGCCTGGAATGATTTCAGTAAACCATGCAAAACCAAATTTGGATGGCCAGACGGGGATTTGAACAAGCTGTTACTGGTGTTCATTACCAGTAGTTGTAGGTAATATCAAAGTCGATGTTACCCTATATTCTATGTCGATTGTCCGTGACATTGACGTTTACCACGGACGGAGCTGTCATTCCATAAAAGCTGCCCCGGGAAGTTTTAATAGGGTTGATTTCCCGTTGTCTTGTCCAATTTTCGCACCTCGCATTTCTAGAGGGCACTGGTTCGATTATCGGTCTTACCATCCTGGTTTCGGTTCTTCCATGCTTTCTTGAAATCACTCCAGGTGAATTTCGGAATGGTTAATGTCCTTGATGTCGTCGAACCGTGAATTCCTTCCTCAGCAAATATAGTTTTACTGTGTGTAGTAGACTGTGTGTTACGCGCAGTATGGTATTGTTATACAAAAAACAAACAAAAAATGCCCGTTAAGGCCTAGTCTTCCGAAAGTCAATTAGTGTTCCACCAAGATTAACATCCCCATTTAACGAATAAATCACCATCAACAGTGTCATATGCCATCAACCCATAGTCTCTGCAGAAATATTTGGTATTTAACTCAGGAGTTTGGTACACAACCTGATGTTTAGGATCTGTGCACCACCACATATATTTTCCTGCTGGATGGAGAAAATTTATTCCATCGGCGGGGCTCAAACCAGGTAACCTTTTTGTCTAGCACCAGACACTGTCACTGCGAGACTTGTTACGGTCCCAATAGTGTTACAACAAAATTAACGAAATGGTCAAAAGCTTGCTGACAACTGAAGCGTGTGAGATGAACAACGTTCCAACTCGATCAAAGAGACACGCTACCAGATCGCGTGTGCTTATTCGCCGGCCAAAGGTCGATGCAGCCAACACGGAATTAGTTTGAAGTCGCAGCTTTTATTTCCCCATTCGTATACGTACCAACAGCTTAGTTCACGTAGTGTTACGTTGTTGCTAACCAAATACTTCAGAATTAAAATGAAAATTTTACGTAGTTGGATTGTCATAAATCTGAACTAACTGTGTTATATTTTGCTAAACGAGTTAATAAAAGTGAGATTGTAGCTAGTTTTCAGCCGAAATGCTAAATAAGCTAAAACAATATGTAATAACTCTTCTTCGTTGTAGCTTTTTCCAGTATTCCTCGCTTCTGGTTGTATCACTTTTGACAGTTCTGTTAATTCAGCCAGCTCGTGGCATAGCCTGGATCTACTACTAAAGTTGGGGGGGGGGGGGGGAGCCTAAGTGTAGCCATGTGTTAGTTGAAGGTATAAATTTTGTTTTGTGTGCTGAGTATTCATTATGATGTTTGTAATTGTGTAACAATATGTTTCTGACACGAAATAAATATTTAAAATTTGTAGTTGTTTTAGATCCAAATTGAGGAACGACAGAGAATGCGCCTAGATGTTTACGAAAAACCTCTTAAAATATTTGTATTAAAGTGTTAAAGCTGGATACGTATTAAAAGCTGTTTTGTTTATCTAACTAAAACGAGACAATGGGTGAACTGATTTAAGATACATTGTTGTGGATTTTTTTTTTAAAAAAAAAAAAGAAATAAAGAAAGGGTATTCCGTCTCGAAGATATTTCTCATATGAAATATTATGCCCCATCAATTGGTTTTTTTATCTACAGCCATGAAACAGATTGCGCTCAGCAATTCTCTCAAACTTGTTTCAGTCCGGTCATCCGACGCTAAGACACAGCTTTCATTTTGCTCAAAACGTTATTTTTTAATAATATGCAAATATTATTCTGAAATAAATAAACACGTCACCTGAATAAAATATCTAATGCAACTTTCTGTAACAACTTTTCTTAGCATCACAAGTAACATGAAAATGGTTATTCCGCACTTATGAAGAGTCTAAAGCAAGAGTTTAAATAACCTGAAACTTTACTCCATACTGAACACAATTGTACCAAACAGATATGGAGTTGGGAGCCTTCTGATATTGGGAAAGTCGTTGTTCGTGCAGACATCAGTTTGTTAGGTGGGCATTCAAGGCAAAGAAAGCAAACTCGGAGCAGGGGCAAGGGAAGTCCGCGCTGCTACTAACATGTTTCTTTGGAAGTAAAGTAGCTGAGCTGCGAGTCGTGAGTTCGTTTCAGATCCAAGTTCGGTAACACTTTGCTGGGGATCAAAGGTAGCTATAAAGATTTATACACAAATGTTGTTAAAAGCATTTCCCTTAAATTAAATTCAACAACAAGCCGCAGTTTGACGAATGGTTCAAGCCCCGTGTCGGGACTTGATTTATGTATTTTAGACGCTTTTTCCTAGTCATCTAGGCGAATGCTGTACGGTCATGACATTTCACCGAAAAAAATTTGGACGTTACACGAATATTATAACAAGAGGCGCATTGTTATTGTATTTATTTTAAAATGTTTCCCTAAAATCGCCGGTCTGCAATGATCAATGTGTGGACCCGGCAATATGAACGCCTTTCATTTGGTGAACTTGACAAAACCTAAGAGCTGACGAACCGAAGCCGTACAGGAAAGATCATCTTAAGTGGTGAGCGCAGAAATGCGAAGAGAGAGCGTTGGCTAGAAGAAGAAGCACCATTGGTCTGGGATGTACAGCTATGGTGAAGAATTTTATGTCAAGGCCATAACCATCAGCACGAAGAATATTCCTGTACGACGATGAAGCTTCGACAGTGTAGACTACAGACAAAAACCACATTAACGCGTTCGAAATCTAGTGTTGGCGGAGGATGCTGCAGATACCATGAACAGCCAGCGAAAAAAATGATTCCGTCATCCTAGAATTTGGGATAGTAACCACGTGGACCAGAAAATGATGATGGAAATACTGGTAGTCCAACAAAAAGTTAATATTAATTCCGTGTGGTCGCATAGACCTGATGACTAGGTTTCTATTGGTTGCGCATTCCACCCCTGTCGTAGCCGCTTTAACCTAACCCGGTAGTCCTACCGGGTAAAGGGGACCTACAGTTTAACGTGGAATCCGAACCATATCAGCGTTCTGGCGTACTTCACATTCAACAGCTAGCTGTGCCAGAGGTGAAGGTCGGATTAAGAGCCCATGAAAATCCTCGCAGAGGCAGGGATTCGCATTGGGGAACCTTGGATCCCCAGTTAGACAACATAACCACTATGCCACCAGACCGCTCTCGAGAAAAAAAAAAAAAGGTAATAGCTTATGCTTATGGCTATACGCATCGTCTACGTCGTTGTCATTAGAGGCCGAAAAGGGCCGCGGCAAGGAATTGGAAGGAATTCATCTATGGCTTATAAAAGAACTATCTCGGCATTCACCTGGAGTGATTTCGGAAAACCTAAATATGGATAGCTGGACGGGGATTCGAACCCGTGTCCTCCCGAATGCGAGGCCAGAGCGTTACCGCTCACCCACCACGCTTGGTAGTTAATGGCAAAAGGTTACGGGAACTGCCCCCAATAAGATTGGTAGATTAAATTGGTAATGTTACTCGTTTGCCACCGAAATTCACTGTCCAGATGATCGATAACGCTAAGGCCTGGCATTCGGGAGGACGCCGGTTCAAATCCCAATCCAACCATCCATATTTCGCTCTTCAATGATTTTCAGAAATCACTACCAGCAAATGCTGGTTACAAGAAGCGAATTTCAGGCCTTACTGAACTGAGAAAAATTGCGTTTTTGAACAATTTGAATATTGATCCACTATGTAAGAAATTGTGGTTTCACCTTCTAATGAGTGTATTCTTCCCTTCTGAGTCCCAATACATTCAAAAAGGCCACAGTAAAATTCCTTCCTGTTCCTTATCCCCATACCTCTCTGCCTCTAATGATGTTGAAGTCGACGAGGCGTAAAGTAAAATCCTACTTAACATCTCTGTTAGTCAACAGGAAATTAAGCGAGAGAAGAAAGTAAATTAAGAACCGCGATAACACTTTCGAAAATCTAAAACGATCAAAGAAGTGAATTTCATAATTTCAAGAAGAGTAACAACATGTAAATCCAAGAATATACACTCCTGAAGGTATCTGTAAATCACATTTAAGCGTTGTGCCTCAAACTGCGAATTCGTCCCTTTCTACTCCTATCCGTGACTGGTTTCGTGGCTCAGTGGTTAACGTGTCTGATGAGATCAAAAGGTCTTCATTTTGAATCCCTGTCTTGGCAAAGATTTTTGAAGTCCTCTAACGCAACTCTTACCTCTGGCACAGCTTGCTGCGCAATGTGAAGTACGCCAGAACGTTTCCATTGTTTGTATCCCCCGGTAAACTGTAGGTCCTCTATACCCGAAATGATTAGCAGGTTAGGTTAAGGCGGCTAACATAGGAGCGAAACTCGGCCACACGAGCCGTTACTTCTATGCCTTGCCTGAATAGGAAGTTTTTTCAGGAAGTATTGGGACTCAGAAGGGAAGAATACACTCATTAGAAGGGGAAACCACAATTTCTTACATAGTGGATCAATATTCAAATTGTTCAAAAACGCAATTTTTCTCAGTTCAGTAAGGCCTGGAATTCGCTTCTTGTAATCGGATTAATGGAAGTTTTGCTTTTTACTAACAGTAACCAACGAAATAAAAATTCACATTCGAAGCAAGGGAAATATTAAATGACGTGTTTCCTCGTAAACAGTTTGAATTTACAGTTTCATAGAGCTCACAGTGTTTCAAACTACTAGTAAAATATGCTAGACGCTATAAATTTTAAAATAAAAACTTATCTCCACGCAAAGAAGATAATATTTGAGAACATATGCACACGGACAGTAAATTTCTGGAAAATAAATAAAACCCTCTAAGTTACTACAAAATACACTTTGGATAAAGCACATTTCCATTTTTCTTCTTTAATGTTAACAAAAAACTTATTTAACATATGAGTCACTTCAATCAATACTGGGAATTATTTGTGTGTCTGCGCACGAACAATGGTGATGCGTGAAATAGAAACTTTTGTGATTTAAATTATATTTCTGCTGTAATATCTTTTTTTTGTCCACAAGATGTTAAAGACTAAGCAGTATAAAAGTGAAGTGCGTTTCGGTCACGCGTACCATACTTACGTATCCTTTATGTTGTCCTGCTGAAGTTTTCACATGAACGCTCACTACTGCAATCGAATTACTCAGAACATAAGGTGGTGATAATACCTAAACGACATTGAACAATGTAAGAATGGAGACTTTCCCGGCGTATGCTTGAAATGAACAATTTTTTTTAAAGAACCATGTGGAGGATTTGTAAAGAAAATTTCTATTGGCTGCGCAATCCGTCACTACCATTGCGCCTTAACCTAACCCGGCAATCCTACTGGGTATAGGGGATCTACAGCGTAACGTGGAGTCCAAACCACGGAGCGTAAACAGCAATCTGTGCTGGAGGTGAAGGTAGATTTTTGGTCACATTAGAAGGGGGAGGGGGACACATTCTTAATAGATTTCGGAATGTATATATGCAACTAAATAATTGAATTTTTAAATGCCTACCACAGTAGATGGATGCCAAAAAAAAAAAAAAAAAAAATCATACCCCTGTTATATGTACCCAGAAATATCCTAAAACATTTACTTTTGATTATTTATACATGGTTCTATTCTGTGTCAGACAAATCTTCCTGTAAAACTGCAGCACTAACGATCCAAAGGCGGCAAAATTAAACTGTGACATGGGACGAAGTTATAAGGATATCTTTTATGCCATTCTAAAAAAGGGCCTATTTCACCTCTTGGCAAGACCGAGCGTGGAGGTGTAACGGCTAGAGTTCTGGCCTCGCATTCGGGAGGACGGCGGTTCGAATCCCCGTCCGGGCATCCAGATTTGGGTTTTCCATGGTTTCCCAAATCACTCCAGGCAAATGCCTGGATGCTTCCTTCAAAAGGCCATGGCCGAATTCCTTCCCATTCCTTGCCCCCCATCCTTTCCCGTCTCTAAAGACCTCGCTGTTAGAGAGACGTTAAGCAGATAAAAAACAAACAAAAAAACAAAAAACAACTCTTGGCAAGCAGTCAGACTTCTTGGAATTACTGTTTAACTTCTTTTTTTTTCATGGCTTTACGGCTCGTGTAGGTCATTGAGGTAGGAAAGGACAGGGGACAAGGAACAGGAAGTAATTCATGCCCTTTTGAAGGAACAATGGCAAGCCGAAATCTGGATGGCCGGAGGGGGATTCAAACTTGCGACCTCCCCACCACACTTGGTCAAAACAGAAAAAAAAAAAAAAACAGTTTATTTCCTCTATGAGTGATACCTGACATGAACCGCCAACCCACCCAGCCGCCCTGCCGCATTATACGGCACCACAATGCCATCTCTAGACCGACAGTTCGGCGATCTTGAATTACTATTTAAATTTATTATACGTGTAAACGGTGTACTAACTGACTTGACCAGAGTTTAGTACGTGAAGGTAGAATAGCAAGAATAGTATAGCCAGTTCAATTACCGGATGCGGCTCAAGGTCAGTCTGCTCTGTCCCCACTCCGCTGCCCTACATGCAAAGGGAAAATTGACCAACCACCAACCTGGACACAGCGTTCACCTGGTAACGTGACCTTGTGTCGCCAGTGGAGGGAGAAAATGGTAAAGGAAATGGTTCTAGAAACTGTGAATAGTGTGTTCAGAGGACGTGGGTTCGAAGCACTGGTTACCCCTCATCACTCCAAGCGAATACAGTGATGGCTCCTTCAAAAGGCCATGACCGTATAACCCCAATCGTGTAACAGCTCCATTGACATCGACTTCAGCGAGCCATGAAGCCGTAATAGAAACAATTTAAAAATTTTCGGAGAGAACAGCATAAAAAATTTCTAGTACAGATGGTACATGCAATTATTAGAATAGCAAGTACTTTACTTCCTCTCAATTCTGCTTTTTTTAAATTAACTTTTCAATTTATCGACACATTGATCAATACAGTGAGGAGAACATTTTCGGTAAGGGTCGGAAAACAAATCTGCCATCTACACAAATATTATAAATGCGAAAGTAGCTCTGTCACTCTGTCTGTTTGGTAAGTTTTAACTACTAAACGGCTAAATCGATCTTGATTAAATTTGACAAGTAAATACTATGTATCGTTATGTATCATTTGGAAGGAAATACGATAGTTTTTGAAATAAATAACATATTTTGTAATGAGATTTTAAAAATAATCCAACGGTGACAGACAGACGGGTAGCGAGTTTAAGTCTCTGTAATGGTATCTCGGTCGCTCAGACTTTGTTTCGCTCACTGTCAGTTTGTGCGACAACTTATATGTACAGGTTTCTATATCCAATTATAGAAATAAGTCCATACGCACAAAGTCGCAGGCAACAGCTAGTGTCCTATATGAAGGCACTGTCTCCAAATTCACCTGAAGTGATTTATGGAATCTACTGAGAACCAAAATGTTGATGTGCAGACCAGGAATCGATCCCATGTTCTCCAGAAAGCAGTAGGAATCGTATGTGAGCAGATTCTGCTATGCATTGAATGTGGTGTCACACTATCAAACATCCATCTGTAATGCATTGATCCGTTGTCCCTGCGCTTTCGTAAAGATTCCATTGCAGAGCCGTACACTTATATAATCAACATATTTTATTGACCCGCAGTGTGGCTCACACTAGACCAGGGAGGTACAACGGGACCATGTCCGAGTCCTGGCCCTGCTGATTGCTGTTTTTAGGCGGTTTCCCGCAATCATCTAGGCGAATGATGGGACGGTCCCAATATCCGCCTCAGACTACAAAAATATACTTAACATACAGATCACAAAAATTACAAGTTGCGCAGAGGTAACAGACTTTCCTATCACGGGTTGAGTACGCCGGGTCTAACAAACCAGGAATTCGGGCAGCACTCAGGTCCTCCCTCCCCTCTCATTATTCACACTGGCCACCTGGGGCCGGTGGCACGAGGTTCTTAGGTTCTCTGGATCAAGGAAAAAATAGTAATTTTTCATAACAAACAGTTATACTCCAGATTTTAATTATTTTTATCACTTTATACGATTACACCATTTAATTATAACCACAAATATCTAAGATTGAATTTCACAAGTGGAAAAAAATATTTAATAATTATACTTTTCGGTCATGGGCAGAATTTATGTATTGATTTGTTTTCGTGTGCTGTAAGCGACCTAAGAGATGGGAGAGTAGGTTCTAGTGTCATCTGTCAGCGGAACGCGCAAGCTTTGTGGAATTGCTTTCTTTAAAGTGTATGTTAGGGCAGATAGGGGGATTTTTTTCCGTATGGCTTTACGCCTTGTCGACATCCAGATCATTAGAGGGCGGAAAGGACTGAGGGTAAGGAACGGAAAGCAATTGAGCGATGGTCTTATGAAGGACCTTCCCTGTATTAGCCTGGAGAGATTTCGGGAAACGGTGAAAAACCGAAACCTGTATGGCGGGACGGGGTTGAGAGACCAGGGCGCTACACTCGGTACGCGGGTAGTGGATTAGTCGTCTAGGTGATCATGGAAACCTGCATATAACTAGTAGAGCTCCTTATAAGTACAGCTCTGTACTACGATATTTTGAACGTGGCAGGACAGAAGGTTGTCGCTTAGTAGAAAAAATCAGCGCTTGACACGTTTTCAGATTAAGAAGTGAAACCAAGCGTGGTGGGTGAGCGGTAATGCTCTAGCCGCGCATTCGGGAGGACGAGGGTTCGAATACCCGACCGGACATCCAGATTTTGGTTTTCCATGGTTTCCCCAAATCACTACAGGCGAATGCCGGGATGCTTCCGTCAAAAGGCCATGGCCAAATTCCTTCCTGTTCCTTGTCCCCTTTTCCTTTCCCTCCATTAATGATCTCATCGTCGGCGAGGTGTTAAGCCATAAGCAAAAAAAGAAAGCAAATTTCGTTCCTCGTCTTCCAACGCAGAGACCCACTTCATTTCTGTCAAACCACCCGGAATAAAATTTTACGAAACACAAAATGCAAAAGAAGACTCCATGTTACTCCAAGTAAGTGCTAAAGACGGACAGCAATAAGGCTCCGGTTTTTTTCTTCTTTTTTTCCGCAAGGACGCCGGTTTTATGCTACCGACGTATCTTACAGCCTAGAAATTAGTTTCCTTACGACACGTACTAATGAAAGTTATGATTTGCAAGAGCCTGGTTTTGTGAGCTGTCTTCTTTTCGGAGGTGGATATCCACAACCGATCAGACGGACTTGTTATTGAGAGATCTCTCACCGAGTGTGGTGGTGTAACGGTTAGCGTTATGGCCTCGGATTTGGGAGGACTGCGGTTCGAATCCCCGTCCGGGCATCCAGATTTGGGTTTTTCATGGTTTCCCAAATCAGTCCAGGCAAATGCCGGGATGCTTCCTTCAAAAGGCCATGGCCGAATTCCTTCCAATTCCTTGCCCCCCATCCTTTCCCGTCTCTGATGACCTCGCTGTTAGAGAGACGTTAAGCAGATAAAAAAAGAGAGAGAGGTCTCTCGAAAGATACGCCATACTCCTGATATATATATAACACAGCAGTGTCCTCAAAACCGAGGCCGGGCGTGGGGTTTGAGTTGTATCGTTTGGGTGAGACTTTTTGTGAGAACCCGGGTTCGTGCATCGGTCCGACCATCCTGATTTCAATTTTACCCAGTTTCCCTAACATTCAAAAAATAAGTAAATAAATATATTGAAATTTCTTTGAGCTCTGTAGGGAAACACTTGTTACGGTATGCACCCCGACGTTCTGTGTAACGGTGACCGCACTCACTACAGCTCACGTCAAGCAGCGCGTACTTGCTACATCTTTTGACTTACTTCCCGTGACGCGTTACGTTTTCTACGAACTTTTGTGTAAGTGTCAATAAATTGGTTTCATGAGTATAGTTAAACTGTATCAAAAGCGTTAAAAATTAAATTGCTTTAATACTCACTGAAAGTCGCGTGACAACGTTATATTTACATCAGAAGGATTCGCCATTATTACACGCACCAGTATTTTTAGTTGCTTATTTATATTTGTTTCATTTGATATAATAGTAACTTGCACAAAGTTCCTGTTTACTGTACAAATGCATTGAAGCATTGAAGATTATATCGTTCATCCACTCCCGAGTGAAAGAAACATCAGAGACATCAAATAAAATATACAGAAGAAAATACATATGAAAAATACGTAGAAGTTTCACTTCCAACGCATGTAAATACTAATATACCTACCAAATTATTATTTTCTTTTTTTGTGGATTTATGAATCGTCAACTTCAAGGGCATAAGGGCTGTCAATCGGCTATTGCCCATTAAAGGAACCATACCAAGCATTCGGCCGCCTGAAGTGATTTATGGAAAACCCAAAGCTGGATTTCCGTATCCGGAAGCGAACCATCATACTTCCACCAGGTTTCCAGAAACCACTTCAGGCGATTACTGGCATGGTTCCATCATAAAAGCCGTACTCAATTTCATACAGCTCATTGCGAAAACTTCTGTTCTGTTCCTAATGACCTAGCTGTAGAACTAACGCAAAACTCAAATAATAATAGTAATACTAAAAAGATTAAAATCTATAGTTCAACCTCAAGTGGTGAGTGAGGGATGCAACACCGTTTAATGGGTTTTTACTGGTATCATAACTACATTAGGATAAGTTCTTTTAACAAAATATTATTTTACTTTTGACCTGTTCCGATGGTTCCAAACAAATTTAAGTCTAAGGAACAGATCTTCCTGTTGAGGCAGGTGCAAGGCTATGAATTATTAGATCCTGCACCTTGATGATTCTCCACTGTGATAACAGATAAAAATGACGTAGTTGCTTAGACACTATTCCTTAATCAGAGCTATTAACGAATAGTAAACACTTCATGACAGTAAAATAAGCCAAAAATAGTACACGCATAGAGGAGAAAAAAACTAAAGAATTGGTACTGCTAAACCAGGATTGCCTGACTTTACCCCAGTTCTGCGGATTACTGAAAGCGTTGACGTGATGCTGCATTCAGAATGACTCTACCTGCATCTGACATTCCCTCTGATGTAGACGCAAAAGTGAGTGCTGGCCTTGCATGTGTGGCTGCATCTTGAATAGTATTCTGCCTACATGTTTGGATGCAGTTTATTTGCTACAAGTGAGAGGAACCTTATACAACACAGTATGTTTACAGTAAAGTATATTATAAGTAAACTATTAAACGCCCTAGCCTCTTAACTAACTTCCAATAATTATAACTCTGGCCTCGCAGTCGGGAAGACGAAGGTTCGAATCCCCTTTCGGCACTACAGATTTCGGTTTTCCATGGTTTGCCGAAATCACTCCGGGTGAATGCCGGGAAGGCTCCATTCAATATCTATGGCCGAATCCCTACCCATTCCTTGCCCCTAATCCTTTCCCTCCTCTAATAATCTCGTCGTCGACAAGGCATAAAACCATAAGCAAAAAAATAACCAGTTATACGAGCGCAAAAATCTACTTGTCAATACAGGCAGAATGAAGATTTACAGCTCCTCGATGTCGGGGTCATTAGAGCCGGCATTGGAGGGAGGGGGAGAGCAAAGGGAACAATTCGACCATGGACTTTTCAGGGAACTGTCCCAAAATTAGCTTGGAATGATTTCTAGAAACCGACATCTGGATAGCTGGACGGGGATTCAAACCCGCGACTTCCCGATTGCCAGATTCGAGCTCTACGGCCCACCCACCCGGCTCGGAGTTGTATTTCGATATATTTATGTGATTTTTTTTTTACTTTTATGATGCTTGTAGTTAAGCTAATGAGCTGTGATTGCTTGGCAACCATCAGAAATTGAATTGTAATACTGCCATAGGACAAATGAGTTTTAATCAAACAATTTTACCGTAATTGTTTGTCAGCGAAAATATAAACTGTAGTGTGAAGTAATGAATAGGTGTGTGTCGCATTACAGGCAGCGTACGGGCTGGTCTCGCTTTGCAGTGATCGCCGGTTCGAGTCCGGTCTCGGGCAAGGGATTTTTTAATTAAGTATTGTGTTTGTCCTGTGTTGTCTCCATTTAGCGTGGAGAGTGAGTGGTAGCGCTCTGGTTGGGTTCGAATCCGCGTCCGCGTATCCAGATTTGGTTTCCCCATATTACTCCAGGCGAATGCTGGGATGCTTCCTTGACAAGGCCAGGGCCGAATTCCTTCCCGTTCCTTGCCCACCATCCTTTCCCGTCTTTAATGACCTCGACGAGGCGGAAAGCCATAAGCAAAAAAAAATAAAAATAGGGGGACCTGGCGAAATCTCACGTGAGGTTTTTGAAAAGTTGTTGGAGTGTAGAGCTAAATCCGGAAATTCGGAAATCCGGAAAAACACCTCAGGTAATTTATGAATGCCCCCTTACTCCGTCGTACTACCGGGTAAAGGGGACCTACAGTTTAATGCGGAATTCTAACGACGGAACCGTTTCACAGAAACAAAGCAAAACTACGTCGAAAGTGAAGATCAATTTAAAGGCCCGTAATAATTTGTGTCCAGACCTAAATTCGATCCGGGGACCTCTTAATCCGTACTTAGGCAGCTCAACCATAAAATCGCAAATCTGCTGAAACGTGTTTCTTTCAGGATAAAGTTGTGACGCACCTAGTGACAATAGCATCTGGTCAACAGTGTACGCTAATATAGTATCCTGCATTACGTCTCGTAGATGACGGCATCATTGGAGCTGGGAAATGACTATTCCGGTGTTTCGGGAAAATATTTGAAATGTGGATGTTCCGGAGAGAGGGGCGAAATAAGGTTCTCAAAGATTCTCACTCACCAGGATCGGCCAGAGCGTGTTAAAGCTTCCAATTCTATTTCATGTATATATTCTCATTGTCTGTCTATATCGAAGACAAAAATTCTTTTATTGACAAAAGTGATTCGAATGTATGGAATTATTTTTGCACCGAAGAATAACAAACTAATTGCCAATCGCCCGCTTTTTTTTTCTTTTAAAAATAAAGAGAGATAGAGAGAGTGAAAAAATGAAATAACTAGTTTCGTAACGAAATGGTACTGAGCCATTCTGCTTTGAAAACAAATGAAGTTTTTTTTATTCCACGCATGTATGCTGAACGCATTTCTGTACTGAGGTGCTTGTGTTTTACATTTGACTGAATTTTTTTAAAAAAATAACTGAAACTTAATTTAAACGACGAGTATTCATATTTTGTCTATCCAGTGAGTTTTCAATGTAAAAGGTATAGCAAAACATCCTGAAATTCCTGTCCTGCGGAGAAATAAACATATTAAGCATTTAAGAAATTGGATTGTTAAGGCCTAAGTAATTAGCGGCTGCTGATTACTACCACGTGAAATGAAATAGCTTCATATATCAGCTGTGAATTCAACAACGTAAAACGGAAACGCAGTAGGAAATTGGTAAATGAGAAATATTTATCACCATACGTCTGCGAAAAGTGAGGACGGCGGTTCGAATCCCCGTCCGGATATCCAGATTTGGGTTTTCCATGGTTTCCCCAAATCACTCCAGGTGAATGCCGGGATGCTTACTTCAAAAGGCCATGGCCGAATTCCTTCCCGTTCCTTGTCCCCAGTCCCATCCCGCCTCTAAAGACCTCGACGTCAACGAGGCGTAAAGCCATAAGTAAAAAAAAAAAATACACAATAACCCGACAGTTCATTTCTTTTAAAGGAGTAATTTTACCCAAATTGGTAACAATTCCTGGTTTTTATTAGTTGCAGGTGGAAGACATGAGTCTTTATGGGTACTCAAAATATAATGTACTGAGGATGAGCTGTAAGAAATCCAAATCAGCAGTTACCTACATTGAGAGACCACTCATTTCTAGAAAATAAGAAAAACTTTAATGTCTCGTCGATGCCAAGGTCATTAGAGGTGGGAGATGATTAAAGACAAGGAATGAAAAGGAATTTGATCATGGCCTTTTGGAGGATTCACCTCGGCATTTGCTTGGAGAGATTTAAAACCGAAATCTGGATGGCTGGACGGGGGTTCGAACCCACATCCTCTCGAATGCCAGATCCAAGCGTTACCGCTCACCAAACCGGTCTCGGTGGATGAGGAAGAAGATTAAACTGGTATTTCATCCTCACTCTTCACGAAAGCGAATCATTTCGTTATAGAAACCAGCCTACCGGTGAATAAGTCGAAAAGAAACGATTCTGTTGGACTGCAAATATCTGCAGGGATATTGAGTTTGTCGTATTGAGATCTCAGTAACGTTTTGTTCTCTCAAAAACTTTCAATTTTCGCAGACGTATTGTGATAAATATTTCTCATTTACAAATCTCCTACTGCATTTCCGTTTTACTTTGTTGAATTCTCGATCTTCTAATTGGTTAATTTCAGTTATTGAGTATGCGACCATTTAAATAGTTTTTATTCGACAATTTGAGACTCGCTTGTAATATTTTTAAGTTACTTACTTCCCGATCTTCAATCAGTAATTAAAGATTTGAAATTAATGAGATAATTTTAACACAAAACATCATACTATTAAGTAGAAAAATAAGTTCAAATACTTAAACAGTCAATAAATAGAAATAAAAATCCCTGTTTTCTGAGTGAATAGAGGTGGGTGAAAAGTTCTATGATATGAAATTCGTCTTGTATAAGGCAGATCTTTGGCCAAAGAATAACGACAATTTCCTAATGAATTCCTGAGAGTTGTCTTCACAGTGCCTACCGTTGTTTAAGGACCTAATAAACGTCGGTGGCTGCTAAGTCTGGAGGGGTGAACTTAAATAATGGTTGTAAACCCATAATACCTAGAGATGGTTAATATGCAGCAGAGGCCTTTATTTTGATAGATTATCGGCCAATAATCTTGAATCCATTTTTGGGGGAAATTAGATTTAAAAAAAAAAACTATTTTCTTAAGATATCTGAATGAGTTTAAAGTCCTTTCTGCAGTTTAAAGTTACACATAAATTATGGGGGAGTTTGCTCTCTAGACGGTACTTTTTCTGTAAAATAAGTCTTTAGCTTATGGGAACTAACTGCGAACAGTTTCAACGATTCCTGAAAACGTAAATGAACGTTTGAAATTATAATATTGTTTCTGAGATCTTAATCTGTAAGAAGACAGAAAACTTATAATCACTGCCATTAGGACAATTTTTCCATACATTCGAAATTAAAAACACCAGACCTCTGGAAAATATTTTAAGGATTAGCAGTGATTTAACTAGTACTTTCTTCCATTAATACCATTTTGTGTTAGTTGGAAGTAAGTGTCATTTGAGAAACCGAATAAATTCTGCCTCAGATAATTCAGTGGCAGAACAGAAGTTAAATAAATTCTTCATATTACTTGACATACAATTCCATGAAAAGCTTTTGTTAAAGCGCTCATCTCACGTCGACGCGCCGAAAACAATATGTGCTACAATCTAAGTGGCTGAAAGAGCATTTAAAGTAACACAAATGGTACCTCAGTATTTTTGACAGAAGATACGCGAATTACAAGAACCTGTATTTAATGATAGTTAATAAATTTCAAAGACCATCCCTTAGATTTCCTGAAAACTGTGTCAGATATATAACCAAAACAAATATTCTAAAGAACAATATCTCTCATTTACGTATAACATTTAAATTTTTGTATTAATGCTTGACAAAACTCATTCCGTAGTATGTATACCTGTTATATTATTTTATACTTTTTGTGAATGCTACTTATCCAAATTTTCATTATCAAAGCTCAACTAATACTTGAAATTTCAATTAAAAATGAAGACAGTCTTGTAATAATCATGTGCATCAAAGTATTAAAAAAATTTTCCCCTCCGGTAAAGGAGAAAGCTAGATCGTAGGCGCTGTCTTCTTGCTGGCCACGAACAAACTTCCGCGTGTCTCACCTGGTCGCTTAGAGCCCCTGTCAAAAGTCAATCTCGTGCTTCCAAACACGCCAGTTTGATGCACCATTAATAAGTAATTTAGTGTGGTATTTATATGATGACAGAGATTCTTACCACCTGTGCAATCCGCCTTTATCGCAGCAACCAATCCTACCGGCTATAGGGGACCTGCAGTTTAAAACAGAATCAAAACCACGGAAGTGTTCTAGCGCACTTCACAAAAACAGATCAAGCTTTGGCGGAGGTGAAGGAAGGGTAAAGGCCCTTTGAAAAGTCCCATCCGAGACCGGGATTCGATCCGCGGACCATTACAAAAGGCTGACAGTCATTTGTTATTCGAGCTCTGTCATTACTTCAACGATTTTCTATCTCCGGTTCCGATATCACTTTAGGAACTGTGAAAAAATTAAGGTGCGTATAATTCGCCAATTACTGACCTAGATAAAGAAGGAGAAATTAGAAAAAAATTTGAGCGGTACCCATACGTCGTTTTCAGATTTTCTGCTTCATAAAATAAAATAAAAATTATAGTCGCTAAATAAATTTTAGGGAGCAGCCCTCTAGAATGATCGGAACCGTATTTTCACTAAACACCGCACTACGTTCAGGATAGTTCGATTATGTGTCATTGCAAAAAAAAAAAAAAAATGTGTGTAAAGGGAACAAATGTACAGTGACAACGAAGAAGGTGATTTATAGAAGAGCGGTGAACACGAGCGCTGAGGCCCTACCTGAACACGCGATGGCGACAACGGCATGCATGGCAACGGCGTCGGCGTCGGGCAGCGTGCGCGCAGGCTGGCGTCGCCGAACTGCTCGACGCTGGGCCTCCGCCGCGAACCGACTGCAGCGCCACGCACGCGCGCCGGTCGCCGCCGGAAGCACGCATCACGCCACCTTCTTACACAATTCAGCCGCCTCCTACCTTCAGCTGTCACCGCCGACCGCCACACCGCCACCTGTTGCGGTACTGGATGGACGCGTCCTTCCCTCGTTGTGTCTCTGAAGACTGTCCTCAGCGTACTGCGTGGAAGACGGATGAACCAGCTGCAGTATATACTGCTTACTCTTCTTTAAAGCCACTGGAAGAATTTTCACCACAGTTTCTGCCGCACAGATGTTCACCAATTCTGACGTAATGATAGTTGACAAGATTTGATAGGATTCGTGGCTCCTGCAACAACAAACTGACCTAATATAGATAAAGCAGATAACTGTTTTTACAGAAAGTGAAAGTGGCATTCCACCAGCTTGCAGTGAGAACTCAAATATTTGCCCTGACGACTTTCACTTCGTACGAAAATCTGCAACCATAGAAAAGTGTAACACCAGAAGAATATTGTAATTTGGTCTACATTTTATCAGCTGCTTATATTTTTTATTGTTTTTCTGTTCCTGGCTTTACGCCTCGTTGACATCGAGGTCATTATAGGCGGGAAAGGACTGAGGACAAGGAACAGGAAGGAATTCGGCCAGGGCGTTTTGAAGGAACCATCCGGGTATTCGTCTGGAGCTATCTGGGGAAACCATGGAAAACTCAAATCTAGATGGCCGGACGTGGATTCGAAGCCGCGTTCTCCCGAATGCGAGGCCAGAGAGTTACTGCTCTCCCAGCACGCTCGGTCTGAACAAGTTCAAGGATTAAGAAAAGCAGATAAGATGGCAAATTGTATGAATAATTAATATCACGCCAATGCAATTGAATTTGTTTATTTTTATTTTCCACCGAACGCGTTTCAATTGCTTCTCAGAAGTATCTTCAGCAGTTCTATATTTTTCATTTGTTTTTTCTTTACACTGTTCTCATCATCAGTGGTTTTAGACATTTCTGTAAATTATTTCACCCTCATTGCACTCAAATTGCTTATAGTGTTTGGTTTTCTATATGCTGGTATTTTGTTTGAAAGAAGTGGCCCACAACATCGAGCAGATAAAATAATAGTATATCACCGTTTTCACGAGACCGAGTGGTTTGTAGTACTCCTGCATACGTTCCTATCCTAGACTGATTTCTTTGATACCTACTTGTTACACATGTCTGTTCTATATAGTGTCATGTTCTTCCGTTCTATTAAAATCTCTACTGACAAGCTAACGGACTGCATATTACTTAAAACGTATCTCACCATCTTATCTCTTCTGTTTGCAAGACTCTTCCATAATGGCCCCTGTTCGCTAACTGTTTCGACAAAATGCCCATTCTGTTTTTTAACGGTCTGTATAATTTAAGAGCACTACATTTCAAATGCTTATTATTCTTCTATTTGCTTACTTCAAAGATAAAGTGCTACTTACAGATTTATTCTCTGCTCCATGTATTTTTTAAGCTCTTTCTGAATCAGTATTCACTGTTGAAAGATTCTTTCAACGGGAAGGAATCCCAGCATGGCCTGGAGTGATTTGTAGAAAATATAGAAAACCCCCATCTTTTAACCACTCACACATCAGGCACGGACTGAAAGTTTTTTCGTTTCAAAAATAAATTATTCGTTTTGTTGCATCTGCTATATTTTTCATATAACTTATTTCTGACTTCGACCAAAATTTGTTGTTGCTATTGTTGAGAAGATACTAGTAAACATAGACAATAGTTTTTATGTGTGAATCATGCTTGTGTTCGTCTATAGTGATTACGCTACAAGGAACAGTGGACTACAGAGATCTGGATGGCTGAAGCCGGGTCTCCCTGCTCGTTATCGCTCACTCTCAAGGCAACATGATATTCTGATTCGTCTGCTTTCAGTGCTTGACCTGTCTTCCACACTAAGTTTAATCAAACTGCAAAAAATGTTTATAGGATGCAACATAAATGATAGAGCGTTCCGACCTTCAGTCATTGAATTTCTTCCAGTATTAATATCTTGATGCTTTTTCCGACACTGCTACAACATTCTAGCAATAAATGCATTGTGTATTCGAAGGTTGCTTTCTATGTGTTTTCTGGCAATTTTTCAGACTCATTATGAACACCACGCCGGATTG
This sequence comes from Vandiemenella viatica, assembly GCA_031002005.1. NCBI lineage: Eukaryota > Metazoa > Arthropoda > Insecta > Orthoptera > Morabidae > Vandiemenella > Vandiemenella viatica. The sequence continues at coordinate 280,069,337 of CM061921.1, forward strand.
TTTGGAAATTTGACAAACAGGTACTCAGTGGTATTGACTCATGTATCTATTAATGTAATTCATCCAACATCATTTACATATACACATTAGTTCTGAATGATATTTCCTCCTTATAAATTATTTCATAAGCTGAAAAAATCTTGTAAATGTTTCAAGATGATTAAAATGAATAGAGGTGGTCTGATACAGTTTTACAACGAGAACTCTCTTCCGTGTCTGTTAAGACGTACCGGAATCACTGATAAGGACTCAGTCCAAGCACAAATTTGCTCTGATATACGCGACGCGCTTATCTTACGTAGCGTTGGACTCTTTCTTGACGTCCAGCAAAATCGTTCACTATTAAGGTTTTTATATTATTTTCATAATTTCGTTAATTCAAAGGTGCACCTTTCACGGAGACTGAGCTGATTTTCAGAAAAGAGGTTGTTGTTCGCAGAGGAATTAAATAACATTCAAATACGTTTGCTACAGTACCCCAGAGACAACAAATATAGAAAGTAGTCCTTTTTTTATATCGCTACTGTTTTCCTTTCGCAGGCGAAGAAATTCTTAAAATATGGACCCAAGAAGCATAGCGCTCAGCTAAAATTATAAGTAGATTTCTTATCAAATTTTACAGAAGCGAAATGATCTTATCTTTTGTTTTGCATTTTAATGACACATTCATTCATTCCCCATTTTTAGTTCTTAAAAGATTAATTATCTTTGGGTTTGGACTACTATTTGTTCTGTGTACGTGATCATTTATTTCTGAGGCCGAATGCCTTAAAGTGTTACCAGAATTGCTCGAAAATTCATTCGTCCAGAATTTTCTTCTATGCTCCTTAATTTGCTCACAGGCTATATTTTTATTTTTACTATTTCTATCCCCATCAACCTAATTTTATAAACAGGGGATGGAAGAATAATTCCTATTACTCCGAAGTTCATAGAGACATGCAGGCAGAATTTGTATGGTTTCTGTTGCAGCCTGAATAAATCTCACATAACAGTCTTTCTTGTCAAAATTTTCTAACAATATATTGAGCCAAATCCTCTGGGGAGAAGACACAAAACGTATTTTTGTGTCAACCTGTCAAGAAAATGTGAAAAGGAAGATAACTAGTCCAAAATAACATTATCAGAATTAAAAGGTACCGAGGATACATATAGACAGTGATACACAAACCATCCAAAATATTTTTCAGTCTATTCTTGTCGAGATATGACGGCAGGGCTGTCATAAAAATCATAACAATACCTCTGAAAAGTAGACAGGTAAGAAAAATATTCCACAAACGATCACAAAGCTTTCCACATTTATAGGAAACGATTTTCTTTTTTCTATTGTTTCAGTACAGCGTCAAATGCGGCTTATAAAAGAATTAGATAGGCTGTTATGTTACATCTTGTTCTAACACCGTGCATTTTTGAGAAGTAAACTGGAGACAATTAGATCATCCACCAACATTATAGTGGCAAATACCTAAGAGCTGTAACCAGCAGTTCGAAGAAACGAGCAGGTATTCACAAATCCTAGACTAAAGCTATAAAATATGAAATACTTACTTTACTTTAAGCTTCAAAGTAGTTCGCCCACATCAAAATTCACTGGTCCTACCTATTCTACTATTGGTCGAAAATGGAATGCCGACTCTGTCCGTCTCCTCTACCGCATCGAACCGGCGACCCTTTAACTACGTATTGACATGGGGGAACAGCCCGGAGCCGGCGAACAAGGAGGATGGGTGATGTCAGTCATCGAATTCTCGGCCAGAAATTATTGTGTACAAAACGGACTCCATCCGACGCATAGTCGCCATGCAGTAGGAAACTTTTCTCGTTCCAAAGCTTCAGTTGTTTTCTTGGAATTTCCTCGCGAAGACGTCTTAGAATGTATAACTCGCAGTCTGCTCGTAGGGGCGTCTGAGATCACACACATATGTTAACATTCAAGTGAAGATTGGACCGGGAAACACAACAGTAAACACTGCAACAGACGCTCTAAATAGAACGAGAAATCAAAACAAGGATTACGCAGAACTGAGCTCTATGATAATGATAGACTTGTAGCAGAAGAGAGATACCAGAACTGCCGAGCGTGGTGGATGAGCGGTAACGCTCTGGTCTCGCGTTCGGGAGGACGCTGGTTCGAATGCCCATCCGGGCATCCAGATTTGAGTTTCCAATGGTTTCCCCAATTCACTCCAGGCGAATGCCGGGATGCATCCTTCAAAAGGCCATGGCAGAATTCCTTCCCGTTCCTTGTCCCCAGTCTTTTCCCACTTCGAAGTCGACGAGGCGTAAAACCATAAAAAAAGACCAGAGCAGAACTTTGCAAAATATATTTTTGTGGGTACACTTGTGTGCTTTTTTTGGCCAATCAGAGTTAGAAGTTATCTCCGGTAATGCCAATATGTTAACTATGTAACAAATGTTCTGCAGGAAAATAAATATCAGAAAAGTGAGTCTTGGTTTTGTCATTTTAAAAAAAATATATATAGAACTAATGAGATAATGGATAGTGAGGTCATTCTAATGGCCTTCTTCAATTTGATCATTTTTGTGATTTTCCCTCCGATCAGTTAGCTTCAATCTCCCCTCCGTGATCCGACGTTGTAGGAAACTTTCTGATTTCCAGTGTTTCCTAACCCGTTTCAATTATTATATCTCTATCTAGTTTTTCTATTTTTATTCAGCTGAATATCCTGTACTCTGTTTCCCTAGGCTTGCATATTTTTCATGTGTTTCTCGCTTCCAGTCTGATGCTAGAAACTTCCTCTTGAATTTAATCTGCGCCTTGTAATAATCTGCCTATGGTCACAATAAACATCCATTAGCGCATATGTTTTACAGACTAAAATAAAAAGTAAATATCGCATCGAGGTTACGGAAAGGAAATTAGCCACGGCCATTTAAAGGAACCATTCCGGCGTTCCCCTGGAATGGTTTCGGGAAACGAAGCAAAACCTAATCTTTGTTTAGGCACCGTGATCAATTACAGTTACTACCTTCAACAAATTTTTTCTAACCATTTTTTCTTTAATGTTTTCAGGCATTTAATATCATAATTACAAAAGGGTATAAAATTACGTTATTTAATTTTTTTAAGCTAAGGTTTTACGCCTCGTAGACTTCAAGATCATTGGGGAGGGAAGGGGGGGAAGAGCTGCGAGAAAGGAATGCGAAGGAATTCTGTCATTGCCTTAGGAAGAAACGATCCCGGCCTTCGCCTGGAAATCTGGATGGCCGGACGGGGATTTGAACCCGCGTCCTCCCGAATGCCAGGCCTGAGTGTTACCACTCACCCATCAGAGTCGGTGTTACGTGAAATATGAACAGTGAAAGTAAACCAGAGTTTATCAAAGACCACCGAAGCCACGATACACACGTACATTCTCTGCGAAAAAAACATTTGGCGTTGAGTTTTAGTTAATAATAATAACTTCGTGCGATCTATTTTAACCCGATGACAAAGTTTCTTACAGACTGCCCAATCCACCAGCTAACCTACCCCGAAAATCCTACCCAGTAAAGGGGACCTACAGTTTAAGGTGGATTCAAAAACAACTTAGCGTTCCAGAGTACTTAACACTTGTATCTTAGCCAGAGATGAAAGTCAGCTTTAAGGCCCACAGAATTTACGGACGAGGTAGGAATACTAACCGAGGTTCGTATGAACACCCATCACGTGCCTTAACCAGCTCTGCCTTTATCTTATCCATTTTAATAAATTGCGTTGATCCTCAAGACTGGAAGTATAATGAATAGCCTGGCAACATTCGGCGAGTCTCGATAATGCCTCAGGTGTTAGGTACACTGGCTGGTTGGGTAACCAGGAAATTTCAAATAAATAACTGCATCTGATATTATTTGCACTTAGGAGTAAAACTGCGATGCCAGCTAAGAGGAAGTAATGGGACACAAATACGAAGGACAGACATTAAAAAATGATGATGCTATAAGAGAGATACGCGACGTTCGTTTAAATTTACATATTGCTATTTTTTATGACGATTAAATGCACAAATTCATGTAAGGAATAGTGCTTCTGATGTTTACAATCTGTTCTCTGTATCAGTAACTAGAACCAGGTCACAACATAACCTAAGAATTTTTGGACAGAAGATAAGAAACAGGAAATTTTGTTTAAAACTCGTAGAAAGTTTACACGAAACATAAGAAATACGGAATATATCAAACAAATAAGATATTATTGTTTCTCAAGAAACGGAGGGCGGAGATAGAAAACATTATGATACCAGGCTGTGATGGAATGTTCATTTCCTCACTGCGAGTCTGTTTTAATCATTGTGTATTCTGTTTACCTGCCATTACCTGTTGTGGCAGAAGTGGCAAAAAATATTTAAAAAATATCTACACCTACATCTACATATATACTCTGCAATTCACAAAATTGTGGGTGGCAGAGGGTGCTTAGCACCAAAGCTAATCTCTTTGCTGTGCATTCCAATCCCTAATGGTACGAGGGAAAAAAGAATTCATATAAGAATCATTGCGGCACCTTATTTCTCTAATCTTATCTTTCCTGTCATTCCGGCTCAAATAGGTTGGTGGACGAAGTATTTCACTACACTCGTAAGTTAAAGTGGGAGTACACATGTTTACCAATAAGTTTAAACGAAACTTGCGTCGTCTATCTACCAGAGACTCCCAGCCTAGTCTACTAATCAGTTCTGTGACGCTTTCATAAGGACTGTAGCAAGCGGTCACGAATCGAGCGGCTCTTCTCTGTACTTTCTCTATACTTTCGATCAACCCCTTACGAAACGGATCTCAAATAGCACAACAAAAGTCCAAATGTGGACGCACAAGAGATTTGTACGCTCTCTCCTTTGTTTGTTCATTACAATTTTTCAAGATTCGACCTATGAATCGCAGCCTTGAGTTAGCTGTACCTTCTAAAGAATTAATGTGTATATCCCATTTCATGTTCCTTTGTACTGTTACTCCGAAATATTTCATAGAATCAACCATATCAATAACTGAAATGTTTAACTCGTATTTCTGAACAATTGGATCCTTTTTGTTAGTTATGCTCATTGTCTTGCACCTTTTACAATTTAGCGTAAGTTGCCACTCAGCGCATCATGCCAAAATAACAAAATACACAGAGTAGAGCGGGATTTTACCATGGAGAAAGGTATTTTCACAACTTATAAGGTTATGATTAGTATATACTTTAAAAATTTATCAGTAGCCACGCACGCATCCCGTGTAAGGGACTATATTCTATTGGTATTATAAGTTGTAATAATTATGCGATTTTGGCAGATACTGGATGGAGACCGCATGCCATGGACAAGACATCCTATATTTGTTGTGTTCATCGCCTGGGCTCCGTCGTGTTAATAAGCTCCGCTTTACTTTCTCTCTGTCCTAATATTTATTCATATCGGTGTCCAGCGCTCAAGTCCTCGTTTTACCGTTACGCAAATATATCATATGAGAAACGAAACCAGTTTCCAAACCGCAGCTACCTAAGCTAACCACAACAATAGGTGAAGGTGTACTTTTTCAAAACTAGGTGTTGTGTGATCACGGTCTCCATTAAAACACATTCGCATGTAATGACTGGACCGATCCTGTGGGATGGGCGATAACGTCTGGCTTGAAGTTCGATTCCCGGTCTCGCCATACAGGTTTCGGTTTTCCTGGGTTTCTTGAACTCATTGCACGCAAATTCCGGAATTATTCGATCATATAACTTGATTTCCTTGTCGTTTTGTAATATGGCAATACTAGTTGGCCCGTGTAAAAAATTCACGAATGATATACGGTGAATAGCGAGGTTTGTCGTTTGTAGTAGAATGAAAGGAGAACTGGCTCATTTGCAGCAATTGCTTATTTTTCAACTGAAATAGATACGCAGCAAAACACTTACAACGTCTTACGAAACATTAGAGAACACTTTTATGACACAAACTCATAAGAATTTACAACAAAAAATCTAATTTACATTATAGTTCACATGCAGATGACATTATAAAATATTTACTTTAAAAATTTAAAGCAATAAATATTTACAATAATAATAATAATAATAATCTCTTTGTGCATAATACTTGAAATGAAAATATGACCATCAAAACTTTTTGATGAAATGTTTCCCGAATAGAAACAAAAATTTCTGAAAAGCTCCTTACTGCGGAAAACATACACAGTTTATTAATATCTCTGTGATATGTGATGCGCTATCTAACGGTGTCCTTATCGACACCAGCGAAGCCTAGCAGCTAGACTCTGAACTACAGCATACCCGTGAACTACACCATACCCGTGAACTACAGCATACCCGTGAACTACACCATACCCGTGAACTACACCATACCCGTGAACTACAGCATACCCGTGAACTACACCATACCCGTGAACTACACCATACCCGTGAACTACACCATACCCGGAACTACACCATACCCGTGAACTACAGCATACCCGTGAACTACACCATACCCGTGAACTACACCATACCCGTGAACTACAGCATACCCGTGAACTACAGCATATCCGTGAACTACACCATACCCGTGAACTACACCATACCCGTGAACTACACCATACCCGTGAACTACAGCATACCCGTGAACTACAGCATATCCGTGAACTACACCATACCCGTGAACTACAGCATACCCGTGAACTACACCATACCCGTGAACTACACCATACCCGTGAACTACAGCATACCCGTGAACTACAGCATACCCGTGAACTACACCATACCCGTGAACTACAGCATACCCGTGAACTACACCATACCCGTGAACTACAGCATACCCGTGAACTACACCATACCCGTGAACTACAGCATACCCGTGAACTACACCATACCCGTGAACTACAGCATACCCGTGAACTACACCATACCCGTGAACTACACCATACCCGTGAACTACAGCATACCCGTGAACTACACCATACCCGTGAACTACAGCATACCCGTGAACTACACCATACCCGTGAACTACAGCATACCCGTGAACTACACCATACCCGTGAACTACAGCATACCCGTGAACTACACCATACCCGTGAACTACACCATACCCGTGAACTACAGCATACCCGTGAACTACAGCATATCCGTGAACTACACCATACCCGTGAACTACACCATACCCGTGAACTACAGCATACCCGTGAACTACAGCATACCCGTGAACTACAGCATACCCGTGAACTACACCATACCCGTGAACTACAGCATACCCGTGAACTACACCATACCCGTGAACTACAGCATACCCGTGAACTACACCATACCCGTGAACTACAGCATATCCGTGAACTACACCATACCCGTGAACTACACCATACCCGTGAACTACAGCATACCCGTGAACTACAGCGTACCCGTGAACTACAGCATACCCGTGAACTTGATTATTTATTATTTTCCCATTTACGAGTTGAATTTCGAAAAATTCCTTTCTTAATTAATGATGTCACCAAAACGGAGAACTTGCTGTTTAAAATAAAACCCCATTTATCGATTCTGATTAATTCTGGAGAAAGAAAGATGATTCGTCAAAAAAAAACACACACACATTTTTGAAGTGATTGCATTTGTTTATTGAGTACTGGTGCGACGAATATTTAAAAAGGACTCTCGAAAGAGAGAGCGAACAGTGAGGATTTAGAATTAAATAATTAATGTATTTATATTGAGAAGAGAAAGAAGTGAGAGTATATTATACATTATGGCGAAAACAGAAACATATTTTACTCGGAAATTTAGGAGACCGTGGACGGCAACCATTAACGGCTAAGAAAGGGATGTTATCCGCTCAACCCAGCACTGTCGGAGCTGCGCCAACTTAAGACCGTAAGACCTGAATAAAATAAAAAGAATAACGTTTGGGATTTTACATATGAAGAAGAACATTAACAGGCATTACCGCTTGTATTCAGTATATCATAACGTTCTTACCGAAGTTTACAGGTAAACATCCTGTCAAAAGAAAAAACCTGCAGTTCGCAACAGTAAAATGGTAGATGATGCAATTTTACAAAAATGACGGTTTCATCATATTCCAAACCATATCTCCGAGAGTTTGCTTCCAAACATCGTAGCTTCACGATGATGGTAGTGATTTTTGACCTGCATGGTTTGTTAACATTGTGTTCAATAGAATCGTCTATTATTGAAGACATATTTACTTAAATGGTGTGCAGAATCTACACCAGAGGACAATACCACCATTCGACTGAAATGATATGATCAAGCCACCCAAAATCGAAATTAAGACGTCGATACCGGCCTCTTAACCGTCTAAACCTTCAAGGCAGCAGGGGGAATGAAACAGCTGAAATAAGTTCACAGGTCATCAACGTGCCTCCTGTAAATTTTTAGGTGGTTTTACACCAATCTTAAACAAAACTTCACCATCTTTTCCGAAAATTTTGGGATCGGCTGCCTCGGATGAGTTCTACTCTTAGTTGTCATGGTCAAATTTGGAGCTACGGTTTTGCAACCGCATGACCTTACACACACCAAGCATTTTATACCTACTAACAACTAATTTTTTCACAAATTTCTGCAAAAAAAACAACTCATTTTTAATGTCAACACTTTTATATAATTAGTAAGTATATATGAAACTGTATCGCAACAGTTAAAACCGAGAAAACAGCACCTTGCTTAAAAATTTAATCAAATCACAAAAAATGTATTCTCCGAAATCGATTGTGCTCTCATGCTCAAATGCTTGAAATAACCAAGTTCTTTAACATTGTTGCCGAAATTTATTCTTCTACTAAAGATAGTTAAATCATATTAAATAGGAATCATAGGAAGAGAAACCGAATGTCAGTATGTAAATGTATCTCGGAGGTTAGTCAAAATTTAGCTCAGTGAATATCAGCAGATGAATGTCAAAACAATTGCCTACTCTCTTATTCTGCAATGACAGCATCTGTTGAATGATCGTATACTTCAGCTGTTCAATATTTCCCTCTTTGAAATGGAGTTTTGTACAGTGTGGTCAATTTTGAGATTTCCTCCTGCTATTAACCATTTGCAAGCTGATACATCTTACGCAAATATTCCTTTGTTTCGCTGAACTATAAACATTTCTTAGCAGACTGGAATTCCTTCCTATCCACTAATATTAGCTAAATTCTTCATGTGATATAATTTTTTCATTAACAGCGCAGACCTTACCGACGATTGGATTATTAAACTGGTTCACCTTAGTGTAAGTAAGGATTATGTGCGCGACTTACTCCGAGGCACCCAGCCCGATCGCCTCGTATTCGGAAGGACGCGGATTCAAATCCTCGTCCGGACACCCCGATTTCAGTTTTGTATCGACGAGGTGCAAAGCCATGATAAAACCTGACCAAAATTTCTTATTTTTGTTGCTTATGGCTCTACGGCTCGTAAACATCCAGGTCGTTAGAGGCGGTAAAGGAGTGGGGGGGGGGGACAAGGAACAGGAAAGAATTGAGCCATGGCATTTTGAAGGAACCATCGCCTTGAGTGAGTTAGGTGGGACCATGGGAAACACAAATCTGAATGGCCGGACGAGTAAATTTCTTTTATTTGTATATTTTAATATTACGATTTGTTGAGTCAGACAAAGACTATGCTTCCTTTACAGGACGTGTAAAGCAGTCATTGTTCAACGAATGTACTATGTTAGTGTAGAATAGATTGCTGAATCAAGTGATTGACACCACACTGTTCATTACAAGTCAGGGAACACCAAACAAACTTTTTGCCTCTCACATAGTGAATGACAACCGACATCGTCATGGAGTGCTTAAAGAATTAACGAAGCTGGTTAAAAACTTGTGGAAACTAATTTAAACCAGATCGTTAGTAAATGTTGATGAAGGTTACGATCGCCAACTGTGAGTTCATAGTTTGAGAGAGAGAATGGCACAATGGTTAGAACATTTGGAGGATGGCACGAATAATACTTCCCAGATAGATGGAAGAAATAAAAGAGTTAAGAAAGTGCCTAAGAGAAGAGAGGAGAGGGGGGGGGGGGGTGCCGGAACACCTCATGTAATTAATGGACGCCACCTAGAGAAACGGACGTGAATAGGAAGGCAGAGATACCAAGTGAAAACCTGCCTTAAATGTGATAATGATTATTATCTGCGGTCCTGAAAAGGACTCCGATGATATTACAGGTGTGAAATGCATTTACCAAGATATAGTGGCTTTCTACATGTAGATGTTTGCGACTCTACAATATAGCAACGGTACTTAATGATCATCAAAGCCTTGACGTTATAGGACGTGGTAACTGTATGTTATTATATCTTTTACCTCTAAACAAGACTGAATTTGATTTGCGAAGTCATGTTGTGTCTGTTTACTAGGTTTCTCCGAGATGTTTCATCAGTCATCTAATATTGAGAGATTTGGTGGCTCATTGTAGACTTGGTTTGGCATCCCGGTTTCGGCTTGGATTTCAGAGAAGCTCAACCTTACCTTCACCTCTAGAAAAGCTGACTTTGTGTGAAGTACACTACAATATTTCTGCGATTTTAACTCACGTAAAACGGTTGGTTCCTTTTAGCCGGTAGGTTTTTTTTTTAAAAAATTTAATCTGCTTTACGTCTTTCTAACAGCGAGGTCTTTAGAGACGGAAAAGGATGGGGGGGGGGGGCAAGGAATGGGAAGGAATTCGGCCATGGCCTTTTGAAGTAAGCATCCCAGCATTTGCCTGGAGTGATTTGGTAAACCATGGAAAACCCAAATCTGGATGCCCGGACGGGGATTCGAACCGCCGTCCTCCCGAATAGCTGGTAGGAATGGTAGATCACGACAGAGGTGGAATGCTCTGTCGGTTGAATCTGCATCTATAAGATAGTTGAACAGATTGCTAATAATTCTGTACGTGTTACTTTTTTCTATGGTATTTACTTCACCTTAGTTGACTGGGTATTTTCCGTCCGTTGAGGATAACCGGCTCTCCCGTTAGCTTCACCCTTGACGTCATGCATCAGAGTACTTCACTTTCAGACATTCTGACTGTGACGGTGGCCCAGCCACTATCACTGTGCCCTTGTGTATTGAACCCATGTGTGCACAGCAGGGAGATACATAATGAAGCAGCCGCAGTCGACGTGACATGTCTGTCGCAGGTTCCAGTGTCACAGAGTTTGAATTAAAACTCATGTTGGAAGAGTTCTCCATGCAGCCAATTTACTTATGAACACATCAGCTGTCACGTAATGTCAAAGCACTGCAATCATTAGTGATTTACTGAAAATGATGGCCTCTGGATACGAGTTGTCTCCGTATTTTTTATTTATTACTCGCTGTTACCAGCGACTTCGTTTGCATTGACTTTGAATTTTGTTGCTAGAATTGGATACAGAAAGATGTATCTCACGTAAAAGGTGTCTCAAAAAGCTGGGAGTTTGGTTAATATGATGGGAAAACCATCACTATACCATTCTACAATTGGACCTGTCTCATGAATAGATCTAATTTACAACTTGTTTAAACTGTGCGAGACCACCTACCACAGTCCTCCAACAGATTTTTGTTTGTTGTTTAAAATTATGTCCCTTTCTGGGTACATCTTATGTCAATACCGTTTTTTACATGACGTTTTTGGTTTCGCAATCCTTTGCTGAGATATATTGGGTTGGAACCCGGTAAGCTAGCTACATATAAACACAGCGCAAATCCATATGAATACTATATAATAAGTTGTGTCTGTACATGAACAGATCATACACAAACCGATTGCGAGAGAAACAAGCATGAGCGATCGGCATAACATTACAGAGACTTACCTACGCTTTCTATCTTTCTGTCACCGTAAGGTTAGTTTTCAAAGTTTCATGGCAAAATACATTATTTATAACGAAATAAGTATCCCATGTCCTTCTTAATAATACATAGTAATTCCTCGCCAAATTTCACAAAGATCTGTTTACCCGTTTAGACGCGAAAACGTAACAAACAGGCAGAGAGACAGAGCTACTTTCTCATATATAATATTAGTCCTTATATTAAACCAATAGTTTTCAGTAGCGGGAGTTCCCTGAATCATTATTAAAGTCTCTACACTTCATATCAATACCTGTAAGTAACATAAAACTTCAATTTCTTTGGGCCTTCTAAAGAAGATAGGCTTTGAAGATGAGGAGAGCATAATTCATGTTGTAGAAACATGGCTGGGATTACAGGACGAGACTTGTTACCGGCAGGTCATACATGCAATTGCACGTGTATTTTTATCTGATTGGACTTAACGGCTCGTTGAAGTCGAGGTCATTAGAAGATCGGGAAGAAATTCGTCCATGGCTTTTTGATGGAACCAACCCAGCATCCACCTGAGATTTTTTCCGGGACACCATTACAAGCCGAAATCAGGCTGGCCGTACCCAGAATCGAACCTGCGAATGCCAGACCTAAATGTTAATTACTGACCTGCCAACAAGACTACTAAATGAGGGATACACTACGTAGAAAAAATGTTGGTATTAAAGAGCCTTAAGTTGTCGCTACAATTCAAGTATTTGGTTGAAAAATGTATTTGAAAAAATCCCGTCAATACGTTCTGAATAAGCTTCCTATTTTTATGAATTCACAGTTAGCAATATTTTGCTGCTTACACTTAATACACAAATGGGATTGCTCTTCTGTATTTATCACGCGCATTCTTTCGTGCTCCTGACGTTTTAGTGTAATGTTCCTATCATATAGACGTATTATTTCTAAATTATTTTTTTCTCCCTTCGTACTTAACCAAAATCTATAAATGAGGTTTCATTTTAAAAAGTAAGTTCGCCGCTCTGGTGACATCATTAGTTAAGAAAGGAACTTGTCGAAATTCAACGCGCAAATAGCAAAATTATGAACAATCAAGGTCGCTGGTATGCGATAGTTCAGAGTAAAGCTGCTATGCTTCGCTGGCGTCAGTAAAAAGCAATCGTATTATCGCTAGATAGCAGCACCATCACACAGATATTGATAAAGTGTGAGTTTTTTCTAGAGTAAAAAGCTTTTCGGATATTTTTGTTTCTTTTGGGGTAACATTTCATCATTTTTAATTCTTTCGTAAGACGCTCGATGTGTTTTGATACGTATCCGTTTAAGTTGGCAAATAAACAATTGCTTTTATCTTACCATAAACCACCAACATCACTATTCATCGTATATCATTCGCGAAATTTTTGCACAGGTCACCTAGTCATAATGAATTATTTAATCTCATTAAGGGATAACCCAGTCGCATACGTGGATAGAGATACACTCCATGGCACCTCGTCGGGAAAAGTAACTCCCCAAACGTGTATAGTGCGAGTATTACTGCAAGTCAATGTGAATGCGTTCGGTTAGTTTGTTTTTTGTGTGTAGCTAAGCGTAGTAGGCGTTGACAAGTTGTTTTATTTTTTATTTTTTACTTACTCGCCGACACAGAAGTCCTTAGAGTAGTGAGAGGATGGAAGCAAGGAACTGGAAGTAATTCTAACATGGCCTCTTGAAGGAACTGTTCCGGCATTCACCTGGAGAGATTTCAGGACGACTGAAGGATATTCGAACCAGTTTCCTCCCATATGCTTCTGTTAGAAAGTTACCAGTTTGCCGATTTCGTAGGCATTATTGAAGATACCTGAAGTTAATTTTTTTACGTTATCAATCTCTTGACTAGTTTGATGCAAACCTCAAACGCCACTTTCTATCTTGTAGTAATCTCTTGAGCTCAACAAACAATACTATTTGTGAAAATTGCATCACCCAGAAGGAATAATGTGTAAAGACCGAAGAAAGGAAAGAAACAAGTTAACAAAACCGAGCGTGGTGGTGTAACGGTTAGCGTTCTGGCCTCGCATTCGGGAGGACGGCGGTTCGAATCCCCGTCTGGGCATTCAGATTTGGGTTTTCCATGGTTTCCGAAATCACTCCAGACAAATTCCGGGATGCTTCCTTTAAAATGTCATGGTCGAATTCCTTCCCATTCCTTGCCCCCCATCCTTTCCCGTCTCTGAAGACCTCGCTGTTAAGAAACATTAAGCAGTTAAAAAAAAAAGTTAACCAATCCCGCAAATCATAAAACGTGGCCCACCATTTCGTTTCTTCTTTCTGTGAGACACTTCCACAAACACCTTTCAACGCCAAAAATACATTCATTTCCTATTATATCCGTCCTCTTAATTATGAGCATACGCTTCACTTTTCATTTTTTCTGGTGTTCTTAAGGTCCAAAAAAACCTTCCATAAAGTGCTATACTCCATTCATACAGTTTTAGAAACTTCTTTCTGACTCCTAAGTCATTCTTTGAAACTGATTGTCTTTTTCAAGAAGACTTGTTTTGCTAGTGCTATTTTGCTTTCAACGACGTTCCTGTATCGGTCATCAACTGTAATTTTACTTCTAAAAATGTGTTAAATAGTTTAATTAGGTAATATTAAGTAAAGGAACGATTTTAAGTTATTTCACAGTTTGGTTTTAGGTGATATACACTTACTGACAAAAATAAGTTAATCACCCAGGAACATTGGTCTTAATGAAACGATGCTTCATGAAGTTAACGACTATGTGACTTTATTTCACTGACTATAGTATCAAATGAAATGAATATCAGAATTAACATAACGGGCACGTAGCTGTTTTCATCTCGAAATGATGAAACCTTGATATCTGTGGAAGAGAGGCGCATCGTCTCCTACGGCAAGTCACCTAGGGTCGGAGTTGACATCACAGATGATCCAACACATGTTCGGTTATGGCAATCCATAGACACGTCCATGTTGTTCTGTTGAAATACTGAACCAGGATTCCAGGGCCAACATAAGCCTGTTTTTCTCACCCATTTCTCTCCAGGCATGGACTCGCTAAACCAGATTAATAATAACAATTGATAAAATTGCGATGGAGTGCACGCTCCGATGGCAATCTCCCTACACATCCATCTTTCTCCTTTCCTCTTCAACCTACTTTTGCCCTCTCCTAATTTTTATTTTAAATCTTTAACTGTTTCTTGTAAATAATTCATCACTTCTCTTGGCAATTTCTTCCAGTCCCTTACACCCTTTCCTACGAAAGAAAATTTTCCCACACCCTTATGCCTAAAATCAAGTGCCAACTTTTGGTCATGGTCAACCTCACCATTACAAGCACCTCTCTTAATTTTCCCATCAATATCTTTCCATGCTTCATCACCCTCCTTCAATCCTCCAATGAATCCCACTCCACCTCCTTTATCATATTAGTTACTGATTGTGTTATGCGGTAATTTCCAAAGACAAATCTGGGAACCCTCCTCTGCACCCCCTCCAACTCTTGTATTTGATAACCAAAATGTGGGTCCCAAACTACACCACCATATTCCAGCAGTGGTCTGACCAAAGTTTTGTACCCCAATTCCCTTTCTTCTCTAGTGCATCCCCTCATTACTCTTTCCAAGAGGTGAAGGATTTTCAAGCATTTCCCTACTACCTGTCCAATGTGTCCTGTCTGTCCAGCCTTTCTGCTATCAAATGTTATGCCAAGGTATTTACACTTCGAGTCTTCAATAAGTAGCTCCTTCCCCACTTTATAATCATAATCAACCTTTAGCTTTTTATCTGTGTACCTAATAAGCTGGCTCTTCTTTGCATTTCTCTTCATCCCATGTTGACTCACCCAGCTATCCTATCTAGATCACCCTGCAGCTCTTTACAGTCTTTTATTATTTTTATCCTTTTATATAACATTACGTCATCTGCAAACACTTAACTTCTGACAGGTAACCATTAACACAATCATTCATTAAAATAACGAATAACAATGGTCCCAAAACACTACCCTGTGAGACTCCCATGTTCAATCCTACTTCTTTGGGTACCGCATTTCCTACCCTAACTTTTTGCTTTCTAAATTTTAGGAATTCTTCTACTCAACAAATCACCTTTTTATCACCTACAATAGTTTTTACCTTATTTAGCACCATTTTATGGCTCACTCTGTCAAAGGCCTTTGAAAGATCTAGTGTTACACTATCACCTTGATCTCCACCGTCAATTTCATCAGAAATATCTTGCATATAGCCTACTAACTGAGATTCACATGAATATCCTTGTCTAAAGCCATGTTGCCGACTTGAAAACCATTTACGTTCGTCACAGACACTTCTAATATGGTTGCATATTAATCTCTCAATTAATTTACCTACCACTGATGTCAAGCTGATTGTCCTATTCTTTTCGACGCTGTTTGTCACCCCTCCGTTATGGATCGGTACTACTATCGCACTTTCCCAGTCATTTGGTAAACAACAAATACCCAGACTCAATTTAAATAATATTTCAAGGTAAGGTACAATGTCCCGTCCTAGTATCTTTAAGACATCTGTAGTAATATTATTAACACCGGCTCCTTTATGATTTTTTAGATTCCTTCAAGATATCATCATATTTAATTTCAGATTTTGTAATCTGCTCACCACCAACTGTGCGGATAGGCTCGTTTTATGATATAACCCCAGAATGATTGTCCCAAATGGTCTCACTGAACCAGTTACTTAATAACTCTGCCTTTTTAAAATAAACTCATCCTTAGCCAGTTTATTTGACATTATTAATTCACTGGTTAGTTGTTTCAAGACTTCCCTACTGCCTTCCTAACTCTGTTATGTTCTCGTCTAACCAATCTCTTTAACCTCCTCACCTCCCTGTTATAGTATGAAAGTTCTGTACTTCTCTTTATTCTTTGTTTTGGAATAAACATTTCTTCAGCCTTTTTTTTTATTAATTGCTTGAACTCTTCCCACTTTGTCCCCACTGAACTTGTGTCATTCTTCCATTTAATAAAATTGACCCTGAAATATATTTTCAGTTTCATAAATTTGTGCCTTTTTATAATTGTATCTATTTCCCCCTTCAATTCTGGCCACTGGTTTCCTAAATCCCCTTTTATCCATCAGAACTGCATTGTGATAACTTATTCCTTCAGTTACTTGACACCCGATTAGGTTATCATCCGGCTTTATTAGGAAGATATCCAACATGTTTGGTCCCCTTGTTTTTTGCTTAACCACCTGCGCAAAGCCTCCTTTCCTTACTAAGGTAGTTACAAATCTCTCTTCCTTTGTGTTATTAATCTTATTTCCTACTTCTGAAATCTGAATATGAATTTAGTTTCTCTCCAAGAGTCTCATCTTTATCATTCATTTTTCCACTACGGTATGCAGCCAACACACTGATTTTTTTCTTTTTTATTTTCCCAGGTCTACCCCAAGTAACTCATGGTCATGATCTCTGAACAATAGTGAATTGAGTAGTCTTTGCTAACCAGCATGAATACCCCTCCCCCAGTTGCTCCTCTATCTCTGCGGTACACTCTGTAACCATCGGGAAAAAACCTCATTGTCTAGTACTCCTTTTAACCAGGACTCTACCCCTATAACTACTTGAGGTTCGTGTATCTCTATTAGGTGTGCAAACTCCATTACTTTGTTCATTGTACTTCTACAATCACTGGCTATGTGATATTTTCAGCACTAACATTCGCCTTCCCACCTCTGTTTTGTTTCAAAAGTTTCTTCTATTTCTTTACTATTAGTGATTTTTCTGACTATGGTTCTACACTCAGTATCCCTATGATTACCTATTTTTACCCCCTCACCAGGCGCCCTTAATCTAAAAAAGGCACACTACTTTCACGGATCTTTTCCTGATATGCGTCGAAATCTCCCAACTAACCTTCCAAGCACATCCCGTGTCACATTTAGCAGGCCACCTAAACTAAGAAATATAGTCGTTTACGAATACCTACCCTCTAATGCTCCTAAGCCACCCTACGGTTCCTTCCCTTGGAACAGGCCTCGTTGCAAAATGTGCAGTATGCATCCACCTACCGCAAACTAATATAACCCTACCTCTGTCGAAACCTAGCCCATCACAGACCATGCCAACTATATTACTCACCATAACATACACCAGCTCACATTCCTCCATTGCCAAAGTTCTCACATCGTCCTCGCCTCGAACGCATTATCCATCAGAAAGAAAGGCCACAGACGGACAGTTAACTGCCAAAATCCAGACATCCCTGTTGCTCTCCATTCCAGCGCTCACAAAATGTGACTTTAATAACATTTTCACAGTCAGAGCCATTAGAGTTCTTCTTGATACCACTTCTCAATCTGAACTGTGCAGATGGGATTTGGCCTGCCAACACATTCTGGAGACCAGACACCCACCCGGACTCTCAATCTCAGATAACACCTGTCTCCTTCACCCTGTTATACCCATCACTTGCAGTATAAAAAAAATACACATATATATAATCATTATTTTAATTTTTATTATTATTTTTGTCATAATCATTTTACATGTCCCCTTTTTTACTTTTATTAATTTATTTTCCACAATTAACATTTCCGATGATATTATCTTTGCTTCTCCCACCAGCCGCAATGGTAAATTCCATCATTCAAGCGGCTGTGCCGACCCGAGCTCTGTCACGTGGCTTTATTTATTTATTATTATTTATTTATTTATTTATTTATTTTGGAAAAAGGGTTGTGTTTGAGGTTTATATTTTTAGTTGGTGCTACCCTCCTCCATTCAACTTTGGTGAGTGGTGGGTATAATTTATCTTTCCTTTCCATATATCTGTCTCAGAAGGGCATGACATGCGAATGTAGGTTGTCACTAAAGTAGCTCTGTACCATAGGGATCGCCCGAATTACTACCAGACTCGACAGTTATCTCCGTATATTGGATAGTGTCAACCATGCAGGAATTCGGCTCACCGCGGATGCATACCGCACCATCCCGATACCCAGCATATGTGCTGAGTCTGGTGAGCCGCCGCTTACCGTCCGCCGATGCCTCCTCATGGTGCGACACTACCTGCACGTTGCCATAACACCTGGCACTCCCGTGTACGACATAGTTATACATCCGAATTACGAGCAGCTTTATACCAATCTCCATAGAGCGACTAAACCGCTCAGCCTCCGTACAAAGGCCATTTTAGAAGAATGTGGATTTCAGCTGCCCCTTTTTATCACCAGGGTTGGAGTAAACTCGTCCCTGGCTTTTAGAGAAGTCCAGAACAATTTTAGAACTGTCCCGGTATAACAAATCGATTACAGCCGACAGTGTTTTTATTAATGTTTTTGCAGATATTTTAAATCAGCATCACAGCTTTACCCCGGTATACACGGATGCGTCTAAGCAGGCTAACGAAGTTGGCAGCTCTGTAGTGTTCCCTCGAGCGACTTACAAATACAAGTTGGATAGCAGGTGCAGCGTTTACACTGCCGAGTGCCGAGTGCTACGCCATGCTTAAGTCGCTCTAGCATATGAAAGTAATGCGTGATAAGAGGGCTCATCATATGCTGTGATTCCCTCAGCGGTATTCAGGCCTTAGGAAACATGTACCCAAGAGACCGCCTAGTCCAGGACGTCCAGGACGTCCCCTTTCCCTCCAATCGCACGGAAAGGAGGTTTTATCCTGCTGGGTACCGGCCATGTGGGAATCATGGGGAACCGGGACAGCTGATGTAGCTGCCAAGCTAGCCTGCTACAAGGTCAAAACTGACTTTCCGGTCCCAAAGTCAGGCCTTGCCTAGGCTGCGAGAAGAGCTGTTCTTTATGTTTGGTAGAGGCAGTGGCTGGAGGTAGAGCATAATAAGCTCTGGCTGGTCAAACCGACCGTTCAGCCGTGGAGCAGCTCCTTCCAGTGGGCGTGGGGTGATGAGGTTCTCCTTGCTCGCCTTTGTCCTCTGACTCATGGTTTCCTTCTCCGCCGAGGGGATCCTCCGGAATGTAATGCTTGTGGCGTACCTATGACGGTACGCCACATTTTAACTGACTGTGTGATATTTTTAGATTTAAGGGCAGACGTTGGCTTAGCTAACGATCTGTCCCTTATTTTAAACGATGGACAGTGACAACGTGGCTAAGGTTTTAAAGTTTTGTAGCTTGGCCGGTCTTGCCCAAAAATTTTGGGCAGATCGGCCTAGGTTTTTGATTGGATTGGTGGCATTTTACAACCACCAATCCAAGTGCCGTTCTTAGTTGTGACCTTTTTTATATGGCTGGTCCTTTTACAGCCAGCCTTTATTTCGTTGTTTTAAACTGGTTGGCCCTTTTACAGCCAACCAGTCAATGTATGCATTTTTATCCTTTATGGCCCGTCTACAGCCATAATTTCAGTTTTATATTTTATTTTGCCGTCTACGTGCCCAACCTCTATACGGTCGACCATGCAGACGGTATTTCAATCAGTATTTTATTGTGCTGTCTCCTTTACAGTCGGCCACACGGATGGCAATTGAGATTTTTGCCACGTTGTCACTCCAGGTATTAGTTAGGGCGCTAATAACGTCAATGTTGACGCGCCCTAAAGCCCGAAACACAACAACAACAACTTTTAGGACATAAAAACATTTATCCAGTATTTATTTATCTTATGGCCATGCACAAAATCAATAATACAATGTAACATTAAATTATAATTAAAATTCAAACATGGTGCAGCCAATCTAGGGCTTCATTTGAAATATTAATAAAGTCTATTGGTGATCCCCTGAAGGCACGAAGTGGGCAATCAAAGGTCACGTGATGGATGGTTTGTGTTTCCTCACCATAGTCGCAGTTTGGCGAATCTCTTATTCCCCTTGTGTACAGAGCTGAAGCAGATCTGCCATGACCAGACCTAACTCTCTTCAGAGCTGCCCAGGTCTTGCGAGGAAGATCGAGACCCTTTAGTGCCTGTTTAATGTAAAACAGGGAGTGCCATTCTGGTGGATCTGAGGCTATCCAATCCAATCTCCATGCCTCTCTCCCATTAAAATTATAAGATATAAGCTGTTGAGCAGTTTTTAGGCTTGGACTTCTTGATTTAAGTTTCTGAAATTGATTGTCCATGTCGTCGTGGATGGGCAGATCCAAGTTATGACAGATCTTATTATATTGGTTAATTAGGCGATTGTGTCGTCTTATCATCGGCGGTTCGATGTTACTCAAAACGGGTAGCCAGTACAGTCTTGATAAATCCATTAATTATCCGCATTGTCTGGTTCAAAACTGTGTCGATCTTTTTGACGTGGGTGCTATTTATCCAGACAGATGAGCAGTACTCATCTGCAGAATACACAAGGCTCAGTGCTGATGTGCGAAGTGTGGAGGCGGATGCTCTCCAAGAGGTGCCAGTTAACTTCTGCAGAATATTATTTCTGGTTCTTAGTTTTGCTGCAAGGTTGTTTAGATGTTTATTGTACGACAAAGTGCGATCCATTACGACTCCCAAATACTTGGGGAAGGGGTTGTGTCGGAGGAGAGTGGCATCAAGAAGAACATCAAGCGAGAGATCCAGTATTGATGATTACTTACAAAAGTTTCTACAATCATAGAAGTACTGTTTCCAATATACTCTGTAGTTTTATTCCGTCTCTAACTCGCATGTGGTGCAAAGCTGTTGGGGGAAACGCATTGATTCTAAACTCCAGTTCATGTGAACTTCAGTTTGTGTTTACTTTGAGTTGTCATACCGCTAACATCCGTCCTTCCGGAACAAAATAAATAGATAATGTGAGATAAATTTCAAATTAAAGCCGCTAGGCGTAAGAAATAATTCCCCTGACTGGTAGGAGGACAGCTTGGCTAAAAAGGAACAACTGTTGAAAAGAAAAAAGATATCCATCGTCTAGCGTGATTAACAGCGAGGGAGGGAATGCTGGTGCAATAAACTCTTACGTTGGTCATATGCAGTGGCGGATCCAAGGGGGGGGCGTCTTGGGGGTCATGACCCCCCCCCCCCTCTGGGCTCGGCCTCTGATAATTAAATAAGATTACTTTGAATAATGGATGGCCAGATCTCCCAAAAACATACACGACAGTCACAATGCGACTGTATGCTGTTTATAATATTATGTTGTATCCGATCGGTCATTGTGAACTGAATATTGTGCACGCAATTGCAACTTTTGATTTTGCCGCGTCGCGCAGCGCGACATACTTGATACTATTCGTTCGCGGATCGCGGCTGAGCGTCCGATGTTCTGTGACGTCACAGCCGCGTAGCTCCGACCGCTTCTCGCCACTAAACTGTTTTGTATTTACATAAATATTGTCATTTTTGCTTAGTTATGCAAGGGTGTTTTTTACTACAGGATGCAGCGAAAAATGTGATTGTGTTGGTGTGTCGAAACGTAATGCATGTAGTGGTTTATTTAGAAAGATAGATTCATTCTTTTACGAAGAAACCTAGGTTTGAGATTGATAAACATCCAAAACATTTACCTATACTGGGCAATAATGCATATCATAATATGTGTGCTGCCGATGCTTCAACAACTACCTTAACCTTAGATGAAGAAGAAAATATTACTCCTGCTGAAGCTGTTCTATGCTTGCCGATTTCGTGTACGTCGACTTCCAGTTCTAATCAGTTAAAAAGTTTGCTTTCTAAATCGAAATTTTCCTCAGATATTCGATGGTTTGTAAGAAAATACCTAGACGTTTCAACAAGAGCTATATTGATCAACAAACATTAGTTGCCTTCTCAAATTTATATTTTCCCATACTGTGTTGTAATAAATATATATATATATTAGAAGTCACACATTGACAAGTTTCACTTTACAGAAAATATTATGTTTTATTTACAGTAACGCCCTTGAGTTGCCACACAGTCAAAAACACCTCTAAAACGATTCATAAAAGAACCATTAATAGCTTTCGATGATTTTCTTGGTAAAAATGGTGTGTTGCTAATTCACCAGCGAAATAAATACCACGAAATAGCTGTCGAAGCTGGAAAAAGCTTTTTAACAGCATTTCACAAAACTGAAAACCAAATTTAGCAGTCAAAAAATGACAAATGAAAATAAAGTAAAGCTTACGACCAATTGCCAAAACGATATTTTTTTGTGTTCATCAAGATATATCGTTACGTGGTCATCGCGATGAGGACAAATTTTTCGATAAAGTAGCAAGTAACAACACTACGGTAGTTGATGAAGGAAGCACTTTTAAAATTCCGTGTAGAATCTCGTGACATAGCATAGCAGCATCATTTAAAGACTTCTAAGTCTAATGCAACATACATCAACAAAATTATTTGATTGATGTTTGCAATGAAATCACTTAGGAAAGTATTTTACTGAATGTGAATGTAACTAAATACTTTTATATTTTATTCGATGAAACAACAAACATAACACATATCTCACAGCTCGGCCTTTCATTTAAATACATACACAATGGTATAATAAAGGAAGTTTTGTGACTTTCTGTGATGCTTACGATACGCCTACATTTGATGATAACGATAGGCGATATGGAGCTTGCGAAAATAGTTGCAAATTTTGATATGCTGTACAAGCAACAGTCCTGTCCTTAATAACATGTTATCTATGTCATCCAGCCATTTCTTGCTGTTAGTAAATAGGTCACAATGAAATTACGAATTCATCCGCTAAAAGGAATTAATTTTTTTTAAAAGAATTTGGAGCTACAATGCAAGGTATCTGCGAGACGCGTTGGGTTGAGAGGCATAATGGCCGTCTAAAATTTCATGAGACAGTGAAAATTTGTAGCGCTCTGGAAAAGATTTCTACATGGCAAGACAATGAAAATGCTAATGACGCGCGTTGCTTACTGCAAACGTTGTTCAATTCAGACTATCTGCTTGAGCGGGGTTTTAGGTAGGTACCTAAATATTTTATTTATTACCTTATGTATGTACTAATGCATGAAAGCAAAAATTTAATAACTTACTAGCAGTTACCCACGACTTCGTATGTATGGAAGTGTCTTATAGTGTAAGAGTTTTCTTTAACAATAATTACAGTAATAATAAAAATACGGCAATAATGAAAATTTATTTACGTCCTAAATAAAAAAGCAATTCCATATATTTATCCTCCAAAAAAGTCAAATTATTTTCTTTTTCGATATTGGTTTAATTTTGACGATATATTGATTACACCAATTACTTCTGCTTTAATATAAGAATTTGTGTGGATTAAAACTAATCTTACGTGTTATCACTTAAGATCGTCAGGACTTATTTTTAATTTCCTAAGCGTTCTCTGACGCTATATTACTGATTTCCGCCGCAAGGTTTTTTTTTTTTTTTTTTTTTTTTTTTTTTTTTTTTTTTTTTTTTTTTTTTTTATAGTATTTACGTCTCTCAACAACGAGGTCTTTAGAGACGGGAAAGGATGGGGGGCAAGGATGGGGGCAAGGAATGGGAAGGAATTCGGCCATGGCCTTTTGAAGGAAGCATCCCGGCATTTGCCTGGAGTGATTTGGGAAACCATGGAAAACCCAAATCTGGATGCCCGGACGGGGATCGAACCGCCGTCCTCCCGAATGCGAGGCGAGAACGCTATCCGTTACACCGCCACGCTCGGTCCCGCCGCAAGTAATTAGTTCTAACCGATCAACTTTCGATCACAATACAGAGAATGTATTGATGCACGTGTGAGAGATATTTCTGAGAACGTTTCAGCAATTGGAGGGAATGCACAAGTACAGTAGAGTCAAGGTGGGAAGAGTTCAAGGAAATAATAAGAAAGGGGAAAGAAATATTTATACCGGAACAAAAAATAAAGTAGAGAACCAGTGTACTGTAATAGGGAGGTGAGGGTGTTAAAGAGGTTGGTAAGAAGAGAATATAACAGAGTTAAGGGGAACCAGGGTAGTAGTGAATATTTAAAAACAACTAAACAAGTACATGATAACAGCTAATAAGGTGACTAAAGATGGGTTTATGAAGAGTATTATCAGAGCAGTGGGACCATTGACTGATGCATCAAGAAATTTCTATGGCTATGGTAGAAAACAGACGGGAAGGGAGGGTGTTGAGACGCTTATAGATAAGGATGGAGAAGAAGTCACTGAAGATTTTAAAAAGGCAGAGATTATAAGTAACTGGTTTAGTGAACCATTATGGACAGTGAATCAGGAACGGGAGGGGGGTGGGTAGGAAATCGGATAACGAGCTTAACAACACAATTAGAAATGAGCAGACTAACAAATTTGAATTTCATCCTGAGAATATCATGGAGGAACTAAGAAGGCTGAGAAAATTTTAAGGGGCTGGTGTAGATAATATTACAACAGATATCTTAAAGATAGCCCGATGTGGCATTGTACCTTAACTAGAAATATTTAAATTGAGTCTGGATCCTTTATGCATACCAGAGGACTGAAAAAGTGCGATAGTAGCGCTGGTACATAAAGGAGGAGTAAGTAATAGAGTCGAAAATTATGGGTAAATTAGTTTGAGATCAGTGGTAGGTAAATTAATGGAGAAATATATGTGAGGAATGTAAGTGGTCTTCAAGTACCCTTTAGGCAAGATTATTCATGTGAAACTTGGTTGGTGGTATATATGCAAGATATTTCGGATGAAATGGACAAGGGAGGCCAAATTGACAGTGTAGCACTAGATCTTTCAAAGACTTTTGACAGAGTGAGCAAGAAAATGATAGTAAATAAGGTAAAAACTACTGGAATGGATGAGAAAGTGAATGGTGGGTAGAAGAATTTTTAAAAGGTAGAAAACAAAAAGTTAGCTTAGGAAATGCAGCATCAAAAGAAGTGGAAGTAAAAATGAAAGTGCCACAGGGTAATGTATTGGAACCATTGCTATTCATTATTCTGATGAATAATTGTGTTGGTTTACTACCAGAATGTCTGCGGATGACATAATGCTATATAAAAGGATAAAAACGGAAGAGGACTGCGAACAGCTGCAGGGTGATCTGGACAGGATACCTAGTTAGGTTGGTAAACATGAGATGAAGATAAATGCAATGAAGATATAGCTTATTAGATACACAGATAAAAAACTAAAGGTTGATTATGATTATAAGGTGGGGAAAGAATTGCTTGTTAAAGACTTGAAATGTAAATATCTTAGAATTACATTTGATAACAAGCTTAACTGGGCAGGACACATTGGACAGGCAGTAGGAAAAGGTTTCAAAATTCTGTACTTGTTGGAGGGAGTGATGAGGAGATGTCTGAGAGAAGTGAAGGAAGTGGGTTACAAAACTTTGGTCAGACCATTGCTTGAATATGGTAGTGTAGTATGGGACCCACAGGGGTTGGAGAGGGTGCAAAAAAGGGCTGCTAGATTTGTTTCTGTAAATTATTGCAGAATGCTGTCAGTATGATAAAAGAGCTGGAATGGGATTCATTGCAAGACAGGAGGAGGGTGAAGAGGGTTATGGGAGTCTACAAGGCGTATACTGGTGATGAGGCATTGAAAGATATTGGCATAAGAATTAAAAGTAATGCATGTATGGGAAAAGATAACCGTGACTACAAGCTGACACTCGATTTCAGGCACAAAGGTGTAGGAAGATTCTGTTTTTAGGTAAGAGTGTCAGGGATTGGAATAAGTTACCAAGAGAAATGATAAATAACTTCCCAAAAAAGTTGAAAGAATTTAAAGTTGAAATTTGTAGAGGGCAAATGTAGGTGGGTGCATGAAAAGACTAAGAAGGGTGCGTAGGGAAATTGCTACCAGAGCGTGCACTCCATTGCAATCAAAATTAAATTAAATTAAGCTCCTTTGATTTTCGAACGGCAGTATTACTGGAAGTTGTGGTTACTTTGAAATGTAGCCTGGACAGAATAACTGCTGCCACGTTTTGTTAATGTATAAGTCACGATGGATTTATTTCTGTAATTCGCGCGATGTAGCATAAGAGTTTAGGATTCCTAGTTGATTTTTTTTAATTTCAGAGGTTCCTTATTGCTTTCGTCAAATAGTACGTAAGTAATTCGAACTTTATGACGATTTAAACTACAATCTAAAATGTACATTACAAAATCAAAGTTATGAATGTTACTTAATAACAACTGCGACTGCAACTGCGAAAAATAAATTCCCTGGTCACTGTATTCAAACCTTCCTTTCTGTCGGGCTTCGTATCTAGCTGACATGTAATCACCGTTTTACTTTTTGCCGTAAGAGCAAAATTTCCTACTCCGGAGCTATTAGTTTATCAGTTGCAATAATTTTCACGCTTTTAAAAGAATAGCATCATTGAATATGTAATAATGTTCTTGCTCTGATCTCTGACAAGCAATGAGTAAATGTGACAGTACTGGCTAGGAAGTTGAAGGTTTTTAATGCTGGTAAAATGCGAATTAATAATGACTTTTCCCAAACTAACTATTCATTTTAAGATTCTTTTTACGTTTAAGATTTT
The DNA here is from genome assembly GCA_031002005.1 of Vandiemenella viatica. Classification (NCBI taxonomy): domain Eukaryota; kingdom Metazoa; phylum Arthropoda; class Insecta; order Orthoptera; family Morabidae; genus Vandiemenella; species Vandiemenella viatica. The sequence continues at coordinate 280,096,484 of CM061921.1, forward strand.
TACCACGTTTGATTCACGTATTATGTTTATTTTAGTATACAAAACTGAGAACTAAATAATCGAAGTGAAAAAATAAAACAGAATCTAAGCATGATCGTAGTGTGATCTTTTGTCAGTGTTTATTGAATGCTCATATCCAATACAGAGTGATCTGCGCGCTTATTTCTCCTTCTAGAAATAGTTATAATTTCATTCTCCGTTCCTCAGTACATACAAGTCGCAAGCTGAATTCGCAGATTTTAATCTGAAACATAAGCGCTTAATATTTGAAAGTGCCATCTTAATTGCTGAAGAATTTTTTGCGTGATGCCATTTCAAAACATCAGGCACACGCAGGTTTCTCACAGATTTATAATAGTATACATAGATTTTATTAATTACTCAGTTAGTTAGAAATATACCTTATTTTATTTTTCAGGTATATACTTGTACAACTATATCCTTAAGCAGAGTATTGCAGACGAACTCAATTGTCTTAAAAAACGTTCTACTGACGCAATAAATGATGCAATGAGTGTTCTGTGATACAAAATGGAACAAATGTTTTGAAGATTCAAAAGAATTTGCCGAGAAATTTGTGATGGAAATTTAATGCCACAGAACAGTGCCGATATAAATGCATAGAGCCAATAACCTACCTGTTTAATCAGCTGAAGAGTATTTCGGTAGGGCTGTATACATCATACTTCTAGATTCTATAATAAATGATCCACAAGACCATTTGTCTCCTGAAATACTTTATTTCAACTAGTCGTTTTTGTTCCGAAAGTCAATTATACTAATGAAGACGTTGAAACAATTAAGCAACTCGCATTCGATTATAAGCAGGTAATAGACAACACTGCATTATCAGTCATTATAAGCGAATATTGGCTGTGGATAGTAAAATGGCAACTGAATCAAAACATTCCGCAAGTCGATTTCAAATCTAATATAAAAATGTCATGCTAAAATATATCCCATCGTAAACACATATTTGTGTAATCTTGCCACACTACCAGATAGTGTCCCATTGGCAGAGAGATCTTTTTCTGCTCTCAGGAGGCTCAAAACTTGACTTCGAGCATCACTGGCAGAAGACCACCTAACTGGACCGGCACGTTCACAAAACCATACTCGTTCAAGTGGAGGAAGTCATAACAAGATTCGCGAGATTTCAAAAGAGAATAATTGATTTTGTTATTTGATTATAATTATTTTGACATAATGCAATTAAATTAATTTATCTTTTATTTATCCGCCCTTGGTCATATGTCACCGAGAGACCGGGTTCGGGCATGAGTTGTTTTAGTTTTGTGTCATGTTGTTATACACCCACTGCATATTTAATCTTAGCAATGTAAGTTTCACGAAATACCACTTCAGTTAAAATAATTACTTCTAATCAACATAATTGTCACAATAATTCACATTCGATTAAACTTAAAAAATTTAAAATTTAAATTGAAAAGTTCCTACACAGGAAGAAGGCAACGAGTTCAGTTAGAGGGAGCTAATTCAACACGTTTCCTCTATAAGAGTAAAACAAAATGACATCGCTGGTCCTCCCCCTAATTACTGTGGAAAGCGAGGTCATCCTGGAATTAAGACATACAATACAGAGACAAACTTCACCCAATTATCACAGAAGAGCGCATGACACAATTAAATGATTAAAATGTTTTTTGGAATAATGTGGCAAGTCGTGTTTTATGCTTCGTAAATTTACTGTAAATGACATTTAAAAAATGATTGTATTCTAATATATAGGGCCAGTAGAAATAAACCAGAAACATTTTTGATTCAATATACTACAGAAAGTCGGGAAAGTGCAACGGAAAAGATTCCAAGCTTACCGTTTATTTATCTATGCTATGCCATCATATATATCATTTCTGAAAGGTGTTTTTATGTGACGAGCAATCCTTCTCCCTCCATACTTAACGAAAATCGATAAATGAGGTCTCATTTTAAAGATTAAGTTATGCGTTTCGGTAACATCATTAATTAAGAATGGAACTTTTCGTAATTCAACCCGTAATTGGCAAAATTATGAGCAGTCAAGGTCACGGGTATGCTGTAGTTCAGAGTCAGGCTGCTAGGCTTCGCTTTCGTCGATAAGGAGTGATCGCATTACCGCTAGATAGCAGCCCAACATATACAATACAGAGATATTGATAAATGGTGTGTATTTTCTACAGTAAGGAGTTTTTTTGATATCTTTGTTTCTGTTATGAAAACATTTTATCATTCCTAATTGTTTCGTAAGACGTTTTAAGGTTTTTTTTTCCTTATTGCTTTACGCCTCGTCGACCACTAAGGTCATTAGAGGCGGGATGTGACTGGGGACAAGGAACAGGGAGGAATTCGGCTATGGCCTTTTTGAAGGAACCATCCCGGAATTCACCTGTAATGATTTGGGGAAACCATTGAAAAGCCATATCTAGATGCCCGGACGGGGATTCGAAGTCGAACCCGCTTCCTTCCGAATGTAAGGCCAGAACGTTAACCGTTCACCCACCACGCTCGGTAAGTTGTAAGTGTTTTGCTACGTACCTGTTCAGTTTACAAATAAACTATTGACGCAAATGAGGCGGTTCTTTTATCATTCTACTACAAACCACCATAATCACTGTTCATCGCATAATTCGCAAAATTTTCGCACGAACCACCTACTGATAATAATTAATAATGGAGGTAAATTTCTCAGGCATAACGATGTTTTCAACACCGACGACTGTATTGCGTTGATTATAACGGAGCTCAGTCGTTATTTCCGGCATCAGCTGGCAATGTTAATGTTCGTTGTTCAAAAAACGTTTTACTTAATTTTGCTGATTCATCAATAGTTGACGCTACGAGCAATTGTATCACCGTACAGTTTTGTTGATCTTGAGTCTGAAGTATACATATAATATTTGAATAATCGAAAAAACGAAACAAATTGCTGGAAAAGGAAAAACTATCATAGTTACTATGTGGACCAAATCGAGGACACACTCCAATTTTTAGTTTTGGCGGTTTAATTTCAGAACCAAATATGAGCCAACTTTCATTTACTTCGAACTATTTGAACTTTGTGACAATTTTACTTTGTCTGCGTTACAGAAACGTAATATCAAATCACTGATTTTTTTCAGTTTTGGAATGACTGGTCGAGGTCATAAGAGGCGGGAAATACTGGGGTCACGGAAAGGAATTCGGCCATGGTCTTTTGAAGGAACCATTCCATCATTCGCCTGGAGCGATTGCGGGAAACTATGAGAAAACCGAAATCTAGGTGGTCGGAAGAGGATTCGAACCTGCGTCGCCCTGACTGCGAGGCCCAAGTAAGTTCATTATACAGTACAAACTGTCTGTCTAATGGACAGACAATGCGGACATGTTTTCCTCCCAATTAGTAATCTACATCCTTTAAGTTTAGTTAGGCTTTATTCTTTATGTCTGTGAAATAAACACAGCGATATTTCCTGAAAAATAACTGTGCGCTACCGAAACTAAAGCTGCTTATGCCAATATATTATATTATATTATGCACCACACTACTCAGTGGTGTGTATTCCGCAACAAGATCGTGGAGTGCAAAGCACTATGCAAACATTTATGGGGGGTAATTTTCAATGCTTAAAATTCTATAGGAATATCTGCAGGCTCCGTCTCAACTGATTCACTTTGTCGCGAACATTCAATTACGGCCAGAGGTACAGATGCAACAAATTGACCTCAATTTTGTAACGGCGACACACGCTGGCATTCATAATAAGGTGGTGGGAATCCTGTATAAATGTTGTACAAGACTGTCGTGTTTTTCGTAAAGTCTAGATTGAATTTCTCGTACGGTAACGATACATCATTTAGTCACACTTTGACATCAGTGAGTTTACAGTGGTCAAATGGGCAAGCACTAGTTTCCTCGATGCGTTTCCTGTTTGTATGAAATCGCATAATCATCATGCCAGGTTTCTTGATGTCTTTAAAGGCCAAGTGTGTTTACTGTCTACAGGAAGCACAGGATATTCTTGTATTTCACAACTTCTGTAATTAATTTAAAGGTGATTTCCACTCTCGACAGTTTGAAACAAATTATGTTTCTCTTTGTAACCTATATGCACGCGAGGCTTTTTCTACACGAGCTTATAATAACAAATTTACTCTGTTGTGGATTTTGATTGCCTTTTATGTATGAAGTTGTATAATTCATAGCACAAATCAAAACCAGCTCCTATTTTAAATTTACAATTGTTCATTAGAAGTCTTTCTTTTAAAAAAAAAAAAAAAAAAAAAAAAAAAAAAAAACATACTAATAAGTATACAGGCGGTCTCCAAGTTCACGTTCATCCCAATCTGCGTTGTACAACATGCCAGGTTGTTGAAGGTCGCTCCAAATATAAGACTTCATTGCGGGTGTGATACCAATGTTCATATTTCTATCAATTTTAACTTAATTAATTTCATAGCCGGTGTCGTAAAAGTTCGATTATTTTTTGTATTTTATTCACGTGTAGAGAGACATTTCGAAATCTTGTCCAATTTTTTTACAGCGTCCACAATCTGCACAAACATAACGTCTTCGGAATTTTACGCGAACTTAGTACTCGAAGTTGACGGCCTTCAAACAATGACGCATACTGCTGGCCCCGGGAAGGTATAGGCATTAACGAGATGGTACCGCAGCAGGCTGTCATCTTTGTTTTATCCAGTGGCAGAAAAACAATGCAAACCTGACGATGTCATCATGGAAATTTATGCGAGACAAATCAGTACAGCCAGCGGCAAGCCACTAAATAGATTGAATAGCTTCGTGTTTGCCACTGCCGGTCTAAAGCAAGGAGGAATGAGGAGGGTTGGCCAGAGAGGCTATCGACCTTTCAGCCAGAAAAAAGAACATGTACTGATTCTCAGAGACTTAATTGCTCCGACTCTGGCTGGTTTACCCTGATAACAACTACGACAACGGAAAAGAAAGATCAGTTAATATCAGGAACAGAAAAAATTAAGAGATTGCGGAACAACAATGAAATAAAAATATTATGTTCTGATGCATATCTGAAACAAAGAGAAAAGGCAAATGAATGATTAAGATCCTCATATATTATGGTGTATGGGTAGAAAAACTGTATTGTATGGAGTAGGAGTGCCTGTTCATAATACGTTAGAAGAATCAACAGATCGTCCGATTACGTAATAAAGACATCAGGCTGCCAAAAGGCCTGGTTCAAAGAAATATGCATGTTGAAAGTGAAGTAAGAAATGAAAAGCTACAATAAGCACCATTCTGTTCTATGGAGCGGAAGCCGGGGATGTTGCAGTAAAAGCGAGAGAACTTTAAGGAAAAGTAAAACGAAGAAATTAAGAACAATAACAGGAAAAGTATAGAGAAATAGTTTGCCAAACGAACATTCACTATCTATATGTGAAGTGAAAAACATAAGTAGCCTGGTAACAGAAAAAAGGAAATACTGGAATGATCACACAAGTAGAATAGATGAAGTAATGATGGTATTTAAAAAAAAAAAGACAGAGACAATAAACGTGTCAGTGGATGGAGGTAAAAGGGAGGCCTACTAAAACGATGAAAACAGTTTGTTGGAATAACATCAGAAGATGAATAAAAAAAGAAGCAAAAAATAAAGAAACAGACTGTAACCTACAAATAAAAGCGAAGAATAAATTAGTTCTGTTTTGATGACTATCGATTTTTCGACAAATAGATGTACCAGATGTTAACCTTAAGATCATTTTCACTACAGTCGGCCAGTAATTTTAAGAGTTTTGCTTGATCACTCCAGAACGTTCCGTATTCGGGTTCCACGTTAAACTACAGGTACAGCCACGATAGAGGCGGAATGCGCCTCAAATCGAAACTCTGCGTGGTGGTGTAACGGTTAGCGTTCTCGCCTCGCATTGCGGGAGGACGCCGTTTCGAATCTCCGTCCGGGCATCCAGATTTGGGTTTCCCATGGTTTCACAGATCACTCCAGGCAAATGCCGGGATGCTTCCTTCAAAAGGCCATTCCTTGCCCCCCCCTCCCCCCATCCTTTCCCGTCGCTGAAGAACTCGCTGTTAAGAAACATTAAGCAGTTAAAAAAAAAAAATCTTTCAAGTTGTCGTAAGTTTCACGTCAAAATATTCCTTGACCTCATCTGTTCATTCACTCTTAAACAGCAACTTTAATTTGAACTCTATTGACCTCTTACGTGAGTATATACTGAATGCCATCAGGTACAGCTGAGATAAGCTGTCTTACATTCTTCACAAATTTGTAGCTAACTTGTAGGTGGATGCGACAGGTATACTCGTAGATCCGAGGAAATGTAGTTTTCATATAACATAACGACCAGCACTATCTCCTTTACTTTCGAGGAGCCTGGTTAGTGAGTGGTAACGCTACGGCCTGGTATTCAGGAGGTCGCGGGGTCAAATCCCCATCTGACCGTCCACATTTCGATATTTTGTGTTTTCCCGAAACCACTTGAGGCAAATCGTAGCATGGTTCCTCCATGGCCGAATTCCTTCCCGTTCGTGGTTCCCAATCCCCTCCCTCCTCTAATGAGATCGATGTCGATGACTCGGAGAGCCAACCCGCCCCCCTCCCCCCCAAAAATTATTTATGTTGCAAATTTTTATATAATTGAACTACACATATCAATGCCCTAATTCTGAAGTTCGTTATTTGTAATTATTGGTAAAAATGATCGCTAAAAGACATAAAATGTTGTAAATAAAGGTAAGGAAACAAAGTAATGGTACTTTTTTTTACTTCTCACTTTACTTCTCTCGTCGAAGTCTAGATCATTAGTGGCAGGAAAGAACTAGGTGCAAGGAACGGTAAAGAATTCGACCATAACCTTTTGAAGGAGCCATTCTGGAGTTCGCCTGGAGTGATCTGGGGAAACCATGGAAATCCCAAATCTGGATGCCTGGGTGGGGATTCGAACCTCCGTCCTCCCGCGTGTGGGGCCAAAGCGTTACCGCTCACCCACCACGCTCGGTACGGAATAGTGAAGAAACATTGCTTGGTAGTTGATAATTCGTTTTACTGCACTGCATGAACTAGTGTGTAACATTAATACAGTAAACTCAAGCAGCTGAAACACGTAGATGAAAATGAGCGGGAAATCTTTGCACTTTGCCCGTAGTAGCGCAGAAACTGACTTAAAATCGACAGGGACTCTTCCCTTTCATAATCACTCCAAGAATCCTTAGTGATCTCGCATAGCGCTTATGGTTTCGTTCCGCGTGTATCGGATAGTAAAAATTTAAACTCTAGTACGGCAGTACACAGCACACCTAATTTTGTGAATAAGGTGGGAACTAAGAACAAAACGAGTTACTGTAACAAACGTAGGAAAGAATGATAATTCTGTAATATTTCTTACAGGTAGTGAAATATGTACGTACCTGAATATGTCCGAATGAATGAGGTAGTCGGAAGTCGAGCTGTTATATGAAGATAGGAAGTGCAACGTATTGGTTTTAACAAACAGAATTATAGGTGCAGGAAATTTGTTTGCACTTATGGTATCGCACTTGTATTTACATAACTCAGTAAATTATTTCTGTATAACTCTGTTTAGAAAATTAACAATTAACTTCCTGAGTGGTTTTAAAACTGTATACTAGTGTTTCAACACCGTATTTTCATTGGCAATTAGAGTCAGATCTATTTCTTCTTTTCTGTAGTTTGTATTCGACAGAATTGAAGATATTTATTCATGAAGACAGTCAGGTGGAGATAAATTCCACAGTTACTTTTTGGCAAAAAATGATTCAAGCATTCATTTAAACTGACTTCAAGAAGTCATGAAAAACTAAATCCAGATAGGCGAAGCCAACGTCCCCAAGCACTACAACGTTCTGTATTTAAAAATTCCTTGTTTATGGCATTTTTTGCTTATGGCTTTACACCTTGGTGACATAAAGTTCATTAGAGGCGGGAAAGGAAAAGGGTAAGGAACGGAAAGGAATTCGGCAATGATCTTTCGAAGGAACACTCCCAGCATACGCCTGGCGTTGTATCGGGAAATCATGGAAAACCTAAATCTGGATGGCCGGATGGAGATTAGAACCCACGACCTCCCGAATGCGAGGCCAGATCGTTACCGCTCATCCACCGTAACTTATTACGTGGAATGCAAATCTTATGTCATTAACTGTGAAAAAATCAAGTAATGTCATGTGTGGTGTCAAGACTGAAGTTTTGAGGTTCCATCAATAGGTGATCAAACACCATCAGTATGGGGCGCTCATGACCTCGATGTCGACGCCCCCTAAAGCCACAACAACAACAACAACAACCATTAGTATAGATCATGCATATATGTGAGGTTTGTGTGCAGCGCGACGTTTATTATTTTGTCTATTTAGTATCGTTCGTGTAAAAAATGCAAAGTTTTTGTTCTTTTACTTGTATATTTCTAAAAAAAAATCTACTCAGGTTTCAAAAACAGGCAGGCCACTGTGTTCCAGCGAGCTGTAGTTGGTGAACCGAAACACGATCTCCACGGCTTGGATTCTTTTTATTTCTGTCGCTCGGTGGGACTATGTGTCCACAGCGTCACGAGAGATGTGTTGACAGTTTTAAGAGATCATATTTTTTGGTCTTTCGCCCATGATAACTCTAGCTATTTTGAACAGAATCCTTCCGAAGTACTGTGTGAGAAGTTTTACAGGGCCATGTAATTTTTTTTTCAGCAAAAAGGAATCGAGGAAACTGGGGAATAACCACATCAATAACAATACAACCGTAATTAAACCGGACAAGTTCATAATGTTGTAGTAAGATTGATTTTGCAAACAGTAGCATACATTGTTACTAGTGTAAGTTTGAACTGAGAATTTTTCAAGTTCCCTACATCCTAGTTTGTAATTATATTTTTTTTAATTAAATTTTTGCTCTAAACTGGCGGCTCAAGGACACGTTCTCATGGCTCCGCTCCTCACCACATCACCCCCTCTCTTCCTACCTCTCCGAGCTGTAAGTTGTTTCCAGGTATGCGAATGGTAAAATTCACCTTCGCATGGAGGGGTTAAGGGCAGCGGAGAGGGAATAGAGCAAACTGACCTTGAGGCGCCTCTATTTACTGGACGGGCTATAATTGTAAGTGTACCGGAATTTGAACCAGGTACCGTTTCATCTACGGTTAGATATCTTAACCAACTGAGTCACCAGAAAAGTTCCTAGATACCACTAAATTTTTTTTTTTTTTTAACAGTTTAACGTCCCTTTTTAACAACGTGGTCTTTAGAGACGGGAAAGGATGGGGGGGCAAGGAATGGGAAGGAATTCGGCCATGGCCTTTTGAAGGACGCATCCCGGCATTCACCTGGAGTGATTTGGGGAAACCATGGAAAACCCAAATCTGGATGCCCGGACGGGGATTCGAACCGCCGTCCTCCCGAATGCGAGGCCAGAACGCTATCCGTTACACCACCACGCTCGGTTACCACTAAAAGTAAATACGTGAGGTGGTAAGGACTTGGTGACATGATTTCTTATCGCCTGCGCAATCCGCCCCTATCATAGCCGTGTAGCCTATCCCGGTAATCCTACCAGGTATAGGGGCGTACTTCAAATTGCAGAGCAAGTTGTGCCAGAGGTGAAGGTCCGGTTAAGAGCCAATGAAAATCCGCCGCCCAGACAGGTATTCGTATCGGGGACCTTTCAATATTCAGTCGTACACCTTAACCATTGAACTACCAGGCGGCTCTTACTGAAACCATCATTAACCATTTTGTGTGGAATGTACGAAACACTCTAAATGTAAAAGGACAAAACAAAAGTTGACCATCAAGCAAAAGGTAGCGTTTTCTGAAATTTTGAATATCTTTGCACTTCAACCCGGTAGGGAAATAAATGTCCATGTAATACTATTAACATTTTTTACGCAATGAGTCCTGGTCTTGATAGCATATAGTCCAATGATAAACTGTAACTCACTTGAGTCACATAAACATCTTCAATAGACATATCAACCATGATAGCCATACGATAGTCATGTAACACTTTACTATCTAAAATGCCTACAAAGTATGTGTACTATCTTGCAACTAGTTATCCCCACTTCTTCTTGACGGTCAAAGCGCCGGTGACTGCAGGCTGCGCGTCGCTGAGTTTCTTCAAAGTCGAATCACCGAAGGAGACACCGCTGGCAGGATCAGCATTGGGGTAAAAACATACCCACCGTTCGGCAGGAGACGGTATGCTTGCCAAGAGGAAAGTCAATCTGAGGGCTGGCGGTGTTGAACAAATAGGACACTACTACCAATACCTGGATCAGCACGTTCCATTCTTCATTAGTTAGTGTGACTTTGATATTGTGCCCCACTTTATCAAGCACCATAACCGGTTCAGAATCACGCTTAGACAATAAACCTATCGTCAAGCGTTTTGAATCACCAGCGTTGAGCTGACACACTGATGCTAATAACAGTACATAACACCTGACGGACCATGTCTGAAGACTGACGCTAGCAGACCGGTTTGGAAGAGCTGTGGTTGGGGTAAACAGGTTGAGTGCTGCTTGCTCGACCGGTGGGAGTAATCCTGTTGTATCCTGTCTGTGTAAGGAAGCCTGCCCCACAATCATTCAACAGCAAGTACTGTTGAGGATTATTGGTTGGGGTAAACATGCTGGATCCTGCGTCACTATTGTAATATAGGTTGGCTATCCATCTTTTTTTATTTTTTTTATTTTATTTTTTATTATCTTTCATTCCCCCGGCTGAAGCTTATTGCTCTTTTCAGCCATAGGAAAGGTTATTTTTATTTTTATTTTTATTTTACTATCTATTGTAAGGGGGGGATTAAAATCAATTGAATTTGAGCTTTTGGTTCTGTAGACCTAAGTCCTTAATTTGGCTCTAATTCCTTCAGGGTATTAGTGTCGATATGGGTTGCATCAGCAACTGCAGTATCTTAGCAAGTTCTTGTTTGCTGTCTCCCGCTTCTTGGCGTGAACGTCGGGAACATGTCTCGCACCATCTGTCTTGTCCCTGGTTGGTCTCTATTCTTGTGTAGCAGTTCCTTCTTGGCGGCGCGTGACCTGGGCTTGGTGGAGGGTGGTGTGTGCCTGTGACTCATGGTGCACCCCTATTGCTGCTGCAGCTTGCCTGCTGAGGGTGACTTGACTGGTAGGGAGTGCTGCTCTCGTGATCCCTTTGCATGTTGCGGCAGGTTGTATCTGGTCCTGGTCTAGCAGTCGTCTTCTTCTTCTCCCTCCTCTTCTTTGCCAAGGCGTTTTTCTTGGTTTCCACCTGGCGTTTTGTTCGGTCTTGTTGCTGCTGGCTGCCCTCGGGTCCAGGTCTGGCTGGACAGCTGGCGTGAAATGCTGCGTGAGGCCCCGAGTAGTTGGCACATGTTGGCGTCGCGTCTCGAGGTCGGTCGCAGCCTTTCACACTGTGTCTGCCGCCGCAGCGGACACAGCGCTCTTCCCCTTTGCAGTATGCTGCCTTGTGGCCCCAGGTTTGGCAGCGGAAGCACTAAGCATTCTTGTCTGCTCTCTGCTTCTGTTGTTCTGGGTTGGGCTGGGGCTTTCCTGTCCGTCCCGGGTGGTACAGGATTCCATTTTCTTGCAGTACTCTAATGGCGGCTGCAATGTCAGCTGGCCTTACAAAGATGGCGTCCCATTTACCGTCATCCTGTGCAACTACAGGCCTCTCGCTGCGTGAGTTAGGACGTCGTGTTGGCACCAATCTTGATGGCGCTGCTTGTCGTCGCCTCGGTAACTCCTGGTGTGCACCGGCGTTGCGGCGTCTGCGACTGTGGGGTGCACGTCGGGGTGTCTTCCTCGTCGTCTGATGAGTTGTTGGGTTTTGATGGTGATCCTGGCGTTGACGTCTGTGAAGGGTGGAGTCTGCGTTTTAGCTCCTCCATGTATTCTTCTTCGTTAAAATTTTCAGCGAAGACGCATGGCACAGGAACAGTCTTTGCCCAGGCTTGTCCATCCTCACCGTCCTTGACTTCTTCATAAACAGGGCAGGCTAAGTGGGAGCAGGCGGGATTGGTGAGTACTTTGAAGAAATCATCGATATATCCGACGGGTAGCAGCCATTTGTAGGTTTTCTTGTAGATTTCAACACGCAGTTCCATATTAATCTATCAACGGCAATGTATCTTGTCAAGTTAAGGAAGCTATTTGCTTCCAAAAGCTACACCTTTACCACAAGTTGGCATAACAATAGGCCAGCTAGTAAGCTGAATTGGGCTTGTCTCACAAAATGGGGCATGGCAGTCGTCCATCAAAGTTGTCAACAACTCTGCGGAGGGGAGGGGGTTTAACTAGTACGCCAAATTGGGCTTACTTAATTTGCATAAAAATAAAGGAGGCGTTGCTTAGACACACAAGTCTCAACCTACCTGACTACAAACGCCACCCTATATTACTCTTCTCGTTTCTTTTAAGCAATACTTTTTTTCTGTCATCAGTCCTCCATTTCTTCTTGGACTGAGAAAATCTGTTCAATTCAACATGCCTATTACAACCTAAGATGTCCCATTCGGTAAATCTCAATATTTATCAGCAATAAGGAACGTGCTTATTAGATTCAATCCCTTTACTGCCATAATTTACATTCATTTCAGTAAGTTAATGTGATTTGATATATGGTAGTGTGGTTCGCAGCCGATGAGGTTATCGCGAGGAATATTTGTTGCCCTTATTTCTTAAATATGAGAAAGAATGTTTGTTGTGTTTCTGTCGACAGGTGGGTAAATAATAAAGAAGATAATGCAGTGTGGTCTGGTTGGCGATGGGTGTGCGGAGCAGATAGGCACGCAGCGAAAGCGTCTGGTCGTCCTCTCCCAAGAGACCTTTCAACAAAATTAAAGAACAAGCGGAGACAGAAGCAGCACTCAAAACCTCAACAAGCCACTGATGTTTTCAAGTACTGAGGTCGTCAAGTTCTCCAACTCTCCAGTCCAGATGGCTGCAGCCCAAGAAGAAGATAACCGCAACTAAATTCACCGACGAAGACAGCTGAAGGAACCCTGCCTCGATCAGGGCTCAGTAGTGTACGGCCTGTCCAGCCAGGCCCAAGGCACAACGCCTTGCGTTCTTTCGGTACACTCTACGGACGTCAAACAACCGAGTATCGTCTTCGCCCTCGGTTGTGACAGCACCGCCGCCACGAGGAACCCCGTGGGCACCGGGCAACATTCCCGGTGGCTAAAGGTGCTTCTCCAACAGGAGAGTCCGACCTTCCCCCTAAAGATTGAGGGGGAGTCATTCTTCCAACCCAATCCCAAGGCGGGGGCGTAGCGAAGTAGTACGATAGAATGGTGTGGTCGGGGTTGCAGTTTGAGGGCTTCGGCCCAGTTGCTGCGCTAACCTCAACCCGGTCGGTGGACAAAACATCTGTACTCATGTCCGACAGACTGCCCGAGTGTTCCCTAATATCGTCGTTAATAATTTCTCGGATGGTGGGGATGCGCTTCCATAGTGTGGTCTTGTTTAAAACAATGGACGCAGTGTTGTCAATAGTGCCATTGTTAGTTCGTCTGTTCGGCTATTCGAAAGAATAAAAGACCTCATTCAAACAACAGTCGTGAAGTGTCAAGCAGGACATTTTCTGCTAAACGCCTCACAGAATGGGTCATAAATAAATGAGTAAAGGCAAAGAAATATTTGTGAAGAATAAACTGCTTGTGCATGGGAAGTGCAGGCTAATAAGAAGAGAGGAGCCGTGGTTGTATAGAGGGGACGACCAACCAATGAAATATTGCTAGTGGTGGGGATATGTCCCATCCAATAGAATGCATTCCCGCTTGTTTCTAACAAATTATTAACGTTTGTTATTTGTGGGGCCAATCGGAGATTGACTAAGGTACGCCCCGCCTCGAGATGGAGACTCGACTCGGTGCTGGGGAACTGGACGCTCGTGTACGTCTGAGGTCTTCACTGCGTGCCTGTCTGCCTCCGCCGTGCGTCGCCGACACGGCTCTCCTCGCCGATGCAATGCCTCCCACGCCACCTGCTAAACCCTACAGGTAACTTCGACGTTCACAATCATCTACAAAGTGACCACAACAAGCTCTTCAGTAAAAGAAATTAAGAACTGTAAATTCCACTGCCCGTGAGGAAACAGCCATTCATTCATGAGAGTAATTGTTTCGTTCAATAAAGTTCGTTTTACATGTCGTAAGGTTAATAAAGTCAATATGTGCTTTTGATTTCTATTAATATGAATGACTATTCGGCAGAGAACCACGCCCACAATAAATTATTTATTACTTAATTAATCAAGCTGTTTACCAAAGTAAAACTTCTCGAGGTATACCAGATGGGACACCACAAACCTATATCTTTTGTTATCCGCCTCATTTATTTTATTCTCTTTCACTGTTCCCTTAGTAACGAACCAGCAACCCCCAAACTACAAATTTCTCAAAATGTGACCCATCATCCTGTATCTTCCTTCCTTACCCAACATTTCTAATACGTAAACCACTTTTCAAATGCTTCAAAGGTTTGTCCTGGGGACACCCTCCTGGTATAGATGCCAAACCAACGTTGTTTCTTTATTTTGTTATTTGCCTTGTCGACTGGGTGTGTGTTTGTGAATTTCTCATTATTCTGTTGAAAAACATGGAAGTTTAGAGTGGAATAATGAGACCGCATTAAAACTGGTAGATTTTTATCGTGAACTGGAATGTTTATGAGACCTTACGAATTGTAGATATAAAAACAAATTGAAGAGATCAGATGCTTGGAGGAAAATAAGTGAGCGTTTAGAAGTAGCGTTTAGTAGTACGAGACGTGGAGAAGAAAATTGAATTTTTGTTGACCGCTGGTATACAAATACCCAGTAAATAAATATCTCAGAGTCACCATTTATCTTTCTGCTGATGCAGATCTTTTAAAAGAGGTATCATTTTTTTTTTAATTTTGTGCCGGACACAATTCAATAAAAATAGAAATCAGCATCTTTCATTCGGAAAAAAATAAAATAAAAAAATATTAAGGATTCCGTATTCCAATTCAGCTTTAAGACAAGACATTAATTTTGTGCCACCACACCCCTTCCTACTTTTTAAAACAGAGGTTATTCCCCAGCTTAATTTTTTCTTCTTTTTCTGAACAGCTTCTTGCAGTAAAATAAATGCTGCACATGCGACAACTGACAAATCCGCTACTTCCTTCATAATATCAGTTGGTTAAACTATAATTAAAACGTCACTTGTTACTTTATATTTTTATTATTATTTACACCTCGTCGACGGCTAAGGTCATTAGAGGCGGGATGGGGCTGGGGACAAGGAACGGAAAGGAATTCGGCCATGGCCTTTTTTTTTAAGGAAGCATCCCGGCATTCACCTGGAGTGATTTGGGGAAACCATGGAAAACCCAAATCTGGATGCCCGGATGGTGATTCGAACCCGCGTCCTCCCGAATGCGAGGCCAGAACGTTAACCGTTCACTCACCACGCTCAGATTTTTTATAATATAAAACGCTAGCCACTTCGACGAGTTTTCAGAGCCCATTTCGATTCGACATGGCCCAATCCCTTGGCGCCAAGCCCTTGGTTTGATGAGGAGGAGAGGTTGAATGCCAATGCCACTACGCTGGCTGTCGTTCGTTGGCCTAGTGCAGGGTATGCGAACCCCTGGAGGTTCGCGACGAGATTTATGTAATGGCGGTTGACTGGCTGTCTGGAGTTTCCAACATGTACAAAGGTGAATTGAGACTGAATATGAGCAAAATGCTCCTATAATTGACTCAACCTGCTGCACGAAACGTGCCCATCAATCAAATTAATTAATAAGATTGTTCTGTTAGTCTCTTTATTACTTTTGTAGAATAAAAATCCTTACTTAAAAAATAAAAGCCCAGTTTTTTTTTTAAAGAGGATTCGCCATTGCCTGGAAAATTTTAAGGAGGGTACACGGAGCTAAAAGTTTGAGAAACACTTACCTAGTGTATACGCACCTTAAGAGGAAGCCAAGGTTAGGCCTCACGTGTTCTGCAGGCTTCCAGTGGTGATCAGTGTCGTAATATTGAATTATAAGATAGTTGTATAGCTACTTTCTTCCTCTCCTGTTGTCCGAGATGAAGATAATACCGCAGTTACCGAGTCCGGTGGGTAAACAATAAACCTTTGGCTTGGAATTCGGAGGACGCGCGGTCATATCACCGTCGAGCCATCCAGGTTTCGATTTTCCACAGTTTACCGAAATCATTCCAGGCTAATGCCGGGATGATTCATTCAAAAGGACATAGCCGAATTCCTTCCCGTTCCCTGTTCCCAATCCTAATGACCTTGACGTCGACGACGCGCAATTCAATCTGACAGCGAATTTCGTAAATAAAAAAAATACATACATATTATTATTTGTGCTAATTACTATAAGATAATTACTGATCCAGGGATCGTATCAACCTCATGTTTGTTCGATGAAATAGTTCAGCTTTACATGTGTTATGATTTCGCTTTTAATTATTCTGATGAATCAAATTAAGGAAAACAGCGTATCTTTCAAATCTATTACATACGCGGAAAGTAATAGTGCAGGTATCGTAAGCCTCCAAGTAACCGTTCTATTGCATAACTATAAACAAGACATTACATTCGGCTCTGTAGGTTTGATTATGATCGGCACTCGTAACAGACTCCTATCTACTTCACCCCCAACTGGAGGTTCAAGGTCATGTTATCCTTGCCGGCTCCTCACTTCACTACCTCTTCTAGGCCGGTTACACACTGGGCGGTTTTTCCCGTAGCAGAAACTTAACCGCTGCCGCCTATAGAATTCGAGGTGTTTACACATTCAGCGGTAGAACGTCCGCTGCTATTTCAGCGGTAAGACCTCCGCTGCTACGAAGAGCAGGTAAAAGATGACGTGGTCGAGCGTTAGTACTTTGCTTTTGATAACTTGAGTTTCATTTTGTGAAATTAGAATTTAATTTATTTAATTTAGCGTTTATTACTTCGTAGTTAGGTTTTGAAATTGTTATTTTGTCGGTTTAGTCGCCATAGAAATAGGAAAAGGTAAAACCAAAGGAGAACAGAATATTTGAGGAACGACGATACCAAGTTTTTCAGTTATTTTGGGATGTTTATTTCGACAATTGCTTGTGAAACTAAAGTACGGCATTCAAAGGAGAAATATCCAGTTGATGAATGGTATTTAACGTGTGGAAATGCTGGCAATCACCTTGCAGTAAGCAGATTTCTCATGGAACTACTATAGATAAACATTTAATTTTATATAATTCGAATCCCCTATATTTGTTTTATGTTAATTAGGGTGAAAACTCCTTTAGGTGAATACGAATAGGTGTACAAGAAAAGTTTAAAAAATA
>CM061921.1:280114764-280539725 GCA_031002005.1 Vandiemenella viatica
ATCCGTTTTACAGAGTTCGGATGGGGATATGGAAACCTACACTACCAACAATTTGATAGCTGGTACCTATATCACACTAACGTTCCCTCCCATACAGCCAAGCCAGCTGAGGAACATTCATCTGCCCTGACCAAGAATCACACACCCAATTCTTCAGTAATGTAACACAAGCTCCTATATCCCACATTTTTCCCCAGAATTGGTCCACAAATGGATATCCCACACAATAACCCATCCAGTACACTCAATACCCACCATGAACAACCCCAAAAACAATCACAATCCTGTCTTTTTCTCCTAGTCAGGAGTCAGAGGAAAAAATTCCTTTCCATGGCTATGGCTTTCTCATAGCTTTCTCTGAAATATGTTACATTCTTCCCACTATCCATCCCACTGCATCCTGCAGTCCACCAAACTTGAACAACAAATATCAACCATCCAATATTTTAAAACCACAGCTCCTTCCCTTGTAATAGATCTCAAAGCAAAACATGCAATATGCATCCACCTAACACAATCCATTGCAACCATAACACTGGTGATACCTTTCTCATCATAGGCCATGTTAACCGTACCATGACCCACCTCATATATCATCTCACCTGCCTCCATTTTCCAAGCTCTTACAACATCCTCAGCCCAAACCAATTTCCCATCTGTATGAATGGTCACAGACAAACAAATCAAAAATATAGACACCCGGTTGATGACCAAGGCAGCTCCAACAACTCATGTGGCCTCAATAACAGTTTTACAGTCAGAGCAATCAAAAGTGCTTTCTGAAACCACCACAACTTATGCGGACTCAATAATGATTTTACAGTCAGAGCAATCAAAAGTGCTTCCTGAAACTACATCCCCATTTGAACCCAGTAGGTGGGATTTGGCCTACCTACATATTCTGGACACAAAACATTACCCAGAGCCTCAATCTCAGCTGATACTTTCCTCTATCTTCACACCATCCCACCTTGGTAAACCCATCATTTTCAAGTATAGTTGATTCATTTATACTGCTCATTTTTTACAATGGTTTTTCTCTAAATATGTAATACCTACTATTACATATGATTAATTTCCATTGTGCACTTAAAATTTGTAATGATATTGCTTTTAACACCCGGTATCACCTGTACCTTTGTACTAATGGTCATAAACAACCATTCATGTGCCCGGGCTTACCATGGGTACTCACATGAACTAAAACATCTTCTGCAATCATGAGTAAGAGCTATGCTCAGAGTCTTATTATTTTCTTGTGTAGTTTTTTTTTTTTTTTTTTGACCCTACAGTCCTCTTTCCTTTAACTTCAGTAAATCATGGATATATGTCTTTTGTTTCCATATTATAACCTACTATTTTAGACCTCCCCAATGAACCTTCCCCTCCATTAAACAATAAACAAATACACAGGATTGCCGATTACATGTAGGAATCTGCAACTGGCACTAGGTGGAAAGCGGCTCCATTATATGTAATCTCCGTAAAAACTTGTCAAGAAAATTTGTTTTGGTTACATTCACTGTATTTTTGTTTTCATTACCATTCTGTCCTCACCTTTGGTAAGCAATAATTAATTTTGCCTCTACAAATCAAAGTTAACATACATAAAAATGTGCTTATATAATCACTCTAAAGAGTAAATGAAAGGCAAAACTAAATAAAAACACCTCTGCCACTAAATGTTAAGACAATATATGTGTAAAGTAAACTCAAATACAACATTTAATAATCAAATTAACCAATAATAATTTCATATTCATTGAGAAAATAATGTGATGAATTGAATCTTGAAAAATCCATCCCAATGTTTCAGTTGCTTAAGTTTGCTATTGAGAAATTAGACACTGCTACTAAAAGCTATTATTACTACTGTACCACCTCCCTCATTTATGAGCTGTGAAATTCTTGTCAACAGTTATTGAAAATTAATAACTGAAGCAATATTTTAAAATTATATGAAGGTCATACAGAAATTAATAAGCAACAATTTTTAATAAATATAAATTTATTAATGTAGGTAAACCAAATGCAACATGTTAATATAGTGTTTTCTTCACTTTTGAATGTAGATAGTCTCCATTCCTTCACACATATTTCCTTCACCATTCTACAAGATTTAAAATTTCTCTCTAGTACAGTTCTGCTCCAGTGCCTGAAGACAATGACATAATGCATTTTTTACAGTCTTCATTGTCTTGTATCATATGCCTCACATCTGTACCTTCACAAAGCTGAAATGATGTTTGTAAGAGGGTGACATGTTTGGTCTGTAGATGTATGCAAATAATTTCCCATACCATATTCACAATTCACTCCATCAAGAAATAAGTGAGTCCATGTATTATCATGTTGCATTATCATTTTTAGAGGTCAATTACAGTACAATGTATGATAAGGTTTGTTAAGGGTTTTGATATGAGTATTATTGATGACATGCTCAAGTTCAAGAAACTCAACCAGTATATATGCCCTTACAATCCTATCAGAGTGAACTGCCTATTCTTTCCTTTCTTTTAGTGAATTCAGAGAGTACTATTCCATACACGGTAATTTTGTTTAAGAATGTAATGATAGAACCAGCTTTCAGCACCTGTCACAAAAATGACAAAAAAATCACTCCCATCATTTCAATAGTACTTGTAGTGATTGTTTTTCTCTGAACTTTATAACTTTCATTGAGTAAACATGTGATACAGTAGGCACAACAATTTCGATAGTCTAAGCTTCCAATCATTTACCGTAACACATTCTGTCCTATTGCAATTACTGGTGCAGTTACATTCACAGTGACAAGTCTCTTTTTTTAAAAAGAATTATATCAACTCTGACAAGATTGCATTCAGTAAACCCAGTTTGAAGATGACAACTATGACGTTTATCTTGTATGATCACATTTCCAACTCTGAAATTTTTCTCCTACCTCTAAACACTGCTACTGCCTACATGCACGACTCCATATGCAATGAATTTTCATGGTTGGTTCCTCTTTAATTAGGAACTCAGTGGCAGCTTGTTGGTGAAATAAAACATCATCATCATTTCCAGTATACAGACTATAATCACATGGTCCAATAACTCAGTAGATTGAGTAGTCTGTCGACTTGAAACAATTGTTGTTTATTAATATCATTATTACCCTTATTGTGGTTTAGTACTGTGTACCAGAATTTAGGGAATCAGTTTGATATAACTTTCTACAATTGGTATCACAAATTTAAAGCCTCAATCCACCCCACTCCAAAAAAAAAATAATAATAAAGGATTAAGCAAAACCATTAAAAGAATCTTGACCATGAACACATTTTTTAACCATCATCTTGGAAGATTACTAAACCCTGAAGTCATTACATTACAAAAATTCTGAAAATTATTTTAAGAAAGTTCCCATGCACATATGGCAAATTGTCTCCTACAATTATACACAATCTTGATGGCAAAATTCAAAAAACAGAAAATTCAAAAAAAGTATTTTACAAAAGTTACTAGGACAGAAACTAGGTAAATTTTACTGCTAACAATAACATTAGTGATCACTGAGATTAATGATTTATTTGAGCACCAAGGATTGATTTTTTTAAATTAGTTTTTACAGTCTTAGCAACTGCATCACAAAGCAACAATTAACTTTAACTTGCTAAACTACAACAACCATAAACCAAACTACGACAATAACCAACACCAAAACTACAACCACAAACTTAAAATCAAAACTACACCCACCACCAATAACACCCTCACCAGTAGTTAACAATATAAAGCTAACAATTTAACCAGTAGTTAACAATACAAAGCTAACAATTTAACAAATACCCAGAAAGAAGAAAAAAGGGTTATAATATTGTCCCATCCAATTTACACAAAAACATACACATTCCACTTCCAAACATTTTTATATATATATATTTGTCATTTCTTTTTTTTTTTTTTGTTATTATTATTATTTCCCTCACAATGTTTTTTAAAAGAGGGTCAAGCAGAACAAATGTTCTTACTCGGAAAACAGATTTCTGACATACTTGTGCTGAAAAATGCACTGTTACTCAACATGGGAGATTTAATTAATGACAATAAATGTCAAATTTCACACAAATTTAAAAACTATTACAAATAAGAGATGTCAATGACAATTCTTTTGTAGATAGATTTATCCAAGATTTTATCTCAAAACCTGCTGGTCACAACAACAGTCAGGAAAGTAAAGTCAAATTAACTGTGAATTAATTGCTGACCAATCACAATGGAACTTGCTTACAACACAGAAAAAAACACTATTAACTTATAACATTTTAGAGGGTATAAAAATTTTATTCTTGTCATCTGCTGGGTTAGCGGGATAGGTGCTACTTTGTCTAGATGTTACAGTTTTCTTTAAGGAACAAAGATTGCCCTATATTTCTGTCATACCTGTCTGTTCTCAATTCACCATTCTTGTAAACAAAGAGTGCCTGGAAACAGATGTACATCTTAGATTTCTTCCCAGTTTGCTTCAATCATAACACCCATAATTTTATGAAGTAAAATATTGATTTAAACTATGTATGTAAGATTGAATGGAATGATGTCAAGAAAATCAACAAATGTATGAGAATATTCTTTTATTCTCACAGATAATGGGAGAGAACAAATGGAATAAAGCTTACTAAGGGTACAATTCATTTGTACTCAACCAAGTCTTCATTTTTGAAAAAAAAAAAAAAACCTACAGGTACTTGTCTTTTTTGGGGTGTGTGCTGCATTTATTTTTTCCTGTTATTGCCTACATTTTGACACCAACCTGAGGCCATCATCAGGGTTTCTCTTTATCTATCAGCCTGGTTTACGGATACACTTGATCACTTGATTCACAGTACACTGTTAATTTTTCTCCGGCAGAGATGATTTTGTTTCCCCTCCAAAGAGTTAATAGGTAAAATGCTGGCCAAGATCAACATTCAACCTATCTTCAACAGTAAGAACAAGGACCAAAACATTTTAAGACCAGTGAAAGATCACAGAGCTCCATTACAATAGAGTGGTATGTATAACATTCCCTGTGATTGTGGTTAATTATACATCAGTGGGACATGTCGAGCAGTCTCCATTAGAGTGAAAGAACCTTTTCATCATGCGAGACTAAAACAAACCACGAAATCGGCAGTAGCAGAACATCATATAGGAGGAGGACATAGAATTCAGTGGGAAAAAAACTACAATCGTAGCAAAACCAAAGGATTTTTGGAACGAAAAATAAGGAAATCTGTAGAAATTTATAAAAATCCTAATAATTTCAACAAAGACAGCGGCTACGGTTTGAGCCATATGTGGAAGTATGTTCTAGCAAATGAATCCATTGTAACAACTGCAAGATTGCTCCACAATGTACAAACATCTCTGTAACAGTGAATACTCTTTGGTGAAGAAACAAAATCATCTCTGCCGGTGAAAGATAAACAGTGTACTTTGAATAAAGTGATCCGTAAACCAGGCGGATAGATAAAGAGAAACCCTGGCGAAGGCCCCAGGTTGGTGCCGAAATGTAGGCAATAAAAGCAAAAAAATAAATGCAGCGCAAACCCCGAAAAAGATAAGTAAGTACAATTTTTTCAAAATGACGCCTGCAAAAAGTGTGAAATTTTATAAAAGTTTTCATTTCAGAGGACTTATACATAATTCTAAAACAGATTCCAAAATCATTAATTTGGAGCACAAACATGAATTTTTATTTAAGTATTTTTATGATAAACTAGATACTAAAAACAAAACTCCCCATTCCTATACACACATTAACTTTCTTCTTAAAAATTTCTGGTTAGTATTTCTCTACATCAAATCAAATTTCTAATTATATTTCTTTATTAAGATTCAGTAACCAAATTGATGATAAAAGCAAAAGATCATTTTATAGCACCAAAAAAAAAGGCTTTTTTTTTTTACTTATGGCTTTACGCCTCATCGGCATCGAGGTCATTAGAGGCTGGATGGGACTGGGAACAAGGAACAGGTAGGAACTCGGCCATGGCCTTTTGAACGAAGCATCCCGGCATTTGCCTGGAGTGATTTGAAGAATCCATGGAAAACCCAAATCGGGATGCCCTGATGGGAATTCGAACCGCCATCCTCCCGAATGAGAGGCCAGAGCACTAACCGCTCACCCACCACGCTCGGTAAAAAACAAAACAAAAACTCATCGCACACTAACTGAACCAATACCCCCTTTTCCAATGCAAATGTTGAATAATGCTATCAATAATTTTACATTCCTATTACCTAAATAAAATAGAAACCTTAACATCCAGCTATTAAATAATATCACTGTTATATTAAAGTTAAAAGCTAGTATGCAATGATAATACAGGAATGACATTGCACCTACAAAAAAAGAAACTAATCACGGGGGGAAATATTCGAGACTTTCCTGCAGCATGGTTTGAACAGAATTTTGAAGGTATGCCACCATATGCTTTTATAGGATCACACTAAATTTATTGTAAATAGTATGCAGGTCACTTTTTGATTTAAGAAGATAACCTTGCACATGATGAATATAAAAGAAACTCTTGTTGAAATACTATATTTCTAAAACTTTCTGTGTCAATATGCACTCTCGGTATCTTGGTGATGGGCTATTGTGGTATGAGCATGGTGATAATATTTGATATTAATTAGTATTTGTTTAAACAGGCATTTAGACTATATTAGACTTCATGCTACATCATACTATGCAGAGCAAAAATGTAACAAGATAAATCACAATACAAGCTATACGATGGACAGGTCAGTCTAAATAATACTGTAAACTTAAAACAAACAATACAGATTGTACTGAAAAGTAAGTCAAAAACCTTTTTAAAACAGTCCTTCAGCTAATATTGTTTATTGTGGAGCAATGAATTAACAATTCCAATATGTTTATTAAAAATATTTTAGGTAAAATATGCAATAAAAATTAATAGGATAGTGTATAATTTTGACTGCTCTCAAAAAAAAAAAAAAAAAAAAAAAAAACAAATGAAAGTGACAAGTTCAAACTATTTTCTATTTTGTTTAAAGTAGTCATGTAAATGTTTCAAATTAAAAAGTACATCAGCTTGTTTTATTAGTATTATTTTAATTTTTAGAATACTTTCAAAAAGCTGAATGCATCTTCTTTTTTTTTTTTTTGCTAATTTTCAACGCTGCAAGGAGATGCCATGACCCCAACAGGACTATTTTCATAAAGTAGCTGAAGCGAATACTCACATGAGGATTATAGTGTTTTCATGTATAATCCTTCTTTTCTTCTTTCCCCCCTAGCTTAATACCTAATGAGGTCTTTAGAAGTGGGAAAGAACTGGGGGGCAAGGAATGGGAAGGAATTCGGCCATGGCCTTTTGAAAAAACCATCGCAGATAAAGCCTGTAGTGTTTTGGGGAAACCATGGAAAATCCAATCCGAATAGATGAACGGGGATTCAAATCCACGTTCTACTGAATGCAAGGCCGGAGCATTTCTGCTGAATGACCACGTTCAGTCTATGATTCGTGACCACCTACACCACCAGATTTAAAGCCACACAATTTCCATATATGAATTGAATTGAAAGAGTGTATGTGACTGATCTGTATTCCTTGAAAGAGCCAAGAACCCATATAGGCTAAGGAACTCAAACCATCAGCCAAGACCAACTTCATCATATTATTAGTAAGGTGGAAACGGTACTCAAAGCTTCCATGGACGTTGAGCGACTAATTCAAATATTTATTAGGGTAGTAAGGTTGGGTCAATTTATGTCACTTGCACCATGTTTCCAAATCACTTTTACTTCTGATGTGCTGCACTTGTCAAATTCGCATGCCATTCTGAGGACACAAATCTAGTTCTGTTATTAACAGTACATCATATCTGCTGTTTACTGATCTACCTGTAATGTACATGGTTGAATGTTCATAAAACAAACAGGCAGTACTGAAATAATATAAAACAAGTACACAATACTCATTATACACATATTTGCACAAAAATGCATATAATCCCTACCTAGGGCGCTAATGACCCCGTCGTCGACGCGCCCTAAAACCCCAATAACAACAACAACAACATAATCCCTACCTCCCCCACATCAATCAATCTGTTAATTATTTTTTATAAAATAACCCTACAGACATCATCAAACAGAATAGACACACTACACAATAGATCAGAGAAGAATCAGAATCATACAAACCAAAAACCAATCAATCTTAAAAACTTTTGAATGAGCAACTTTAAGTTCCTACCGTCATCATTTAATGAACCCATAAAAACCTTCCACCACCTTCCAGCCACGAAAAATCTTTGGACATTCTACCAACAATAAGTAACTAGGTAGTTTTTTTTTTTTATAAACGTTTCTCGGGCAACAAACCGAGTAATATTATTGTTAATACACAATATTTGAGAATACACAATAATTGAGAAACATTTTGCGCTCTCCAAAAGATGACCTTGCCCTTCGTACACCCGGAGTTTACTGCATCCCGTGTGAATGTGGGAAGAAATACATCGGCCAGACCATACGGTGCGTACAACAACGGTGTTTGGAACACGCCCGACATGTTCGCCTGGGGCAAAAAGACAAATCCGCAGTGGCAGAACATAGTTTGACAGAAGGACATGGTTTTGATTTCGAAGCGACTAAGGTACTGACACATGCGAGAGGCTTCTGGGACAGCGTCATCAAAGAAGCATTTGAAATTCGCCTCGCGTCTGATTTGGTAAACAGGGATTGTGGATACCAGATAAGTGATGCATGGATTCCTGTAATTGAGGCTGCTCGTCACCAACGCTCTACTTTTTGTGTTCCGCGGGCGTCTAATGACATCTGAGATGCTGCTAGGCAACAGAACAACATCTGTCGTTGCCATGCCAGTTTTCAAACAACACGCTAAAGGCTGACTTCAAGGTAGACTTCAAGACACTGACAACTGCACCTGAAGATGGCGACGGAGAATAAAGTCGCCGAAATATTGTGTATTAACAATAATATTACTCGGTTTGTTGCCCGAGAAACGTTTATAAATAAACAACGCCGAGAGAAATTACATTCATTTATAACTAGGTAGTTTCTCAATCCAAATATAACACTTCAGAAATACATAGAATTTGACAAGAAACAAAGGGGATGATCAGCAAGTTAAAAAAAAAAAAATGTAACCATTGTTTACAACAGATGATGGCGGGAGAGCGCCTCTGAAGCTCCTCATTGGGAATTCAGGTTTGTAAATAGTTATATGATATGGACAGCAGTTCCTCTGGATAGCAGTGGGCACTGGTTTATCAATTCATACTGAATATTAAACACACCTTGGCCTAACATAAATTAGTCCTTTCATTTCCATTCCCCTCCTTCTTTCCTCCATCTCCAGTTTTCTGCCTCTAGTACATGCTGCAGCAGATAGGTGTACCCAATTCAGAGTAGGAATAAAACAGACAACACAGATATTATCCCAAATTTTATTTTACCATCCTGATGAACAATGTTTGCTATTTCTCATTTTATTTAAAGATAAGAGCGTTCAAATATCTGCCGTCACAAATTATACACAGTATAGCCTGTGCCTGCGGTTCCACATTGCTTCTCTTGCCATTTCTTGTGGTTTTGCTGTTATGGCATGCCAAGCAGCATCTTTCATCAGCTGTATGCAGCATATGTTTAAAGACTTCGGTTTTCTGACATTCCAGAGAAAGTAATCACAAAGGTGTGATTATTGTAGCCCATTTCTTCCACAGTTGTTTGTTAAATTAATAATTATTCTAATTATTAAAGAATAATTATTAATCACAAAGGGATAGATTTAGTGAGTGAACTGGCCATGTGACATGGCCACATGCACAGGGGAGGGTTCCAGGAAAATTTGTCTCACAACATCACAGGGCATCTTGCTGTGCGTGCAGTAGTGCCATTTTGTTGAAACCACAGGGGTGTATTCCAAGTTTGTTAAGTCATGTATCATCTCTATATAGCGAATGCATATAACAGTTAACGGGCATATCACACACCAGAAAGTAACACACTTATCGTGAAGAGGAGTTGAGGATTGTTTGTGGCCAAATATACAAAAAGTTTGTTTTTTGGCACATCCTGATAAATGAAAAATAGCTTTATTACTGGATATGAGAAAAGTGACAGCTGGAAGATTTTCCAGTATAGTCAGACAAGAAACTTCCCAGATGAATAAGGAGTTCCTGTATGATGATCATATTGTAACTATAAAACTGATGTATGTGTGTAAAATTCTTCTCACACTCCAATCAGACATTTCCAAGCAAAAAAAAAATTCTGGTCCAATGTTATGGGCCACGCTCACTGTTTTAATATTGTTTGGTGTCTGAAGCAAGGTCTGCCATGTGATTTCTTCTGTAATGGTGAAAATTTGTCTGAAATTCTTTTTCCATCTCAATATTGTTTTTGTTAGGAACTGACTTCCAAACAAGAGCTGCATTTTGATGACAGAGCCACTGTAAATGTAAGACATTCCACAACTGCATGTCATGATGGCAACTGAAATGGCATAGCTGATGCTATGCCAAAATATGGATATCACAACCCACTGTCAACAGTTTGTGCATGTAAGTCATTCTGAATAGGGTAAACCTTTAGGCCACACCCTGTATAACCTACAATTGCATTGTTTTCCCAGTACTGCTGAGCTCAACAGGTACCTTGAGATTTAATTTCGTTTATTTATTCTCAGAACACACTCTTCTATATTTCATACCACCCCCATTTTTTATTAGTTACTTTTGTTCCTAACTTGAATCCTCTCACCATTCACTCACTAAACTGCCACACCACAACTAGGTGTTAGTTCCTGTTGATTCCATCCTACATACATCACATTCTACTATAGGCCAATTCTCCACAATTTTGTAAACTGCATTGTCTAGTATTTGTCAGAGGTATGAAATGGTTCCATTCCTGTTCTTATTTATGTTTATAAATATTTTTATTCAATATTGTATGGAAATTAACAACCACATATGTTAGGTGAAAGCAGGGTGACGTGGACACACATAACGGATACGAACACAAGAGGCATTCAAATTTTTGTGCCTTATCCCTTCCTCAGCAAGCAGAACAAGACAGAGGGTGAGTGCTGTAGGTGACTGCTTCAAAGAGTGGCCAGTGAGCAAGGCATATGGTGAAGTAAATTCAAACAGAGGACACGGAGATGCCTCTCTGACTGTCCTCTGTTTGAACTTATCCACACCTAGGGATGCAAGTCAATATCAATATTGATAAATATATTAAACAAACACAAGAGAAGCACAATATTTCGGCATATAGCAGCCTTAAACGGTTCGTCGTCCCAACTGCCTTTATCTGTGGTAAGTATTGGGTCATATTTCCCTATCCTTCCTTAGTTTTATTGCCTTAAAGCTTTTTCCTGCTCATTGTTATTATTGATAAATATATTTATATTTATATCGACACCAGGCAGATATTGATAATCAATAATATCGGCCACATCAAGCTGATAATATCGATACTTTCTGACATTCGTATATATTATATTAGAAATAAGTATGTAACTCAAAATCAATTAATAATTTTAAGTTAGTGTATTGAAAAAAAAAAGTCTGCAAATATTAAGCCTAAACAGATCTTGAAAACAGTAGTTTACTTAACCTTTTCCCAAGAAGTCTATTCCTAGTTTGAGTGACAGTAGCTCCTGCCCTTGAGAAGAGGCATTCAGAAGGTACTTTGAGTAAATGATTAATTGCAATTTTGAACATTTCTTAATCCAACTAGTATACCAATCATGATTGATCTTAATTCAGTTTTCCTGCAAAAAAATGTACCATAATCTCCAAATGCACAGTGTTATTCTATAAATAATAATAGAAAAATGCTTCACATTTTTCAACTTCTCCTTCACTACTTTTAAATTTTTCCATATTTGTTATCAATTTTTGTTTTGATAGTTCCATGAGAAGGGACTTTGTAGAATTGTGCCAAGTGCTTCATTAATTACTTAAACACTTCACTTTCAACTTCATTAAAAAGTCTATTATTAACGCTGATAAAATAAGCAATTGCATCAGTTAGGCATAGTTTTTACCTCGTTTAGAATACTGTAATATGTCCCAGAGAGAAACAAGAACCAATGAATGTGTACGTAACACAATAAATTAAATAATAAAATGGGGAACGCAACTGAATGAGGAACGAATAATGTACACAAAATGGAGAGGAACCATAGAGTAGCAAAAGACGTTATTGATTTTTTTTTCTGATGGTTTTATGCCTCATCGACGTCGAGGTGATGCGGGATGGGACTGGGGACAATGAATGGGTAGGAATTCGGCAATGGCCTTTTGAAGGAAGCATCCTGGTATTCACCTGGAGTGATTTGGAGAAACCATGCAAAACCCAAATTTGTATGCAAGGACAGGGATTCGAACGACCATCCTCCCGAATACAAGGCCAGAGCACTAACCACTCACCCTCCACACTTGGGCCAAGTTTGGTCCCTGCCACCCATACAAGTGGCTTGTTTCCACTAAGAATAAATCGGGCGTATAGTAGTTTTAAATGATTAATCATGCTAAGGAGATAACAAAAAACAACCTTATTTAATATAAAAGATAAAGATTAGAATTATTTATAGAAAATAAAATCGACAAAATCAGCCATAGTGACACGTGACCGCGAACGCCAATGAGAAAGCATTACGTCATAGCGTCCCTAGCGCCACAGAAGTGGTTGACATTTACATGTAATAGAACACCTTGTGTAGTAAATTTTTCGTTTGTAGCAACTTCTGTGTTGGTAATTTAGTTATTGTTAATTATTTCACGAAAGAAAAGTCTAATTCATTATGGAACAAGGTTTTAGCAAAGCAACCAGTTGTAATTTACCCAAAATTGACGCCGTAGCCGTTGGAAGATTTTTCGCCTCAAACATAGACTTCTGCTCGTCCGAATTCCGCAATGCAAAAACTTTAATGTAAGTATATACAAGTGTCAAATATATATTATAAGCTGAAATCAGTTTCATAAACAATAATCTATTGCTTAGACGTACATTTTTAAGTTAATTGATATGGTTTTGATGTTACTTTTGCGAAGTATAAGCAACTGTTAGGGAGTTCTATAATTACCGTGACGTCGCAATATGATAACGAATTCTTGTAGAACTCGACGAAACAAATTGAAAATAAAGAATAATGTTTTTTGATATCTCGCTTCGTTTTCGAGATATAGCACGTTAAAAATGAGTTATAGTTCCTTGTGCTTTTGGTGACGTTGTTCGGTACTATTATTTCTGTGCCGTCTCTTAACTTTTCAGCTGCATCACGCCTAAGGTATGTTTCTTTTTTTATATATAAACCTTTTCTAGAAAAATATATCCTCAAAAACAGGCATGGTAAATTTTAAAGCTATGGCACTGCTCTAAGCTTCATATCAGCCTAACAACATCATCTTTCAGTTACGATATCTCGAGAACCAAGAGAGATATTAAAAACAATTATTCTTTATTTTCGAATTGTTTCGTCAAGCTGTTTAAGAATCTATCATCAGATTGTGGCGCCACTTAATGATGTTTATTCTATGAAAAATAACACTAAAGAAAGATTTTAGAACATAAAACCAAAACAAACTCAACTCATACCTTATTACATTATCATTACTTGAAAAGTAGTGGTTCTGCAAAATTCATCATTTTTGTTTTGGATTTAGAAATATATTATGCACAAACACTTACATCAAAATGGTATTCACAAAAATAGATACTTCTGTCTGCAGGTAAACTGTGAGCATCCTCCCTCCTTGCAAGTTTTAACCACTTTCTCCGTATTTTTTCATTGTTTGGAACGTATATAAAAAACTTATCTGGTGTTATTATTGTTGTGTTTCTACACTTCGGCACTACACAGTACTTATACAACGAGGAACTCATGTTTAACTAAAGAAAATCTACACCCGCCATATACGTACACGACCGTTTACATTCATATCAGACGCTATGACGTCATCCAAGACGCCATGACAGTCTAGAGCGTTTTTGAGCTAAATTTAAATTCCCTTTTACAAATGCAAAATACATAATGTAAATGTTCGATTCTTTACAAAATAAGATGTTTTTTGAGTAAAATAGATAATAAGGTGAAGTATTAACCTATTTTTCAAATTTAGTCAACTACCCAATTATTTGCTGCATTTTTTTAATGATAAGGGTTTGGGGTTTTCGATATTTTGCTGCATCATATCAATATTATTATATCAAAATGTAAAAATATTGAAATAATTATAGATATTTTTGGACTGATAGTATCGATATTCAATGGTTGATTGTGTAAGCACCTTAGAATTTTGGCAAATTCTAGTTTTGCTTAGGCGGGACAGAAATTTCGAGAAGAGCAGTTTTCAACTAAAAGGAATTTCCCTGTAATCTTCCCCACAGTAACAATTCGTTATAAAAATCATTTTAAAGTGTAATTATCATATCGGGAAACATTTAGTTTAAGAGATATTCCCGTTTGTTAATGTTTGGAAACACGCGATCGGAAAAGTAGAAAATATAAGATTTGTAATATCTTTAAATCGCATAAAGCTACAACAGATCTTTTATCACTAGCTGTAGTCAGCACTATCCCCGATATTTTGGTAATAAAATTAAGTAATTTGGTAAAGATTAATTAGTGATTTTAATTAAGAGAAAATAATAAGCTTTTTATTAAAAGAGATATTAAATTAAAAATTACATCAGTAGATAGCCCTAATTGAGACAATTTCGTACATATATTGGTTTCCATAAAAAGTTTTAGTATCTGTCTGGTAATCAAGTTTTTGAAAATATATTATTGCTGATTGTCGGGTAGAAGTTCGGGAAAGTCCGCAAAGTCCGCCAAGATTGGTCACGTGATGAATTTAGTGTTAAGACGATAGAAACCTTTTGGAATAGTAAATTAAATTAAAATAGATAGAACTGGATGATAGAAAGTCCCTGTAAAAATCTCAAATTAAACCATTATCTACTTTTGAAGATATTAATTAAAGAAAGATTTGCCAAGGTCATAGGCGCGCGCAGGGCTATAATAGTTCGTGCGGTAAGCACACGTTGTCTCATTCTTACGCCGGGAAGTGATCGAGCAACTCCGCGTATGACTTTATGTTTAAAATAGGAACTTAGCAAAATGTAGTCTGTCTTTTCTTACTTTCGGTTTCGGCTGTTCCTGTCTGTCGTCTGTTCCTGTCTATCTTTCATCTCAGTTGGTTGTAACTCGCCATGCTGGCTAGTTCGACCATGTTGAAACTTTGGTGTCGCATTATATAGTAACATTAATGACTGTTAAGAACTTTTAAATTTTCATCTGGGGTTTGGTCGGTTTAAATATCTCTCCACAACTTGCAAACTTTTGGTAAAGTGTGTTCCATTTGCCTGCTCAACTGTAAAATGCTATTTTGAACTTGTGATTTTCTTTTAAATAAACTTGAAATTTTCATTTCAAGTTATCATTTCATAGAGATCTTGCAACCTTTTCTTTATTTGTGGTCTAACAAATATTGTGGTGACCTCAAGCATTTAGGTTGAGTTTTCCGGCTACATGGTCAAACCAAAATTATTTTATAAATTTTCTACAGAACTTTGAGCCAACCACAATCTGTTAGTTGAGGCACTAAGGCTATACTTCAGCCCCAGTATCAGCCTAGGGTCTTACAATTGATATATCGCTGCAACACTACTCCCATCATGTGTCTTGCTCAATGGTCACTATTTGAAGCTATTTGAAGCATTCACCTACAGAACCTGCCCTCTGCCATGTTCTACTTGCTAATGAAGAGATAATACACAAAAATTTCAATTTCTCTCGTGTTCGTGTCCATTATGTGTGTCCACGCTGCCCTGTCATCATCTAAGGTAAGTAGTGGTTCAGTTTCATATTCTAATTTGCAATTCTTTTGCTATTTAGTGCCCATTGTTTCATTGCAACCTTTTTAGACATTGTGTTGTACCAGCAGTTAACAAAAAACAACCATCTCAAATCCCACACAACTATAGTGGTGTGTATTTTTTTGCTTGAGGTTCTGTATACTAACGACAACCACAGTCACTAATGACTAACCTAATGGTGTTAACAAAATATCTTTTGTAATATTCTATTTGTGTAACATACAGCTATTTAGATGGAAAGTGAATAACAACCAGAATTTGCCAAGGTGTCAACAGAAAACCATTTAAAACCCATATTTATGATGTTTTGTACACCAGGCCTGAGATGAGAACCTGCATCTACAGGACCTCCCTGTGTCCAATATGGCAGCACTTTAATATACTCAGCCCAATTGACAGATTGCAATTAATTCTAACTCCATAAGCAACATCTGAAGATAATGATGTAAATATGAAAATAAGGGATGATATGGAAAATAGCCCATCACAGATGAAGGCAGGTGGGCCAGGGCAAACACAAAAACATGGATACACTTTACAATATTTCAGTAAAAACCATTAATCGTGTCAGAGGTGAGACATGTGGCAAAGAGATCAGATGTGTACCCATTAAGACCTACCATATGACTCAGCCAAAGATGAACCACATGAAAAGGGTGGGAATGGTGGGGGAGAAAGTTGACCAACAATAATTGTGACAATCAGACATTATTTTATTTAATAAAACAGATAAAACATTTTTGAATCCTTTTAATAAAATTAATAAAAATAATTGTCAATTTATAATAACATAAGTGGCAGGTTAACAGGTGGGTATTAATGGAGGCTGAGGCTGGTGGATGTCTGGTGTGTAGGATATGTCAGTAGGCTAGTTCCCATTTACAGAGTTCTCCAGGGGTGGAAGTATCAGGAAAAGCTCTGACAGCAATCAGTTGTGTGAGCTGAAATTGGCTGCTGCTGGGTGGAATATGTTTGCAGCATAAACAGTTTTCCTGTGGCTGGTCATCCTAACAGTTGTATTATCAAACTGCTGATGTAGATATGTAATGCATTTAGTTTAATGTATCTAAAATAAGCATCATACAATGTTTAGCAACTAGATATTGAATAAGCTAATTTTCTAATAGTATTATCTGACTTACCTTTGTGTGAAATGTCACGTTGGCTATATAACCAGTGCTAGCAGTAATGCTGACCCTACCACACAATTCAAGCCAAGGATCTGATAAGACAGACCGGGCATAAACTGCTGGCAAAGTGAATGTGTATTTCTCTTTATTAGAGCCAAGACATAAGTTTATTTCACCAGTCATATTTGCTCCTACTGACATGGAGGTAAGATTAGGTTTTACTTTAATATGTCCAGTCAAAAACATCATTTTAGATGGGCATTCCACATAAAAACCAGTAACTGTAAAAAAAAAAAAAAAAAAAATAGAGAAAATAAATAATAAATAAATTAGTAATACGACATTTTTTCATGTAAAGAGTATCAGAATAAAATAAGGAATCATTTAAGCCACTTGCTGGAATATTATTAATTATTTATGCACTAAACTATAATTTTAAACAATGGAATCATAGAAAGAGCTTAATATAGTTGATTGGAGCCATGTAGTGGAGGAGAAATTGTAAGACGCTAGCTTGCAGTTGGGTTCTGCATAAAGCTTGACTCTTAACTCTGACCGTGTGTAGCCTTGGATGTAACAGTTTTGGCTTAAATAGAGTAATACGGTCGCCACACAGATTTTAACCTAAAATCTATGAAAAGGTAAAGTTCAATAATGATAAATAGTTCATTGCCATTTAAATAAGTATATTCTTCCAAAAGTTCACAAAGCCAAAAACTGTACAGGCAATCAGACGAATTTTCCAAAGAAAAGTTTTACAAGTTCGATTAACCGGGAAAGCCAGACCACACCTCAATAGTTCTCAGTTCAAATGGTTGGTTGTAATAATTAAATGAAAGAAAATCACCCACTCCTATTGTTTCACAGTTTCGTAAATTCAAACGATCCCGAGGCTCCACATTGTCGAAAATTACTTTAACGCGACATTATGTTCAACTTGACTAAAAGCAGAAGCATTATTCCCAAAATAAAACTTGCACGGACTACTGAAGCTAACATGATGTCGCGCCGATTGCTACTTGAAGACTGACTCGCTCGCTGTGGCTACTAACCAGGAAAGTTCTGGTACTCACGGAGCGTGGGAAAACCTAGCGGCTGCACTTCCCATGAGAATCTCTCCAATAACTGATCAGTTTCTCATCTCACATCTGAAGGTTTCATCATCTCATTTGACCTCGACTATAAAAATAATTCTATCTCCTTGAAACTTTACAAATAGCTACATCTTTAAATAAATGTTAACTTTAGTTATTATGAAAAATATCCTAACTTTAATCATTTAGCTGAAAATAAATACTTTAAGTATGAACTTTCCCACTCCAGGCGAATGCTGAAGAACGTTGAAATTAAAAATATTGAAAATACTATCTTAAAAACTGTAAAACTGCTTTCTAATTTGAATAATCATAAAAACTAACTTTGAAAATGAAATGCAATAATATTCTATCCAATCTAACTCGTGGTTCTAAGAACAAAATTTTGTCACGCAGTTACAAAATTTAACAGATATCTTACAAAATCTTGGAGAGACAAAAATGGAAGAGGATATAGAGATCAACCCACACAAGAGACAACATTAAGTGATGATTAAGATTGAAACATTTCATCAAACAGTATGAACAAATACAAAAAGAGTAACAACATTACAGATTATTACAATGCAATTTCCATATTTCAAAATAATATCAAAGTAAAATATTCTAACAATTTATAA
The DNA here is from genome assembly GCA_031002005.1 of Vandiemenella viatica. Lineage (NCBI taxonomy): Eukaryota > Metazoa > Arthropoda > Insecta > Orthoptera > Morabidae > Vandiemenella > Vandiemenella viatica. Next base: position 280,133,507 of record CM061921.1, read on the forward strand.
GAAATAAAATAAATCTTTGTTTACCAGCAAATGAAATTTGATTTAAACTTGTGAAAATAGGAAGCCACTTGGAATAAAAAAAAAGTTGAATACAATACTAAAATCAGATTTCTACATTTGGATAAGTCAAATACTATCTACAAACACTTGGAACTGAATAAAGGTTGAGGTAGACATGATTAATGAAGTTTCATAATGTTACTGATGATGGTGGATTTTGGTGCTGAATCTTTGATTGTGCCTGTTCTCAAATAGCAAGATTCATTGGAAATGACTAATGATGGTGAATCAATAAATATTTCTCATTCTATATTCTACCCTTTTACTCTGGTGGTTTTAAGTAATTTATTTCAGCCAAATCTGGTCATAAATTTGACTTAAAATGATTATACACAGTAATAGAAGCCTTCCAGGGTTTTGTATTACTGAAGTCAACAATAATATGATGTATTATGCTACAATTTTACACCCTCCATAGTGCTATGTATGCTTGCCCACACAATGAGATCAAGGATTCTATTTCAATCAGAGCACTATATAAACTGAGTCCTTGGCTTTTGTGTTACATGGTATATCATTAAAAAAAAACATTGTTGGATATGTTTACTGACAATAAATGAACAAAGAGTTTGAGAAGTCGATTTTGTTTAACACAAGCATGACAGTACTGTTAAATCAAAAGCAACTAACAGCATGTTTTCAAAGATTTAACTACCAATATAAGTAATTTTAAAGTGAAGAATTAATTTTTAATTACTTTATGGTTGTCATTCAAAATGTTTTCAACAAGAAGGTAAGGTTCCTCAGGGCTTTTTTGATTTTGTCACATTATTCGAAAGGTGTAAGACTTGAAAGAAATAATTTTTTACAATAATATTATCAACACCTTAATGATTGGAGCTTGATATGGGATAAGTATGGAGAAAGTCATTAACAATCCACATATGTTGTTTTTGTGTAAAACATTATCTGTGAGCCAAATTTATCTAGAGTTTTGGTTATCATGAGAAAATGTTAAATTTGGCTAACTCTGGATATCAATAACTTCCAAAGTTAAAAAAGAACCAAAGTAAAATTTGATGTGTTAGTTAAGCTTGGTGACCTCTGCGTGCAATGAAACTTTAATGTATACTATAATCCAGAGCAAAGATAAGTATATATTAAAGTATAAGGTAAAAATACAAGCCAAAATTCTTCATGAAAAGGATGTTACAGAAGTGAGGCTTGTGAAATGACTTGGCAGGGGCACTACCATACCCTCACATGACATTATTTAAAACGGTTTCATCTCAATGAGTTTCCATCAGCCAAGTAATTTCTAGATGAGATAATTTCACCTCATAGGCATACACATGCATATCGTTTATTCTTTTCTTATTAACAGAAAAATTATAGGAAACTCAAACATCTGCTGTGAAATTAATCCATTAGAACAATATACATATAGTTTAAAATACATGGTTAGTCCAAATTAACGATTGAGAAGAGTATCTTTTCATATTAAAATAAATACACAATTCCTTTTTAAAATATCGCATAGAGTAGCAGCTGAGCACCAAGGTTGTGAGTTCTGAACAAACAACATACTGCCTATCAATTCACATCCACTGAGTCGGGATTATATTTTTAACACAGACAGAAGCCATAAATACCAAAAACCAGGAAGATTGGAAATGATATCAGGTTTAAGGAAGAGAGAGAAACCTGTGCGTTCACATGGAAGGATGATAATGAAGCCACATCAAAGTAATTGTGTAGTACCTAGAATGAGTGCTTCAAACATACTTCTATTAACAGACAGGACTATAACAGGCCTTACTGGAAATCCGTAACTAAGGCTGTTGGTGTTTGTGTGAACTGGCATGTACAATAAATAGATGGAAAATTATGGTTAGAGACAATATGACTGTAAATTTTTATCAACAAAATAATTATGGGAAGGGTAACGCATCAGTAATAAAAATATGGACAAATGATCTATTTTTTTAAAAAAAGGATGCAGCATGTCCATTGTAACCAGTGACAGAAATGATTCAAATGAAGAGGAAATAAAGCAGCTGTTAGTTCCAAAGGACATGGCAGAGAAAGAATATGTGGCTTTTAGGTGTTGTAGATTAGTATAAAACAAGCAATGCACTTGGTGTAATAATATTGGGAGTAGTACGGACATTATTTTGGTAATGACGAGAATGTAAAGTAAGAACATTATTTATGGTTCATATCAAGAAACTGGCAGAATGAATACAAGATGAATAACTGTTAAAATGGAGCAGGTGAATATACTTAAGATAACTAGAAAGTAAGATTTAACGTGAAAAGGAATAGAACTAAAATGGATTGTTACAAAGGAATTGGATTATGAAAAAAATCATTCCAATATTTTTTTGCTTAAATAATTTCATTAAACCAAAATCTGAATGACCAGACTGAACATAAGCCCATTGCATACTGAATATGGCTTCAGTGAATCTGCCATGGAACCAACTAATGCAGTGAAACATCGACCTCAAGCTATGTGATAATGGTCTAAGTACATTCATGTCCATAAGTTAAGTGATCTATGAGAGGCTTGCATCATAGGAATCATTTCAAAGCTGTGAAGAAGATATGGTTGACCATGTGTTACAACACAGTGTCAGGATGGTTATCTTGCCTTAAGTGTCCGAAGATGTCCAACCAGCACAGTGCCTGCAATGACTAGAGACCTCACAGCAGCCTCCGGGTCACTTTGGGTCACACATCTCTAATCAGACAGAGAATTGTTGGCTTTAAGAAGTTTCTTGGTATGCTCAAAAATGTGCCAGATGCATTCCCCTCACATAAAGGCACCACATGGCTTGCTGAATGTAGTTTCTTGTTCATCAGGATTGCACCCAGACACAGTGGGGTAGTGTCCTGTTGAAGATGAGCCACGGTTTAGCCTGGAGAGTGACTTTCATCATTAGTTCATCTGGTGCATTTCTGGAACACATTAAGACTCTGCCAGTTTTATGGAATCAGGCTGATACAGCAGCATCGTGTTCTCATTTGGGGTGGCATCATTTCAGGAGTGCGTATCCCAATGCATGTTTTTCCTAGGGTTACTGTGATGGCTACTATTTATAGGAATGAAACCCTGCAACAGTGTGTGCAGCTTTTTCATGGTGCATATGGGCCTGGGTGATGAATGATAATTCCCATCCACACTGGGCTAACCCAGTGGACTAGTATCTGCAACATAAGCACGTCATACGTCTTGAGAGACCTGCTAGCTCCCCCGACTTAAATCTGATTAAACATGCACGAGACACACTAAGCCAAAGAATTGCAGCCCTACCACTGGGACCATGAACCATTGTTGACCTCCAATGGGCACTTATCCAGCAATGGCATGTGTTACTGCAAGCCGTACGGCCTGATCCACAGTATGGAGACCCATTATGCATCATATAATGCCATGCGAAGTCATCACAGCCCATACTGACATTCTGCATGCAATCAGCAAAGAGACCAACTGTCCATATCTGGTTTTCCAATATACCTTGTACCAGCAGCACTGTGTCAGGAGTCAAATTGCTGCCAGGGCTCCTTTAAGTGCCCTATGTTTTTCCACGGATCTCAAAGATCCCTTAACTTACAGACATGAGCATATGTTCATGTGAATCAAAGGCCAAACTACCTATCCATGGATGTTTTAAATATAGAAGGTTCTAGTTTTCAACTTCAACTTGGATAACTAATATAGTTAATCATTTGTAAGTTCAAACCATACATTGTTTGGCTCAAGTTTAACTTGAATAATAGCTGGCAAACTACTCCACAAAGCATTATTTTCTACATAAATAAGAGCTTAAACACAGTTAAAAAAAAAATACCATTTATATCACACAGAAAGAATGACAGTAATAAAATTTGTACCATTGCCTTGTATAAATATCATCCTCTTTATCTTGGTCAGTTTCCAACCACTGATCTACATTTAAAATCTTCCTTGGTATCAAATCCCCCTCCATTCTCTTCACATTCTTAAACAACTTTGATTTATGTATCCTCGTTGTAGCAATTGCTCATTTACCAAATCCCCATAACAAACAATGTTACTACTCCTTCACTGACATCCAGCTGATCTTTAACTACTTTCTCATCCTCTCTCTAAACCATCAGGTCATTGGCAAATAGAATTTCTTCATATTCCTTTCTCAAATGCTCTTACCATCCTCTGGATTATTTAACAAGAAAAACTACAAATAACAGAAAAGCAGCACTGGAGATCCTACACAACTACTAACCAGAAGGCAGATCAATTCAAATACACACAGATGGTTTATATACAGCTGGAATGAGGAAAACGGGTTCTAGGTTTTTCTCAGTGGTAATGTATCAGTAAGTGCTCCACTCGGAAACTTTGTTGGAGATGTAGAAGCCATATTTGAAGCAGCCTGAAATTTGCACAGAAAATATATTCCACACTGACTTCCTTAATTATAGCCAGCACTTAACTCCAATACAAACAGAACCTGCAGCAAAACCATTGAATGCAGATGATATATACACCAACTGGTAACAAACAGATGGAAGTTAAGTTTGCAATAGATTCCCAGTGCTGACAATGAAAGGACAGGCACCTTAGTTAAACGGTGTTCTTTACTCTAACAGCCAGTCTACACTATGTCTCTTAAATCTAAATTGACTCTCATAAACAGCTCTGTGAGGAACTAGGTAAAAATTCAACTAATATTAGCTGCATCTGGCAAAACCTGGGAATGCTTTATAATAATAATAATAATAATAATAATAGTAGTAGATAAAATTGCGATGGAGCACCCGCTCCGGTGGCAATCTCCCTACACCCCCTCCCTTTCCCCTTCCAACCTATTTTTGCCCTCTACTAATTTTTACTTTAAATTCTTTCAGTGTTTCCGGTAAGTTATTCATCACTTCTCTTGGCAATTTATTCCAGTCCCACCCTCCCTTTACTATGAAAGAAAATTTTTCCCGCACCCTTATGCCTGAAATCAAGTTGCAGCTTGTGGTCATGGTCAACCTTACCCTTCCAAACACCTCTCTTAATTTTCCCACCAATATCTTTCCATGCTTCATCACCAGTATAGGCTTTGTACACTCCCATGACTCTTCACCCTCCTTCTATCCTCCTTTATCATATTAGTTACCAATTGTGTTCTGCGGTAATTTCCAGAGACAAACCTGGCAGCGCTCCACTATACCCCCTCCAACTCCTGTACTTGATACCCAAAATGTGGATCCCAAACTACACCACCATATTCCAGCAGTGGTCTGACCAAAGTTTTGTAACTCAATTCCCTTACTTCTCTAGTGCATCCCCTCATCACTCTTTCCCACAGGTGAAGGATTTTGAAACCTTGTAAGCACCTTACTATCAAAGAGGTTAGGAAAAGGGAAGCTCAGTTCACCATACTGATACCGATTCTAAAAATAACTAAACAAACCATTTTAAAGCAACAGGAAATAAATAACAGATAGCAAAACACATAAATAAACCTTAAATTGCAATAAAGCGATGTTATTCCAGAGGGAAATAGGTAATTCACTATAAAGAAAATCTAACCCTTAAATTTTGCCATATACCAGATTTTGGTATTTCTGAATAGATTTGAGTACAGTAAAGACTGTGAGAAGCTAATAAAAGCCAGGCCTAAACCTACAATAACAGTAACTTCACAGTAAAATACAGTTCCGAAGAGATTTTAAAGGAATAAATACGATTGCTGGATAGCAGACTGAAGCAGGATGACAACAACAGATTGTGATGTAATTCGACCATTTAAAAGCTCCAAAAGTAAATGTAATAATGCCTAAGACAGTTTAGAAGAATAATTGATAAGTTTCTGATAGCTTCTAACCATTTAATAATAACATGAAGTAGTTTTGGGGGAAATTAATAACTCATTTGCATAAGCAGTTTCCATAAACGATTTTAGTCCTTTTAAGTAATTTCAGGAGTTAAAAAGTAGACGAAAAGGCATTAAATAATCGTCCCTTTCAGTTTTAATAGGTTCCAAGTAGTTTAAACCCAGAGAAATATGAAAAATCAGTAAAACTAGGAAGCCGGTATACAGACGAAAATAATCAAACCTTTCAGCATTAATTCCAACACTGTTAAACCATTTTGAACGCGATAAGAACAGGTAAAAGCTAGCAGATACATGTAATTAATTTTCTATAACAATTAAAAGACATTTTACTAACCTGCTGTTTGTTAATCCAATTTAGAAATAACTCGCCAGAGGCACCGTACACAAAATATGCTTTTACACTAATTTTAAACACTGTCACACGATATAAAGTAAATAATAAATTAAAACAGTCCGAAAGAGAATTAAATTCATCTAAATCTCGTAGTTTCCAACCGTTTTAAGAGCTTAGATGGTTATTCAAACACATAAAATAGGTCACTCAACTTTACCATTTTCTTATTCAAAAGCCTACCAAGATTTCGAGATAAAAAGTAGTTTTCCTTAAAGACCCACTCTTCTAGTTTCACATACCTTAATTTCATGTCATTTAACGCAATAGAACAGATGTTAGAGAATTTTCAAATTCACACGACAACAGCCCACATGGTCTGAATAGAATATTTTATTGTGCCCAAGATATCACACCCATGAAGATGGGACAACTTTTAAAACACGTATTTTGATACAGGCTACACTTTAGTAATTTGATAAATCACATACCTTCAGAGTTATACATAGAAATATATATGTAATAAAATGGCGAAGGTGTGAAATTTCTGTTTTTGGTGATAGCTCCACCAGTTCTTAACCGATTTGAATAAAATTTACACTTTTGAGCGGTTAAAATCCGGGACAACACTTTGATTATAGTTTCATGTTTATAACTTATGCCGTTTGTAAATCCCTAAAATTTTCTGAACATGTCGCAATCAGGGGAGGATTTGAATTTTGCAGTGACGTCACAGTAAAAATAAAAGTTAAGAATAAATTAAAAGTTTGCCACCCAACATGACACACATAAACTCCCATAACTCATAAACACTTTAGTTTTTAAATTGAGCACCTTTGAAGGAAGTTGTGAAAATAAATGTGAGGGAATATTTCAGACCGCGGCAGAACACCACCGGAGGGTAGCGTCCTTGACCCACTCCTATATAAGCCCTGGTGAGGGAGGGGGTAGAGGAGTCCATCAGATCGCTTTGACGAGATCACACGTACTTGATGCGTACTCAAGTTTGAGAAGGCCGGCTCCGGTGCGCGGTGGCTTATGTCAGGGCAGGTCAAAAACATCATGGCCGACCGGCGCCATTTCTAAATTCGGCATGAACAATGTAACAAGCTAACATTTTCCGACATGTGTTTATAACAGATTTCAAGTTTCATTTGGGGTGGTGCGGTCTGTTCTGTTTCACGATTTGTAATCTTCGGCAAATGATTTTCTCCGATTGCCATTGCTAACTGTGACTTTTGTAACTTCTGTGAAAATTTTCAGGAATATATATTTCAGTTATCCGGATTCAGACTTTGATTTCTACATTAGCACCTTTCTTACAGGAGGTTAATCTGTAAGTGGCGACCGCAGTAATTATTACAGTTAGCGTTCTACATGGTTTAACACGGTTATAGAACTTTTTACGAACTTTGACAACTTTTGGATGACTGAGTTTAGGTGCAGAAGCTGATACTCACCCCTATATCAGCTTTGTTCCTAACAACCTTTCCCTACCACCTGTCCAATGTGTCCTGCCCAGTTAAGTTTGCTACAAAATGTAATGCCAAGGTATTTACATCTCGAGTCTTCAATAAGTAGCTCCTTCCCCACTTTATAATTGTAATCAACCTTTAGCTTTTTATCTGCGTACCTAATAAGCTGACTCTTCTTTGAATCTATCTTCATCCCATGTTGACTCAGGCAGCTAGTTATCCTATCTAGATCACCCGGCAGCTGTTTACAGTCTTCTATTGTTTTGATCCTTTTATATAACATCATTTCATCTGCTAACAATCTAGTCTCTGATAGTAAACCATTGAAACAATCATTCATTAGAATAAAAAATAACAATGGTCCCAATACACTACCCTATGGGACTCCCATGTTCACTTCTACTTCTTTTGATATTGCATTTCCTACCCTAACTTTTTGCTTTCTACCTTTTACGAATTCTTCCACCCAGCAAATCACCTTTTTATCAGCTCCAATAGTTTTACCTTATTTAGCATCATTTTATGGCTCACTCTGTCAAAGACCTTTGAAAGATCTAGTGCCACACTATCAACTTGACCTCCTCTGTCCATTTGATCAGAAGTATCTTGCATATATCCTACTAACTGAGATTCACACGAATATCCTGTCTAAAGCCATGTTGCCGACTTGAAAAAGATTTACTTTCCTAACATGGTTGCATATTAATCTCTCCATTAATTTACCTACCACTGATATCAAACTGATTGGCCTATAGTTTTCAACCCTGTTTGTCACCCCTCCTTTATGGACTGGTACTACTATCACACTTTTCCCGTCATCTGGTAAACAGCAAGCATCCAGACTCACTTTAAATAATGTTTCAAGGAAAGGTACAATGTACCATCCTACTATCTTTAAAACATCTGTAGTAATATTATCAACACCAGCCCCTTACTGCTTTTTTAGATTCCTTAGTTCCTTCATGGTATCTTCATATTTAATTTCAAATTTTCTAATCTGCTCCCCTCCAACTGTATGGATAGGCTCGTTTCCAGATATAACCCCCGAATTATTGTCCCTAATGGACTCACTGAACCAGTTACTCAGTAAGTCTGCCTTTTTTAAATCCTCCGTTACTTCTTCTCCATCCTTATCTATGATTGTCTCAATACCCTCTCTTCCCCTCAGTTTCCTGATATAGCTATAGAAATTTCTAGATGCATCAGTCAGAGGTCCCCTCGCACCAATAATATTCTTCATAAACTCATCCTTAGCCAGTTTCTTTGACATTATTAATTCCTTTGTTAGTTGTTTCATGACCTCCCTACTGCCTTGCTGTTTCTTAACTCTGTTATGTTCTCGACTCACTAATCTCTTTAACCTCCTCACCTCCCTGTTATAGTATGAAGGTTCTGTACTTCTCTTTATTCTCTGTATTGGAATAAACATTTATTCACCCTTTCTTATCATTTCCTTGAACTCTTCCCACTTTTTCCCGACTGAACTTGTACCATTCTTCCATTTAATAAAATTAACCCTGAAATACCTTTTCAGTTCCAAGATTTGTGCCTTTTTATAATTGTATCCATTTCCTCCTTCAATTCTGGCCACTGGTTTACTGGATCCCCTTATATCCATCAGAACTGTATTATGACCACTTATTCCTTTGGTTACTTTACACCTGATTAGGTTATCATCTGGCTTTATTAGGAAAATATCCAACATGTTTTGTCCCCTTGTTTTCTGCTCGACCACCTGTGTAAAGCCTCCTTCCCTTAATAAGGTATTTGCAAATCTTTGTTCCTTAGTGTTATTAATCTTATTTCCTTTCGTTGACTCTGGTGAGAAGACACTTCCCCGCATTAAATCATTTTTTGATTGAGTACATCCACTTGTTTCCATTTGTACTCGCACACAACTTTTACTTCGATCACACGTCATTTTTACCCTTGCCACTACCTTCTCATTCAATGATTTTTCTTTCAATACTTCCCAATACGCTCCTCATTATGGTGTTGTATGATTTTTATTATGTCCCATTTTTGCCACTTTTATTTTCTTTATAGCATCCTCTGCTTCCTTCCTCAATATACTCTTAAAGTCTGGATCCTCAGCACTTTCTTACCACATTCTTCTTCAACACTGTTTCCTGAAGAGTTTTATAAGGACCTGTATTCAGATTTCTTACCCATCTTCCTTGTCCTATAATTAGCTATCAATAATTATCTGCCAAATTATGCATTTGAACTTACTCTTCCTTCTGATTGTATACAGCACTTTTGACCAATTTACTACTATTTTCCTTCCGCTACCAGTAATTTTTCTTTTTTTATGCCAATATGTTGTTCTGGATTCCTCCACTCTCTTTTGAAACTTTTCCCTGAAAGCTTTATTCATTTTTTGCTCTATTTCTTTTACCCTGTCGGTCTACGTAGAATTTCCTTTCCTCTTCTACTGGCTAACATTGTTTCACCAGCATCCTTCACTGGTATTTTAAAAAGGTTTAATTATTTCTCTACAGAATACAACTGACCACAATGTAATTTCTGTACTAGCTTTCCTAATTGCTGTCTCCTGTACCCATCCTCCTTCCCTTATCCTTTCATAATTTTCTGGTCTCCTTGCTTCCTTTTTATCCCACACAAAAGCTATCAGCAGCTGATTGTCAATGTCCAGAGATTCTAATAGAATGACCCCTATACCTACAATACTCCTTTTAATTTGTGCTTCTGTTAGGAAATAATCCAGTACAGGCATCTGGACCAATCTGCTGTACCACACTTCCACCAGCTTCCATCCTTTTGTAGATCTGTTACAACAGTGTTCCATTCCCAGTGAACCTTCATAGATCACATTGCAGCTCCGATATGTGGACTAAAGTTTCCCATTGTTACCTTTTTTTCTGCCAAGCTGTTGTTTCCCATAATTCTAAAAGCCTTTTTCCTGTCAAGTATAGCCTATATGAATAACATTAACTTAAACTCAGTATTATTGTCTCTGTTAAACTTCACCAGCCTGTCATCTATTCTAACTTTCATCAATTTCTAAACAAAGTTATTATTTCTGAATCAAATTACTCACGTGATGGATGATGAGATATTTGCTCTGCAATATATGAAATCATTACATCACTGCTTGTAGATTTCTGAAGTTTGTTTTCATCATTTGGTGTAGGAATTCGCCAAGAGCATCGAAAATATTCACCCTTTATAGGACTGTATGGCTTTTTTGTTGTTGATCCTTTACGTGCCATATAAAAACAGGCCAAGTACCATTCCAGAACAGCAACCATCCTGGCTTGAGGGGACTCTGCATCAGGAATCCTTTAAAATATTTTATAATAGTTATATTCGCAATATAACTTTACATATATCCGTAATGATGTTATATCTTTAATGAATGAACCATGACAGGTGAAGAACTATGCAAAATCTTTTTATAAAAATATATGTTCAATTCAATCAATATAAAGAGGTGTTTTTTTTTTTAAACTGGCTAAGAATTTATGTAAAGAGTACCAAAGTCAAAATTAAAAATTATTTTTACAAATTTAAAGATTCTTGTAGAAATATAAATTAAACCAACATTCTAACCAACCGAGATCAATAATGATCAAAGATATCTATACTTCTATACCATTAACACCAAGAATGATAGAAACTATTTACATTACCTCACAAAAATATCACAATGCCTCAAGGAATCTGCAAACAGTTCCAGAAGAGAACGTTTTTCCATTGTCCACTCTGGAAGTTGTATCTGAGAAAAATCTTCACCGTGTTTCAGTTTGGATAACTGTCTGATAATCAAACGAGCATTTTTATCAGACTCTAATTCATCTTCCTCAATAAATTCTTCAGTATCAGTTACTTCACCACTCCAACTACAGTAACCTGAAATCAAGGAGTTAAGATAAAAGGGAATCGAAAAATAATAATACATGTTCCATAACTTTTTTCATAAACTGCATTAATAAACAAAGAATCACAAAATTACATTTATGTGGCCAATGCCAGGTCAAAAGAGAACATTCAGTTATTTCTAGAAGGATTCTCCATATTATACAGTAATGACCAGAAACCATTATTTGAAATGGGCTATTCAGCATGATTACAGTGTAAATTGTTCAACAATTATTTGGTAAACATGAAGAAATCTATACATTAGTGTCTTGTGATATTATTCTCTATATTCCATTAATGAATACAAAAAAAAAAAGCATTTATAAGAAACAATTAACATTAAATTTATTCAATTCACTTGCAAAATAACTCTTAATCAGTCTAATAACTAAACAAGTGGTTTAATATTAATACGGCTGGCGTTAAGACAAATGCAATATGATCATTCCACCATATAATGTTTTAATTTTGATTGATCACTTACTGCAAGTATAACATAAAATAAAGCGGAATACAATACACCAGATTTAAAACCTTTGGAATTATATTTGTCTACCTCCATGAACCAGAAAAGAAAGAACAAACATGATAAATGTAATACTTTAAAATAAACTGAAAACATGTGACTCTCAAAATTGGTTGAAATTTACTTAACCACTTATTTTTTGCATCAAGACCAACCAAGAAGATAAGTAACAGGAACACAAGGTTATCGAATCAACACAACTTTTTTTTTTTAAAAAAAAAAACTTACTTAAAAATACACCAATACACCTCCCATAATGTGATGTTTCTAGATGACACAAAATATGTCTTTAGTGTAAACATACTTTAAATCTGTCTATTCAAATTGTGATACTTTTGTTTTCATATTGATAAATTAAACATGAATTAGTTAATAGCTCATTTCAACACTGTAGACCACATTCTCATGAGAATTAAATTACTGAAAGATGGATGAGACTTCATAACAAGATACACCTTGCCTGAAGGTTAGAATATATCCTCATTTCTGAGTTACTAGCCATAGGAAGTTACTGAAATGACTATCACAGTTGTTATCATGGAAATAGGGAATATCAGAGATATTAAAAGCAGGACTATGTGCTACGTACAAAAGTAGCGATATGACAAGAAATTTTAGTTTGCTATTGTCAGGGAATAAACGGGTATACGGGGGTTGGTACCTGCTTCTTCACCTGAACCAGTCTTCTTCCAAAATATTCTAAGTCCAAAAAAGTTCTGTTACCGTGTTGAAATATTTATGCTAACTGTTCAAATTGACCACAGTCGCCACTTACAGTTTTAACCTACTGCAAGAAAGGTACTATTGTAGAAATGAAAGTCACATGTTGAATCACTGGATTATATTCTCAAAAAATTTTCACGTAAATAATACAGGTTCACAGTTAGCAAGGCATCGGATATATCGTTCACCAAAAATCACAGGTTGAGAATCAGAGCAAAGACCACACTCCCCCGAGGAAAATAAAACGAAAGTTAGAAATTCACATATCCAGAAACTGTTAGTCCGAAAATAGGTTGTTTCAAATTTCGAAAATGGCTGCCGCTAAGCGTGCCTGATACATGGTAGACTCGCTCCCTGCCTAACGCCAGCCCGCGCTGACCGAGCCTAGCACGAACGTGCTCTCGCCTCTAAGTTTGAACCGAGACTGAAGACCAAGCTTATGTAGGCCCTGCCTACCTCACTTATATAGAAGTGTCTCACGTGAGACCGCACCCTCGCTGAGTGCCTCCGCGATCTTGAACATTCCCTTATGTTTGGCTTAATAACTTCTTTATTATATGTTTAATTTAAATGCGGGAATAGGAAAGTTATGTTAGTCTCGAGTTGCAGTGTTTAGTGTCAGAATATAGCATTAAATGTGACTCTCCGAAGACTACCAAATATGGTCACGAATACAATGCCTCAGCCAGGCTTACGTCACCGCCAGGTTTTAAAACATTTTTTTAAACGGCTTTAATTACAAATATGAAATTATGCTCAGATTATGGGTCTTGATTTTAGTCTCACAAAAATGTAAACTTTATTTAAATCGGCTATGTGGTTATCGAGTTATTGCAAAAACAGTGATTTCTAACAATCCGACACGATTATTATTTTAAGTGTTTAGGTATAACGCTGAAGATATAAGGATTATTAAGCCAGAAAAATTACCAATGTGTAGCCTGCATTACGCTGCTTATTTTGAATGTTATTGCATCTCTGTAGCTATTATATTATGTACACAATAAAATCGTTTGTTTATTCCACGTGGATTTGATGTCGAGTGAATTTAGAAAATCTATAACATCGGTTCTATTGCTTTAAATGGCCTGAAATTAATATGTATGAAACTAGACGAATGGATTTTTACGACAAACTATTTTTTTAACCCGGAATCTAAGTAGGTTTTTAAATGAAAAAATGTTAAAGTCGAGTGGTTTATTTTACGTGTTCAGATCGTATTTAAAAATACTTAAACGGTTGGAAACTACAAGATTTAGATGAATTTGATTCTATTTAGGACTGTTTTAATTTCTTTCTTACTTTATATCGTGTGACAGTGGCTAAAATCAGTGAAAAAGCATATCATGTGTGCAGTGTCTATAGAAAGTTACTTCAAAATTGGATTACCAGACAGAAGGTCAGTAAAATGTCTTTAAATGGTTTTAGGAAATTACTTATGTGTGTTTACTATCATTTACATGCTCTCAGCGCTTTTGAAATGGTTTAATTCTATCGGAATAAATTCTAAAAGACTCGAAAATCTAGTCGACTTACCGGCTTTCGGTTCTTTACTAATATTTCATATTTTATGGATTGAAACTACTTGACATCTATTAAACTGAAAGATGAGATTATTTACTGCTTGTTTCTCTACTTTTTAAATCCTGAAACTACTTAAAAGACCTAAAATTGTTTATGTGAACTGTTTAGGAAAATGATTGATCAAATTTCTTCATAATTACTTCTTGTGAGTATTAAATGCTTTAAAACTATCAGAAACCTGTTAATTATCTTACTAAACTGTCTCAGGTATTATTTTATTTACTTTTAGAACTTTAAAATGGTCAAATTCCATCACAATGAGTTATCTTCATACTGCTTCAGTCTACTATTCAATCATCCAGTTTATTTCTTTAAAATACTTGCTAAACTATATTTAACTGTGAAGTTATGGTTATTGTGAGTCTAGGCTTGGTTATTATTAGTTCTTTACACTCTTTACTGTATGAAAATCACCTTAGAAATACCAAAACTGGTATATGCCAAAATAAATGGTTAGGTTTGATTTATGTTGAATTTCCCTGTCTATCTCAGGAATAACGCTTATTAGTCATGATAAAAGGTTTATTTAGGCAATATATTTACTATTCTATACCATTTGCTTCTTTTAAATCCGTTTAGCATATCTTTCTGATTAATGTTAGGATCTGTTATTAAAAGTTTGCTTTTACATGGAATAACCTATTTCCTGCTGAAATATCATGGCTTTATGACAATTTATAGTTTATTTATGTTGGTTATGTGTTATTTATTCACTTTACTATCCTAGAAGTGTTGCTAACTCGATTTAAACTGTGGTAACGTGTACTGAAGTTAACCTTAAACTTGACCGGATTCTAACGAAATATTGAAAATATACCGAGGGATACCTTACACTATACAATAAAAATACGGCCCAGCAAAACTCGAATCAAAAAATAAAACTTTTAATATGCCCAGTTCAACAAAGATTAAGCATCCATTCCAGTATCTACAAAGAGTACAGACTGATTAGTAGCACATACATCCAAGGCTCCAAGAATTTTGGAAGGAGACCTGCTAGACAAAAAAATTTAAAAAATCACACAATCATTATCTACAATAATAAATAGACACCGATGCCGATAATTGTGAAAAATAATGAACAAATAAAACTAATATTTTGAAACTGACACATCATCAAAAGAGTGATAAAATTATCACAATTTGGCAGTACAACATATTTCATCACTGTCAGTGAACCGACAATGCCCTTTGCTAACTTTTAAGTGGAACCTAAGTATGTATGAACAGCTGAAAAGATTAGCCCCAGTGCTTCACAATTTGGTTTGTTAAGTGTGGGTCAAATGTATAAGTCAGTAAAGTGAGTGGCAACACTCAATGAAACCATGCATGTGAAGCAGTTTCAAATGTTTCAATAGATAATTGTTGGTTATTTTTTTAGCAGCCTGTTGTTGTTACTCCAGTCTGTGATTGGATTTCCCAATACAAAAAACTCGTAATACTTCTCAAATTCATTGTTTAATTTATGGTCCTACAGCAATGAGTGAAGGAAAACTAAGGAAATTCCAACATAAGTTTAATGATGGCAATAAAAATGATTCAAAAATGTTGTGTATAAATCAAAAGATATAAATTGAATGCGCAGTATTTTCCCCAACAAGAGAGATTATTTTTCACATAACATAATTGACTACGAACTAATGATTTCATACTCAAAGTCAAAAAAAGTCATCACAGTGGTGTCATTCAAATTCACTGAAACCCAAGTATTTAGAGCAAACAAAGCCACCATGGGAATATTATGGTCACAAGTCATAGTTTTCCATAGCAGGAGTCAGTGTTAACTTCGCTGTTTACGCAAGGCTACATAAATTTAACCATCAATAAGCTTTCTACTGCCACATTGCAGCCTTGTTTAAAGCAATACTATGCCACTTTGAGCCTAGAATCAAAGGATTCTTCAAACATGTAATTAATCTGCATACCCTGAATATAATGGGAAGAACTGTAGGCAAGCCAATAGCGTGGCTGAGGACTTGTCACTCTTATCAACAGTAGAGATCTTATAAAAGGAAAATTTTGGAGGGAGGAACATCATGAGGAATGCACTGAAACCTGTATGCTTCTATTGCTACATGACTGACACTTTCACAGTGTGGTCAAATGGCATCATGGCATAAAAGAATTCCTAGATACCTTTAATACAATTTGCCCAATCTGCTTTATTATGGATACTGAGAAGGATGGATACCTCTCATATCTGGACGTACTGACTGAATAGAGGTCAGATGGTACCACAGGCAAGAGTATGTTCAGGAAACCAACACACACAGATCATTACCTAGGAGCTACCAGCTTTCATCATGTAATGCAATACAATGTCATTTAGTTCAAAAAGGATCATATGGAGTGAGAAATCTGTGACAGTGATAAAACACAGGAAGAACCAAGTCACCTTGGGCACCAGCAGCATATTATATCAGCATTTATTCCCACATCTCGGAGAACGGCATCTGAGGAAGAGGAGCTACCAAAACCTCACATATTGCTCCGATATGTCAGAAATACAACAGTGGAGATACAAGTAGGAAGCATTCTGGCTCATCATGTGACAGCATGTTCTAGTCTCCTGCAAACATCTGAGATATGTTGTGCTAAGTAAAAGATGAACTAGGCCTAAGAATGCATGAGGTATATTGCATCCCCTGTTAAATCAGCATACCATCATAATATGCACAAGCCAAATGGTCAGAATTGTGGGATGCTTGCACTTCTTACAAACTGCTACAAAAGTGTGGGACAGTGGAACATGTGTAATAATGCCAAAGAATATATTTCAAGAAAACATAAGTATTGGCACATACTTCATTTTTATTTAATTTTTTAAAGGCTGAACAGCAACAACTTCATCAGGGAAGATTGCCATTTTCTTAATGAAGCGTGGTGGACCATTAATATGGACCTTCAGTTGGATTTCCATGGTAAGACTGATGCAGGGGATGTTTTTAGTCAACCACAAGACTCAGTGGAACTCCACTGGAGAACATATATACATCCAAGCCAATAGGGCCCAATAGGTGACACTGGTATACAAAAATGAAATTTTTCATTTCACGAGAACAAAAACATGAGATTCTACAAGTATTTTTCATGCTGAATTCAAATTTTTAGTTTTCCCCCATCAGGCAGGAGTTTTTTGTGATATTCATTTGATTTCTTTTATAATTTGTAATAAAATAAGTAACTATCTAACTCTAAATTATATACTACTCATTTCGACTTGCCTAGAAACTGGTAGATAGTAATTTTCGGGCATATTTTGCATCTGTAACACCTCTCCTCTTGGTACAACAGAGGTCAGCCAGCAAAGAAGAACTTCACTTGTGTTGGTACCTCTTTTCCATTGTAGAAATCTGCAGATGCCAACACTCACCGTGCTCATCATTGACAGCCCCAAGATTTTCCGGGAAGAAGTTTAAGTGAGAGTCAAAGAAATGAATTTTTAAGGACTTTCCCATAGCTTCATAAGAATGCAGAAGATCAGCCACTATGTCACAATAGATTTCTGCTTTATGGTTTTCAAGAAAATTGCAACATTCCATTTTGAAAGACTGCCAGGCTGCTTTTTCTAATAGATTTAACAATCCTCCAAAATGTTCATCAGCCATTAATGACCGTATTTGAGGTCCTATAAAAATTTCTTCCTTCAGTTTAGCATCACTGACTCAAGTACAAGTACAAGAATCTATCAGAAAGTTTATCCATAGTTTTTACAAAATTTTTCATTAGTAACAATTTAATATGCAATGGAGGTAAATATATTTTTACAGAATTTATTAAAGGGACATGTGACACATCTTTCAGGCCAGGGATCAGAGATTCACGTTTAAGCCATGATTTTATAATGTAGTGAGACTTCATATCGCTGCTGTACCATTCACATAAAAAAATGGAAAAATTTCATGAAACCAAGCTGCAAACCAAACAATAAAGCAATGACCTTTAAGTCACCACAAATACACCATTTACATTTTTCATATAGGATTTTTTCTAAAAATAGTTTCATACTTCCATATGACTCGTATCAGTGGCATGCACTACAGGTATTGATGGAAGTTAATTGACAATATGTACCATGACAGTCTTCAAACTAACTTTAGATGAGTCTATGAACAATCACCACTCATCTGGCCGGTGTGGATGCCCAAGAGTTTTCATAACAGAAAAAAAATATCATTGTAAAACATAACACCGATTTCTTCAGAAAAGTAGTCTTTAAAATAACTATGGTGGCTATGATAACTACATATTCATCCATCTTTTTGGAGTAGATTCCAGCCTTTGAGTCTGGAAGTTAAAACTTCAGCTTGCTGTTTAGACAGATTTAAATGCTGAATCAGGTCATTAAGGTCTTGTTGATTGGGAAAGTATGGTTCTGATGAGCAGCTACTGCCTTCTTATGTAGGATCATTTTTATAATCATGATCATCTGAGTCATTCTCAGTTTGAGCTAGGTCAGAATCAGAGTAACTAGTCAAGGTCTTATCTGCATATACGGTACAGGAAAATCTTCATTGTGTAAGACAGGCCTCACTGCAGATGACAAATTCAGATAATTTCCTGTATATTTTTAGATGCAATTCCATTAATATTTGTTAAACAAAAATAACAATCGGATGATTTTTCGGTTTCTTCCAAGTCATGGGAATTGCACATGGCATATGATGTGTACCATTTTTCCACCCAGTCAACAGTCTAACACACGAAACACAGCATACATTTGGAGCCCAACTCTTATCAAAATCACCAACTTGACAGACAAAGTAAAGGTGATAACACTGTTTCACAAGTTGCGTAAAATTTTGCCTCAACCACAAATATAGCAGAAATTATCTGCATGATTTAAACAATTTCATGGCATGATGAAAAAAGAAAACTCTATCACACAACATACACAATACACTTCTAAACAAAAAGGAAGGAAATATTTCAAAAGTGATATTCGTAGCTCAACAATGAAATGTCACAATGTCAGATTAACAGGTCTGTGGATGTCAAAAAGTGTATAAACCTGCAAAATCATGTCTTTTGGTGTTTCAGCATGATGTTACAAATAATTTCCTTGAATACGGGTTGAATAAAATCGCTACATATTACATAAAGTTTCCTATAACAGGTCAAACAGAATGATAAAATCAAATTTTAAAAAGTAGCTGTAAAAACTGTGCCTGATGGAAAAATTCTGACTACCTATCTGAATTCAGTATGAAAAAATGCACTAGATTCAATAATCTGATTTCTTGTGAAGAAAACCTTGTCAACCAGTGTTACCAGCATTTGTAATGAGCATCAGTGAGCAACTTCTTCAAAAAGGCTCATAAGTGACAGTAGAAATTACACATCAGTTATGAAACACACACAATTCAATAAGCCATTAGTTTGTGACAGTATGTAAGGCAATCTAAAAATTTTGTAACTGTGTAACAAAATTTGTTCTCAGAACCACGAGTTATGTTGAATAGAATTGCATATCATTTTTAAAGTCGGTTACTATGTTAATTCAATCCAGAAATCAGATTTTTACAGTTTTGAGAAAGTATCTGAACAAGACAGTATTTCCTATTGCAACGTCATGAATTAGCGTCTATTTTAAAAATTCATAATAAATCGGAGAAAACAGGTAGCGACTTCAAAATCGCTCAGTAGTCATTTTGAAATACATAGAATCGTTTAAAGTCACTTTCAGATCAATAGCATTAATAGCTTAGGAAATATTAAGTGGTCAAAATCTATTTTTGTTGATGAGTTTTATTTCACCCTTTTGAAAATAGTAAACAGGGAGTTTTTGGTATCAGATGAAAGAGCAGTCAATTAGAAGTAAAATAAAAGTTATTTCAATTTTTCAGCTGTAAAACTGTAGAAGTTGTTAACAAGTTTTGGAATCTCAGAAAATAATTTTTAATGGCCAAACTATTGAAGCTGCAATTTTTTTTTTTTTTTTTTGAGGATCAAAATTAACACTTTTTTAAATGTTTTAGCTACTGCCAAAATTTCGGATCTACAAGATTATTTGAAGTCACCAAAGGTCATATTCATGATGAAATTATTAAGCTTTAAGAATGACATCTGATCACATTTGATCAGACCGTGAGACTACTTTCGTGTGAAACTGGAAGACAAAGTGTTCCCACGGGTGTTTCTATATATAGCAGCCCTAGGTTTTTCTCACGGCCAGTCTTTCTCCCGTCATTTGAAAGAGCACAACATTACTTTGTGGCGTGATGTAGAAGCCGGCCAGTCTGTTTCAAGTCATCTGAGTGTAACCATGCTCCGCTGCATGTGATTTTGGCGTGAGGCTACAATGTAAAGTGCATGTAGACGCCAGCCAGTCTTCCAGATTCAGTTAGAGCATGACTACACTTCTTTGTGGCATTAGTTGGGCACGCATTTGGGCAGATGTAAATCTCGGGCAAGCATGTGCAACTTTGAGGTCAGCGTGTGGCGAAGTTAGAACACCACATGTAACTATAAATTCAGTTAGGGGTCATGAAGATGGTCTGTTTCAAATGTGTTAGTCAAATCTGCAAATAAAATTTTTTGGAGACGATTTTCGATGCCAATTTAGTTTTGTGACTTTGTTTAAAATTGTAGAATATAGTGAACATCTATCAGCATTTATCAGTGACTTTCATTGACTGTTACCTTTCCTAATTAGGGATTTAATCAAATTAGGTAACGGCCAAGTTAGTGTTGTAAAGCACAGACTAAAATTATCCAAGGCAGAATCACGATTACAGTTGAGACTGAAGGTTTTGCACTAATCCCAGTGTAACTTTAGGCCTTACAAGTACTACTTCCAGATGTGATTTTAATGGATTCCGATACTCCTCTCATCAATGATACCAACTTGATATTTCTCAAGAATTCTTGCTGCTATCTCTTCTCACTCTCCTCGATAACTAGATGAAACTTTGAAACTGCAGCCTGAAATCTAGCAAAATTCTCGAGGGTCAAATCCCACTCTAAATAAGAGGGAAACTGTCTCTAATGGAGGAACAGCAGTTGGCTATCACTTCACAAAGAGCTGAGTAATCAGTACATAAGATCCCACTTGTGAAGTAGCTAACTAAATCAGTTTCGTGAAATAATGCATCTTGTCCTCATTATAGGTCTTTTCCTTTAATAGAGATGTCATTTGAAAGGTATCAACTGGATTTCCTACAATTTTTCCTGGACTAAGCATCCTCCTCCATTTGTTTATAGCTTCTGCTTTCTTTAACATTTGTTATCATTCAAAACATATTTCTAGGCTTCATTTTTTCCTACTATTTATTCTATCATGATCCTCTTATGTAGCAAATCGTTCCTTTGTATTATTTGATTTTTTCTTCAGGTTCTTCTCCTCACCTAACATCCTCATTTCTCATGCTGTCCATTAATTTCACTTTCTCGATTTTTATACACGACTACTTTTCAAAACTTAACACTTGACTGCCCACATGTCTGGTCTGTATGAAAACACCCAAAACATTTGGCAAACTTCTTTCTTAATTACCTAGTGTGGTCAGTGAGTGTTAACATTCTGGCCTAGCATACGGGAAGACACGGATTCAAATCCCTGTCCGGCCATCCAGATTTAGGTTTCCTGAAATCACTCCAGGTGAATGCTGGGATGGTTTCTTCAAAAGGCCATGGCCAACCTTTTTCCCATCATTGCCCCCAGTCCTTTCCCACCTATAATGATCTCAATGAGACGAAAAGGCAGAAGCAAACACGCAACACATCTTACCTCTGGGTTTGTTTTCAGCAACTGGCGATGCTGGCGGCGAAGGTGGTGGTGATGGTGATGAGAGGCTCATTGACCATACTGGCAGTGCTGGCAAGCTACAAGAAAACTACAATTAAAACATGCGAGCAATTTATATTTTCAAGGACAAAAATAATTTTTAAAAATAGACTCTTAGCTTTCAAACAATATTATACTCTCAGTCTGAGAATGGACACAAATCCAAGTCTTTATGAATAAACTGTAAACAGTGTTTTGACACAAATATCTTCTACTATTTTACTGAAAAGTTCAAATACACTGTTGCTGACATGATTTGACCTTGTCTAACCTCATTAAGAAAATGAAAGCATATAATAGTAAGGGAAAAAATTATAAAACCTTTTAATTCTCTCTGTGTAAATCGTACTTCGCAGAGATACTTTACCCCATCTCAGACATATTCAACTAATAGAGAGCATTTCAATTACAAGTGTTGTGAGCAAATGTCATCAATGTGGACGATGGTCATCGCAATCAACATCCATTCACAAATAGAATGATATCATTATCTATCAAGCATATATAATACTAAAACTAGAATAACAGCTCAAACAGGAAATGGTATTATTTAAAAATTGTAGACACAGATAAACACCTGACACACAGAACACAATTTGCAGATAATCACTATGGTTCCCTCCTCCCAACAGTACAAACTCCTTACCGCTGCTTAACAAAAAACTTGTATCCAAAAACCAAAATTCAGATTACACAAGAAAAGTGGGAAAACCTGGTGAAAATATGATTAAATTTGAAAAATAACCTTCAATTCAAAAGCAGAGATTCCCCAATGGTTAGCACCATGACATTATTTTTTTTTAACAATGATACCTTGCAAGTCTTACTTCATTCCCTGCCACATTTCAACAAATTTTGGTCCTACACCCTGCCAGAACAAATTATAAGTGTCCAGCTAGTTTGCTATACACAAGTACAGAAGGAATAAGGGCTAAGGAAAAAATGCTTGTTAAATTTGTTAACCTTATTTCTATTTATTTCACTGTTATACTTTTAGTCCTTCAATTTCTTTCCTTTCTCGCCATTCTAGTTTGTATTACTAATTGCAAATTTGTTTTGCCCATAACGTGGAGTTTAAAAAGAACATAAACAGGGACCAACAGGAAACCAATTCATAATTGTCTGGATAATTTTGAATGTTTTACAGAGAACAGTGTAATGAAGTAAAAAGTTACAATAATTTATATTTATGGATATCCAACATACAATGAAACAAATTTTCTGCTAAGTATATAACATAACTACCCTTCTACAACAGAAATAAACAAGAAATGTGTAGCACCATGAGATGGACAGATAAGACTGCAGCAATATAAGATGACAAAGACAAAAAAAAAAAAAAAAAAGGGACAGCAAATATATTTCCAAAACTCAAATTTTGTCCAGAATTGTCCTGAGAGAATTCTGTGATCAAATGGAGTACCTTGTAGAAATGTGGTATACCACTATGTCATCCCTTGACAGTAGTGAGACCAGTGTGTCTTGCAAGTGCGAAATTTCAAAATCATGTTCCACTGTCATCTTCCAGCAAAGTGCACTTTGCCAGAAAAAGGGATTAGACCAAAATCTCAAAACATCTAAAAGGTAGGCTGACTTTGTGGACAAACAAGAGACCTCTTTGAGCAGCTTATAAATAGGACAAGCCTTCATACAATCAATGTTGATTACTGTCTCCTATTTAAAGTGTTAATATAAGTGTGATATATACACTCATTGTTGAACTTACATTTCTTTATCAGTTGAAGTTTCAAGATAAGATGTAAAATTTGAAGTCTGTCTTGAAAGCCCACTATCAGGAACTGAAGACACACTAGTTGTAGCAGACCTGCTTCCAGTACTTTCCAATGAAGTATTCGAGGTTGATGCTGTAGCCCGGCGAGCTACAGGGCTAGCAGCTGCTGAAGCTGTAGTCTTTTTTACATTGTTCTCCACATATGATACAAACTGTGAGCTGCCAACCCTTGGAAAATGTGGTGGCTTCTTTGACACATTTGGTGCTAATGTTGCAGTAACCTGTTGCTGCTCCAATATTAAAAGGCACTCATACAAGCAGCCAACTGCTGCCTGGCTTGTTGCCTTGAGTAGCAACAATAAATCATCATTATGCTTCAGGGATCCTGAAAAAATCAGAGATGTAAGTATTTGCTTTATTCTTTTTTAAAAAATGAAAAAGAATGGATGGTGCTGAATAACAAAATTGAAAAAGCTTTTCTTTAAAGAAAAGTCAAAGGTACATTTTCAAGAAAACAGTTTAATGTAAAACATTTTAGTGAAGACATAATAATGATAACATCAGTGATAAATGGAGCAAGATGATAACCCCCTTTTACTAAAAATAAAATCTAGAAGGGATTAAATAGGAGAAGTATAATAAATAAACAAATTATACAGTGGATGAAAACATGGTATGATATGCAGATTACAGACATCACATCAATATATTACATACCAACAAAACAGAAAAACAATGAGGACAATATCAGTCTAGACAGGATACTTTTTATACATCCTTTTATACGTTTCAGCAGACCACCTATTCTCAAAAATCTCTTCAGTCATGAATATCAATTTCCTTGCATCCAAAAATGACTCCAAAGGGTTATCATTCTGTGATAGGTCTCCCTCAAAACTACTATCATGCAAATGGTTAACACCACTTATATCAGACTTTCTAATCACTAGATATGAATAGGCACAAAGTCAAACCTTATTCACCACATGGTATTTTTTCAATGCACCACTGCCTGCACAGATTTTAATTGGCATAGGTGCAACCTCTCTTAACACCATAGGTGGGAAGTACTTTATCAATATATTCTAGGAGCTAAAAATATCCCAACCTTTTCAAACTTCGGAAAAACGAGAGAGATCCTTTACATACAATGACCCAACACTCTAAGGAAGAGATGGTTAGTAAGGCAAATTTGTGTGAAAGAAGTTCACCATATTTCTGCATTGGCCACCTTTCTATTTTCATTGTAGATACAAGTAATGAATCATATTCCCTTTCCAAATCCCAGTTGTGAAAGCTTATTCTCTTACCAATACAAATATCAGAATACACACATTTTATAACAGGAGAGTTAAAAGCATATTTTAAAATGTAAGGAGGAAAGAGACTACACTTTAAACAAGCCTACTTTGAAACACATAATGGTGTGTGAAAAGATAGCTAGACATTCAGAGAATGCCTACAGAATTCAGCTTATAATGCACAAATCCTCAACTACGAATTTTGTTTCTGACACACTGTTACAGAAACATCTGTAATCCCTAAAATACTTATTCACTTTTTTTTTAATACAGTTACAGCTGATCAATTAAGACAATGAGTATCCATTTGTTAAAAAAAACATTGTGTCACAGAAGATGCAATAACAGCAGATTCTGATGAGATTTGTGTGCAAGTTTGGTCCTAAATGAGATCACAGCACGATACAACGGTACTGAAGTAAGTCAACTGATTTACAGACAATCAAATTAACATCAACATTTTCCAATTACAGTTCCTTCTGTGTGGTACACTTCCATTTCTCCAGAGACATAACTGAATAATTGTCTGTGATATCAAGTATGGCTGTAAATGGGAGAAATGTAGTGGTGAGGGGAAAATGGGAACTAAAAGCTTTCCCATGGTATTTGTTTTAGCAATAGGAAACTTTCAGAACAGTAAGAAATAATCAGGGAGATGAGTGAAACCATCAGGGAAATGGGTGAAACAATCAGAAAGATGGGAAAATGATCAGGGAGAAGGATAATATTATTGGATCCATTTAGGCTCATTCTTTAGATGTGGAAAAGAAAGATGGTGAAGATAGTGGGCAAGGTGAAAATGATGGTTGAGAGCTGGCTAAATGTCACAGGGGAAATAGGGTAAAACAGATAAACCTGTCCAACTCTTTAGAAATTGTGTGGAGAAATTATGTGGGGTTGACCCATTACCATAGTCGGGAGGGGGAGAACCTGATGTAGAAGTAAGAGTAGGAGCAGGAAGAGGTAAGGAGCAACAGACCTGTAGAATTAGATACTGTGAATGGAAAAATAAGGAAGAGGGTTCTGCTGGTAATTAGCAGCCATGAGAGAGATGTAGGCACCTTCTTGCAGGAACAGTTAGGCAAAGGTTACCAGGTCACAAGTTTTTTCAAACCTAATGCGATATTAGGGCAGGTAATAGAGTATCATTTTGTAGGGGTTTTGCTAGGGATGAAGTAGTGACAAGGTGGGTGCAGAAACATGAGTTATAGTATAGAGATTGATCTGAGGTAGGTGGTAAAGAAGGCATGCAGGTCTTGAGACGTCATAATCGGTCACAGTTGAACCACACTGTGAAGTGGGTAACTGTGGAGAAAGAGGTGGTGCTTGGGAAAGGAATTAGTTCTGTCTTGGGAGATGTGCCTTGTCTTGGTACTTGTGGTGTCCCTAGACTTGGCCTACACCTGAAAAGAAGTGGAAAGGGGGTAATTTCTGAGTTGTTAGTTAAATCTGTAAGGAAGCCCACTTCCAGTCAGTTAAGACAGGGTAATAACTGTGTGTGTGTGTGGTGGTTTTTTTTTTTTTTTTTTTTTTTTTTTGTTATTGCTTATTACGGAATAAAAATAGGAAACCAAAGGAATACTGATTGCATATGCATGGTTGGAAAAATCATTAAAACTAAAAAATAATTGAAGCTGATGGGATAATAAAAATTTGTGTCACAACTAGGAAGGCAAAGAATCATAATATTGAAAATGCCACAAAGCCAGTTACTAGCAAACTTTAGAAGTATAATGAAGAAAGTAATAGAGTTGGGAAACTTAAAAGAGATACAAAAATCATAAACAGTTATAGAGGTAAAGTCTCGGTTAAAGGAAGGAGTGTTCGGCAACAAGAATTCTCCTGATGGCCGCACAATGTACCACAGTGATATAGAATAGAGATGGGCAAAACAGCTTTTTTCCAGTAATACGTTATTCAGTTATTGCTTCTTTTTTCTAACCGCTTTTTTTAACCGTTAGAAATAACGTATAGTTATTTTGTTCCGAAGTAAAATCTGTGGAGACGCTACTAAAATCTCTGCTCAGAAACGCTCTTCTCTTGTTGAAAAAAGTCGGAAATGTCAAAAAACCGGATGTGACGAAAATAGCGGCCACGCCCACAAATAATAGCGAAATAGCCCTGACATCACGAAAAGCCGCTTATTAGCGTTATTTAGCGTTTATTGATACATCACCAATAGCGGCTTTCAAATAAGCGGCTTCCTAATAAGCGGCTTCCATAGTAACTGTCAGAGACATTATACAAGCCTTCGACTTGTGTTTATGTATTTGTTTAATAAGTGGCAGTGATGCCTTGGTAAATTAATATAGAATTTTAACACGACCAGCTTCAGCAGTTTGTGTATAACGTGGTCAAACAGGAGGAAATGAAGTATAAGTGATTTAGGGACGTACGATATATAAAGAAAATCTGAAGTCGGCAGTTTTGATTACGTGTTAATATATTTTTCTGTTTGAAAATAATGAATTTGTGGTAGGAGTTTTTATGAATATATGCAACAAATACAGCATTACGCGTACCGTACTCGTAAAGAACAGAAGATTAACTTTTGCTGAAAGTAAACAATTTTTTCAGTCTGGCCATTAATTCGCATTAAGTTTTGTATGGCTATAGTTATATGTATAGTATATTTTACATATGTTCCAATAACAGACCAGCTGCAATTTAAATATGTTGTTCAGATATACATAAAAGTAATTTGAAATGTAAATATGATTTGCTGTTTGAAACTAATTGACTTGTGGGAATAGTGAAACAAATATCGTTATGTTATCTATTCCTTAAGAATCTGTAAATGAACCGATCGGAAATCAAACAATGTGGGATGAATTTTTGTGTAAACATTTATTTCGACTTGGAAGAAAATGTAATGATGTTTGTCGCATATTTTTCTCATAGAGTGAATATGCTTTCCATCCACCATAAAGTTTTACCTGAACTTGAATAACTGATTCCAGAAGGTTTATTTAACCAATTTGTATGCTGTTTTATCGCACCCTTTCTCATCAATCAGTTGCAGTTTCACTATCAGAATAACAAATTTGTTATATATGTGTGTGGGCAGTTTTTCTCTTAATTTCAAGCGTGGAAATTAGATTGTGACGCGTTTCCAACATAGTGACCTTAAGAATGTTATACTTTCACAATACTGCTTCTTGTGCATATTATGGATGGAGTATACAAATGTGGCACCTACATCAATATGTTTTAGTTTATGTATCACCTGAGCTAGTTTTCTGTAGCAGTATAAACTTTTTTTTTTTGTTGTAGTCAATCTCTAACTTGAATAATATTTGTCCACTTTCATTTCAGTACTCAGTTTTTCATGTTATATCATTTCTTTATACTTACTTTAACAAACAGCCTTTATTATTTCAGTGTAGTATATCATAAACTTCAGTAGAACCTCTTAAATACTATTAGTTATTTAGTTTGTGTAGCCTTACTGAAATAAATAAATATTAACCTTCTGCCTCCCTCTACAAGTTCAGAATGAAATTTATCAAATGCTCCATTTGCCAACAATTCATAAATTGTGTATAAGTAGATAGTACTTCAGTCATTCATTCAGTATACCTTACCTTGCACCACAAATCTGGAACACATTTAAATCTAATTAGGTTTTGATTTTTGATTGTGGAAAGTTATCTTTAAGACCTCTACTATCCAGAAGAAATATTTATCTGTCCAAAGGAAAATTTTAGACCTTATGTGCTACAGAGACACTAGCAAGAGAAAATTGATAAAAAGTAACTAATGATCCCAAGACTGATGCTTTGTGCAATCTTCCAATAGTCTAACATTATGTAATTTTTTTAAAGGAGATGTTCACAAGGAAAAAATATTTTCCAGATAGTTCTGTTATAGCCACTTCTATCAGCATGCTACAAACACAAGTTAACAAGTATTATTTCTTTGTGGTGGAAACATGATTTATTAATAATGTCATCACTTTCAACCAAACATGAAAACTCATCCTATTGTCTATTCATACCTAGTCTGAATGTAAACTAATACATTGTGAGTGAATTTAATTGAAATTTTAAAGGCTTTTGGCATCTTCTAGAAGTTTTATTTGTCAAATATTAAAGCATTACAACCTGCGAAACAGTAACTGATACCTTGAATTATTAACTTATTTAACCATCAGAGGAAGTCTTGGCTTGGTATATAGGAGTTAGGAACAGGATTAATTTTAAACAAGACATAGGTATATGTTACATTCCACTTTCAAACTAGCGCTTTTCGATGGTTTCTCCATCTGATGGCCGCTATTGCAGTTAACGGTGAAAGGTAATAAAAAGCGGTTTACATAGGTGGTGTCCTCTAGTGATCGCTATCGAAGTTAATAACGCCTTCAACTGGCAAAGACGCTATAACACGGTTAAACAGCTGTAACAAAAAGCATAATCAAGTGGTTTTCGATGGAAGGATGGATGCTGAAAACCGGTTTAATGGTCACTAAGTTGTAGAGAGATGATAAATTTTGAACCCTATCGCAAATAACACCTGCAAAGTAGTATTTAACGTTGTCAGTCGTAGCGACATCTGTTGGTTGCTATCGCAGTTAATAACGGTCGAAGGTAGTAAATAGTGGTTTACACAGGTAGTGTCCTCTAGTGATCGCTATCGAAGTTAATAACGCCTTCAACGCGCAAAGATGCTACAACACGGGTAAACAGCTGTAACAAAAAGCATAATCAAGTCGTTTATGATGGAAGGATGGATGCTGAAAACCGATTTAATGGTCACTAAGTTGTAGAAATATGTTTAATTTTGGACCCCATCGCAAATAATATCTGCAAAGTAGTATTTGACGTCGTCAGTAGTAGCGACATCTGTTGGTCGCTATCGCGGTTAATAATGGTCAAAGGTAGTAAAAAGCGGTTTATATATGTGGTGTCCTCTAGTGGTCGCTATCTTAGTTAATAACTATTATTTTGCGATGGTAGTGTCATCTAGTGGTATCTATTGCAATTAATAACGGTGAGAGAAGCAATAAGCGCTGACTGATGCACTCGTAGCAGGCGGTCGACGAACAATTACAGCGCTGTCAGAGAGGGAAGTTATTATTTTTGTGCAATGGCCATAAGCTAAATAAATAAATAGAGAGGGAAGTGCTGACAGTTATTTGAATAACTCCAGTTATTGTTTTGGCCGCTACTTGCTTAACGGCGTTTTTAAAATAACGGTTATTTTTAGCCGTTTAATTATTTGTGACCCATCTCTAATATAGAAGGAATTAGTGGAGGGTTTTTATCAAAGATTATCACAGTTCACTGATGTACATAGATCACAAGTTACTAAGGATAGATTTCTGGGGTGCAACAAAAGAAAAAAATCAGGGCCTTGGCTGTCCACTGCAGCGGAAGAATGAATGATGATGAGGCTCTTGAGGAGGAACTAAAATCATATTAAGGGTTCAGAGGTGAGTGTAGAATGCTCATTACTAGTGGGGACTTAAATTTACCAGGTGTTGACTGGCAGAGTAATGAGACAAATAACACAAGGGATCAGAGATTTGCAAATATGTTAGTGAGCTTGGCAAGTTGCAAAGCACGAGCACAAGGGGAGCAAGCATGTTGGATATCTTCTTAATAAAGCTCACTGATAATTTTATGGGGTCTCAGGTTACAAAAAGATTAAGTGATTATGAAGCAGTTATGGTGGATATTACAGGGGTTAGCAAACTAGAGGCAAAAATTCAAGGTGGTTATTGGCATAGTTATAAAAAAGCTCACATCACAGAACGGAAAAGATATTTCAGAGAAAGGTTCAGTGTGTGGAAGAAGAGTACCCACACAGTGGAAAGGAGTTAGAAGTTCAAGGAAATAATAACAATGGAGGAAGAAATGTTTATTCCCAAAAAAAGTACAGAATCTTCCATAATGTGAGGTGAGATGGCTAAAGAGGTTGGTAAGAAGAGAATACAACCGAACTAAGAGACAGCAATGCAGTAGGGAAATCTTGAAACACCTAAACAAGGAAATAATGGCAGAAAGAAGGAAGTGCTGAAGAAGGGTTTAAGAAAAATATTATAGTTGTAGGGAGACCACTGAGTGATACATCTAGGAATTTCTGTAGCTACACTACAAAACTGAATGGTCTGGAAGGTATCTAGAAATTTGTGGATAAGGATGGGGAAGAAGTTACTAAAGATTTTAAAAAAGGCAGAGATACTAAGTAATTGGTTTCACAAGACTGTTAGGTGATATCATTTTGGAATAAGAGGGAAAAAATCAGAGAAGGAGCTTCTCCACATAAGGAGTAATGAGAAGACTAAATAAATCCTGAGGATATTATGAGGGAACTAAGAAAGCTAAAATGGTATAAAGTAGGTGGGTGGATCAGGAGCACCGACTTTTAGAAAACCTCATGGGTGCTCACATAACATCATTCACAATGTTCACAAACATTGAAGGACGTGATGAAGATAATAGATAAAGAATCCACTGAGGAATGGAGGTCCATTCTCAGACATTGTCTTACCACCACTTACTTTCAGTGAAACAATGAGTTCTACGAACAACAAGAAGTAGTTACAATGGGCAGCCCTCTCAGTCACCCATCCTAGCAGACTTGTTCATCGAAATTTTTTAAAAGGAAACCATTGAGGCTGCAACCAAGAAATTATCTATTTGGCTGAGATATGTAGACAATACCTTCGTGATATGGCCCTGTGGGGAAGAAGATTTGAAATGGTTCCATGATCATATCAATAATATCCATCCCAAAATCAAGTTTACAATGGAGTGTGTAGATGTTTTGTGAAAAAGTACCCAGGAGGCAGGCATAGACACACAGTATTCAGGAAACCAACCCGTACAGACAAGTACCTCCATGCTTTGTCACATCACCACCCATCAGAAAAATGAGCCTCAATTGAAACACTGATATGCACAGCACAAAGAGTGGCAGAAGAGGAACATTTAATGAATGAAAAAGAACATATTAAACGAGCACTCAAACAAAATGAGTATGGGTATAATATGATGATAAAATCAATTACCATTAAACAGAACAAAAGCTGTCTTAGTGAAGACCAAAAACAGAAAGCCATGCTGCCGTATGTGAAAGGTGGCACTGAAAAAAATTGGGAGAATATTAACTTTTGTTAATATTCTACCCATATTTAGAAGTAGAAACAAAATAAAAGAAAAACTGAGAGCACCCAAAGATCGAAGGTCTCCCTTACAAAGCAGTGAAATCTATTAAGAACCCTGTGATTGCGGCAAGGTCTACATTATTATTTTTTTTTATTTTGTTACAATTTTTTACAGCCTAACATCTAGTATCTAAATTAGGCCATATTTACAATAACAATACGATTAAGTTGTTAGATAGATTTCCGCTACCTAGCGAAATCAAGTGAGTTGTTGTTTACAGTTAGAGTACTGTTGTAAGTATAGGCATTTTATTACAAAAACTTCAGTGCTTGACTACATATAGGTTAATTTTTAATAAAAGAAAAACTAATATTAGTAACATAACCCCTTAATTAACCCACCACCACTAGTTTATTACAAATTTTACTACGCTACTGCTAACTACAGAATAAAAGTCAGTTTTTTAGGATAGATCTTCAGTAGGATCCACATACTCCGGAATTCCTTGAGGTCTGGCCCATCAGATGCGATTATGCGATTTCTGGAATGACCAAGACCGTCCAGGGTCTTCAGAGGGGTCGCAACCAGCTTCCGGTGGCTGTGAATCCCAAATCCTATTTGGGTCAATACAGTGCTGAGGAGGTGTATTACATCTCCTTTGTTCTATCAAGTTACAGTTTATTTCCTCTTGTATAATTTCTTTTATATCTTACGTAAGGAACTTAATTTAATAGCTGTCTCCTTTCCATTTTGCTGCCACATCATTTTAATTTTTTCAAGTGAAAAAAATAAACACTAATAAAGAATAATAATAGTCTCTTTTTTCCTCTTCATCATGGCATGCAACGTTTGGCAGTCAATGCCCGCGCCGCTTAGTAGGCATTATACCTTCCTGCTGATGTGGTAATGCTTTATCAGGCTATCCGCCACATACCATAAGCTGACTAAGACTTGAATGCAGCGAAATGTTAAGGCGAAAGAAGTCTTTAACTACAGTATCAATTACTATTATGTTTTGTTATATAACACGCCCTTCAACAAAACAAATAATCTCTCTCATTTTTTTTTCTTCTTTTTTTTTTCTCTCTCCTTTTTCCTACTCTACTACAAAATAAACTACTCTACTGTTAAGTATGGATACTGTAATAATTGTCGGTCCAGTATTTGAGGAACGGCCTCCAACAGAAAACGGTGACCTCCGATAACACAGCGTCCAGCCCATCAGAAGGATCTTCTGGAATAGCCGGGTGTGTCAGTCTCCAGAGGGTGCTATCGTTCTCGTGTCTGTTTATGACATATCCTTTGATGTTCAGTGCCATGCTTTGAAGTTAATTTCTCCATTGTTGGTGCCTTCTCGAGCCTGCTAACTGCTCAAGGTATTTTGTTTTGTAGTGCATAGAAATCCTGTCTGCTATTTGACTCAGAATTTCGCAGTCAGCCCTATTTTTATTGATACTTCGAACCTCTTTTCCAATTAGTTGTTCACATTCTATTTCCCTCGCTTCCGCAAGAAGAATGCATTCGAGAACCACATGTTCAGGTGTCGCTTCCGCTCCACACTTGCATAGACTCGATTCTTTGAGTCCCCTGCTGTGTAGCAAACTGTTATAAGGACCATATCCGGTGATGAAGTGTATTAAGCCGGCGGAAGGATTTAGATGTTGCAGTTGCAACCATTCCTTGACATCAGGAAGGATGCTGTAAGTTCTCAGACCTGTACTGCTAATATTCCATTGATGTTGCCAATCTTGTAGGAGGGTCGACATGACTTCCTTTTTGGCTGCCACCGGTCGACCTACTATTTCTTCAGCTGCTCTCTTATCACCGGACTTTAGCCAGTATATTGCACCGCGTTTTCTTACCATCATGTCTAGGGGCCAAACACCTAAAACCGTCGTCAAAGCATCTGTTGCAGTGGTGCTATATGTACCACTTAGTCTTAAAAGGACTCCCCTCTGGGCTCTTCTAAGCGTTGTTTTTGGCTTAACTTTCTTCAGATGTTTCGCCCTGACACTCGCTCCATAGCTCACTATTGATGCCAGAATAGCGTCGTGATAGAGCCTCATCACGTGGATGGGAAGATGAAATCGTCTTTGTCCAATGCTGATGAGTTCATGCATAATGACCTTCGCCCTGCTGGACACTTCTTCTATATGATCCATAAATGTTAAGACGCTCATCGATGGTAATGCCGAGATATTTGCACTTGGTTGTCCTTGTTATGCTATTTCCGTTAACCTTGATCGTTGGATTCCACTGCAGATTTCCGCGCAGAATCATATACTGAGTCTTCTGGGGTGCGAGCTTAAGCTTGACCTCCGTGCACCATTTGTCAAGTTGCTACAGGATGATATTGCTTCGCTGCTCAATTTCTCTTCTTGTTCCTCCCTGTATCAGCAGAAGCAGGTCATCAGCAAAGGCCACCAAGCCTGACAACCCTTCTAGTCCTTCCAGTCTACACAATACAGTTTCAAAACATATATCCCAAAATATCAGGCCACATACCGATCCCTGAGGACACCCTTTAGACAATTTTTCCTCAATGGTCATCCGTGGACATCTCAGTTTGGCATATCTGTTTCTACAGTAATCCCTAAATGAGTTGTATATATTGCTTGGACATTTTAATTCTCTGAGCCGAGCAAACAAACCTGGCCACCAGAGATTAACAGAAGCCCCTTTAATGTCCACCGATATTGCCAGTAAATAATCACTAGTGCATGTTCCAACCAGTTGCATTGCTCTGTTTATAGCGTCCTCTGTCGATCTGCCTGCTCTGAATCCGTACTGGTTTAAATTCATTCCTATTATACTCCTATACGCTTGTAGGTGCCAGACAAGAATTTTCTCTTGAACTTTACCAAGTACATTGAGCAGGCAAATAGGCAGATAGGACTTGGGCTGAGTCGGAACCTTGCCACCCCCTTTCTTTAAAATGATCACCTCACTTTGTTTCCATGCATTAGGGATTCTTCCCTGCTGTAAACATTTACTAAACAGATTGCACAATGGTGGGGCTAACTGAACAACTAGAGCCTGTACAACTAGTACCTCTGCCGCTATTCCATCTGGCCCTGGGGCCTTGTTCTTGGACATTGTATTTATCGCTTTTATCACTTCTTCTACAGTTATTTCATCTGCTATCGCCTCTGTTGTATAGATACCCTCTGCTTTGGTACATAACTCCTTTTGTTCATTCGTTCCTGCATCTGTTTCATCGTCTGGCAAGAGTTCATGTAGCAGTACTTCTGCCATCGTGCCCCAGTGAGTGGTTCGTGTCCCGTCAGCCCTCTGCACTGTCAACAACATGGTTGGAGGCCGTATCTTACCAGCTGCTATCTTATAGAGGACACCCCAGGGATCCGACCTAAGGTTTGTTTTAATATAGGCCTCCCAACTTTGCTGCTTTGTTTGTACCAGTAGCTCCCAGAAAGCTCTTTTCCTCTTCCTATACCGGTCGAGAAGGGTGGGCCTTTCAGTCGCAATCAAACAACATTGGTATACTCTTCTTGCCTTGCGCATTTCTGCCCATGCTTTTTTTAGCCGGTCGCTCCACGGTTTGTCTCCCAACTTTGTAGGTCTTTTTATTGGAATCGCCACCTTCATTGCTGCTTGAATGGAATTTCTAATACCTCTTGCTATGGCATCGACATCGTCACTTTCCAGGAGACCTGGCGGCAGACTAAACACTCTCCTTAATTTGCACCAGTTGGCATTTTTTATGTTATAGCGCCACCTGCCACTTTCTACATCTTCTTTGGCATCAAGTCTATCTCTCGCCAATTCAAACTTTATAACATTATGGCCACTACTCGTTAAGTTATCTTCAACCTTCCAATTTTGCATAATGTTCCCTACATCCGGCGAAGTGAGTGTAACATCAATGTTAGACTCTGCACCTGTCTCGTTTCTATACGTGGGTGGATTATTGGGCTTATTCCTAATTTCCAAATTTAAGTCGCTTATCAGTTCTTCGAGCATAACTCTGGCTTCATCCACATATGCACTATGCCAAAGTTCAGACTTGGCATTTGCATCTGCTGTGATGATGAATTTGCGTTTTCCAAGACCCGTATATATCTCCCTTATCTTGTCGAAATAAATTTCAGTCGGGTCTTTATGCTGAAAGTATACGTTGATTAACACCATGCTGCACCAATCGGTGCTAACTTCCGCACAAACTGTCTACATAGGAGAATCTGAACAAGCGTAGCCGTGAGGATGTGTGAACATATGAGTCACACCCGTGTGAGACATCCCACAAAATCAGCTATTGCTGAACACCAGCTGGGAAGAAGAACATAAAATACTGTGGGAAAATACAAGAATGTTAGCTAGAACCGAAGAAAAGTAAGGGAGGCTATCAAGATCTTCAAACAGCAAAACAACTTCAACAATGATGGCGGCTGTGGTCTTAGTCAGACATGGAAATGTGTCATAAATAATAAATAACTCTGGGACCATAAACAGTACATCGCAAACATCATATCTCTGGGTAATCGATGTTTGTTAGAGACTAGATAATCTCCACAGTTTAAATATGAGTGCTACTGGCCACAACCAAGTCTCTAGATGATTCAGCAGGCAGCTAAGTCCCCCGAGGATGACCTAAGACCTGGTCAAAATGTCAGCAAGAAGAAGGATGAGCATTTCGATGCAGCATGAGACTCATGAAGCTATTTATACCAGTGTGTAACATAATTTTTATTATCTGGAGATATGTATTAGTACCTTCTTAATGTACACATTTTTACAACAAATCAACATTCATAAGTTTTTTAAGAAGCTACATTTATAATTCATATAACGACATCCTTTTTTTTTTCAATGCAAACTTATTTTGTTAATCTGATAAATGTATCAGTAATATCTTGTAGGTCCAAATCATTTGATATTATCCAGCTTATGTGCACTAACATGTGATCATTCAATCTTTGTTGAGTCATAGTACGCCTCAAATAAGTTTTTGTTCTCTGTAATGCTGAAAAAAGACCGTTCTGCAGTGCATGCCGATACTGGAATAGTTAAAACGATTTTTAATAATTCGATGACTCCAGGTATCATAGCGTGGGTAGATTCACAATGCCAAATTATATACATAAAAAAACCATTGTCTACATTGTTCAGTCTTACATTTTCTTTTGTGCAATATCTAAAAAGCACGATGAAGAACCAAACAATCAACATCAAAGTCATCTCCATTGAACTCTTTCACATAACTGCTGTTTGTATCATTTTGCTCAGTAAGAAACAGTTCTATGTTACTAAAATGTGTCATAATATTTTTAGTAAAGCGTTGGTCACTACAGCCTCTGACTTCATCTAAAATTACAAAATATAATTTTTTATATCAATCAGCTGGCGAGGAAGATTTGTGTGTTTCACTTGATGAATCATCTCCTCCTTAGTTTTGGAGTTATTAATGTTTATTTGTTGATCATCCTATGTAAGATCTAGACCAAGAGACGATTTTCAAAGATTTTGAAATTTTTCGTCAGTTCTTTGGGCTGATACAATGTGCTTGACAGAATTAATCAACAACTTTTTGCAGATGCAAAGAAATCTTCTGTAAAGTTGCATTTAAAGTTTCAAAATGATCAAGAATTTCTATCCAAAATTTGATAATAAAAAGAGATTCATGAGACTGGAGACTTTTTAAAAACCATTCTGCTTTCACACCGACATCATCTTTCTGACATTTTGTGTCGTTCATAAAACATAGCAGTACACTATAATTGTTTAGAATAGTTTTCAAGGGAGATATACAACAATACTATCATGTTGGTCGAAATGGCTGCAAAGAAAGGTTTTTAGCATCGCCAGCTGCCTATAGTGATAAAAAAACAAGACTGGCACTTCAATGTACAAAGACAATACACTCTCTTACAAAGACTAAAAAACCCCTTATTGCATGTACTTCTTTTGTTGTGTGCTGAACAACCAGGTTTAGCTAGTGAGCGATGTAATGCACATGAATTGCCCTTGCTTTGATAGCTTTAACCAATGATTGATGGCTAGTATGCGCTCCAACATCAAAAGCTCTATCTGTGTACATACCCCTACACATCTTAATATGTGTGTGTGTGTGTGTGTGTGTGTGTGTGTGTGTGTGTGTGTGTGTGTGTGTGTAATCTTCTTAGTACTGCATGTCATTGAAGATTTCAAACAAATATTGTTGGATATTGTTGATACCATTCAATACAGACCGATAAAAATTTCATGTAGACTACACTTTTAGTCCACGTAACGGAAGTGGAATGTGACTTGTTCATTGCTGAAAATATCACTAATTTTATCAACTATAACTGAATAATAGATCGCATTTTGTACTACTTTGATTATTATATACCGTAATTCGTGACTCAAAATTGTACATGCTTCGTTAGTGATATCATGTGACAATCACCCTTATTTGTTGCAATGCAGCCATGTGTTTAACTCGGGAATATCCCGTAATCACAGCTTCAAGAATCAAACATAATTTGAATAGTCATCCTCGAGGTCCCTTATGGCTGGGCCTCTGGACACTAAAAAAATAATTTGTTTTAATATCTTATACCTTACTTTTTGATACCATGCAGTACATACCGACACCACATTCTAAATTGGCTTTATGAAAAACACTAAAACAGTGGACATCAAACTTTCCATGCTATTTAAAGCTTTATTGCATGCTGAAAAACTACCTTGAGTAAATGCCTTTATGTACTCATTATCTCTTGAAGATTTTGTCGGCACAGAATAACCACTAAACATGTTTTTTTTTTTTTTACAGATTTAGCAAAACAAATTATCTATAACTACATCATTTAACATCTACGAAATAACTGTCTGCCACTTTGAAAATTGCACCTTTTCTTCTCTTCAACTGAAGTTGCAGAAATAACATCTTCAGGTTGGATTTTTTTGAGCTGTACTAAGCTGATAAAGAGTTACTAGTGGAAGGTTCTTCACGTTTCTGCATATTACAATTTCAAAGGACAAATTTATCTATTTACACTAATAATTTACCAAAGCAAACGCAATAAAATTAAGCGCAAAGTACTCTCAAAGCACGAGCTTTATTTACCAGCTCTACAAAGAATGAGTGAGACATTCAAGACAGAGCCGCGACAGCGCTGGTGGCGCGGCAGACGGGGGAGATGTGACGGATGGCAGGCTAAAGCTTGCACATGGCAGCACGGGTTGAGTTGCTTGACATTGTGTGCATGCTCTTCACAAATCAAACCTACTCTTACCTACCACACATTAAATAGTGTTAGTTATAACCTAATGTAGTGTTTATATTCTCCTAGGGCACGACGCACACACTTGCATTGTAAGCAAGTGCGATCCTGTCGAGACATCTTGCCTCGCCACACGGCGTGTGATGTAGGAAATACAGGTTTCGCTTGAAGTCGATTACTGATTGGTTTTGATGTCTATGTTCAAGGGTCATTAGAGGAAGGAAAGGACTGTGGGGCAAGGAATGGGAAAGAATCAACCATGGCCTTTTTGAAGGCCTAGAGTGATTTCAGGAAACCACTGAAATCTGGATGGCTGAATGGGGTTTTGAACCCATGTCCTCCAGAATGCAAGGCCAAAGCTTTACCGCTCACCTACTAGATTTAGTTTCACAAAGGGCATGAGATACATAGCATTGAAAATTACAGGTCAATCAGTTTGACATCAGTTGTTGGAAGTTGATGGTAAGATTCTTATGCAATCACATCAGAAATGTCTGTGAGGGAAGGAACTACGTAGTTTGCATAACAGCAACATGAGTTTAGCAAAGGTTACTCAAGTGAATTTCAGTTAGTGGGGTGCATGCAAGATATTGCAGATGGAATGGACAAAGGAAGCCAAGCTGAGAGTATAGCATTGGGTCTCTTTGATTCTTCCGATGAAGTGAGCCATAAAATTTTAGTAGATGAGGTATTAACCATTGGAGTGAATAGAAAAATGACTTTCTGGTTGGAAGAATTCTTAAAAGGTAGTAAGCAAGGAGTTTAAGTAGGAAATGCAGTACAAAAGAGGTGGAAGTAAATATGGGAGTATTGTAGATAGTGTACTGGAACTCTTGGTGTTCATTAATCTAATGAATGATTGTGTTGATGGGTCAAAATCGGAAGTTGAATTGTTCGCAGATCATATGTTACATAGTAGGATTAAAACTTAAGAAGACTGTAAACAGCTAAAGGAAGATCTAAACATCATAACTAGCTGGGTAACTAAACATTTGTTTAAAATATATGTAATGAAGTCACAGCTTACTAGCTATACAAATAAAATAAATGAAAACTTTTACTATAATTATAGGGTAGGGAGAAACTGCTTGTTGAAGAAATTAATTTTAAATATCTTGGCATAATGTCTGATAGCAAACTCAATTGGATAAGTCACATTGGGCAGGTGATAGGGAAAGGTATGAAAATCCTACATTTATTGGAGAGTGTGATAAGAGGATATGCCAGGGAAGTGAGGGATCTGGGTTACAAAACCTTGGTCAGACTACTGCTTGAACAGAGACCCACATTTGGGTATGAAAGTCAGGAATTGGAAGGGGTACAAAGGAAGGCAGCTAGATTTGTTTGTGGAAATTACTGCAGAAAGCGACTGATATCGTGTTATGAGGAACAAGCTGGATTGGGAAAACAAGGATTATAATCATGATGACTTGTATGTATAGAAAGATTAAGAGTAGTATATGGAAGGGAAAAGATGACTATGATCATAAGCTGGCACTTGATTTTAGGCAAAACGTGATTCATTTAGCGTTCCATATGAAAACTTTTTTTTATTAGTTCACAGGCCACAGTAGCAGTTAAATGTGTGTGCTTGGAATTTAAAATACAGTGAATCTGTCTTCACGATAAACAACTAAAGATGCTACTACATTTGTGGACTGAGACATCTCTTTCAGTATTGTTAGACAGAATGTTCAAAACTTTAAAGAAGTATAGTCTAAAACTACGTAATATAACACTTATTGATAAACTGTATAAAAATCAAATTGTTGTAACTGTAGCTTACAATTACAGTTTCTTAACTTCACAGAACAAGTGGTCTTAAAAAATAATTGTTGTACATCTGACGACAGGTGTATTCACGTTTGAGATTTTATTTTTAAACAATATATATATATGAAAAGGAAATAAGCAATGAAAAAATATTCGAATGCAAGTGGGCTCGAACGTAGAACCAACACATCTACAAGCCAGGGCGTTACCATTCAGCCACCCTGCCTTATACAAATATGTGCTTCGTCCATTATATAACCAAAGGTATATAAAGATATAAAATTTCGTGTCTGAATAGTTATTGATAATCTGTGATAACAGAAATAATCAATTAAATGCAAATATGATAGATCAGACAGGGAAGAAAAATAATTTTCCATTTCAGCAATGTGTCTGTTGTTTTGATACTGTCTAGCTATGAGACACGATTCCTTTATAGGGAAATTATTACAGCACTGCCAGGAGGAAACAATTGTTCCAGGAAATAAGAGTTAAATTTCCTATTACCTTTGCCCAAGAAGAATACCTTTATAATGCAAATAATACACATATAATTACAAGGAAAGGGAAAATGACTCATCACTCACCAAAGTTGAAGGCAGCGACGAGAGAAGAACATATATAACTAACACACAAATAAACTCAATATTTCGGTTATTCAACCTTATTCATTTATTGATAAAGACTGTACATTGTGCTAAATATCTCTGGCATTAAAAATTGTGCAGCACAGAAAGAAGTCTATCATCTATCAGAAAAACAGTCAGGTTTAAGGAATGACATTGCATTAAAATTTTGGGTAAGCTGGATTTCAGTTTGAATGAGTAATGAAGGTTCTGTTGCAACGTAGTGCAATGTCATCATCTACCAATTATACCTAAACACCAGAGACCTTGTAAGGTGACAAAGCCCCTTACACTTTAATTTTTGTGAATATTTTTTTTGTTAAAAGTTAATTAAATATTAGTCTTTCTTGTGTATACAAATGTGTTAAATTGTTATGAAAAAATGATAAAGATAAACGTATATTAAAGTGCCAGAATATCTATGGACAATGGTTATCTATGATAATGTATATCTTTGGACAGAAGACAAAGAAAATATGGCGAGGGTATGGATGAGAATATAAAATATATCTGGCAAGTCGTTGAATAAAAGGAATGTAAGAAGTGTGTTTTGACCCTTGTGAATATAAATAAAAAGTGTTTTCGAGTGTTACTTCAAAGAATTCGTTGTCTAGATATTTATTATTTATTTGTTTCTGAACTGTGAATGGAAATAATCTGCCGGCTTCTGCAGCTTAGATTACGGCTTGAAGACGGGCAGATTACATATACCTAAATCTAAATACAGGAAGAGGGGATCTTACAAGTGGCTGACCGTGAGAGGACGCAGAGCTGAAAATTCGGTTCGGTAAGGAAAGTACCATGCAAATCTTCGGATACGTGAAACAAAGGTAGGAGAACATACAGTTAAAAGTGAAATAAAAGATTCTAGTCGCGTAAATTGTTAAAAGTAATGAACATTTTGTTTAAAGTTGACGAATTGTTTCAAGAGTCAGTTAAAGTAATAAACGTTTTATTAAATTTTTGCCTCTGACTGCATTTCGAAAAAAAAAAAGTTTCCTAAAATAAACTGTCAGTAAAAGAAATTTGGACAAAGTGTTTAATGCATGCTTATATACAGATATGAAATTTTAGTTTTGTCTTTGTAAAAAAAAAAATGTTTTTGTAAAGATGTAATGTGTGTTGATGGTAGTTTGTGTATCTAATACGGCGTTGCAAAATACATTTGGTTTCGTTGATATATTTTTTTTTTTTGGGTTGCCAGTGTATATTTTTCTTCGTAATTTTTTGTGTTTGAAATTGTTTGGGGAGGTCGTTATCAGCGTCTGACAATTTTTTGGTATAAAATGGAGAATAAAGCTTTAGTATTAAATACTGATAGATCAATTAACGGGACGGGCGGCGAAAATTGTGGAAATGTTAGTATTTCGGGAAACTTGAATACTAGTTTAGATTCGGGCTACGTACTTTCAGAACAATCTATGTGTGAGATTAGTGTAGAG
The DNA here is from genome assembly GCA_031002005.1 of Vandiemenella viatica. Lineage (NCBI taxonomy): Eukaryota > Metazoa > Arthropoda > Insecta > Orthoptera > Morabidae > Vandiemenella > Vandiemenella viatica. The sequence goes on from CM061921.1 coordinate 280,176,896, forward strand.
AAAGTTCACGAGTCCTCTCCAGCTAGTGTAACCGAAAGGAAATTTTGCCAAGAAGAAAATAATTATCTGGAAACAATACTGGCAAAAATTTTACAAAGCCAACAAGACTTACAACAGAGCCAACAGAAATTGGAAAAGTTAAGCCAACAACAGATAGAGAAAACACAAGAATTGATTTCACAGAATCGACAAAGAATGGAACAAGAATTTCAACAGTGGAGAAAGGAAAAAGATAATATTTGTTTTATACTGATCAATGTGGAGGAGCGCATTATTAATGAAGAGCGGAACCGCGAAGAGTCACTGAAAATGGTAGGTGACGAGCAGAGTAAATTAAAAAATGAATTTTCGGAAAACATTCAAGGAATTAGACAAGAGTTTTGGCAAGTGCAAGGGGAAGTAGTAAGTTGTAAAAAGGCAATTGAAAAACAATGGATGGAGATAAATCAGTGAGTTGATATGGTACAAAGTAAAACAGAGTACAGTGCCGCCAACAGTGGGGTACAGTCAGGGCCAATAAAACTGCCCGAAATATGTTTCGTTCCTGGGAGAGAGATTCATCCGCATAAATTTGTCGAAGTGTATCGAAATGCGCTACCAAAACACTGGCTTGATGAAGAAAAAATTAGATATATGAAGATGATGATGAAAGGCAAAGCATTGGAATGGGCATGTGGCGTAGTGGAGAACAGTATCAGTTACGAAGAATTTTTGTGAAACTTTTTGTTGAAGTACTGGTCAGAGGAAAGACAAAGGCGCGTAAAACAAGAGTTTCGGAACAGCTGTCCGTACAAAAGGCAGTTTGGTAGCCTTCGAGAGTATTGTGAGACACTGTTGAAGGGACTGAAATACTTATCAAATCCAATGGAGGAAGATGAAATAATAGAAATTTTGGAGAGAAAAATGCCGCGTTGGGTGCGTGAGAGAATGTTGCCCATGCGGTGGAATAAAATACAAGAATTCTTAGAAGGAGTGAATCAAATTGACAAGTGGGATGACAGGAACGTGAGAGACCAAAATTTTGCAGGACATGAGGAAAAAGTAAATTTGCTGGATGGAAAAGCACGCTCAGGACAGGCCCACAATGGTCACTGGAGTCAACAAGATATAGGGACAAGGATGGGAGGAGAGATGTTGCAGATGCAAGACATGCACAAGAATGGAAGGGAAGGATTACGCCGTATAAACAATGGAATGACCGAAATGGAAGAGAAGGAAATGCATTCAACTATGGAAATAGAGGACCGGAGCAAGTAGAAAGTGGAAGAAAGAGGGATGAAGACTACAATCAGGGAAATTAGGAAGGGCTTGTGAAGTGGTCCGTTCCCAGGCCGGTGAGAGAAGAGGACCGAGAACTTTGAAAAAATCTAGGTGTATGATTATGGAGATGAGTAGAGAAGAAGCAGTGGAGCATAGGACAGCTGTTCTAGAAGAAATTGCAACACAATTCCAAAAGATAGAGAAAGAGGAGAAGAATCAGAGGGCACCAGTAAGGAGTGACAATGATCAGATCAAAGATAATGTGGAAGGTAAATTAGAAATGGAGAAAAAACAGTCGCATGATGAAATAGATAATTGGATAAGTCAAGTAAGGAGAGTCTGTAGGGAAGAATTAAGAATGGAAAAGGAAAGAGACGGAAGTGAGGAGAACAAGGAAAAGCAACAGGAAGTTGGTGAAGAACAAGAAGTAATTGTGGAGGACAGGGGTCCATTGAAGTGGTGGAAATGCTTGGAACAAATTGTGGACAATAAACGAGTTAACAATGCCGAGGAGAAAATAGTGGAAGGCAATGAGGCAATTGGTTTGGCCAGAGGACAAGGGTGCCAGAGGTGCTCGGAGGACAAGGATCAGGAGAGAAATGGAGAAATGATAAGAAATGAAGAATCTGGTATCTCTTTCTGGAGAAATGAGAAAGAAAATTATGATGTGAAAAGAGAAGAGGAGGACGGGGAAACAGACAATCTGGAAAACGAAGAAGATTCTGTAGGAGAAGAAGAATTCGAGGAAGAACATAGTATAGAAGAGGAAGAAAACTGTTACGGAACTTTGACAAAGAAATACGTAACTGATACTGAGAATGAAGAAGAAAAGGAGGTGAAATGTTTCCTGATAAGGAAGGAAGGACCAGGTAGAGGCAAAGATAGTGAAGCAATCAAATTGATGAGGAAGAACAAAGAGCTAATTTACCGAAAGGTGGAAGAAGAGGAAGCAACAAGAGGAAAAGTGAAGATGAAGGACAAAGGATCGACATACAGAGAAGAAGAGGACGCAACAAGAGGAAAAGTGAAGATGAAGGACCGACGTTCTAGGAAGATGGAGTTCAAAGTAGGGGAGCTAGTGTTGGTGAGGACCCATGAGCGATCTAGTAGTATAAATGCGGAAATTAATAAATTTTTTGATATATATGAAGGACCGTATAAAATTGTGGGGAGACCTCATCATCATGCATACTGTCTCCAGTACCCGAAATCTGGAAAAGTGTTAGGTTTAAGGAACCTGAAAGATTTGAAACTGTACATCGAGTGAATGAGAGGATGAAAGTTGCAAGGAGTGAATGTAAATATTGTAAGATAAGAGAGAGAGATCAAAAAAATTTATTGAGGCAAATTTTGATGACAAGTTAGCGGGGGGGGGGGGGGGGGGGGAATATGTAAGGTGACAAAGCCCCTTACACTTTAATTTTTGTGAATATTTTTTTTGTTAAAAGTTAATTAATTATTAGTCTTGCTTGTGTATACAAATGTGTTAAATTGTTATGAAAAAATGATAAAGATAAACGTATATTAAAGTGCCAGAATATCTATATTTATGATAATGTATATCTTTGGACAGAAGACAAAGAAAATATGGCGAGGGTATGGATGAGAATATAAAATATATCTGGCAAGTCGTTGAATAAAAGGAATGTAAGAAGTGTGTTTTGACCCTTGTGAATATAAATAAAAAGTGTTTTCGAGTGTTACTTCAAAGAATTCGTTGTCTAGATACATATACCTAAACCTAAATACAGGAAGAGGTGATCTTACAACCTAACACCTGGTTTGATAGTAATGGCAATAATTAGTTGCAATTTCTTGATGTAATTTACCTTAAAGCCAGGCCCGATTGCCACCCAAATTTATCAAACTTTAAATGGCTTTAATAAGCTTTGGTAACATCAAGAACACAACATTATTTAATAATGATAGTAAAGATACATATAGTGTGGATACTATATAACAGGCTGTGATAGGTGTCAAGTGGTCACTACAATAGTCACTGACTATAAACCACTTTAGGAACAGAAGATACCAACCACACAAAGACAATTACCTGAACAAACAACTAAAAACATAAAAATCTAGTAGGATAACGGAACTGTCCTGAGTGTAATACTTCCTCTGAAGTAATCCAAATGGCTCACAATATTACCCTAAGCTGGGAATAAATGCAGAAAAGAAATTATTTCTGTAAAGCATAACGCTGATCTTATTCTCAAAATTTTAAACATGGGGTGTATAATATTTATGTTAAAATGAGAAACAAGGCTTTCCCGGCGTACCTTTGACATGAAATCTTCACAGGTTTTCCGCCGAAAGCTTGTCTTCTGAAGATATTATCCGGCAGAAAACCTGTGAAGATTTCGTGTCAATATATATGTTAACAAAATCCTACAATATGTTTACTCCTGCAATAGTACACTATGCGATAGATGTTCATTACATGCATACATAGGTCGTAGATGGTAAATGGCAAGGAGTACATAGAAGCATAGATTCTCAATCTCGTTTGAACAGATGCCCATTCAGGGGACAGTCTCAAGAAGAGATTTCTGGCTTAGGATGATATCTGTGTCTCAAACAATGAATTTTGAATGCCTGACCAAACAGCAAAGAGGCAAATATCATATCAGATATCACCAAGTGGCCGGACAGGCCCCTTGCCAAATTTAGTGACACACATCAGACAGATTGTAATTCACATGAGAATGGTGAAGGTACTACTTTCCAATTGCTCTGGCAAGCCCTGCCCTGCCCACTGTACGATACATCACATGGACAATACTATGACTGCCTAGCATCATGATGAATAATTGTAACAACATCCTAATGGCACAATCTAAGTTCTCCAGCATGTCTTCCAAAGATTAAAAGAATAATGCTGTTCCAGTGCTTAGGGGAACCCAACTTCTATCACAGGTGCTAAAGGGTGTATATTTGAGTATAGCACTAAAGTGGACACTGACAACTTATGTTTTCATGCTGAATGGTGCACAACTTGGATGAGCAGGTACTAAGTGTACACAGGACATGTGGAATTATATGCTTGGATATGCAATGAGAACTCGCATATGTGCGTTACCACTCATGCGCCATGCTTGGTGGTTTCAGTGTATAGAAGAACTGTGTTCTTCTACATTTCTTTCTGTTGTTTGTATTTTGTTATGATAATATAATTATTAGTAATTAATTTCAGAGTCGTATAACATTCTTGGCTTGGCAACTTGGTTCAAAACACAATAGTAATGTTTCACCCAATCAGCACTGATATTTGATGTGGTTGCAAATTTTCTTGTCATGTTTGACTCATATTATAATAGATTTACACTATCTCACATTGGGAATGACATCCAATTTAGAGTTCATTCCAGAGCATCACTGTTACTTCAAAAAAATTTGGTGCAAGATATAAATACTGATCAAAGAATATCAGTTGAAAATAATAGTGCACCAAATGTGAGCTAGGAAAAGTCCATAGAAATAAATTTGGATGAAGCAGTAATGCTGTCAATAACCGATTAAGGCTGTCAGAAACTAGCAACAACTTACCACTCCACAGCATAATTCCTACAAATGTTCTGGTAGAAACAAACACCACAGTTAGTATGTGAAGATTCAGGCAGAAGATTCCAAAATCAATGCAATGGATTCTAAATTTCAACTACTAAAAAAGGTTTTAGGTATGGTTAAAGTGGAATTTAAGATTCAGTTTCAACAAATGATCAAAGGAGAAGCTATTCTTAGGTACAATATTGTTAAAAGAACTTCATGAATGATGTTGTTGTTGTGGCTTTAGGGCATGTCAACAGTGAGGTCATTAGAGGCCGAACTTCATGAAGTGAGAACAACAAACTCACTATAAAACCAAAGCCAACAGCTTAAAATATGAAAATGAAACAAACAAACAGGTATCAGACACAGGAAGCCAGTTTTTAGAAGAAATGCAAGAGCAGACAGAGCAAGTAAACTTGCAGATTGAAATCTGAAACGGCGACTAAAAACAGAATCATGCAAGTTGAGAACCAAACGGGTGACATGTGAAAGGAGATATAACTACAACTGATTCAAGATATGGGACAACGCATAATGAGCAGAATAAAGTATCTGTATATTTTACAACCACACTGGGTATTTTTTGAGTATAAATGGCTTCAATGCATATACATGCACTGAAAGGAAGTATTAATTCCAAAAATTATGTGATAGATATTGATACAATGTATGGGCCCTTCAAGTTCCCCAATTCCAAAATTTGTAGCAATATGGAATGTTCCTCCAAAGGCTTTTACTGAAGTTTTTGTTTTCTACTTTTGAATGTGTTTAAAAAGTTTGGTACACAGTAAATGTTAGATGCTGAAGAAAGGGCTAGGTTTAAAATAATATGTACTGAGGAGATTCTTACACATAAATAAATGAGGTGAGCTATGATGTGTTCATCATCCAGACTAGACTACACTTTGGTGTTTTCATTTGTGTATGATCCCAATCACTTCTTATGCTCTAGGCGACCGAAAACTGAACTTATTAATAAGACGAGGAGAGAAGTTGTAACATATAAACCAGTCGTCTATCAAACTTGTGTTAGATGAACAGTGGACAGGCTCATAGAATTGATTTATTCGCCTCTCCATATGTGGATTTATAACGATACAACTGAGCACCTATCTCCCCACAAATTTGTAAAGAAGCTTGGATGTGAAATGTGAGAAATCAATAGGTAACACATTTTCCTGCTTAGGGTATAAGAAGAAACTGTTGCTAGCTATAACTGTGTATGTATTGCTTAACCTGATTTCTATTAGAATTCTGTCTTTGCTAGGTTCCATCTAAAATGGTCATCAATACACTTGTATTTGCACTGCAAGAGATCCTGATGGAAATGTTACTCATAGAAATACTAAATCACAGTTGAAAGTCACTCAGTATATTCTTTCAAATTATGGAAGTAAAAACTATATCAGATATGCAGTACATTTATGAAAGAAACTGTTCATTGGCCTCCAAAACACAATGAAGATGCAAGTAATTTTTCGCACAAACGTATACCATCCAAAAGCTTCACTCCTGCAATGTTAATAATAACTTCAAACCCATTAAATTGAGCTTGAAAGCAATGTTCAACACCACAAAATTTTCTAAGTTGTGTTATGTTGCTAAAGTTTTCTATCACTGGAAACATTTATTTTGTCAAATAATTCTAAGTCCCATGCTTCATTATGCAGAGCAGCACAGATTCAGCCTACACAGTTAAAATTTGTTCCGCGACTGACTACAAGAGTAGCGATGCCTGGGCTTAAATAGCTTCTCCCTGAGAGTTTCTGGAATACTGATGATTTCACACAGTAAACCACCTTCCTCCTGCAAATCTCTAAAAACCCCAGTTCTCACTATGTATTCTTTAATCAGATTCTTCTAAAACTTTGCTTTTTTGTACTAAATTAATTTAAGAACTTTTTTTATGACACATTTCATCATATTTTTAGTCATTTAGCTGTTATTAAACTTTGAAATGTGAGGAATGCTGATTTCGCTCTCCTGTCTGTAACTTTAAAAGTATTTAATTTCCCAAAAAATTACGCATTTCAAAGGGTTCCATTTATTATTCTGTTTAAATTGGTTATTGTTTATAACTCTGGCTATTCTTATTTGGATGCAATATTAAAATTATTACTATGGTGTCTCACTTCCAACTTACCTCCAGGACATAATATATTTCGATAAGTCATAACTTTCTTATTTAATTAGTTTTAAATGAGGTTTTCACCATTCTTTTTTAAAGTAGTATTATTAATCAATTTAACTACCCACACACCATTTTCACCAAATCTTTATTTCTTAATTAAGTTTTGGCACATTTATGACTCAAGGTCAAACATCTAAAATTCCTTTCTTCACCCTTTAAACATAATTTTAGTTTCCAACTATTATCATTCAAATTCATTTAAATTTATCTTTCATTTGATACTAGTTTCATCTCGGTATCTATTTCATTCTAGGAGTTGGGTTTTTTAACTAGTCTAAAAAACATATTTAGTAATTATTTATGAACCCCAATTTTTGTTATAGAGTTTGTTTACATGTTGACAAAGCATTGCCATAATTAGAATTTATTTATCTTTTTAAGTAAGGTTCTTTTCATTGTTCCTATGAAATCTGCTTTCTACACACGTGTGGCCTCGCCACTCCGGTTAGAATAAAATATTCAAAATGAATTACCGTCTTAAATAAAATTTTCCAATCCAATAAACATCACATCAAAATGCTCGTTTTTAATTATAGAACCTGTGGAAATGTTTGTGAAGCTTTTTGTTTACTTTCATGATTTCGCTTCCACTTCTACATACCAAAACTATCACTGCTTAAAAATTGTTTTGATACTAAGTTTATAGTTATATGATTTATTAGCAATGTTAAAGGCTTCATGTTATCCCCTTCTATGGCTACTGCTGCATTGTAAGTGTTACTCAAAATTGGCATAGTTCAGCAATGGTGCAAATAAACTGTTCGGTGATGAGGAGTGATATGTAGAAAATGGTCTCACACAAACAGTTCATTTGTTTGGTGGTGGGAAGATGGAAAGTTATAATCACCAATGCTGCAGAATGTTGGTCAGCAGTAGCATAAATATTGGCCTGTAATACAGTAGCAGCATGATAGAAATGTTGCACGTCATTTGTAGCATAATCAGAAAAATCTCCCTGGATATAATCCACAAATACATGGTACTTAATTATATTATTGTTCAATGGAAATAAAGTGAGTTGAAGACACTGCATGGATATCTAGCCTAGTGCCAAAGAAACTCACTCAACCAGTTAGATCTCTACCAAGACATACATATAAACTTCGAGTTGATTTAAAACTAAAATGAAAAAGATTAACAATGCAAGCAAAATTGTATCTCATAAAATAATTATAAATTGATGTTTTCTTACAGATTGCTGAAAGCGTGACTGAATTCAGTTGTGTACTGGTTGAAATTCATGAGTGTGAAATGATTCTACAGGGATAAAAAAGTTACATGTCATGAGATGTGAGGGTTGTATAGTAAACTATCATTAATTTAAAAATTAGGTACAATTTTAAATTAGGTAAGTGGGGAGGCAATGCAATGACACACTTTGAGCCAAGGGCTCATTACATACATAAAGTTAGGACTGTAAAACATGAGAAGTACTTAAAGATGATCATGCGCATTTGGGCAGCTGATGACATAAGAGACAGTCTGAAGTGAAGATTTCTGGCTCAGGACAATGTTTTTGCCTCAAACAATGATGAATTAGGCACACCAGACCAAACAATTGGGAGGCGCACATATTAGCAAGCATTGCCCAATAGCCATACAGGCCCTCTGTCAGATCTGCTGATAGAAATTACAGGAGCTGGCCTTGGATGGAAGATTATTTGTGTGAGAAGACGAATGGTAAATTTTTGCCACTCACTACGACTAAACACTATGACAGAATGAAAAATGTCACACATGTAACAGTATGATTGGTCTATGTCATTATGTATAATTTTAACCACTCTCTACAAAGAAATCAAGTTTTTCTGGGTGACTGCAAAACAGAGAGAGAGCTAACTTCAGTTCCAGCATTGGAGGGGGAGTAAACTTGTTCTAAGGTTATATAGGGAATGCATGTGGGCCATAATGACATGGGTTTTGATTCTCTGTGAAGCACCACATCAGTATGTTTTCAGCCGAGTCCCTGGAGTGGAAGTTATCAGCAGTCATGTGAGTTTCTCAAGGAGACACGTTTAGACATTCAACCAGAAGACATTAAACCGGAAGACATCTGGTGTATGCATGAGTTCACATAACACCACATCCTTTTAACAACATGGGAAGTACAATTTGTCACAACCCACATGACAAATTCCATGAAGGACTTTAAAGAGCTGGCTATACCTGACATCATCAAAAATGATGGAAGAAAATGAGACAGTAAAAAGTGACAATTAGTTGAAATAAATGTGTGTGTGTGTGTGTGTGTGTGTGTGTGTGTCCAAACATGACCCTAAGATAAGAGGAACTTACTTTAATGCTAGCCAGTGAATTAAAACATTACATTCACTCAAATTTTGTGTAATCAAAAATGTTGCACTTCTGTAACTCAGCTATTAATAAATTTATTACTGTCCTAATAAGAAAGATTTTGATTTGATGTCCAGTGATAAAGAACCCAAAATCCAAAACTCAATCAAAATAGTAATTAATAATTAATACAAAGCCACATATAAGCTGGTAACTTGACAATCATGCCACTTCAGTCTCTTATTACAGAATAATGAGTTTTCAATGTCTGCTTCAAAGCTTTCAACTTTTTGTTTCCAATATCATATGCTGGTTAAAGCTAAGCCTTTTCTAATAAACAAACAGCCAATGCTAGCATTAAGAATCAAGAAATTAAAACAACAGATATGACAATTACAAACAACAATTTTCTATTTTGGAGGAGTTTACCATAAAGAACACCACCAAGGGAAAGTTAAGTTGAATAGCAATAGCCAGTCAAGTTAGTATTTTCAGTGCCAATCAGCCTGGGTAAAAGTTAGTAACTATTATTTATCACACAACCTTAGCTTGGCAGAGCTTTAATGTGTTTAGTGCTGTGTTTACCATTGCCAAAAAAAAAAAAAAATAACTGTATACTGTTAGTGAAAAAAAACTATGGTTAAAAAGTTAGAAAACTGAGGAAAAGTTTGAGAAAAATTGCTACCTCTGTGTAAAACACAAAAATCCTTAACCTTTACGGCTCTGCAGGGTAAAATACCTACGCATATGATGATAAAAGCCTTAAAAATTAAGACAAGAAAATCTCATGTAGGGCATTGTCTAACACTGGGGTTACAGCCTAATCACTGCTTTATAATCAGTATTAGCAATCTGAACAAAATTGACAAACAGACATCTCAATTTTGGAATGAATGTTTGGTTACATACGAAGTGAATTAGTCGAGTGATAACTGCTGGAACATGGCAAATCATCTACAAATTTTAAGAGATTTCCTGCACAATTTAAATATGGAACTCCTAGCATTCTTCATGGTCTCATAATTTATCATCCATACCTCTTCTTTTACAGGACATTAATTTTAAACAACATACAGCAAACACATATAAACATGACTCTAGATCAGTGTTTCTCAACCTGTGGTCGGCAGACTACAAGTGGTCTGCGAAGATAGAATAGGTGGTCTGCAAGCAGTAGATTAAAAATTTAGATACCTTACTTGTGCTGTAAGGTTATATTAAGGTTATATGCGAGTATAAGCTAAAAGCAGGACATTTTTAAAAGCCATGAATATTTCAATGAGCAGGCAACAGTTTAGCATTTTCAGGATTTAAGGATAGTATAGTAATGTTCCTACATTAGGCTATTCATTGAATATGTTTCCTGTTGGGATCATAGAGAACACCATTTGTGTAAGGATTATATTAATGACTGATTACTAAGGGTCTTGTAGCAGGTGTAAGGGAGCACAGTACATGGTAGAGTTGGTGATATAAGAGTTGTGAAGTAAACAACAATAAAAGTTCTAATGTCTTGTTCCCTTTATTTTGCTGCCGTAGGTGTCTGGTCAATATGAAATTAACTTTAAATAATTCACTTCCAGTTTTGTAATTGGATTTCCATAGGAATACAAAAAATAATTTATATTTATTATGTTACAATGATCCAATAGAATATATCCCAGATATTAATAATATAAACATAGATAAAAAAAATTAGGCCCACATAAGTTAGTGGTCTGCAGCATAATTTTTGCCAATTTACTGTTTAAGGTTCAGAAACGCTGCTCTAGATCCATTAATGAAACAGGTCACAAGTGAAAAAAAGGAGAGAGGGGGGCGGAACTTTGGGATGTTTCAGCAGGATAAAGCTGTGGATCATATAGCCAATCATTCTAGTCTGAGAGCTTGTCATGAACCATTTAAATACATTAAGTTTTTACGTGTGGGGTAAAAATTATGTATATTTGAATAAACCATAGTACTTGGATGTTTGATGACATCTGCAGAGAAACACAAAACCCCTCCCAACACTAAGTCAGTTGTAATTCAGGAAATATGATTTATCGCTGGCAGCCAAGCTTTCTCTTTGAAAAATAATGGGCTAAGAAGGTAGGTTATATTTGTAGCAATCCTGGATTACTCAGATCCATACCTGCTGCATGCACATGCAGCACTACATTTATTGTATCCTCAAGCCGTATCACACTTCTGCTAGCTTCGCTCACATGTAGGCAAGGAATTAATACTTCAGATTAAATGATTGCCTTACAATAATGAAATGGAGAAATTTTAAAGTTTTAAGACTTGGTAAATTAGAAATGAGTACTGTAGCGATTCATCAACTACTGCTATAAAATTTATAACGACATTTCAGTTAACTCTCTGGCACTAAAAAAAAAAACATCTAGTTCAAATTTCCTAACCTGTAAGTATTAATACAAATGAAAGCTACTCAATTGTAAATCTAGGATTAGTTAAAATTAAATTAGTAGTATGAAATAATTACACAAACAGTAACGAGTTTTGGCTTCGAAGCCTATACAGTCGACTAATTCTCACCGTGATTTAATCAGTCCTTGAAAAGTAAAGACAACATAACAGGATGGAAAAGAAGTGTCACCATGTCGCTAGATTTATGCCTTTTTGAGATGGCAGGACTACCCCCCAGAATCACCTTAATCACTACAAGTGACAGCCTTAAAATCACAGTATGTAATAGCAGTGCACTAGCAGTAATATTTATTACTACATTGGTCTGGTAGGCAGCAACTTAATGTAGTGAGTCACTTTTTGGCAAATAAAATTTCTCGTTACAGATAAAATCCCCAACCAATAATTATTCTATTAGAAAAAATTTAAATTGTCCTTCTGTGACTCATCAGTCTTTAGACTGAAAGGTAGCAGACAAAAGTCATGGAAAATTTGAAATTTTTCATCAATGATTGAAAAGAATGCTGACTTGAAGATTAGTCTAGTTTCTCTTAATTTCAATAAAAAATAATAGTAACAATAATTTTCTAAAACATCACAGCAAACAGAATTCTAATCATATTTCAGTATAATTGGCAAACAGATTCCGACAAATAAAGTTTCAATTAAAACATACCTGATGAAGGAAGTTCCTCAATTTCCCGAGACATAAATTGGCAAGAGCGTTCAGCTCGGAGTATATGCTCACGAACTGAAGCAAAGGCATCTATCAGTTCCAAGGAATAATGCGGTTGTGGTGCTGGTGTTGGAGCATGCACTAAAGAAATATGCTCACGAGGAGGTAGAGGTGGATTACTCTGTAATATGATACGGCACTTTAGCAGTTAACAGTCAATTTTAAAACTGTGTTAGTAAACTAGTTCTTAATTTCAAATGGAAAGATATCTGATAGTTATTATTTGTTGAATATATAAAAAGAATTCTCCATCTGTTTTATAAGGCACTTGCATGAATTTTTTTAAACCTTATGTTTCAACCATCTTTCAAAGGACATAAATGTTAGGTTTAAAAAAATTGACATGGTTCCACCTGGATAACGAAGAAAATATTGAAAACAACCATTGGAAATCCACGGACCTTTTCTATCCATTGATGCAATCCCATAAATCTTAAGATGATGGGCTATTAAAAAAATGATGTTATTCTGGTATTTTTGGCTAACCAAACCAATAAAATAACATATTACACAAAGAACTAATCATATGGAGACAAGAAGCTTGTGAAAAATTGCCCTTAATCATTTCACTTTCAAATACTTATAAACACTCATTGCACCAACTTAATGCACAATGTAGTTTATATTAATTTTAAATAGTTCCACTAGATCTCAATTTGGCATACAACATGGTAATGAAACCATATTATTCACCTAACAGAATGTTTAGATTTAAAATACATCACTGAGCTCATTTAAATCACATTATTTAGAAACATCAGAACTGGGAAAACAGTGTCAACTTAATGGTAAACACTGGCAACTAAATGATAAACCCAGCACATGTAACATAATATTTGTGGACTGTTTTTATTCCATCCATATTTACTGTGATGCCTGGATTTACACTGATGTACGTATCTGAACGCTTTAGAGTAGGGATATAATGGATATCTGCATCCGCAAGTGCAGAACTTTCATGTGAAACGATTCATCCAATTTCGCATCCATATCCGCAATATTTATTGCAGATGTATAGCGGATGTTTTGTTTACATTGCAATATATATTATTCTTTTATCTTTATATGAGATTCTGCCCTTCCTTGCTTAGTTAACAACAACGTTGTTGTTTCCTTTTTTGCAATGACAATGAACTGAACGGTGTTACTACCTAAGCAATGAATTTACAATTTTGAACTTGCATGTAAAGTAAAGCAGCTTATTCACAGTCCAGCATACAGGACATCCATGTAGAACTACCATGGGTTGTGCTCACCTATTCACACTAGTAAAGGGGATCCAACAAAATGTTCCAAGAAAGTCTTTCCACTTGTACTTTCTCACAGCACACCATGCATTCTTATCACACACTAGCAGGATGTTTCCTGCAACCATGATCCAACGCCATAGCTTGTTGGACAGCAAGGACCCGTGTTGGTTGTTTGGGCATCCAACAACATCCAACATGTCCTGCATGTAGTCCTCTAACCTCCTTCACGGCCCATCAAGCATACATCAAAAATCGGATCAACATAGGTCCTACAAGTTGTACTGTGAATGGGCTGCTAGAGCGGTGGAAAGGTGGGTGGCGGGCATGGAGATGTGCGGTGGTGTGGCCTTGTGCTTGATGCTTGAATTAGTTGAGCCGCGAACTACGCAAAGTTCAAATTGTTTTTAGACACGTGTGTAGTTATGTAAATAATTTAATTCATGTGTGAAATCATCCCACGTTTTTTTGTTGTTGAAAGATGAGGCAAAAAATAAATCAAAGTGGCAGTATTATATTGAAATAGATGCAGAATTTGGCAAAAAATTATACTTATTTTGATTTAAGTTTATTTTTGATAAAATGTTAATATCTGTATAATTATAAATTTATTTTTCCACATCCGCAAAACACCCACATTTGCGGATGTCAAGCATTGAACATCCCCAAAAGCATCCGCAAAGATGACTTCTGTTACAACCCTGCCTTAGACCAAGGGTAGCATGCAACTACTGCTCGAGGAATATCTTATTCTTAAATTTTAAAAACCAGTTGGGATAAGTATGGAAATTGTGTTCATAGTAAACCATGAATCCATATCACTCTTGTACATGATATGAAATTAAGATTATGTAGATAGAGGTGATATCTGGAGGGGTTTTTTTTTTTTGGGGGGGGGGGGGGGACAGACTGTCTTTTTTACAGAAGAAAATTTATACCCAGTGTAAGGTACCCTTTAGTTCATCAAAAGCACTCCCACTAGCCATTCCCAGCAATAACATAGTTTATAAACCAATTGTGAAGTCACTTATGCTGGACCTAGAAATTTCGAGAAGAGTAATTGTCAACTTGAAGAAATTTCCCTATCTTCATTCCCACAGTGAGAATTCATCATAAAAATCATTTTAAAGTGTATTTATTGTATCGGGAAAAATTTATTTTAAGAGATAATTCAGTTTGTTCACGTTTTGAAACACGCGATCAGGAAAGTAAAAATCTAAGATTTGAAATATCTTAAAATTGAGTAAAGCCACAGCTGATCTTTTATCACCGGCTATAGTCAGCATTGTCCGAAGTATTTTGATAGTAAAATTAACTAATTTGGCAAAGTTTAATTAGCAGTTTTAATTAAGTTAAAAAATGAACCTTTTTACTAAAAGGAATATTAATTTGAAGTTTATATCAGTAGATAGCCCAAATTGAGACGATTACAAACATATAATGGTTTTGGTAAAAAGTCTAAGCATTTGTCAGATAATTAAGTTTTTAAAGATAGATTGTCGTTGATTGTTGATGAAGCACATAAAAATTCTGCCACTGCTGATGTAAGAGGCTTCAACGTTAAGCTTATAGAAACCCTATTGGATGCTAAATTAATGTTAAATTAAATTAAAATAGATAGAACATGATGATATGAAGCAACTTAAACTAATTTGTACTTCAGGAGATATTAATTGAAGAAAAAAAGTTACTGACGTCATAGGCCGGGGGAAGTTTATTAAAGATCCTGCAGTGAGCTTAGATTGTCTCAGACTCTTAGTGATTTTGAAAGAAGTAACTTTGTGCCATTATGTAGTCTAATTCTTTCGCCCAAAAGTGATCGCGCAACTCCGCACTAGTTAGTGGAGCAAATTGCTCCATGTGGTAGCGGTTTCGGCAAAGTTCAACATGCCATAGTGCTCACTAATGTTAGGGGGACTTAGTGAGTGTGTCTTCTCATATGATTGTGCTTAATCTGTAATCTTCAATGAAACTGTTGTTCGATGCTTTATCGATGTATCTGGTACCGACAATGTACGAGTGAACTATTATCAAGAATATAAGTATTGTGTTACTCTGAAACTGTGTCAAGTGACTTTATTTCAATTACCCTTCACATTTGGGGTTTAATACGAATGCGTGGCAGCCGATTTCTTAAATATTATAGATACCAGAAGGATACACATGGTCATGAACTTAATTGTTCACAGTTCAGTTTTTTTTTTTTTTTTTAATTGCTTTACATCTCTCAACAGCGAGGTCTTTAGAGACGGGAAAGGATGGGGCAAGGAATTGGAAGGAATTCGGCCATGGCCTTTTTAAGGAAGCATCCAGGCATTTGCCTGGAGTGATTTGGGAAACCATGGAAAACCCAAATCTGGATGCCCAGACGGGGATTCGAACCGCCATCCTCCCGAATACGAGGCCAGAACGCTATCCGTTACACCACCACGCTCGGTCCACAGTTCAGGCGAAAGTGCCTGACACCAGGTAACTTACAGGGCATGACACTTATGTTGGTTTTCACAACAGAACAAGAACAAAATTACACAATAATATGGCTTAAAACTAAACTAATTTGTGAAGCCACGAAAAAATGTACACCAGACCTGAAGTCAGGTCATTTAGTTTTTGAAACCATCAATTTATTAAATAAATAAACATTGACCTTAAATAATATACTGTCTCCGTCCGCATTGGTTGCCATCCTTCAGCAAGAGCAGTTGTATGTCATTGTGCAATTTTTATGAGTTCCTAACTTGAGCATGCTTTTTATATGTCAAGTCTATCATGTTCATTCCATAATCAAGATACCAGATTCAGCTGTCAACTGTGACCTTTAAGATTACTGGGGTAGTTAAAGTGACAAGATAAATGGAAAACATGGCTTCATAACTGGAGTGTTAGAACTACATTAAAATTGTATCCCTCATACATACTATGTCATATGAGTCAATACCTCCTGTAAATTCTGAGTCTCCCGGCATTTAAATCTCATTGACATTCCTCAATATCCTAAAATCACACTATGTAAAGTTGTGGAAAAGTGAGTTCCTCTGCAAATACAGCTCTCTATCTGCTCATCTTAAAAATTTGTGTTTAATGTGTTTCTTATATTTGTCTTTGTTATCATTTGGTCTAATCCCATGGGAAGTGTTTGATTCATGAAATAAGAGATAAAAAAAGATTTTTTTAGTTTTAAAGTATGAAACTACATCTAAGCTTTTTTCAAAAATTTATTACAGAAAAAAATTTATTACAAGAAAAATGTGTGACAAATCCAGGCAGAGTCTCTACAGATTTTACTAGGATATCAATACCTATTCTGCATCTAGCAACTATCCAAAAATCATACAGCAGTTTGTAGGCAATTTTATCAATTACTTTACATTAAATTTTATCAGCTGTTGAGTTCTGCTAGTTGATAAAATACAGCTCACTGAACGGCAAAATGACAACATAAATCATATCCAAACTTGCCAAATGAGCCTTGAAGATGGCATATATGTTGTTTTGCAAATTTCTTTGTTTTTGTATGAATATGAATACTAGCAGTGCCAAATGTACTGGATTCAACTACCCAGCACAGACAACTGATGTTTGTGTTTGGTAGTAGTTTCAAGTCTCCCATCAGGCTCTACGATGGTTGTAGGTCGGTAGCAATGAGGGTGTGGGAGTTATAGTGATTGAACCTAATAGACATGTGTGTCCCTATATTTCACTTTGCAGCCACAACCACATAGCACAGACCACTGGTGTTTGTGTGTGTTAGCAGTCCCAAGTCTCCCATCGTGCACTAAGCTGGCTGCATGTCAGTAGCTATGGGGGTGTGGGAGATGTGGTTGAACGTGGTCGACCCAGGACACTTCCACATTTCGACCAAAGTGTTCTAAATATTTTTTTTGATTCTTCTTGCATGTTCTTGAATGTGTTAATATATTCTAGAATGTTCTTGAGTGTACTACAATATTCTAGAATGTTCTTACAGAATGTTCTAGAATATGACACATTTTTCTCAGCTATTTACACACTGCAACACTTTGCAGCCAAAATTATCCAGCACAGACCACTGGTGTTTGTTTGTGGTAATAATCTAGAGTCTCCAATCATGCACTATGGTGGCTGCATGTCGGTACCTGTGGGAGTGTGTTTGAAAGTAGTAGACCTAGGATATATCCATATTTCAAAGTGTTCTAAAAAACCTTTAGAATCATCTAGAATGTACTAGAATGTTCTTGAATGAACTAGAATGTTCTAGAATATGACATATTTTTCAGATTTTTAGCTATTAACAAGTATAAATAATTTACATGCAACATATTTAGTGTGAGAACCAATTTTAATAGGACTTTCACTGGCGGGTTGCTCATTTGACAGGGAATAAAATATGCTACATTTGAAACTGGAAATATTTGAGGCTCCGTGCAAAAACATAACAACCTCCAAAATTATTGACAAACATGGATGAAGTCATCGTGGGCACCAGATAGGCGATATTACAGATAATACTTTTGGTGTAACTCTTGAAATAATAATCTCTAATTTTGTCGATACAAATTGTTTTATAGCTAGTGAAAAAGTTGTATCTCCTGAGACATCTCTATCTTTATATTACAAGGTTGTATACATGTGATAACTACTCTATCAGTGGAGCCAGGAATTTTTTTAAAAGTTGTGTTAGATTGTATGAGCTATGACCGGATGTTCCATGGTTTGGATTCCACATTAAAGTGTAGGTCCCAGAGGAAAGGAACTGGCCATCCTACCTGGTACAATGGTTCAGTCTGCCTCCTTCAAGAGGATCCAACCAACATTCGGGTTGTGGACTAAGTCAGTTTTTTACATAGCATAAAATGTTTCTTGGGGACTTTAGTAGCTAATAATGACTTAATTAGAAACTCATTTAAAGACTGTGTCAGTGAATATTATTTTGTATAAATAAGTTTAAAGAATTGAACGTACACAAAAAATAATCCCTTAGTGAGAATGTGCAAGCTTGCCAACTGTTAGAACTTTGTAAATTTTGGAATAAAACCAATTAATCAAGACATGGTGTTACATTATTACAGCTTGAGATATGAATGTATTGGTATTAGGAATTTTTATTACTGATTTTACAGTATATTTGTATTACAAAGTTGTAAATGTTAATAATTCTAGGAATAGTAAAGACCATCAGCGATATTTTCCTTATTCAGTAATTTAATAAGATGCATAAAAAACATTCTCCATTAATTGCTATGATAAGAATTTGCAAAAATGGATGCCAAACATCTCTATAATAAATAAATATTGTATTTACATCTGGTCTTGTGCCTCTTCTTTCATGATTTTCTTAATAAACAACATGTGTTTAAGTTCACTCTGATTAAAAACGTTTCCAGAATATTAATGACGCATTCTGGGGCTTAGAGTCAAAACAGAGTATCTACAAAATTGGCCATTTTGATATATTTACACCACTATTATTGTCAAGAACCAATCTATTCAATGGAAAAACACTGGGACTCCTATCTTTAACCGTTCCGGAGATAATGTGTAGCGTATCTACAATTTCACTTTACTGTTTATTGTGAAAACGACATATTACCTTTTGCGTCATTTCAGCTCCTTCTGCAGTACTGTATTGTCCATTGACAAAAGAGCATATCTCCAGATACCTTGTGTTGCCACTAAAAAAAGGGGCATGTATTTTTAGATCCGTTACAATGCGTGCCAACCTGTAGGCTTGCATACCTTTTGTTGTCAAAACACCGTCAGTAAACAATGACTCCACCATCACATATCCATTTTTAGAGGGTTTTTCCTCGCCATTCGAGATTCTCCTTTTGTGGTGTCAACATGTTTTCTCGTGTGAAGGATCAAAAGTGTGCTATGGAAGAGAATTCCAATTCACTCACCTGCTGGAGTGCTGTTGCAGATTCTGGTAAGTTACATTTCATTACTCAAAGTCTGTATTCCGTTAGGGATTTAACTGGCTACATATATGTATTTGAGTACGTTGAACTTTATCGCTGCATTAAAATCATTTGCCTTTGAGTAATTCAGTAACTATATTGCAGGAATTGATGAATGTAATAAAGAAAGCAGTTCTGCGAAAGGTGAAGGACTTGATGAACAGTTAAACATTTCCAATGACACAGATTTAGATATGTCGTCTGATGATTCTATAAAGGACCCTAAATATCTGCCATCAGAAAATGATAGTGATGACAGTGATGGTATGTAAAATTTATGCTTCAGAAATTCAATTTGACATAAAGGAAATAACATTTAAAAATTAAAATATTAGTGCTTTTACCTTAATATAATGCACATGTCATGAATTATAACAGTATTTATTCATTCAATACATTTTTCGACTCTTCATGACATTCCCTCTGTAAATTATTGTTTATTTTTTTCCAGATCGCCCTCTATCATTTCTTCAGAAATCTTTAAATATTCCACCTTGCCCAAATATTGAAGAACAAACAATCGATATTGACAAGCAAACTGTTTTCTTACAAGAAAGAACCAATCAGTTCAGATTTTTAGGTGATGGTGGATCTAAAACTGGCAATAATAGTACAGACCTACTCATAAGTGAAAACATTGAAGTAGAGAATGAGATAAAAGTGAAACGCAGACGAGTAGCTCAGCCTGAGAAATGGAAGAAAGTTGATAGAAAAATTAGATGGCAGTCCGGGGAACCGTATTATACTTGCAAAGGCAAATATGTCCCTGCGCGATCAGTTAAACCAAAAGATTGCTCAAAGTGCTCTAGAAAGTGCAGCTTTAATTTTACTGAGGCTGACAGATTAAAAATGTATCAACAATTTTGGAATCTAGGTGATATAAACAGGCAGCGTTTGTACGTCAGTTCTCTTTTAGAAAAGATAGATAAGCAAAGTACTAGGACTTCTGAGGACTCATCCAGGAGAAAATTTACAAATAAATACTTTCTAACCAAAGATGGTGCAAAATTTCAGGTTTGCCAATCATTCTTTCTTACTACATTTGATTTGACTGAATCATTCATACGACAGGTTCTGTTAAAAAGGAATGAGCACAACATCATTTCCAATGATGAAAGAGGACGTCACAAACCAGCAGTAGCTAAATCAGATGCTGTCAAAGAAAAAATTAGATCTCACATTAAAAGCTTTCCAAAACTCCCTTCACATTATGCTAGGAAGGATTCGGAAAAAGAGTACTTGCCACATGATTTAAATCTTTCGAAAAATGTATGAAATGTATGTGGAAACTTGCAAAAATGATAACATAAACCCTGAAAAGGAATCTAATTATCGATTAATATTTAAGACAGAATTTAATCTATCTTTCCATGTACCTAAAAATGATTTGTGTGATACATGCTACAGATTCTCTCACATGAATGCCAGAGAGAAAGAAATTCACCGTTCAGAACAGGATGCTCACTTATACATTTAGCGAGGGCTCTGAAAGACCACATCAAGATGGAAGCTGCAACAGGGAAAACTCATTTAGCTGAATTTGATTTAGAAGCTGTCTGCTACTGTCCAATAAGCGTTGTTTTATCGTCGAAGACTTGCTGTCTACAACCTAACCATATACAATACAACTTCAAGAGAAGCTGCACGTTACATGTGGAGTGAAAGGACCGCCAAACGTGGATCTGCAGCAATTTCTTCATGCTTATTCAATTATTTAGAAAAAAATGCAGATGGGAAAGATTGGAAGATGTGGAGGGCAAAATAGAAATGCAAATGTGTCTGCTATGTTCCTGTATGCTGTTAAGCACCTTGATATCCCTGTTATAAATCACGTTTTTTGAACCAGGTCACTCACAAATGGAATGTGACTCTGTTCATACCTCGATAGAGAAAAAAATAAAACTGTTGGATATATTTGATCCATCAGGATGGTTCACTGCCGTGAGAATGACAAATAAAAAATATCATGTCATTGAATTTCAGCAGAATAATGTATTAAATTTCCCAGAACTGAGACGCTTCATGATAAAACAACAAAAAAGTTGATAGTGATGGAAATATGTCAACTGGCTCAAGATTTCTTTCAGTACCGGAAAGAAAACACTGAGTACATTTACTTTAAATACAACCTAACCAATGAAGAATTTAGAAGACTGGAAATATCTCGGATAACTAAAACAAGTCTGCAAGAATCTTTCACACTTGAGCCAGCGTATTCCTCTCCAATTCCAATACAGAAAGATAAGCTCAAGGACCTCCTAGATCTATGCAATATGTGAATCATACCCGAACAGTATCACTTCTTTTACAAGTCATTAATAGTAGGTAAGCCTACTGCAGCTGACAAAGGAACAGAAACGAGTGCTGATGACAATAGTGACTGAAGTGTAATAATATATATAATTAAGGTTTTTACAAATCACTCACTGACAGTTTTATTAATATGTGTGTAGGGATTCTCATGTTTTTTACCATTTCATTATTGCAATTATCTTTTCGCAGTGTTTAAAGATGAAAGACAGCCTAATTATGTCCCATGTAACTTGTGAAGCACTGTAAATTACTTTAAAATGTCTAAAACAAGTTGTTTAATTGTATTAATCGAAATTAAAACATAATAAATTCTTTTAAAGAGTGCATTGTTCAGCTTTGTAATTACAACTCTATAGGATGTAACTACCCAGACCACCACGATGTTTAAAGTCAAAACAACGTATCTGCGACATTGTTCAATTTTTTGCTCTGCAGTACCTATTGTTACAGATTACAAATTGTTGGATTTATGTGAATACATTCTAAGGACCACGAGGTATCACAGCTACAAGCAGCTTAAGCTTAGATGGTGACAATAGTAGTGTTTCAACAGTTGCAAAACTTCTTTTGCCTTCTTCTCAAAACACTCATTTTGTAGATACGCCGTTATGACTCTAAGCCCCCGCATTACGACCACACAAATGAATTACCCATTTATGATATTAATTTTTTTTAATTTTATATGAATACACAACTTTGTAAATGACTGTTTAATGAAGAAATCAATAAGCTGATCCTGTAATAATATGTAGCATGCTTATATCTTGAATGACAAAATAGGGTGAAACTATGTTTCTTATCTATTTAACATATACAATACAATGTGTGTTGAGCTTATAATTTTTCTGCATATTTAAGGACTTACTTCCTGTCTTGAACAGACAGAATTTCCTCATTCAAAGAGGGATATTTTTTCTCTCATCAGTCTCTATCCTGGTTTGACATAATCTTCCTATCTTGTTACAATCTCTTCAGTTCAACAAAACCATTAGAACCTACAACCTCTATTATATGTTTCACATAATCTAACCTTTGTCTTACTCTACGGTTGCTTTCTATGATTATGCCCTCCAGTAAGAAATTAATCATATGAAACATATGTAAGGGAATCATTTTATTTATAATTTTGATCAAATGGTTTCTTTTATATTAATACACACCACAAAACTTTCAAGGCAGGAAAATGACTTAGTTTTGCAAGTACTCTAACAGCAAAATGTCAAAGACCATCAAGTGTACAATTCTTACGTCAGATGCACTATGCAGGATGTCAACTTTACATACCATGTAAGATTTTAGAAAGGAACTGCGAAAACTGTTAATGTTACTTTAATATACAATATAAATCTTGTGGGGCAGCAAGAAATCATATTCTTAACATGCAGCATGTCCTCGAATATACTGCTATTTCACAATACTGAGGGTCCTGGTATATAAGTGGTTTAAATTCAGGGTACCAGGTTCAAATCCTGATGTGACCAGAAATTTTTAAGGGCTTTACTTCATTTATATGTAATATCAGAATGTTCTGTAGTATGGGATTACATGTTAAACTGTAAATCAAACCATAAGAGAGGCAGAATGAATAGCAAATCAAAACTCTGTCAATTAGGCTACCCTTTTGAGATCTTCCAGCCAATAATGTCACATGCCTTTACTTTTTACTTTAGTTCATAATACTGCATAGCTGGAATAAGCACCACATAAAAGTTGCCACTATGATGCTCCAAAATTTTAACTGAAAATTCCTAAATATCAAAGATTAACCCAAAAACATAAAAGTTAATGCAGACTTAAAATAGCCATATCATCAGGACTAAATTCAAATCAGAGCTAATAAAAGTACCACTTGATGATTACACATGAAAGATAAGAGTATTAACAATATAAGGAAACAGTTTATTACATATATATATAAAGAAGGAGCACAGGGAAAATAAACCCAAACTTACTATAGATAAGACAGCTGGGCATTGTGAAGACCAAAAAGGACAAACCTGTATAATACAAAATGTCTGTGTTGAACCTTAGTCTTGTAAATAAAGGAGACACATGGCATGATCATATGTAATCATACCAACATCTGACAAGAAAATTTTGGCAGTAGCTGGTGTGATCGCATCTGATCTCCTTGCCATGTGTCTCGTTTACTTGGTTCAACACCGAAATATAACGTTATACTTGTTGATCCTTTTTGGTGTTCATCGATGTCAAGTTGCCTTCATCTATGGTAAGTATTGTATTTTATTTTTCTATAATTCCTTACTTTTACTGCCCTAAAGCATTTTACTTCTCATTATATATATATTATTAGGAAACAAAGGCACTGAAAGCAGATATATTAAACATTTGGATAGGAGAAAAACCACCACTTACCACAGAAGAGGATTCCTGCGGCGTCGAGAGACAGAAAAAACATGAATACACATAATTTTTGAGCCTATGACCCTTCTTCAATTGTAATGAGATGGCTGCATGTTGGAGGCTGGCAGCCAACTGAGTAAGCCCACAAGGACGGTGGCTCATGGTGGGGGGGGGGAACAACATGGCAGGAAGTAAGGGTGGGGGTAGAAAGGCATAAACTAGAAAATAATAATAAATAGATAGTAAAATTGTCCACAGAGACCCATCGTGGAAGCACAGTAGATGTCAGCTGATGGTCCTAAATTGCCTATTAAGTAATGGATGTATATGCAAAAATATGACAAATATGTTAAATAAAAATCAAAAATTTGGAGAATATTAAATTAAGAAAATCAGAAGTTACAAACTAGAAAAAGATAGGCCCTGGTGAGCGATGGTTCTGTTGGAAAAGGTAGGAGGTGAGGGGGGTGGGTGGAAGGAAAATTGGTGCTATCTTAAATTTAGTCCTGGTGGTTGTCTGGTACCCAGTTGGTATTGATAAGCCAGTTCCCACCTTCTGAGTTCTGAAATGCTGCTTCTGTCCGAGAGGACTCTGATAGCGTGTACCACAAAACAAGTGTTAAAATTGTTGGTGCCATGAGTGGTGGCATGATAAGATACAGGGTGGTCAGGGTTCTGGGTGAATACCAATTGTCTGTGTCCATTCATTCTGATAGCCAGTGGATTTGTTGTCAGACCAATGTAGGAGGCTGGGCAATGGTTGCAAGTGAGTTGATATATAAGGTGGGAGGATACACACGTAGCAAGTCCTGTGATGGGGAAGCTTTCCCCAGTTACGGGGTTGGTAAAGGTGGTGGAAGGAGGGTGCATACTGCATAATTTGCAGTGGAATATGGAGGATACACACGTAGCAAGTCCTGTGATGGGGAAGCTTTCCCCAGTTACGGGGTTGGTAAAGGTGGTGGAAGGAGGGTGCATACTGCATAATTTGCAGTGGAATATGTTGCAAGGAAACGAAACTTGGGGCTGTCTTACAGGTTGGGGGGCCCTGCGTTTATGGACCAAGAGTTGGTTGAGGTTTGGAGGTCTGCTGAAGCAGGTTCTGGGTGGGAGAGGGAGGATTTTTGGAAGGAGGTTTCTCATCTCAGGGCAGGCTCGAAGGAAGTCATAACCTTGTCGCAGGACTTGGTTGATGGAATCCAAACCCGGAAAGTATAGGGTGATCAAAACAGGGCTATGGTTGGTTTTAGAGGGTTGTGGGCTGTTAATAGATTGAGTAGGTTTGGACGTGCCCCTTGAAACTTGTTTGTGAATATATATATATATATATATATATATATATATATATATATATATATATATATATATTCACAAACATAACCACCTTTTACTACAGCTGATGGCAGGACTGCATCGAAAAACAGAAAGAGAGAGAGAGAGAGAGAGAGAGAGAGAGAGAGAGAGGCACACTCACTCTCTCTCTCCCTCCCTCCCTCCCTCCCTCCCTCCTTCCCTCCCCCCCCCCCTCTCTCTCTCTGCATTGAGTGACAAGGTAGCCACATGGAAGAAGTTGTCAGAACAGTCAACTGCCTTGTTTTAATGCTGAAGAATGGTCATACACCAAAAAATTGAAGTGTGCAGTGTGTGTGTGTGTGTGTGTGTGTGTGTGTGTGTGTGTGTGTGTGTGTGTGTGTGTGTGTGTTTTGATGCCATTCTGTCAGATGTGGTAAGTAGTGATTATTCTCCTATCCTCATATTTTATTTGTCCTCCTATTTAGTGCCTATTGTTTCCTAATAATTATATACACACACATAAAATTTCTGTTTGTCATAAAAAATGTGATGCCATCAGTCAACAGCACTACCTGCGCAATGGCCATCGTATGCATCTCAGCTGCTGCACGTATTCGGTTTACCCATTCCTGCCTTGATCGAGCATCAGTTGCTCTTAACTTAAACAATTCTCCACTGGCAGAGTTCACTGTGAATGTGTTGCTGTCTTCATCACTAGGAGATATCACGGCAGCAGCTAGATGCACTGAGCCTCGAGGTCTTTGCTTCTTCTCAGATTCATTCTGTATGTAATATACAAGTTGCATGTAAGTGACAGAATAAGAACTTAAATAATCATTGACAATTTTCATACTTGTCTAATTCTTCATTACTGCTGTTTACTATTAAGTGTAATAATAATAATAATTAAACAAAGTAGTGAAATCAATCAATGAATAACCAGATATGCGGTTATTAGTTACCAACAACAAAAAAGGTACAACTGATATCAATTAAAGTTTCATCTTAATTGCATAAGATACTTATTAATTAAACAGGAGGCTGTAAAATTTCCAGCAAAATGCAGAAAAAAACTGAAAAATAAGTGTAGTTCAAACAGGATATGATACATCCAACTGTTACAACACTTTAAATGGTTGTTTTTTTACCTACAAAGCAGGTACCAAACATAAAAAACCAAATTCATGAACTAATAACCTACTAATTCAACTTTAAAACTCCCACACTACAATTGAGATGGGAATTAAACCTACAGAAGAATGTAACACTTCAAATATTTTTAACAGGCTATTACAGATAAAGCTTGTGCCAAGCAAGGAATATGGGACAATCTCTAAAAATAGAATACATTAAGCAAATATATTTTTAGCAGATATTGGTAGTCCTCCCCTTATTGTTATAAATATCACCAATTGTAGTTAACACACTGGTATCCTGCAATCCACAAGAAATGTGTTGGACAGAGGAATCCTGCTTTATCTTTTTCAATTTCAAAACATCGTAACAGCAAAAAGAAATACTATATTTATCTTATGTTTCTATTCTTTTCCTTTCCAATGTTACGAACCAAAATGGTCCAGGAAAGTGGTATATCACAT
This sequence comes from Vandiemenella viatica, assembly GCA_031002005.1. Classification (NCBI taxonomy): domain Eukaryota; kingdom Metazoa; phylum Arthropoda; class Insecta; order Orthoptera; family Morabidae; genus Vandiemenella; species Vandiemenella viatica. The sequence goes on from CM061921.1 coordinate 280,204,090, forward strand.
GTCTCAAAAACAACACATCATTCAATAAAATTATGTAGAAATAATGCCTTCAGTTTGCCAAACCATACCACCAAAATCTCAGTTTAAACTCAATAACATACCCTAACATCTATAACAACCACTTTTGTTGAACTCATTACTGCTCCTTTGAACAGAGAAGGAACTGAACAGACAAACATCACAAGAGCGGCCTGGAAAGTTTGTGAGTTCAACCACAGATGACAGTGTAAATTATTCTACAGTGTGATGAACAACAAGTTTACAGCAGGGCCGCATTTAAGCATAGGCTACATAGGCTGTAGCCTAGGGGCCCGCACCACAAAGGGGGGCCCACACCACAAAGAGGGGCCCCTCATCACCCACAACCCTCGCCTGGGCAGGTAGTATAGCTAAAAATAAATAAAAAAAAGGTCGCCCATAAATTTTTTTAGGTCGAATTTCGAATATTTCGAAATTTAAGAATCCAGCCACTGCCGACAGGGGGCCCGCACCACGTGTATAGCCTAGGGGCCCACAGAGCCTAAATGCAGCCCTGGTTTACAGCATGATACAAGAAACTTATATTTCATTTACATAGCGATGATGGCTAAATTTCAGTGAAATTTGGTCTTTGGTAGTCTGCCAAAGTATCCACATCTATGACTAAGGCGGAAATATTTTTACCCCACTCACAGATAACAAGCATTCAAACCAGCAAGACTTTTCACTGATGCTCCATTACAGAACGTATTGTTTCAGAATAGTGATTTTCCTTTTACATTATTGACAGCTCTTTAGAATGTTCTCACAATAAACATGAAAAAAATATAACATTATAAATCACTGGAACAAAGATGTGGACTCTTTATACAACTGATACGGTTCACAATCCATTGCACCCTATTAGTCAAATATACTCAATATTATTTTAATTTTCTCAAAAGTGAATGAAACGGAAAACTGAAAACAACTTTTGTAATCTGGCTCAAGAAATGAAGTTAAATATGGAAATGATAAAAAGAAGCTAGAGCCTTCAAAAATTTTCTGTTGGTATACGAGGCTATAACTTTAAGAAAAAGTATCTACTGACATAACACACATGAAAGGCATGATGTCTAAAAAAATAAATAGAATGATGTTAAAACAATGAAAATATGTCATCACGAAATAACAGTCTCGTACAATAATGAAGCTTAACTAATGTAATGAGGCAATATAAACATCGAAAGGCTTGAAAAAGTTAATCCATCCAGATTTGAAGGTAGGGGAACAGCAAAGTCAAAAACAATATTTAAGGTGGCCCCATAATCTTGCAAGAAAAATGACTGAAGCACATGGACAGGTCAAAAAGTACTCCCACTGTAAATGTCACTATGTGACTGAAATAAGTTTATTGTGGACCATCTGGTTCAAAGTGTGGAAATGATATTGTTCAAAATGGCAAATTAATAGTAATTATAAAAATAAATAGACCAAAAAAGTAATTTACTGAAGAGAAAGGGAAGAAATTACTAATAAATAATTTATTAATAAAAAATTAGTATATACAATTGATGGGATTCCCACATGTGGGAGGGAAAGAGGGTCTATTATTTAAGATTGAGGTGTGGGGGAGGTCTGGTGTCTAAAATGTTTTGGTAGGCCAATTACATTCAGAGTTTTTTTTTTTTTTAAAGGTGGGGTCTGATGGATCTGACTGTGAAGCAGTTACTGAGGTCATCCTACGAGTTGTGAAAGCTGACACTGGCAGCACGTAGTTGGTACACGTTTTGTTGTGAACAGTTTGTCTGTGATCATTCATTCTGATGGGCAGCTGGTTTCTTATGAGGCCAATGTATGAACTTGGACAGTGGAGGCAGGTGTACTGATATACGAGGTGTGGCTGGAAAGTAACTGGACCAATTTTTTTATGCCGATAATAATGGTGCCGCTTGGTTGGCAATGGTGAAGTGATGATTGCTTATCACAATTGAAAATTTCAAGTGAGTAAAATGACATAACAGATGATCCCTGCGTTAAGCATCCACAAATGGTACGAACAGACAACACTGAAAAAGTCAGTAAGCTCGTTAGAGAAAATCAGTGTCCGAGTATTAGAACTGTCGGATAGTTAATAAATATCGACAAATAAAGAGTTTAGAAAATTTTACACAGATGTTTTAATATGAAGTGTGTTTAAAGTTGGTACTGAAAATCTTTTTTGCCCACCAAAAGAAAGCTTCAATGACATTTTCTCTAAGAGACTAAACAACACTGAGCCTATCTTTTTAGAAAAGGTGATAAAATGTGACGAAATCTCTTTTTTTTTTTACACGCAACCCTGAAGCAAAGTTCCAATCCATGCTCTGAAAAAGCCTAACCTCACCAGGGCAAAAAAAGCACAGATGACAATGGTGCTTCTTTTTACATCCGTGACACTGTACATTTGATTGGGTGCCTGCCGATCATGGTATAAATCACATTTACTATTTTACTTTACTTTACTTTGACTACCCATGATGAACATGTGAGAAGGATAAGACCTAAATGTGGAAGAATTGGTCCTGGATCCTCAATCAAGACAACATGCCTCCACACAGTGCTCCTTCAATCAAGTTTTTTGTGAAACACAGAATCTCCACATTGGAGCATCCACTCTACTCACCTGACCTCACTCCATAAGACTTTTTTTGTTTGTTCCCCAAAGTGAAAGGAACTCATTTTGAGCCTGTTGACACAATGAAGATAAAAGCAATAGAGATCATGTCATAAAAAGACCTGAAAAATTTGTATGGAGCTGCGTAGGGATCGAAAGGAGTATAATATTGAAGGAGTTTAAATATTGAAGTTAAAAAACAAAAGAGTTTTATAAATCCAGACTGATTATGTTCTAGCCATACCTTGTATGATGTGGATTGTGGTGCAAGTGAAATGACTAAAGAATGGGTAAGGTTACCGTCGTAGTGGGGCTGAAACAGGTTACCATGTTACAAGTTTTGTAACGAGATCTACTGCAGTGGAAGGAACTTTATAGATTGATCGCCTTCTATAAAAGAAAATATCTGTCCGGTATACAGGGCTCCCATGAAGATCTCGGATGTACTTGTACACGTGAAAAACCAGAGGAAGATATTACAAATACCCTGTACCTGTGACCATGTGTATATTGGCGAGATAGGATACACCATCGAGGATTTATCATTTGGCTGCATACATGAATAACAATACAACAAAAATATCAACAAAATCAAAACAACAGAGTACAAATAAGAAGGAGTACAGAGTTTAAGCTGAATGTTAAGCTATCTAATCCACTTGATTGCTCTTGATAATCCAGGCAGGAAATCTTCAGTTGTTTCTTGTAAGGCTCTGTAGGAGCATTAAAAAACTATGAAGTTGATGGTTTGATATTTAGCACTGCAACGACAAGCTGGAGAAACTCTGATTCTCCATCCAAAAAGTAAAGTCATTCATACAGATTCTATTTAACAATACCCAGATTTGGTGGGAATAGAAAACCTTTAGGTGGAATATTGGCAACAAAGATGGAATGCCACACATATGGAGCTTGGTCTACACATTCAACTAGCCAAGCCATACTGCCACAGTACCCATTTTCTGTTAGGACTTTGACAAAGAATACAGAGGATGATGGGATTTTAATCAACAAGAGTTGAACCTTCCCATAGCTTGATTCTGGTTATGCTGAACTTTTTCATGAAATCACAACAGAACTGGTGTGAGATGGATAGATTTTATTTATTTATATTTTTGGTTATGGCTTAACACCTTGTGGACATCGAGGTAATTACAGCCAGGAAAGGACTGGAGAAGAGGAACAGGAATGCACAAAGGTGTTCAGTAATGGCCTTTTTGAAGGAACAATCCCAACATTTGCTGGAGTGATTTGGGCAAACCATGGAAAACCCAAACCTGGATGTCCGGATAGGAATTCAAACCTGCGTCCTCCCGAATGCAAGGCAAGAGCATTACCGTTCACCCATCACACTGGGTCAGATAGATAGAAGATTGTTGTATGTGGCTTGAAACTAGTAGGTCAGAGTAGACTTGAATGTTCCAAATATTACGCCTATATTCTGATGTATTATGATGTCTACTTTATTCATGCAAGCACTGCAGGGCCAGATTAAAACAGTGCAGGGCAATATGAAGAAGGGGCCCTTGGTTTTCGCCGTCCGGGGCTGTAGTAGAGCTATTAAAAAAAAAAAAAAATGGAGGCTCCCGATAATACAATAGGGGGCCCCATGTAGAGAGTGCAGGCCCCCCCAGAAGGCACGGGGCCCATAGCATTTGTTAACTCCTGCTACGTGGCTAATCCGGTACTGGAGCATTGTACAAGTAAACAGAAAAGCAATTTTTGGCTGCAAAATATGAAAGACTCATTGCTGAGATGTGAAGTGTTGTTACAACAGAGCCTTAAGAAGATCTTGCAAGCTTTTTGATGTGATTGTTTCTTGATTTTAGTTTTTGAGTAAGGTTGAACAGACGCTTGTAGAAGGTGTGTTCTGTCAAGGGTTAAAAGCAAGTACTTTGCGATTGGAATATAATGAAGGATAGAATCGAACATGAGGACACTAGGTGTTATATGAGTCTATTGATTATTTACATGGAAACAGCACGATTCTGTAAGTCACCATTTTTAAAATAGGTGCAAAGAACACCAGATCTTTAGAGAGTTTCTAAGATGCTAAACTAAAGTCCTGTGGTGACTACAAGATCATCAGCATAAACCTTTTTTTTTTTTTTTACTTATGGCTTTACACCTCATCGACATTGTGGTCATTAGAGGTGGGATGGGACTGGGGACAAGGAATGGGAAGCAATTCGGCCATGGCCTTTTGAAGGAAGCATCGCAGCATTCGCCTAGAGTGATTTGGGGAAGCCATGGAAAACCCAAATCTGGATGCCATGAAGGGGATTCGAACCGGCGTCCTCCCGAATGCAAGGCCAGAGCGTTAACCGCTCACCCACCATGCTCAGTATCAGCATAAACAAATTTTCCGTTGGATGTATGAGAAATGTTGGAGGACACATACTAACAATAAGTGTGCCAGGAAAGAACCCATACTTTAACATTATTGAGTCACTTTTTATATCAAGCGGTATGACCCAAAAGAGATGATTGCTCAACATATTACCTATGAGGTATGTTATTGTTTTAAATGTAATAGCTTGTAAAAGATTCCTTATCTCCAGACTGTGTAATGGGCTCCTGGTATGTTCCATAGCATTTTTAGCAGACTGCTAAGGATGGCAATGGGACAGCAACTCTGTGAGCAGTTGTTGGGATTCCCCGGTTTTATGATTACAATTCTTCTATTTACTATAATTCTCAAGGGATTCTTCTTGTTTCGATGATGTTTATGAAAATTTTTGCAGGCTCCTTTTAGTGCACTTGTCAGTAAGAGCAAGAAATTAATTGCACATATCATCAAAACCAAAGGCCTTTCCAGTTTTTAGTGTTTTAAGAGCTGTCAGTCGGAGTAACTTGGTTGCTATAACACGATGCTGTCTGAAATATCATCCCACTTGAAAAACATGACCCAGCAGAACAGCCAGGAAGTATATATAGAGTAATGCATCTCAGAATCATGCTTACCAAATAGTAATTAAGAGTTCCACTTTCTGGATTCAGAACAAACCAACGATACTGCCATCCTTTGACAACATTGGTGTATTTACTAAGCTGTCCTTCAAACTGATGTCGAAGTTTCTCCGATGACAGTTCTAACCTGTAATAAAATGGTGAAATTTAAAATTACTGTTTCAGACAGTAAAGTAGAACATCTGAGTAGAAAAAAACTTAATGATTTAATTAAAATGCACTTGTAAGGTAAATGCTTACATCTTGATTAAATTTACATTGAATCTGCGGCAAAATTATGTATTTGTTTTGAGTAATTTTAGAGTGTTTTTGCTAGTAGCCATGAGTAAAGGAAGTAGTTGCGTGGCTGAATGGAGGGAAGAATTTTTAGCACAGAGATATATAAAGGACAATTGGAGCTTATGTTTAACACAAAGAGAAGCACACCAAGTTAAACTTAAGAATTATGCAAAGTGTCAATTCAGTTTTTATTTGTTCAGAAGGTGTAAATTGTTGGTGAACAAAAGTAACAATTGTGTAAAAGTGTGTGCTTAAAATAAAAGGGAAATTGAATTTACAACCAGGTACAAAGTGTAAAGTTATTTTGTTATTTTTCTTTATTAAGTATATACTGCCAAAATAAGGTGGGATTAAAAATTTAAGTTGCAGTATAACAAGCAATTGTTTCATTGAGGCATTGCTATAGCAACTGTGTTTTGTTGTTGTTATTCCACAATTCAAGTGGGTGGCAGAGGGTGCATTACACTTGTTCTAATGTGTAATCATTTATGCATCGGAAGGGATATACAGGATACAGCAGGAGGCGCCCATGGACTATTTTGAGGAACAATCTGGAGCGATATAGGAAAACCATGCAAAATCAGGTCAGGATGGCCGGAGTGGTTTCTTGAAACCTATTCCTCACTTGATCAATCCTTCCTATTCCATTCCCTAACCACTCATGGAAAAACATGTGTATGGAAAAGAATCGGTTTTGCCCCTGACTCCCTTATCTTATTTTCTCCGTTATTCCTAGATACAAATATTGCTGGTAGTAATATTTGTTTGCTGTCATCCTGAAATAGGTCTGTCCTGAACTTTTCAATCATCCTCTGCTGAGAGTAATACCTTTAGTGTTCCAGGTCTTCCAAACCTAACTCCTTCACCATCGAACTTACAGTTTCCCTGTAGCTATATTTACCTGCCATGAATCAGGCGGCTCCTTTGAAACTTCTCCAACACCTCCATTAACTCCTTTTGATGAGGATGGACCCCATACAGAAGAACAATATTCTAAGTGAGGCCACACCATGCAATGGATTTAACTTCCAGCGTAAACCATTTTAAATTGCAACCTAGAAATCTGAGCATATGGTTTGCTTTCCCAATTACCTTCCCAACGTTAATTCCACAACACCTACCATTCTAAGGACAGTGTCAATTGTATATTCAGAGCTAAATGGTGTCACCTTTTTACTATGACTTAGCACTTTTTAGCATTTTAACTCCAGTTGCTGGTCTTCACACCAGGCGATTATTTTCACAACAACTTGTAACAAAGTGCAGTCGTCCTAGGTTTTCATTTAACAATTAATAATAGCATCATCAGCAAATAGTCTTCTTTTTCCTGTAATACATTGCACAAATCATTGATTTATATGAGAAACAACAGGGATCCTATTACACTACCCTGGAGTACCCCAGACTTCAGTCAGTGATGAACACTCACTGTCAAGAAATACGCACTGTATTCTATCCTTCCGGAAATCGGCAACCCAGTTGCACATTTTTCTAGATATGCCACAGCTATAAAGTTTCGTAAGTAGCCTAGTATAAGGCACAGTGATGAAAACTTTTTTAAAAAAATAATAATAATAAAATCTAATAAAACTAAGTCAACATGAGATTGTTCATCTGTTATTTGGCACAAGTCTTAATTAAAAGTGCAAGTTATGTCTCGCAGCATCAGCCATTTCAGAACCCATGCTGATTTGAGTTTAATAGCTTCCCTTCATACATTTTTTATGGCTTTACACCTCAATGTCAAGGTCATTAGAGGCAGGATGGGATTGGGGAAAGCAATGGGAAGGAATTTTGACCAGCATCTTTTGAAGGAAGCATCCCAGCATCCGCTTGAAGTGGTTTGGGGAAACGATGGAAAACCCAAATCTGGATGCCCGGATGGGGATTCAAACCCGTGTCCTCCTGAATGCAAGGCCAGAGCTTTACCACTCACCACCACGCTCGGTCCTTCATCCAAAAAATGCATGACATTTGAATAGTGAAGTTAACAAAATCGGCCTATAATTTTGAGATTACTAACATTCCCACTCTTAAACACTGAACTTACGATGGCAGTCTCCCACTCAGCTAGTATGTTCCTTGATCCAAGGAGGAGGTAAATACAAGGCATGTTTTTTTAAGTAAGTACCGTTTTGAAATTTAAAAAAGACATGCAAATATATCTCGATAATTTTATTTTTACATGAAAGCCTGTACTTTACTCTACTTTTCTACATAATTCCCTTCAATATTGAGGCACTTGTCATAACGTAGTACCAGTTTTTGAAAACCCTCCTCATAGATGTCTGCCGCCTGACTTGTTAACCACTGCATCACAACTCTTTTGAGTTCATTATCGTCTTCAAGACGCTGACCGCCCAGGTGTTTCTTCAAGTGCAGGAACAGATGGTAGTCACTGGGCGCCAGATCAGGGCTGTATGGAGGATGATCTAGAGTTTCCCATCGAAAAGATGTGATGAGATCTTTGGTCTGATTAGCCACATGTGGACGGGCATTGTCATGCAGCAAAAAGATGCCCTTGCTCAACTTGTCACGTCTTTTGTTCTGGATTGAACGGTGCAGATTGTTCAACACAACTTGCACTTCTAATTCACGACTTGTGCCAAATTATAGATGAGCAATCCCAGGTTGATTTGGTTCTATTAGACTTTAAAAAAGCTTTCGACACTGTGCCTCACACTAGGTTACTTAAGAAACTTCGCGGTTACGACATATCTAGATAAATATGCCACTGGGTTGCAGACTTCCTGAAGGGCAGAACACAGTGTGTAGTTCTCGACGGTGAGCGTTCATCACTTACTGAAGTGGGGTCTGGAGTTCCCCAGGGAAGCGTGTTAGGGCCTCTGTTGTTTCTCATATACATCAATGATCTATGCGACATAATAGGGGGGATGAAAAGATTATTTGCCGATGATGCTGTAATCTATCGCGAAATCAAAACCCAGGACGACTGCGCTTTGTTACAAGATGATATTATGAAAATAATTGTGTGGTGTAAAGATTGGCAGTTGGAGTTAAACGCTAAAAAGTGCCAAGTCATGCGTGTAAGTAAAAAGGTGACACCAATTAACTATGAATATACAATTAATGGTACTGTCCTTAGAACGGTAGATTCCGCTAAATACCTAGGGGTAACAATTCGTAATAATTTGTTGTAGAATGAGCATATCGAGAATGTAATGGGATAAGCAAATTGTATGCTCCGATTTCTAGGTCGTAATTTAAATCAATGCACTCAGGAAGTTAAATCGATTGTATACAAGTCACTAGTACGTCCTCACTTAGAGTATTGTTGTTCTGTATGGGGTCCCCATCAAAAGGGGTTAATGGAGTCATAGGAGAAGGTCCAAAGAAGAGCTGTCCGATTCGTGACAGGTATATATAGTTGGAGGGAAAGCGTAAGTGCGATGTTGAACGAGTTAGGTTGGGAAGACCTGGAACACCGAAGGCGTTGCTCTCGACAGAAGCTAATTGAAAAATTCACGACAGACGTATTTCGGAATGACAGCCAGCAAATATTGCTACCAGCAACATTCATATCTCGAAATGACCGCGAAAATAAGATAAGAGAAATCAGGGCCAGAACCGATTCATTTCTGTACTCATTTTTCCCATGAGCGATTAGGGAATGGAATAGAAAGGATTCACCGGGCGAGTAAACTTAAAATCCGACAGGAGTAGCTTTCGATAAAGCACTCCAGCCATCCTGATCTGGGTTTTCCATGGTTTTCCCAGATCGCTCCACGCGAATGCGGGGATGGTTCCTCACAATAGCCCATAGGGCGCCTCCTGCCATATCCCGTATAACCCTTCCAAACCATAACCCTTTTCGATAGGTGCTATGCACCCTTCGCCACACACTTTTAGTGAATCGCGGAGTAATAATAATAATAATAATAATAATAATGTCTCACAATAAGCTGCTGCATTGATTGTCTCATTACGAGGCAGAAATTCCACAAGCAACACTCCTTTTCTGTCCCAAAAAACTGTGAACATTATTTTCCGGGCAGAAATCGTTTGCTTGAACTTCACTTTTTTGGGTGAATCTGAATGCCGCCATTCCATGGACTGTTGCTTTGATTCAGGTGTGACGTAGGCCACCCATGTCTACATCGCCCGTAACAATCTTGGCTTAAGAAATCATCATCCATCGTTGTGGTACCGCTCAAGGAAAGTCAATGCACTGCCTAAACGTTTGGTTTTGTGCACATCCGTTAACATTTTCGGTACCCAACGTGAGCACAATTTTCGGTAATTCAAGTGCTCAGTCACAATGCCATACAAAACACTACGAGAAACATTAGGAAAGTCATCACACAAGGAGGAAATCGTAAAGCGTCTGTTTTCTCTCACCTTATTGTCCACTTTCTGCACCAAACTTTCATTAACGAACCGAAGGACGCCCACTCCGTTGTTCATAATGCACATTTGTGCGGCCATCTTTAAATGCTCTCACCCACTTTCTCACCAATTCCAATCACTCATAATGTTTTGTCCGTAAACTGCACAGATCTCACGATGAATATCGATCGGTTTTTAGGCCTTTAGCACAAAGAAATCTTATAACAGCCCGTACTTCACAGTCAGCGGGACTCACGATAATCGGAGGCTTCTTAAACACCCAGTGAACAATGTAAACAAGGAAGAATTAGACTGTAATGGCATCAGTGGTAGGCAAGAGATGCAGGTACCCAGTGCGCATGCGCAGAACGCCGACCGTAGCGCTGCAGCCACGGTGGGACAAAACGATACTTACTTAAAAAATACGCCTCGTAATTTCATCAAATATGGCACAATTTCCTTTTTGTACCTAGAGTAGAATCAAGAAGGAATACTGTATGGTAAAGGGGCCTTGTCGCTTTAATGTTCCTATGCAGTTTTGTTGATATGATTAAGAAATATCGGTATTTCCTCTACGTTTTCTGTTGTGAAAGCCTTCTTGAAAATATTATTCAAAATTTCTGCTTTCTCTATAGTATTTTTCATTAATCAGTGCTGGCATAACCTTATGAAGGATTAGATCTTCAAATAAATTCCAGACTTAGAATTCTTTAAATGCACTATGCATTTCCTTACATACTTCCACTTGCTACTGCAATAATATAACACGATGAGTCCTCTGATTTTGTTACCACCATGACAATATAACGGTGAACAAAGTTTATTGGCTTCTTGGTAAATTTGGTGATGATAAAGTAGAATATCTACACATACGAAAATGGAAAGTGTTGCACCATGACAAAGTTGTGATAAATGTATCAAATGTGCCCCAAGTATCACCATATGAAGAGTATTGAATAATTAAAAACTGAGTGTTGTACATGGAATAGTATGTGAATTAAGGGGATATTTAATTTGCAAAATTGCTATATTGTATAGCTTATAGTTGGTGAACATTGAAATGTAACATGGCACTTTTCTGTCCACACGTTATCGGTGATCAAGTATGTCAAAATGAAGAGGACAATGCTGTACACCCAAATGTTTGGCTTTGAGAGAGGTCAGATGATTGGCACTTATGAAATCTTCAGTGCACTCTAAATACATTGTCTTGTTAGACTGTAGACACAAGAAGGCTATAGTACTTGTAGAGCTGGTACCAGTCCACTCAGAAAGACAGCAGCATGTGACGACCACCAAATTGTGTCGATGGCTGTAGCTGACAGATGGGTGACTGCAGCCCAGATCCAAGCAGTGGTTACAGAGAGATTCACCTCACAGGTAATTGTAGAACCACTGCTTGGAGCCAGGTTATACTCTTGGACCCCTATGCAGCATGTTCCATTAACCGGCAAAATGCAACTTGACACGTGAATGGAATACAGTTGTGTTTGATGACAAGTCCCAATTCTGTATGTAGCAAAGTGATAATCAACAACATGTACACTGTTACCCTACTGTGATTTCTGATCTCAAAGGTCCACTCCAGGTGACATTGTTTGTGGGCGATCAGTTACGACACCAGATCCGTGTTGATTGTTGAAGGAACAATGACAGCCCGCCAGTATGAGGACGGGATGCTACACCATGTCTTCAGCTACACCATGGTCTCCAGCAACCGTCACGCCAGGAAGTGCTCTCTGTGTTTAGTTTAATTTAAAGTGTGTAGATAGCTTTTGTTTAATCTTTGCTTATTTAACAGCGCCAGTTGACAGTTGGTCTTCAGCAACCGTCACGCCAGGAAGTGCTCTCTGTGTTTAGTTTAATTTAAAGTGTGTAGATAGCTTTTGTTTAATCTTTGCTTATTTAACAGCGCCAGTTGACAGTTGGTCTTCAGCAACGTCACGCCAGGAAGTGCTCTCTGTGTTTAGTTTAATTTAATGTGTGTAGATAGCTTTTGTTTAATCTTTGCTTATTTAACAGCGCCAGTTGACAGTTGTGCTTTCTGTGGTGATATAATTTAAAGTATTTAGTTTTCTTTTGTTTCATCTTTGAATATTTGTTTATCAGCCCCAGTAGTCAGTCGTTCTTCGGCAGCAGTTACGTGAGGCATTGCTTTCTGTGGTGATACAATTTAAAGTGTTTAGTTTTCTTTTGTTTCATCTTTGCGTATTTGTTTAGCAGCCGCCAGTAGTCAGACGTTCTTCGGCAGCCGTTATGGGGAATAGTGCCTTCTGTGATAGTTTTAATTCAAAGTGTGTGGTTAGCTTCGTCTCTGTATAGTTGTTAGTCAGTAGCAGCAGCCATCGTCGGAACCGTTACGTGACGTAGTACCTCTAGTGATAGTTTAATTAAAAGTGTGTAGTTAGTTGTAGCTTCGTCCTTGCATATTAGTTTGTCAGTAGCAGTAGCAGCAGCTGCAGTCGTTGGTCGGAATCGTTACGTGAAGTAGTACCTCCAGTGCAAATTTAATTCAAAGTGCGTAGTTAGCGTAAGCTTCGTCTTTGTATATTTGGTTATTGACAAAAGGCCTCCTACTGAGAACGCATAGTGAGTCCGTTTTCTCGTGTACTCCTTAGTTTTTCTCTGTAAGGTAGTATGTGTAGGGACTGTGGTTGTTGTGTGCAGACGCAGGCTGAGGTGACTGACCTGCGCACCCAGCTTGCAGCTTTGGTAACAAGAGTTACACAGCTGGAAGCTGCCGTAAGTGAGTGCAGTAGATGCGGTATTGGTGACCCTGTAGACACTGATCGGCTCGCAGGTTCTCCCATACCAGTCATCGAACCTGCAGTCCAGGCCGAGATGTCGGAATCTATGCGGCCGTCGCCTAGTGGTGGCTGGCGTGTGGTGTCTGGACGTCGATGGCGCATGCGGGGGCAGTCGTGCAAGCTTGATTCCCAAGAAGGCGAGCTTGTACCTCTGTCCAATCGGTTTGACGCATTGTCTGGACAACTGCACAAGGGGGTTTTAGTAGTCGTAGCTCCAACGTTAGGCGCTTTATCGAACCCCTTAGGGAAATGGCGAAGAGGTCGGGGATGAATTCCGGTATCCATTCATTGTGTATTCCGGGGGGTCTGATCCGAGATGTGGAACAGGCCATCCCGGATGCCATTGAACGGACGGGGCAGCCAGCTGCGGATTGTAGCTCATGTCGGCACCAATGATGCTTGCCGCCTAGGGTCGGAGGTTATCCTCTCGTCCTTTGGGCGACTTGCAGAAAGGGTGAACTCTGTGGCCATTGGCCGCAAGATTTCTGCTGAGCTATCCATCTGCAGCATTGTCGATAGGACTGACTGTGGACCTCTGGTTCAGAGCCGTGTTGAGGGGCTGAACCAGAGATTACGGCGCTTCTGTGATAGTCATGGCTGCAGATTCCTTGATCTTCGCCCTGGGTTGAGTCTTGTAGGAATCCCTTGGATAGATCAGGGGTGCACTACACACGGGAATCGGCTACACGGGTGGCAGGGGCCGTGTGGAGTGCATTGGGGTTTTTTTAGGCTGAGGGAGGATGACCCTGAGGAGGAAATTCAGTTGCGGACAGCCAAGATAAATTCAGCACCGCGTGTTAGGGGTAGCTTAAAAGAATCCCGAACATTAAAAGTTCTAGTAGTTAACTGCAGAAGTGTTTGTAATAAACAGCCTGAACTCGAAAACGTTATTCGTAGTACAGATGCTGATATCGTAATAGGCACAGAAAGTTGGTTAAAACCGGATATAAGTTCCGGAAATTTTTAATAGTAACATGAACATTTTCCGTAAGGATAGGTTGCATTCCCAAGGAGGTGGTGTATTTATAGCTGTTAGTAAGTACCTCCCATGTAGCGAAATAGATGTCCATACTGTCTGCGAAATCATATGGATCAAGCTCAACGTAGCTAGGACAAAACTTGTGATAGGCTCGTTCTATCGTCCACCCGATGCAAGCGTAAATATTGCCGAGGCCTTGAGAAATAATGTAAATAATATAGCACGGCAATTTCCGGACCATACAATAATGCTAGGAGGTGACTTTAACTTGCCAGATATCGACTGGACTAATTACGTTCACGTTACTGGGGGCAGGGATAAAGCAGCTTGCGAAATCATTCTAGACCTCTTCTCAGATCACCATCTTGAACAGCTCGTAACTGAACCAACGCGATGCCTCAACGGTAACGAAAATATTTTAGATATAGTTGTTACAAATAGGCCCGAACTATTCACGGATATTTCTACCACCGCAGGAATAAGTGATCACAAAGCTGTAATTGCTACAGTAAAACTAACAACCACGCGCAGAAAGAGAAAAGAGAGGATCGTTTACAGATTCGAAAAGGCTTCAAAAGAGTGTTTTAGAGCGTATTTGAGGCATAATTACCACACCTTCTTAGTAGCAGGAGGCACCGTTGAAGAGAGGTGGCATCGATTCCTACATATACTCGGGGAAGGTATGAACTTGCATATACCGAAACGGACAATCAGGGAAGAGAACGATCCCCCATGGTACACACGGGAGGTTAAAAGGTTACTCAAGAAGCAAAGGAAGATACATGCACGATCAAAAAGGACGATGCATCGGACTGATTTAGATAAGTTAGAGGAGATAAGGGGACGTGTTAAGAATGCGATGCGTGAGGCATTTAATAACTTTCGTGAAAATTCTCTCTCTAAGAGCCTCACTGAAAACCCTAAGAAATTTTGGTCGTATGTAAAAAAAGTTAGTTGTAGTGGGAACAATAAGCCAGTTCTAATAAAAGACGGACGGGAGTTGAAGACAGCCGCGACAAGGCTACCTATTTAACACCGAATTCAAAAATTCATTCACGCAAGAAAACATGGAAACATCCCCACTTTACCACATCGTGTGGAATTAGAGATGGATCCGATAGAAATTGATAGCGTAGGAATTGTAAAGCAATTAAAACTCCTGAAGTGGGGTAAAGCGCCGGGTCCCGATGGTATACCGGTAAGAGTATTTTCTGAATACGCGGAGGATATTGAACCATTTCTGTCAGATATATTCCGTAAATCACTAGAAGAGAGAAAAGTACCTTCTAGCTGGAAAATAGCCCAGGTAATTCCCGTTTTTAAGAAAGGAGATCGGAGTGATCCTAGGAATTATCGACCCATATCTCTAACATCGGTCTGCAGCAGAATTCTGGAACATGTCATATGCTCGAACATAATGAAGTTTCTAGATGAGAACGAGTTACTTACACCATGTCAACACGGATTTCGGAAGAAGAGATCGTGTGAAACACAATTGGCCCTATTTTCCCACGACATAATGAAAGTTATCGATGCAGGTTCGCAAGTTGATGCGGTTTTTTTGGATTTTCAGAAAGCTTTTGATTCTGTGCCACACAACCGACTTTTAGCGAAGATTCGAGCTTACGGTATTTCGGCTCAGATTTGCGAGTGGATACGTGATTTTCTAACTGGTCGATCACAATATGTCGTTGTTGACGGGGAAGCCTCTTCTAAGATAAATGTTACTTCGGGCGTTCCTCAAGGAAGTGTAATAGGTCCACTTCTTTTCTTAATATTTATAAACGATCTAGGTGACAACGTCAATGCTGGTTGCGATTGTTTGCTGACGATGCGGTTATCTATAGGGAAATAAGGTGCTCCGACGATTGCTTAGAAATTCAGCGTGATTTGGATGCTATTTTCGATTGGTGCCGTAAATGGCAGCTTACACTTTTGCAAAAGTGCAAGGCAATGCGGATAAGTAACAAGAAGAATCAGGTTGTTCACGAGTTACAAAATAAACAATTCACCTGTTGACACGGTTGATTCCGTGAAGTATCTGGGGGTGATAGTACAAAGCAACATGAAATGGGACATGCACATAACTTCCGTCGTAGGCAAGGCAAATTCTAAATTACGATTCATAGGTCGTATTTTGAGGAATTGTAATGCTCAAACAAAGGAGATAGCGTATAAAACACTAGTGCGTCCGCATCTGGATTACTGTTGTGGGGTTTGGGATCCGTATCGCAAGGTTCTGATTGACTCAGTTGAGAGGGTGCAGAGGAGAGCCGCTAGATTCGTGACTTGTTGTTACAGCCCTTATGAAAGCGTCACAGAATTGATACATAGATTGGGCTGGGATAGTTTGGAAGACAGACGACGTAGCTTGCGTTCGAATTTATTGGAGAATATGCGAAAAAATTTAAATTTCGAGTGCAATGAAATACTTCTTCCGCCAACCTATTTAGGTCGCAATGACCGGAGGGATAAGATTAGAGAAATAAGATGCCGTACTGATACTTATATGTATTCCTTCTTTCCTCGCACTATTCGGGATTGGAATGGGCGGGTTAGGATTGGTGCTTAGCACCCTCTGCCACCCACAATGTTTGTGATTTGCAGAGTATGGATGTAGATGTAGTAGACATGCTGTGATACACTTCATGACCACTGTCCAAAACAGAATCTTCCAACAGGATCTTCATTTTTTTCTTTTAGCTTAACACCTCGTCAACATAGAGGCGGGATGGGACTGGGGACAAGGAACCAAAAGGAATTCAGCCATGGGCTTTTTGAAGGAAGCAACCCAGCATTCGCCTGCAGTGATTTGAAGAAACCATGGAAAACCCAAATTTGGATGCCCAGGCAGGGATTTGAACTGACGTCTTCCGGAATTCTAGGCCAGAGCGTTAACCGCTCACCCATCGTGCTTGGTTCGCATCTTCATTTTGCAACCATCATAACACAAGCCTTCGAAGGGATTATGGCAGTGTTTCGGTCCACACTGTCCCCAGATTTATCCCCAATAGAGCTTGTCTGGAATGCCATGGGTAGACACATTAGGTCACATGGTCATCAAGCACAAACCACGCATGCATGAAGAGACATACCCCAAGAAGACATCTGTCAGACGGCAAGGCTGCACGGGGGTTTATGCAACACTTTCACCTGAACTGTGAACAATTAAGTTCATGACCATATGTAGCCTTCTGGTACCTATAATATTAAATAAATTGGTTGCCACGCACTCGTATTAAACCACAGATGTGAAGGGTAAATAAAATAAAGTCACTTAACACAGTGTAAGCACCTTAGAATTTTGGCAAATTCTAGTTTTGCTTATGTTGGACTTATAAATTTTGAGAAGAGTAATTGTCAACTTTAAGGAATTTTCCTGTAATCTTTCCCACAGGGACAATTCGCCATAAAAATAATTTTGAAGTGTATTTATCATATCGCAAAATGTTTATTTTAGGAGATATTCCACTTTGTTCAAGCTTTGAAACACGCGATCATAAAAGTAAAAATCTAAAGTTTGTAATATCTTTAAATCGAGTAAAGCGATAGCTGAACTTTTATCACCAGCTATAGTCAGCATAGTTTCCGATATTTTGGCAGTAAAATTAAATAATTTGGCAAAGTTTAATTAGCAGTTTTAATTAAGAGAAAAAATGAACTTTTTAATTAAAATAATTAAGACGATTCTGAATATATAATGGTTTTAGTAAAAAGTTTGAGCATTTGTCTGGTAATTAAGTTTTTGAAGGTAGATTGTCGTTGATTGTCGCTATAAAAATTCAAATGGTTGGGTTAATCCCCTACTTCAGAGCTTTGTATCACCATGCGGAAATTAAATAAAACTTTAAAACTAATCACTCTAAATTTCCCACTAAACTGCTGTTGGACTTCGAGTAGATAAGTCTAGACATTGTCAAAGTTTAAACACTTTTAATAATCTGGATCGTCAAATAAATTACACACACTTTTGATCTCGCGGAAGCGAAAAGATGTGATACAGCTGCTTACATCACTGGTTTTGTTAATCGCTATATAAGGACCCCGCCGCCATCATGCTTTGTCTTTACCTTGGGAGCGCTATGTGAGTAAATCAGCGTCAGCTCGTGTCGGAGTAGTGGGTAGCCGGTTGAAAGTTGGCGCGTCTAGGCAGCCATGTTGAAACATCAGTGTGTTAGTCTGCGAGTATGAAGCCTACTTAGAACTTTTAAATTTTCAAAGGGGTGTTCGGTAAATTTTCCCTCCACAATCTGCAATGTTTTGAAAACGCTTGTTCGATCGCCTACTCAACTGTATAATGCTATTTTTGAACTTGTGATTTTTTTTAATAAACTCCAAATTTTCTGAGCAAAGTGGACTTGTGATTTCATAGCAGACTGGAAACCTTTTCTAAGTTTGTGGTTTGAACAAATTTAGTGGCGACCTCTAAGCATTTCAGTAGAGATCCAAAAGGGCTACATGGTCAAAATTATTTTGTAAAATTTCCACAGAACTTAGAATCCACGTGAACTATTGGTTAAGGCACTAAAGTGATACTACAGCCCCGGTATCAGCTTTGGGTCTTACAACAGTTCAAAAGTAACAAAATACTTATATTCTTGATAATAGTTCACTCGTACATTGTCGGCACCAGATACGTGAATAAAGCATCGAACAACAGTTTCTTTGAAGATTGCAGATTATGTACAATTCTACGAGAAGACAAGAACTCACAAAATCCCCCTAACATTAGTGAGTATTACGGCATGTTAGAATTTGCCTAAACCACTACCACATGGAACAATTTGCGCGATCACTTTCCGGCATAAGAATGAGACCATGAGAGCTTGCTGCTAGATCATTTTATAGACTTCTCAGAGCCTATGACATCAGCAACTTTTTCTTTAGTTAATATCTTCAAAAGTACTAAATAGTTTAACTTGAAATTTTTACAGGGACTTTCTATTGTCATGTTCTATCTATTTTAATTTAATTTGACATTTAAAAGGGTTTCTATAATCTTAAAATTGAAGTCATCATGTGACCAACTTGGCGGAATTTTTACGCGCTTCAGCAACAATCCGCGACAATCTATCTTTAAAAACTTAATTATCCTGATGAATGCTTAAACTTTTTACCAAAACCATTATATATTCATAATCGTCTCAATTTGGGCTATCTACTGATATAAATTTCAAATTAATATTCCTTTTAGTTAAAAAGTTTGTTTTTTTCTCTTAATTGAAACAACTAATTAATAATATTTTATCCATGATGGATTGGTGGAACTTCCGCGACTGTGATGTCAAATATGGGTTGTAAAAAATACAGCAACTAGGATTGTGACTGGTTGCTGTATTTTTTACAACAACTAATTAAACTTTGCCAAATTATTTAAATTTACTACCTAAATATCAGGAACAATGCTGACTATAGCTGATGATAAAAGTTCAGCTTTAGCTTTACTCGATTCAAAGATATTTCAAATCTTAGATTTTTACTTTTCAAATTGCATGTTTCAAAACGTGAACAAACTGAATTATCTCTCAAATTAAAATTTTTCCCGATATAGTGAATACACTTTAAAATGATTATAATGATGAGTTTTCACTGTGGAAATAAATACAGGGAAATTCCTTCAAGTTGACAATGACTCTTCTCGAAATTTCTGAGTCGAGCATAAGCAATAAGCATAAGATATATAGAATATTTTGCTGCCGAGGGTAGCTAGTTTGGACGCTTTTGGTGAATTAAAGGATGCCTTACACATCCAAACACTTATTGATTCAAAGCAGGCAAGGAGCCATGAATGTATAGGTGCCCACGGTGTGCTCACTTCCTACTGACACATGCATCTAAAGTCAATAACTTGGCATGGTCTGTTTCAATTTGTTACCATTTCTTCTGGACATGACCCTGTATATACCTGCAGAGTTACCTAAAATTCTCCCATTTCCATCTGGATGTAACACTTTCCATTTTTGAACAAAATCCTCTGGGCTAAAACTAGCCAAGTGAGTCCATAGATAAAACACGACATTTCGGTGGTCATAATCTCACACCACCATTGTCAAGTGACCTGTCACTTAATGATGGCAGAGATTAGGTCACTTCACAGTGGTGGCGGAGAGGCTGCCGAAATGTCTTGTTTTATCAATGGACTCACACTCAGCTAGCTAGCTGAGAGGATTTTATTCATATTCAAAACCAGAAAATATTTTCCATTTCTGCCAGTGTATAATAAAAAAACCAGGAAAAAGTTGAATATTCAATTTTAACAAAAACAAAAATGGATTTGGGATACCACTAAAAAGATACAGGGAAGGAATCAACTGGTGTTTTTTATTTGTGTGTATCTGTCTGTGTCTGCAAAATGGGATGAATGTGATTCACACAAAAACTACTGGTCCGATTTTGATTGGGTTTCGATTAATGTAGACTATTGTCCCGGGGGTAAAATAGGGCATGTTTCAATTTGATGTGATGAAAAACTAAGAAATTTAATTGATAAATATCAATTTTTACTTGAATTGGATTCTCACAAAAACTACTGATCAGATTTTGATGGGGATTCCCCTCATATAAAAAGAATTTGCAATTTCAGTGAGCCACAGGGACCATGGATCATGCAGCTCTTGATGAGGTTTGCTTAAGAGAGTATACATTAAAA
This sequence comes from Vandiemenella viatica, assembly GCA_031002005.1. Lineage (NCBI taxonomy): Eukaryota > Metazoa > Arthropoda > Insecta > Orthoptera > Morabidae > Vandiemenella > Vandiemenella viatica. The sequence continues at coordinate 280,224,735 of CM061921.1, forward strand.
GTCCACACAAATGAAATTGCAGGCGACAGCTAGTTATTAATAATGGCTGAGCAAAAGAAATTATTTAAGTGGGATAATGATTTGTTGTGTAGCCTAGAGAATGTTATCACCACAGTTATTGACAGTTTAACAAATTATGAATCAGCTGATGAAATTTCGAAGCGAACTGTAATCTGTTGGGAAAAAGAATCAATTGAAGGCAAAATGAGGAGTACTTAGTCTGAGAAAAGTTATATAGAGTATATGTTAAATAATACCAGGGTAGAAAAATATTTAACAGAATTGGAAAACAGTAAAAGAATAATTAAATGAGAATATCTGCTTTTAGAACTATTATGGACAAAGTGTATAAACATGTGGAAGAATGAGACAACAGTGGGAAAGGAACTGCTTCACATAACAAGGAAAAAAGGGGAAGAAAAAACAAGGCATACGAAGGAAGAAATTGACCATGTTAAGAGAGTTGTGGGTGATATGTTTACTGAAGTAAAAGAAAAAAGTGATAAACTTGGAAGTTTACAGGGGAATGCAAACTCAGTTAAAAATTGTGGGAATCAATAAAAGGACTGGATAACAGAATGAGTAGTGGAATACAATGGACAAATGGTAGAATTTAAAATATAGTGAAATATGATACAATTAGTGGAGATAAAATCTATTCCTAAGAGTAGTTTGCATCTGTGCATTTTAGTACATACTTACACAAGACAAGTACCCAGAATAGGAATAGATACAAGTAGCTGATGTTATAAGGGACAGTATTGGAATTGGTGTGAAGTGTCATAAGAGACTAGAAGTTTTGAAGAATGTTTGCACTTGTTTCTACACGAGTATTGGTTAAAAGATTGGGTAATATCAAGATGGGGATACCGTCGCAGCCTCGCGTAGTAAACATACAGATCACGTAGTGTATATGATATTATTGTAACGTATTCAATCTGCACGTACCAACACAGTAACAGCTATAGATATGATCTGAAAATTGGATATCTGCAATATCGTGCGGTATGGTTACGTTTCACTTTGGTCCAGGCTGCATTACGATGGAAACGCATATTTATAAAATATGATTTAATCAATCTTCATTTGAGTTTATGTTGCAATGCAGCCTGGACCATACGTCACAATGATGTCATATATACCACGTGATCTGTGTGTTTACTACACCAGGCCGCAGCAGTATCCCCATCTTGATATTACCCAAAAGATAAAAAAAGGAAGGTGAAATTCAAATACTGAAATAGTGATCTGTATCATTAAATGGTATGGAAACATAAGGTAAAATTATCAACAGTTGATCAGAGAACTGAAATACTTAAATTCATTAAAGGGTGCATGTAAATTAATTGAAGTACTAAGAACAAAAATGCTTTTTGACATTCAAGAAAAATATAATTACTATTCTGTATGACGGTATTCATGATTGTTAATTTTTTTGAGAGGATAGAAAGATGGAGCAAGAACCATGGCCATGAAAAACAACAGAAGTAATTAATAAAGGAGTGTTACAGAGAAAGATAAGGATGATTGAAAAACTGTGAACGGTATTAAAATGAGGAACCAATATGGGAAGAAAGAAAAAAATATTTAAGACAGAAGAACAAAGTTGAAAAACAGATGGCTGGAAGGAGGAGGAAATAGTGGCTGCTCGTGAGAAGCAGGATGGAAAAACAGGGGTCAGATGACAAGAAATGGTATATCAGCAGAAGGAACTAGGGCCAAAATGCAGTTAGAAATGGACTGAAATGACAGAAAAGCAACAGGAGAAACTGAAGAAGGGAAATGTCAAGGAAAACAAGCTTTTAAGAAGGGTCTTCCACTAAACAAAATACCTATAAATGGAAAAAAATGAGTAGGTCAATTAAATTAAGGAGGAACTAATGAATGGAAGTAAAGAACAAGCCAGAATTCAATATTAATGCTCCATTAACGTGGTGAGACATGCTGCCAAAAGTGAATAAACCAGAATAGTGATAATGATGTTTGTGGTTTTTGTATAAGTGGATAGGGAAAAAAAGTTTCAAATAGCCACAGTAAACATAATTGTAAACAGAAGGTGAATTAAGTATTGTGGATGGTCATGAGGAGAAATACAGAAGGAAGGAAGAAATTAGTTACATTCATGATGTAAATTGAAATTGAAGAGGTGAAAATGAGGATGAGGTGAACTATAATTTAGTAAGGAAAAGAGTATGAAAGGGTACCTCAATGAAGGAAATAAACAAGAGGATAAAAGAGAATGTAATGAAGAGGCTAACAGTTAAGAACAAAAGTGATAGTAAAGATGAAAACGTGATAAAAGTAAATGTGAAAGAAAATTTACAGCAAACAGCAGTCAATAAATGTAACAGAACAAGGAGGATATCCCACAATTATGGAACTGAAAATAGGAAAACACAAAAGAACGCAATTAAAAAAGTTAAACCTACACAGGGAATGAAGGAAGAAATGTGTAGAAATATAAGAGAAAGACTATGAAAAAGAGGGGCTAGTGCAGTGTCCACAACTATTTTGTCTCAAGTTTGAATAACCAGGCATATTATTACAAGTACATTAATTCAAGAGAGAAGTTGAGGTTACATAAATGTTAAACTTGCTGATACATACAGTTGGGCAAAATTTTTAAAAAATGTGTCTATCTCAATAAAATGTTTCCAGGTAGTCAAATTGATAATAGAACCAATTAGTTTAACCATTTAACACAATAGGGTTTTTTTTCTAGCTTTACGCCTTATCAATGTCAAGGTCATCAGAGGTGTGCAATGACTGGAGACAAGGAACAGGAAGAAATTCAGCCATGGCCATTCGAAAGAACCATTCCGGCAATTGCCTGGAGTGATTTGGGAAAACCATGGAAAACCCAAATCTGGAAGGCCGAACAGGGGATTCAAACCCGCATCCTCCTGAATGCAAGGCCAGAGGATGAACGTTCACCCAGCATACTTGGTCTGGGGGGATGTCTCCCGATGAAAAGGTCACTGTGTCTGACACGGCATGGTTAATCAGTGGGGCAGGGGTAAGGAATGAAATATTTATAAATATTAAAACAGGGTAAGAAACTGCATTCATTAATAAGATAAGATGGAAATAGTAAAGAAAAATAGAGAACTAATATGAAGAAAAAATTAAATGATGAAACTTAATAAAAAAAACAGCTGTCACCAACTCATTGAGACTCTTGTAGATGTCAGTTTATCAAAGCCAAGAACTATAGGTGCAGAAGTCTTATTTATTTTTTTTTTTTTAACTGCTTAACGTCTCTTAACAGCGAGGTATTTAGAGACGGGAAAGAATGGGGGGCAAGGAATGGGAAGGAATTCGGCCATGGCCATTTGAAGGAAGCATCCCGGCATTTGCCTGGAGTGATTTGGGAAACCATGGAAAACCCAAATCTGGATGCCAGAACGGGGATTCGAACCAGCGTCGTCCCGAATGCGAGGCCAGAATGCTAACCGCTACACCACAACGCTCGGTGTGGGTGAATGAAGAGGAGGAGTGGGAGAGGGGGAAAAGGAATAGCAAGACAAGCAAAGAGACATGATCAAATAATACAGCACTGGGTTTCTTTCTGGGAGGATAGTAATAACTGCTGGACTTCAGAGTCATTTATGACTGATAATGCTACAGTAAAAATGTTTGTCAAGTTTTTGATATCTTAACCTGCTACAAATTTAGCTTGGTTCAGTGATTTTATTATATAAGTATCTGGTGTTCACACCAATGCAGAAAGTAGGTAGGAGGGTGCATGTAGCCATAGGGCATCTCACCAGGTGACACAACTGGTTTAATTTCTGCTGATGTGAGGTTTGTGAAGGTGATGGAAGCAGGATGGAAAATGATGGATAAATTTTCTGCACTACACAATGTAACAAGAGAACCAGCAATGAAAAAGATTCTTGAATGGAGACGACTGATATTAGTGGACTAGAAGCATGCCACGTAAAAGAATATTTGGTAGCAAATCCAATCTTGGGATAAGACTGGAGAAATTTATAGCTGTAGACAGCTTACCCACCTGGCTTTATGATCTGTTAATCTTTACCCTTCTTTTCCCATTTCACTCTTCCAAGTTCCTGTATTCTTTCATGTCTCTCTCACAATCTCTCTCATCTAATTTTTTTCTATCCTTATCAGTACTAAAAATAACTTTCAAGGTTTTAGTGAGATAAGTATCAGTTAATATATATCCTCTGAATTTTTTCTTTCGTTTTCAACATTCCCTTTTATTGGTTTTTAGATAATTCTTGAAACAGCAGATGTTGTTCCCATCTCACATAGATTAGAGAAAGACAAAGACAGAAAATATTAAAGCTTTGGTAAAAAACCTAATTTTCCAAATATGATCCACTGTACCAGTTTATGATTAAAATCTCGTATGAGTTCAAATAACTGATGCCATCGGGCAAGATTTATGACAGTTTTAATTTTTAGTGTATTGTTAAATACAAATTACTGCTGTGAGGTATTCTCTTGACTGCTAGCAACTAAATTGGGCATCTATTAAGATTCCAAAACAAAGCTGCTGTCAAGCACTGCAAAACAACATAAAAACTGGAAATTAACTCTAGTATCAAAATTACCTTGAATTGTGTGCCATCATGGAATCCAAGCATTAAAACATGCAGGTTTTGACGATCCCTTGAAACAGAAGAGAACATGGGTATGTGATTTATCATGAAAGTAAAACGTAAATGAACTTACACATTTTCACATAAGTTGGAACATTAAAATAATATAAACCTTTACCACTTCTTGAAGTTTCACAGAATACAATTTTCTTTATATTTCTTGTATGAGCTGGTGTTAGTGCAACATGCCTCTCTGTTGAACATGTTGCAAAATGTCCAACAGGGAGACATGTTGCAATATAACTAGCTCATACTAGAAATAACATGTGAAGATAGGAAGTTATCAAATTTTATTTTAAAATGAACACAAACACAAAACAGGATATAAATTTTACACCACAAAAACATTAAATTGACATCTACTGAATGTTTAGCATCTAAACACAGAACTATAGAAATAAAAAATGAAATGCAAAAGAAACAATTTTGAGGAACAAATAACACTTCTTCTAAACATATTCAAGTATGAAATCAATGTGTTAGTGCACAGAGAAAGAATTAAAGAAAGAAGGATTTCAAGTTTAAATACAAAATTGTGGAGTGGGCTGCATCATCTACACACAAATTTATGAGCTGCTCATCCATTTTTATTACTTAAATACACATATTAATGCCCAACTTAAGTATATAACACATTTCATAAAACATGTTTAGTTCTTTATCAAGTGCTACTGACCAAGGATGTAATATGAGTCCCTTGTTTTGTTTCCGCTAGTCAAAAATGACCTAAATTAACATGTTTTTGCATAATGTACTTAGGGAAGGCAGCTGCTGACTTACCTACAGAGTAGTCCAAAGCCATTACTTTAAAAATTCTGGAATGATGGTCTCACATTCTGACACGCCATATCAGTCATTTACAACTTATGGCTATTTTTTTTCCTGCCGTCAATCTCTCTACTGGTTTGATACAAACCTCCATCTCTTCATATATTGAGCTAATCTCTTCATCTTAACATATCTTTTTTACAACCCATGTCCTCAATTATCTACTTCTTTTATTCTAATTGTTGTCATCCTCTAAAGTTCTTTCTTCAACTGTTACCTCCACTGACAAGTTAACCAATCCCACATGTTTTAATCTCTGACCCACCTTCCCGTTGCTCCTTTCTGTCCAAGTCTTCCACAAATTTGTTTTCTTGACCAACATCTCCAAAAAAATTTCGTACTTTATTTGTCCACTTAACATTCAATTTCCTTCTATAACATTAGAAACACCTCAATTTTCCTTATTTCTGTTATTCCTAAAATCTATGCTTCACTACCTAAAGTGATGTGCCACATACATATATTTTTAGAAAGCACTTTCTGAATCCTAGATCAATATTTTAAAGACTTCTCTTTTTCAATAGGGCTCCTTACACTAATGCTATTCTGCTTATTACAGCAGTTTCTCAATATCCTCAGTCTGTTCTGCTGACAGTAAGATGTCATTAGCAAGTTGCAACATACTGATTGCTCTTCTTTGAATACTATATCACACATTCAAACTTTTATTTTACTTCTTTGACTGCTTTCTCTACATACAACCCTGTCTCACCCTTTTTAACTGATGCATTTCTCTCATGATTCTATTTTTGTTACAACTACTTGATTGTTGTTGTTGTTGTTGTTTAGGTTTTAGGGCGCGTCGACGACGAGGTCATTAGCGCCCTAACAAAAACCAGGCGTGACAACGTGGCGAAATTGCCGTCTATGTGGCCGACTGTAAAGGGGTCGGCCACAGAGACAGCACAATAAAATACTAACATACTAACTAAAATACCGTCTGCATGGCCGACTGTAAAGAGGTCAGCCACACAGACGGCAACATAAAATATAAAACTGTGACTAGAATATAAAATTACATACATTAACTGGTTGGCTGTACATGGGCCAACCAGGTTAAAAAACAAGTTAGATGGCTGGCTGTAAAAGGGCCAGCCATATAATCAAGTGTCACAAGTAAAATCAGTACTTGGATTGGTGGTTGTAAACGACCACCAATCCAATCTAAAACCTAGGCCGATCTGCCCAAAATTTTTGGGACAAGACCGGCCAAGCTGCAAAACTTTAAAACCTTAGCCACGTTGTCACGGTCATCGTTTAAAATAAGGGACAGATCGTTGGCTAAGCAGACGTCTGCCCTTAAGTCTAAAAACAATACACATTCGGTTAAAATGTGGCGTACCGTCAAAGGTACGCCACAAGCATCACACTCCGGAGGGTCCTCTCGGCGGAGAAGGAAACCATGTGTCAGAGGACAGTGCCCTATGCGGAGGCGAGTAAGGAGAACCTCATCCCTCCTCGCCCGCTGGAAGGAGCTGCTCCACGGCTGAACGGTCGGTTTGACCAGCCGGAGCTTGTTATGCTCAACTTCCAGCCACTGCCTCTGCCAAACATCAAAAACAAATCTCTTCGCCGCCGAGGCAAGGTCTGACTTTGGGACCGGTTCAAAGTCGGTTCTGACCTTGTCGCAGGCTAACTTGGCAGCTACATCAGCTGCTTCGTTCCCCCTGATTCCCACATGGCCCGGTACCCAGCAGAATAATACCTCCTTTCCACGAGATTGGAGGAAAAGGAGGGCGTCCTGGATGTCCTGGACTAGACGATCTGCTGGATACATATTTCCTATGGCCTGAACACAGCTCAGGGAATCACAGCATATGATGAAACACTTTTCGCGATTTACTTTCATATGCTGGAGCGACTTTAGCACGGCGTAGCACTCGGCAGTAAAAACGCTGCACCTGCCGTCAAGTTTATATGTGTAAGTCGCTCGAGGGAACACGACGGAGCAGCCAACTCCGTTAGCCTGCTTAGACCCATCCGTATACACCGGGGTAAAAGTGTGATGCTCATTTAGAATGTCAGTAAAAACATTATTAAAAACACTGTCAGCGGTACAAACTTTGTTGTACCGAGACAGGTCTAAAATAATTCTGGGCCTCTCTAAAAGCCAGGGAGGAGATTTACTCCAACCCTGGTGATAAAAAGAGGGAAGCTCTAATCCGTATTGTTCTAAAATAGCCTTTGTACGGTAGCTGAACGGTTTAGTGGCTCTATACCGGTTGGTATAGAGCCGCTCGTAGTTGGGATGGAGCACTATGTCGTGCACGGGACTGCCAGGTGTTATGGCAACGTGCAGGTAGTGTCGCACCATGAGGAGTTGCCGGCGGATGGTAAGCGGCGGCTCGCCCGAGTCAGCACAAATGCTGACAATAGGACTAGTGCGATATGCACCCGTGGCGAGCCGAATTCCAGCATGGTGGACACTATCCAATATACGGAGATAGCTGTCCCGTGCCGAACCATACACAATACAACCGTATTCCAGCCGCGACCGTACAAAGGCTCTGTAAAATTGTAGCAGGCAGGAGCGATCAGCGCCCCATGACCTGCCACACAAACATTTTAAAACATTTAGAGCTTTTGAGGCTCTGGCTTTCACATCTTTGAGATGTGGTAGCCAGGTTAATCTGTTGTCTAAAATGAGGCCCAGAAACCGAACTGATTCAGTAAAACTTAATACGGTGTTCCTCAGGGTAAGGTGAGGCTCTGGTAAAAGACTTCTGCTGCGAGTAAAAAGTACACACCGGGTTTTCTCAGCGGAGAAACGAAAACCGGTGTGCACTGACCATTCGTCCAGCCTGTTCAACGCGAGCTGCAACTGCCGCTCAGCGCTTCTCAGGCTGGACGATACAATAAAAATTAAAAAGTCATCCACATATAAGGAGTACCGTAGGGGACTCCTTATAACGGCTGCTATGCTATTTATAGCAATGGCAAAAAGTGTAACGCTTAAAACTGACCCCTGAGGGACACCGTTTTCCTGAATAAAAAGATCAGACACTTCACTACCGACTCGGTACCGGAAGCAACGACCAGATAAAAATGATTTTAAAAAACGGGGTAGGTTTCCCCTAAAACCCCATTCATGTAACTGTTTTAAAATCACATGCCGCCAGGTAGTATCGTAGGCCTTTTCAAGGTCGAAAAAAACACCCACAAGGTGTTGGCTGCGGATGAACGCATCCTGTATTGCCGCCTCCAGGAGGATCAGGTTGTCCAAGGTGGAACGGAACTTCCTGAATCCACACTGAAAGCGGCTCAGCAGATTTCGGGATTCAAGACACCAGACGAGGCGGCGATTGACCATCCTCTCCAGTGTCTTACCCACGCAGCTTGTAAGGGCGATGCTACGATAGCTACCTGGCAGCAATTTGTCCTTACCAGGCTTTAAAATAGGGATAAGCGTTGCTTCTTTCCACGAGTCGGGGAAGTGTCCTTCGGTCCATATCTGATTAAAAATATCTAAAAGGTACTCCTTAGCATCTTTACTAAGATGCCTCAGCATCTGGTACTGGATCAGATCAGGCCCTGGAGCAGTGTCGTTTGCGCTGTTTAGTGCTGACTCCAGCTCCCAAGATGTAAATGGGCAGTTGTAGGCCTCTGTATTCGACGAATCGAAGCACAGCGGGCGCCTCTCGGCAGCGACTCTTCGTCGCTGAAACCGAGGGTCAAAATTAGCAGTCGATGTGATGGCGGCGAAGTTCTCCGCCATCAGCTGCGCTATGCTTCGTTCGTCGGTAATTATACATCCGTGATCCAGTAACCCAGATACTGGTGGACGGGAGTACCTTCCAGATATACGGCGGATAGACTCCCATACTTTCGACGAAGGTGTGGAACGATTTATTGTGCTCACAAAGTTCTGCCATGACCTTTTCTTGCTCTCCTTAATAACACGACGCGCCTTAGCTCTGGCTATACGGAACGCTGCCAGGTTGTCGGATGTAGGGTACAACCTGAAACGCCGCAGCGCTCGTCTGCGACCCTGAATGGCGGAACGACATTCGTCGTTCCACCAGGGGACGTGCGTCCTTCGCAGCGTTCCGGAGCTTTTAGGCATGGAAACGTCAGCTGCCTGGTGAATCACTTCGGTAAAGTGATTCACCTTCTCCTCAAGGTTGTTATACACATTAAGAGTGATGGAGCGGCGGTAGAGTTCCCAGTCGGCTTTGCTGACGTTCCATTTGCGTCGGTTATTTCCTCCTCCACGCTCAAACTCTACGTGCATCCATATTGGGAAGTGGTCGCTTCCATGAAGGTCACGATCCACCTCCCAATGCACGGAGTCCGCGATTGAGGGGGAGCACAATGAAAGGTCAATGGCAGAGGACGATCCGGAAGCAGTGGTAAAATGTGTCATTGCACCAGTATTGAGGACACATATTTCCTCTTGCTCTATTAATCTACCAACCATTCGGCCTCGTGGGCAATCGGCGTTTGAGCCCCACAGCGCACTATGTGCGTTGAAATCTCCTAAAAGGAGGAATGGCCGAGTAAGCTGCCGCAAGATGTTAGACATGTCGTCATAACTGATGGGCGTGTTAGGTGGTAGATAAATAGAGCATACTGTGAGTTGAGTGGGACCATAAATCCTCACTGCCACTGCTTGTAAATCAGAGGTGAGAGCTACAGGTTCGGAGTGGACAGTGTTTCGGACAAACACTGCCACTCCACCCTTCGCTCGATCACCCTCGGTATCGTCCTTACGGTACACGTCATATCCTCTTAGCACAGGTTGGTGTGATGGTCTGAAATGTGTCTCTTGTAGACAGAGACACAAAGGATCAGACCGTGCTAAGAGGTGTAACTCGTCTTTGTGAGCTGTAAATCCATTGATGTTCCACTGAAGTATGGGAGCCATCCTTACCTATTTAACCTCACCCGCCCCGGTTCGGGTGGGTCTTCGGCCACTTCCTGCTGAGGAACGGGACCAGTCTCGTCCACCAGCATTTCCGTTTCTTCTTGCCCGGAGGCGGAGACAGACATCTCCGACCCAGAGGACTCCTCAAAATCCTCCCCGTCCTTTTTCTTCTTCTTCTTCTGCCTCTTCCCCTTACTCTCCCTGCCGGTGGGCGGTCTGGGAGGAGAAGAAGAGGGGGACTTAACAAACTGGGTCGGATCAGTCTGTCTAAACTTTATACCTCGGATCTTTTGGTCACCTCTATTTCCACCGCTAGCAAATGGTATCGCTACCATTTCAGTAGCTCGTGGTGGAATAGGAGGTGCCGTTAATCTGATTGCTGGTGGAGACTTTATTTCTGCTGCTGGACAGGTCGAGGTTGCAGATGTGTTGCTAGCGACATCCGCGGTCTTAGGTGTTATGACCTTCGTGGGTTTTGCACCACACTTGCACTGACATGAGCACATAGTGCTTGTGCCCATGTCTGCAAAGGATGTCTGCGTAGCAACACTTTCTTTCCTGACGGGAGTCGAGACCATCTTGGCAAAGCTTGTTCCGAATATTGGAGCGGCGAGCGCTTTCGCCTTCTTCTTTGCCTCTATATAAGGTATCCGCTCTTTGGTCTTCAACTCCTGTATCTTGCGCTCTTCAAGATACACTTGACACTCCCTACTCCAGGCAGGGTGCGACCCGGAGCAGTTGACGCACACCTGTGGGAGCGCGCAAGTGACACCCGGTTCGTGTGCCCCCTTGCCGCATCTACCACAGGTGGGGTTGCCCTTGCATGACGCCGTCGTATGTCCGAACCTCTGGCACTGGAAGCAGCGCATTGGGTCCGGAACATACGGACGGACGTTCAGATTAATGTATCCAGCTTTTATACACTTGGGCAACACTGGAGTGTCAAACGTCAGGACGAAGGTGGCAGTCTTTTCCAGACTGCCATTTACCCTCCGTGTAATCTGACGCACCTCGACCACTTGCTGATCCTCCCACTCCTTAACGAGTTCCTCGGTTCCTAAGTCCATAATGTCACGGCAGGTGACCACGCCTTTCGAACAATTTAGGGATTTATGGAGTTCGCTTTTAACGGCGAACTCCCCGAGCTTCTCACAGTTAAGGAGCTGGGATGCCTGCCTACTGGTGGATGTTTCCAGCAGCAGCGTCCCGTTCCTCAGCTTTTTAACTGATTTTAGGGTACCAACTAACCCTTCCAATCCTTTATTTATATAAAAGGGGGACACTTTTTCAAATGTCCCCTCTACTCTCTGCATCACAACGAAAGCGTTCTGGATCGAACAGACTTTCCCGTTACATTTACTTTCCGAAGCGGGAGGGCTATCAACCCTGACCCGCTTCTTGGAATTGGGTGTATTTTTATTTGCCTGCGGCACACCCGTACCGCAGGGTTCTTGGTTTTTTTGTGAGGCTTAATTTTTGGTCCCACGAGAAAAACCAGTATAAAAAGGAATGCTCATACAACAGGGGTGCGCAGGTGCCCCTGAGGTTGCACGTTAGCGAGTGAATTTCCTCTCCACCCATTCACCTCCTCGGCACGTGGCTGACCTTGAGGTTGAGGGGTTTTTTTATAGAGGTTTTTACCATCCTCGCGATCCGGGCGATTAAGCCAAGATCCCCGTTCTCCTAGGCACACAACGTTCCACCGCCACGCCCTACGGTGGTCGTTGAAGCATGGTAGGAGTTTACGGTGTGGGAAACTTGCGGCGCTCACAAGTTTCCAGCTCGGGCACCGCGGGTTCGCCAAACCCGTACCTGGCACTTGCGTACCAGGCCCCTGCGGGGACAACTACTTGAGTCTTACATAGATTATCTGAAAAATGCACAAAACATCAAGTCCTGTCATAGTTGCCAAGTTGCAAGACAATAAGGTAATAGAAGACGAACAAACCTCACTGTTGGTGGGGATAATAAATTGGTTGAGTGGGGTTAGCATGAATAAACAATGTTCCAATATGAAAAGTTCCATAGTTCCGAATACTTTAAAATTTGATTCCAATTAACTTGAATGCTAGGAACTGAATCAAGACTGCTGCCACCTTCACATTGAAGAAAATACTAACTTTACAGTTGGTTTAGAATATTATAAAATTAAAATAATGAGGTTTAAGTTCACTGTTTGATTTAATGATTTCACTACTAAATTTTCCTTAACACCAGAATTAATAGTTCAATTTGACTGTGAAAGATAATTAAACAAACATTTCTTCTTAGGAAATTAAAAATCTGTAAGCACACATCAGATTCTCTCTGACAATCGACCAACACAGATTTGCAATTTGATTTAGTGTTCTAAAATCTTCCGAAAAGATGAATGCAACACGTAGAAATACTCAAAAATTCTTACCTATACTTTAATTACAAAAAAAATGCAACATCTTTTATGCAATGTTAATAACAAAGGTTAGGGGAAATAATCTGTCACTCATCAAAGCAGAAGACTGGAGATGTGTGACAAACACAATTGTATAATATTTCAGTTTTAAACCATATTCATGCAGAGAGGAGCGGGCAACTTGGCAAAGGAGGTGTGCGCACAGCAAGGCTTACCGCATGACTAGTTTGGCCATGGAGAACACGGTGGGGGTGGTAGAGAAGGTGTGGGTAAATTGATATGAAGTGAACAATCAATAACTCTTAGAAAATACAGATATATATCACAAGAGGAGGTGGAATAAAAAAGTAGAAAGCAAACATATAAAAATGTGCAAACTATAATATTGAATAAATAAGGGGGAAATAGAATAAAAATATCAATGAATAAAGTGGGAAAATATTAAAATTATTCATAAGTGATGGGTTTATTGGTAGAGTCTTACTGGAGATTAAGGTTAGGTGGATTTCTTGTATACAGGATATATTGGTAAGCTAGTTCCCATATCCAAAGTTCAGATGCAGTGGTGGTTTACAGGAAGACTCTGATCACTCTTATTGTAAAGCAGCTGCTGAAATTGTTCGAGTTGTGGGTATTGGCATGGTATGCTACAGGAAGGTTTAGGTTGTGGGTGCAGACTGTTTGCCTGTGACCATTCGTTCTGAGTGGAAGCTGTTTGGCAGTGAGGCCTATGTATAAACTAGTGTAGTGGAGGCACTTTAGTTGGTATATAAGTTGCACTGTGGTGCAAGTAGCATATCCAATGATGGTGAAGATTTCCTCAGTGGTCAGACTGGAATAGGTTGTAGTAGGGCATGAATGCTGCAAGTTTTGCAGTGAGATCTATTGCACAGAAGAGTCACGTGGTGGTTTGGAGAATTTGAAGGGAGTATTGGCGAACCAAAATTTTTCTAAGATTCAGTGCTCTTTAGAAACATGTGCAGGGAACAGTGGGTAAAACTTTCGGGAGAAGGTGAGTATTTCAGGAAAGGAGCATAGGAAGTTGCATGATTCGATTAAGGGACTCAATATCAGGAGAGAAGTGGGTGACGATTATAGGGCTATGGTAGGTTTTTAGAGCTGCACGGCAAGAGTAGTTGGGTGGGGGTGGGTGACAGCATGAGAGATTTACTTTTGTACAAGGTCCACATGATAACAGCAGGAAAGGAGCGCTTGTGACAGGTTTTGGAGTAAGAAGAGATGGATTCTTCATCAGAACAGACGTGTCTGCCAGAGATGGCATGGTTGTACAGAAGGGAACATTTAGCACGGAATGGATGGCAACTGTTAAAGTGTAGATATTACTGCAAATTAGTAGGTTTGAAGTGAACAGTGCAATGTTCACATCAACGAATGTGTGTGGGAGTAGGTCATCTTTAAGTCAATGGAATGGCTATTGTTAAGGGAATTGAGGGTTTTTTTTATTATTTATGGCTTTATGCCTCATCAATGTTGAGGTCTTTAGAGGCAGGATGGGATTGGGGACAAGGAACAGGAAGGAATTTGGCCATGGCCTTTTTGAAGGAAGCATCCCGGCATATGCCTGGAGTGATTTGGGGAAACCACGGAAAACCCAAATTTAGATGGCCGGACAGTGATTCAAACCTGCATCCTCCTGAATGCGAGAACAGAACACTCCTGCACACCCACCATGCTTGGTAATATCAACTAGACTTGAAATTTCATTACACTGAAGCCAGCAGAGAAATGATTCTGGAAGAGCTACCAGCTATACTTCTCTGTAATTGGCACTTTGTACTGCTGAAAACTGCATACCAGGAGGTGTCTTTTACTGGCTACAATGCCAAACCAACGATTGAATTTTTGTTATTCATGAGGAAAAAAGTCACAAATGTCTTTTAACCAAATTTTTATCACCAATTGGACACCATTCCAGCAATATCTCAGATGAATGTAGGTAAACTGCCCAAAAATTGTTATGCTGTATCAAATGCTCACGATAATGGTATTTGAAATCTTGTTGGTCAGACCTTCCAAAGTCAAGTACGGAGGGTGATTAAAACGATCACACAAGATACAGGATTATTATACAGGTTGAAAATAAAATCTTACCAGTTAACTGGGGTGGAAAATGTTTTTTTAATAACACAAACATAGATGGGAGACAAGATACATGAATACGATTCAGTATTAGAAGTTAGTATGGCTGACATTAATGGTAAACAAGTTTTTCAGGCTTCTGGTATGCACCAAACCATGAGTAATAGGTAAGTTTGAAAACACACAACACATGCAAAAAAGGTTTCATTCGTATGAAAATTAATGGGTTACTTGAGAGATGTTGCAAATTAGGCCCTGATCACAGCTTACGAAGTAACAGAACCCAATAACATTCAACATAGTAGTAGTAGTCCTGAGCACCGATTCTTGAGGCGCTGACATCAGTCATCCTTCTCCACACATTTAACCTTTCCACCAGTAAGTGGGACTAGGCATTTTTTTCGTTAGTGATTTCTGAAAAGTGGATTTTAATTCTAAATACATTGATTACCAAATGGCTATTCTGACTCTAATTTCATCAATTATCAAATGGCTATAATGATTGTGTATGCAACTTGTGTTCTGTATGAAAGAATTTATTTGTATGGCAATACTACTCTGTTTGCACCTAAGTTTGATGTGCTTGAGTATTTTGACATTACTGTTGATAAATATTATTACCTTTATCAATGAGTAAAAAGAATTCACCAATTTATTTTCATATTTAGAATGCTGTACTTCTTGCTTGTGGTCCTCTGTCTTTAAATCCGTGCTGAACTTTGCGAGATGTAGAAGAAATTGTGGGACATAGCTATAGATGTAAACAAGAAATACCTTTGCTATCTCCACTTTGAGAATAATTGTTGCATGAATCCCAAAAGTAAATAACTTATGCTATATGCTGTTCTCTCAAAACATGAATGAAGTAGTACATGCCTTTGTTTACTGAATGTTACTAATTTACTCAAGCACACAATGCTGGTAAAATTGAGATAATGTTGACTGTGAATGTCTTTGGGTGCCAATATCCTAGATGAAAAAGCCGTAAATATATGATTAATTGTCAAAGCATTTTCATCTTTCTAGGCTTAAAATTGTTAGCATTTTCATTTCATCAAGGACAATATTACTCTGTGGAAATGTACATATCTGCTACTAGTTCTTTCGGTACTCTCTTCTCCAGTATTCTGAAATAATTTGCTGCTTTACTTTTAGTCTCCTAACAGCTACATTTTTATTTTTCGTGTTTGTTAATTGGAGTTTTGGTACATAACATAATGATGTAATGTCCAAATAAAAAGTGTGAAAGCTAGTTTTCAAAGAGAAAAGAATATTGAGTAACCAAATAACTTATTTTTTTCCTGGTGCTCCATCTGGGTGGTGGCAACTGAGAGTGGAAAAACACTGGCTCCCACTGGTAGGTGAAACTGCAGCAACATGTAATTACCTACATAAGAACAAAGTTTTCTCAGCATTAAGAATTAATATAATGCTCTTGGGTAGCCAGCTGAGTGAACAAGATGCTTATACACGATATTTCAGTGACTGAAATCTGTTGTAATATTCTGGTTAAGTGCCAGATGAAGCAGAATGCTGGGACTTTTATAACCTGCAAGGTGGACATGTTTACAGGATTGACAGTGTACTGCTGACTGGCTAACTTGGACAATGCATGGATGTTGGAGTGGCGGTAGCCCCGGTACTGACCAGGTGTGGGTTATGTTGTTCTCAGTCCTCTGTGTTGTGCATAGATTGGCATACTGCAGATATGTAGCCTCAATGAGTGATGTCCAAGCTTCACTTGGTGTCTAAAATCCCAATTTACAAGATTAGATGTGATGGAACATTTCAACTGCTTTGGTAAGCATGCTGCCCCAGAAGCTTTTGGTACACGCCAGCACTCTGGTGGATTCTGAATAAAATCCATGTAACAGTTCAAGGCTATCTACCAATCCCACAGATTTCTCCTTCTGTACCAGATGAACATGCTGTGCACATGCCAGAAAGTGCTGACTAAAACACCGTTAACGTCTGGCCGATGTACTTTTCTACACATTCATAAGGAATGCTATAAATTCCCAGAGCATGAAGAGCAAGTTAATCCTTAAGGGAGCACAAAACGTTCTTTAGTTTCGGTGGTGGTATGAAGGTCTCAATCCCATATCTTGCCAGAACCTTACCAATACTCGACACTGTAGTGCCACAATATGGCAAAAAGGCTGTCATTAAGCCCTCATTTCAATTTCCAGAATTTTAATCTTATCCGATGTTCACATACCTGTTTCATCTGAAAGTCAGGCATAAATGTTGAACCTCACTGTATAGATTGTCCATATCACCTATCGCTCATGTCCTGTATACTAGTGTGGTGAACATTGTCATGTGTTGTGACAGATTATGATGACTGTGGGCATTCAGGTAAAAGTCTGTGAGCATAGGTTTTATATAAAAAGAGTGTCCTAGTGTTCCAGTTGGTTTAATCTCTTTAAGAATGTCTAAGACAGGCAGCCATACTTTCTCTTCTACCTCCACAGTTAGCTAAATATTTGTAATACCATATTCAATGCCCATTTTTAATTTCAGCTAGAGAATTTTTAAATTTCTGATCACACGTTTTTGTAAAATAGTGGAGGTTTATCGGGTAACTTGGTTTTAATTTAGTGTATTTGTTATCAGATCAGTTTGCATGTATTGAAGTGAGTGTGGAAAAAAAATTGAAAATTATATCTTGACTTGTGGAAGAAGTTACATCTGATAAAAATCGGATATTGCTTTTAAATGTGCTAACCCTCCAAACATCAAATGGCATTCTTGTTTCAAATATTACTTTGTTGTATTACTAGGAACTGAATGAAATTCTTGCTATAACTTGAATATTATTGATAAGTGTAGGGGAATTGCACATAGCATTTTCTTTTGTCTTCGGTACCAATTCGCTATTTTAGTTTACAAAAATTGTAGACTTCTGATAAAATGTGTTTTTAATTTGTGATGGCGAACATGCCTTGGTGGCATTTTTTCTACACACCCACTTTTGCATTTAATTTTTTTAAATTGATTAAACTTAATTCTTGTTTGTGCATTTTCACCATCTGCATTGTTTTGACCTTCCAAATCCTTTGTGTTTCTGGAAAATTGTTCAGAATTTCCCTTGGTGATTACTTTAATTCCTTACTCTCTTACCTATAAAATAAAATTCTTCTCTCCCTTACACCTGTAAGAAGTGCCAGCTTGAAGTCATGGTTATCTCTTACTTTACACATACTATTTATTCTTCCACCCATATCCACATAGGCCTAATTACCGATGTATGCCTTCATAATATCAGTTATAGATTGAGTTGTGTGATAATCTCCAGACATACATCAACTTTTAAATTAATCTGTTTTTAGATCAGTACACAGTTCCTGATGCAGACATGATGACAGATAGGTGCATAAATTTACTGTCTTGAGACTATTTTTAACATTAGTTTGTGAAGATTTGGGGGCAATCAAATAAATACATTGTTTGTACTTTGTATCTTTTCATGTATGTTATAAACAATATGTAAAATGCACATGTCTTTAATGGATAAGTTCTAAATATCCTGTATAATTTCAGCATCTCCAATTGTTGATTTTTGTTATAATTGTTATTACTACTGTTTCTCTTTCAACTAAAGCAATAAAAATTAAAAAGGAAGAAAATATTTACTATTATTTCTTTTTCAATTTTCCTTTTCTCCTTTTCTACTATAAAAAACTGAAAATAAATTAAAGAGGATTCAAACAGTATAAAATTCCATGGAAATCGGGTGGGAATAAGCGTTTTGAAATACCCACACTTTGGTGAGGTAACAGAACATGTTAGCGGATGAATCCTAGGAGCATTAACATCTATAGCTAGTGCATACTTTGTCAAATTTTATGATGGTTGTGATCAGTATCTCTGCACTTGCCTCTGTCGCAAATGAAATGGATCTGGGCGATCAGATTTAAAACATGGTTTTGAATCCACAAAATCATGACTGGAAGGACGAGCAAAATTAACAGCAGTTGGAGGGTGGGTTAAAGCATCACTGAGCAAAAAGGATGTACCAGTTCAGAGTAAGCAAGATAAAATGGAAATTAGGGGTACCATTGGTAAGCATCTTGAGGGTAACGTTGTTTATTTTCATTACAAATAGCATATTTATTACGTATAAAAGTTAATCTTAAATTCTCTGCATTTGACATGGTTTCTGTGGCAGCCGTATCGAATTACCAACCAATTTCATTACTAACAGCCTTCTCCAAAGTTTTTGAGAAAGCAATGTACAATAGAGTTTATGAACATCTAAAAAATAATAATATTCTAACTAAATCACAATTTGGTTTTCAAAAGGGTCATTCAACAGAACAAGCTATATTTGCATTCACTGACAATATTTTAGAAGGAATAAATGATAAATTAATTCCTGTGGGAATTTTTTGTGACTTATCTAAAGCATTTGACTGTGTAGATCATAGAATTCTGATACAGAAACTTAAGTATTATGATATAGATGGCATTGTTAATAAATGGCTTAGTTCTTACCTTCTAAATAGAAAACAGAAAGTGTCAATGGAGAATTTTAAGGCTGCCTTAAGAGGTCCACTGTTTTCTGAGTGGAAATTAATCAGATGTGGAGTACCTCAGGGTTCTATATTGGGGCCACTATTGTTTTTAATATATATAAATGATCTCCCCTGTGTTTCATCTAAAAACTCAAAATTTGTCCAATTTGCAGATGACACAAACATAGGAATTAAAAACACTCCAGATTTATCTACAGAATATATTTCAAATTAAGTCTTTGAACTGATTAATAAATGGTTTACAGCTAATGGCTTGTCTATAAACTCTGATAAAACTCAGTATATGCAATTCAGTTCATCACACATATTAACACCTGATACAGACATAAAATTTGCAGGCCAGTCCATTCAAGAGGTAGAGAGTGTGAAATTTCTAGGTTTGTATATTGATCATAATTTAAATTGGAAACTACATGTTTCTGACTTACTAAAGCGATTGGGCGTAGTCACGTTTGCAATTCGTATGAGGCAGCTAGTTTATTTTGCTTATTTTCACTCCTTATTGTCATATGGAATAATATTCTGGGACAATTCTACCCATAGAGACAAAGTGTTCAGAGCCCAAAAGCGTGTAATAAGAATTATGTGTGGGGTTAGCAATAGAACTTCATGTAGAGAGCTTTTCAAGAAGTTAGGGATTTTAACATTAGCATCTGAGTACATATACACATTAATGTCCTTTGCAGTCACAAATTATACTTTGTTTGAAACAAATAGTAAAATACACAATTATGGCACTAGAAGTAAAAATGATCTTCACAAGACTTACAAGTCATTGTCATTTGTTCAAAAAGGGGTCCGATATTCAGGGATACATATCTTCAATATGCTCCCAACACATATTAAATGTCTAGTAGAAGATAAGAATAAATTCAGGAAAAAATTGAAAGAATTTTTAATTGACAACTCCTTCTACTCTGTCGAAGAATTTATTTCTAAGGTATCTAAAAAATAACTGCCAGTATCTTGTGTAAATATAGTTCACATAACTAATTTACCACGTATGCTATGACTGTACATCTCCTGGTGTATGTATTTAGTTTTTTACGTAATTGTTTATGGTACCATATATGTTATGACTGTACATCTTGTGGAGTATGTATTATTTTGTTATGGAATTTTTTTTAATGTACCATATATGCTATGACTGTACATCTTCTGGTGTATGTATTATTTTGTAATGGAAGTGTTTAATGTACCATGTATACTATGACTGTATATCTAGTGGCGTACTTATTATTTTGTTATGCAACTGTTTATCTGTAAATTGACAACTTTTCACATCCCACAGAGCCAGTATCTTATATTGGGATCAATGGAAAATGAATGTATTGTATTGTATCAGTGGCAAGGTCATTAGTGCCCTGGATGGAATATGATGCACAGAATGGTTAAGTCTACTAGACACAGTACAAAGTCAGTATTCAGCATGGTTTGTGGAAATCATAGCAGCACCATTTCATCATCTGACTATGAACTGAATTTTTGCTTTCGATGGAGAATATGTTCCAGTGGCAATTTCCCTAACCATCTAATTACCCCTTCATTATTTTTATTATTGTCTTGTATATTTTGTTAAATTCCTCCACCCATCAACTACAGGAATTTAAAAATTTTAATTCAAAATTCCTTCAGCGTTTTTGGTAAATTATTCATCGCTTCATTGAATAATTTATTCCAATCCCCACCAACTTTACCCACAAAAGAAAATTTCTCCATGCCCTTTTGCATGAAATTGAGTGCCAGCTAGTGTCATCAGTCAACATTTTCTTTCCATGCACAACTCCTAATTCTTTGATCAATATCCCTCCAACAACCAACACTACCATACACGTTGTACACTCTCAGCAAACTTTTAAATTAAATTGGAAAGTACAGATTGATTTTTTTTACCCTGTGAGATTTGAGTTGTTTGCTTTTTTCTAATTGTTTACCAGTGATACTGTATGTCTCTTATTATTTATTGGAAGATTATTGAAAATGTGTATACTTGACTGCCTAATATCAATTTGGGAATACTGGAGATCACGATATGGCTATTATTTTTTTACACCACCCTAACCTATGATGTTACATCATGCCATGATTGACGTATGCACCATGCATGGAGCTATATATGTCACTAGCAGGATCTGCATGGAAAACAGGAGTTTTCCCAGGCATTGAAAAAACAACTGCACAAATTACTTAAAAATAATCATGAAACTGTGGTCCAGGCTGGATTTCAATGTAACCACAACATCAAAAAATCCATCATGACCTGCACAGTGGAAAGTAGTTGTACTTGAATCATGATCTCATGTAGACCCACCAATTATAATCACCACTGGTAATTTAAGATTCTTGTGAACAATATTCATACTCCTTGTATTGTAATTACAAGTAGCATAGATTTTTCAAAATTAAAGACATAAAAACATAGATACTATCAGGTTTTCTAATACATTAAACAACTTTAAAATGTCCTCAAATCGTACAGGCAAAAAAGTTGTTTTGACACTCATAATTTCGGAAGAACTGATTTCAACTATGCAGGCTATGACATAACATGTTTGCGATGCAATCTGATCGTTTTATACCACTTTCTCAAATTGAGTAGAAGAATACTCATATTAAAATATAAAGGGAACTATGTAATCATACACAGTTGATATGATCCTTACTACAATAATATTGGTGTTAATAATGACATATTTTTAGTCTTTCCATCTACAAGGTTATTTCAAAACCTAAGGGTTGTTTGGATCAAAAAAGGAAATTATAAAATTAAATTGTCTATGATAAATGTTGTTAGAGCAGTACTGGATGTGTCAAAATTTCCTGAATACCATTTCTGCACTATGGAACTCTTGTAATTTCGTGTCGATTTAGCCCAGAGTAAACTTTTTTTTTAACCTTTCAGAATTAACTGCAGATCAAGACATAGGTCTGAGCTTTATTTTTAAAAAAGTTATAAATAGTTCAAACAATATAGCCTACCATACAGCTCAAATGACTTACAAGGGAAACTATCTTCAAACGAACTTTCTAACATAAAACTTCATTGGCAAGTTTGGAACACCAAATCTGTTTAAAAAATAGGAAATAGTTATTCTATAAAATTTTCTTTTTAGCCAAATCTTCACAATATCTTCTGTTATCTTTAGATCATTGGAGAACTTTCGACCGGAAACATTAGAACCGATGAAGCAGGGAACGAAATTCCTTTACTAATTAGTAGGGTTTGAAAATGTATTAACCACAAGTAAACAGCGGTCTTTGTCGAATTTTTTGCATCTCAGGGTCGCAAACACCGGCGATGAAACTTCAGAGCAAACGTATCTTTTATTTAATAATATGCGACCAGAAACGATTTAAACAATATATCCTACAGTTCAACTATTTTAAACCCAGTTGATCAAACAAATATGACTATCTAACTTAGTAAAATCCTTCAGACGATTCTGAAACCCCAAATCCAAAATAATACTTCTAAATAGGTAACTTTTGAGCTAATTCTTCACTAAATTATTAGGTTGTTATAGGTTATAATATTTGAAACACTGTCACTTACCAGACAAATCGTCCCTAGAATTACAAAAACAAAACATACTACATCGCATTTAAAATCTTTGTATACAACTCCCACAGTAGAGATTATTTCACACACATCTGTGTTCCATTCGGATGTCATTCTAGATCAAAGATATAGTAATACCTAAAAACGATCGAAATCGAATTAATAAACGATAGTACAACTTCTTGTCAAGAATAGGAACAAGCTAACGGCAGAAACTAAGGGTCTGAATAAGTAATTGAGATTTTCTAAGAACTTTGATGTAACTTATCTTCCGGTTAAGCATTTATACAGCTACATTCACATGAACTGTAAATACCACATTACTGATTAAGTATCGGCAGTGTGATTATTTCAACCACAAGTTAAGATCACCAGGTAATTCGAACACACAGTTATTTTATTATTTATTTTTTAAACAACTCAAACAGTACCAAATGAGCTCAATCACTTTCGAAGTTTTGTTCTATATGCTGATTAAGAAAAACTTCCCGTCAATATTGTCTGTGTCCAAGTAATAAGAATACAATACCATTATTTAAAAAAAAAAAAATAGCTGCCGTATGTCCAAAACAACAAGCATTCAGAAAGGATAAATTCGAGGGATTAAAATAGTCTGCTGTCAAAGAAATAAAGAAATTATATTTGTACTAAAATTTATCATACAACCAGTGCTGAAACTGACCATAACAAACACATGGACAATATAAATGCAACTAAAATATTATCATAAAAAAATTTATTCAAAAAAATTAGTGATCTATATTTGTATATGGTTTAACACATATGTTGAAAATCCAAAATAAACTAAGACTTCTGTGTGGTCATCAAGTCGTAACTGGCTTGATTTTTACAAAATGGAATAATTGCAGCATATTAAATGTAGATCCTACTAACTATACATGTTAATTATAAGACAACAACTAATATATTAATGATACTAACCGAAGATTATAAGTTCCCTTTAAAAATCAGTCATGCTTAACGACTGGAGACTTATTAGTTATCACCTTCCTTAGTTGGTAAGCTTTTAGTTATTCATAATAATGAATCTTCATTTGAAAAAACCATATTATACCGAGTGTTACAAAAAAATGTATACACACTTTTAAAGGTCATAGAGAGTTCGTTTTCACGCTTGAGAGGATGAATTTTGGTACAAACGTAGTGTGATGTTTGCTCAATAGGTGGCAGCAAGCTAGGGCCGTGACGCGGGCAGCGGTGCTTAACTGATATCAACATGGCGGAAGTACGGTTGAACTTTGAAGAGCGTGGCTGCTGTCCAGAGACAGTGGAGACGTGAGTTTGGTACAGATCCACCTACACGGTTAACAATTACCCGTATACGTGACAAATTCGAGCTGCATGGAACAGTGTGTGATGTACACAAAGGCCGATCAGGGCGACCTCGCACAGCTACGAGTGACGAGTCCTAGGCTGCGGTGCTGGAACGCTTTCAGCAGTCGCCACAAAAATCTACAAGGCAATGTGCGCGTGAGAGTGGTGTAAGACACGACGACTCAGATCGTAGGTTACAATTTTGTGAATGGTTTCAGGACATGGTTAACAATGTTCCGGGATTTGTGGGGAATGTGGTTTGGTCAGATGAAGCACAGTTCAAGCTCAATGGAACTGTCAACAGACACAATTGTGTGTACTGGGCTGACAATAATCCCCACATCACAGTGGAAACGGCTGTGAATTTGCCTGGTGTAAATGTGTGGTGCGGATTGACTCGTAGGGGACTCATTGGTCCTTTCCGTTATGAAGGTACTTTAACCGGTGAACTTTATCTGAGAATGCTTAACGATTCAATTTTACCTGACATTCATGAACTGTACGGTAATGAGAGGATTTATTATCAACAAGATGGCGCCCCTGCGCACTACCATAGGGATGTAAGAGCATACCTTGATCTACATTTTCCAGAGAATTGGATAGGACGCAGGGGTCCAATCGAGTTTCCTGCGCGTTCTCCAGATCTAACACCGTTGGACTTTTACTTATGGGGATCAGTGAAAGACCAGGTGTACAGAAGAAAACCAGATAACCTGAACGAACTTTGGGATGAGATTAGAACAGTGTGCGCAGATATCCCACTGGAAACTTTAGCGGTAGTTACCGAATCAGTCGCAACCCGTGTTCAGAAATGCATTGATGCAGAAGGCCATCACTTTGAACACTTAACATAAACATTTACCCCAGAAAGTGTATTGGAAACTTCAAACAGACTTATAATCTTACTTTCATGCTAATAAACATTTTGTATGAAAACGTTTCCATATGTTTTTTATTCTCCTGAAGTGTGTATACATTTTTCTGTAACACTCGGTATATACCAGAACAATCTAGATAGTACAATATATATTGATGTAAGAACGAAGACTTTCCCGGCGTATGACTGCAATGTAGTCTTCACGGGTGTACCGCCGGATAGTGTTGTGGAAACACAAATTTTCGAAGGCTGGCTCTGCCGTCTTCTTCAGGTGTAGAGACATCTGTAATGGTCGGCTGACCCACAGATACTGAGATGGTACCAGTATCTGTGGGTCAGCCGACCATTACAGATGTCTCTACACCTGAAGAAGACGGCAGAGCCAGCCGTCGAAAATTTGTGTTTCCACAACACTATCCGGCGTTACACCCGTGAAGACTACATTACAATATATATTTTTTAATATTGTCTCTTCGGTACTGCGTTTACTACAATACAATACAATGCAATATATGCATTTTCCATTGATCCCAATATAAGAGACTGGCTCTGTGCGATGTGGAAAGTTGTCAATTTACAGATAAACAATTGCACAACAAAATACTACATACACCAGAAGATGTACAGTCATAGCATACATGGTTCACTAATTATGTCAACCACATTTACACAAACTACTGGCAGTTTATTTCGTAGAAACTATAGAAATAAATTCTTCGATAGAGTAGGAGTTGTCAATTAAAAATTCTTTCAATTTTTTCCTGAATTTATTCTTATCATCTGCTCGACAGTTAATGTGTTGGGAACTTATTGAAGATATGTATCCGTGAATAACGGACCCCTTTTTGAACAAATGACAATGACTTGTAATCCTTGTGAAGATCCTTTTTACTTCTAATGCTATAATTGTGTATTTTACTATTTCTTTCAAACAGAGCATAATTTGTGACTACAAAGGACATTAATGTGTATATATACTCGGCCACCAATGATAAAATCCCTAACTCCTTGAACAGCTCTCTACATGAATTTATATTCCTAACCCCACACAAAATTCTTATTCCTTCCTTTTGGGCTCTGAACACTTTGTCTCTATGGGTAGAATTGCCCCAGAATATTATTCCATACGACATTAAGGAGTGAAAATAAACAAAATAAACTAGCTGCCTCATACGAAGATCACCTATAGCTGAAATTGTAGGAATTACAAATGTGGTTGCACCAAATCGCTTTAGTAAGTCAGAAACATATACCTTCCAATTTAAATTATGACCAATACCCAAACATAGAAATTCCACACACTCTACCTTTTGAATGGACTGGCCTGCAAATTTTATGTCTAAATCTCGTGTTAATCTGTGTGGTGTACTGAATTGCATATATTGAATTTTAAAGACAAGCCATTAGTTGTAGACCATTAATTAATAAGCTCAAAGACATAATTTGAAATATGGTCTGTAGATAAATCTGGAGTATTTTTAATTCCTATGCTTGTGACATCAGGAAATTTTGAGTTTTTAGATTAAATGTAGGGTAGATCATTTGTGTATATTAAAAATAATAGTGTCCCCAATATGGAACCCTGACGTACTCCACGTCTGATTAATTCCCACTCAAAAAACAGTGGACCACTTAAGGCAGCTTCAAAATTCTCCATTGACACTTTCTGTTTTCTATTCAAAAGATAGGAAATAAGCCATTTATTAACAATGCCATCTATACCATAATTCTTTAATTTCTGTATCAGAGTTTTCTGATCCACAATGTTAAAAAATTCGAACGAGAAACGAACTTTTGGAGTTTTGGGGTGACGCAAAGAGTAGGATAAGCAATAGATCCTTTCAGAAATAGAATGAAATGAGATCTTGGGGAAGAAAGTTTCATATTTAGAGTTGAAAGATAGGAATAAAGTGACTTGATTGAAATGAAACGAGCGAACCCCTAGGTATAACCATATTTTGGTCTAGCCATGAAGTGGTATAAATTTATAACCACTCACATCTATTCATATAAATATATGTATGCATCAGGTGTAGATGATTACCATGATGCTAGCTATTTTGTTTATGGATTTTATATTTTACAGAAAAGATGTATTTGACATCCTACCATTTAAAAGAAAAAAATTCTCTGCTTTTAAGGATGCTTCAAGAGCTACAATTTTCACTTATCTTTCTACTTAACTCAATACAATACAATACACTCATTTTCCATTGATCCCAGTATAAAAGACTGGAATGTGGAAAGTCGTCAGTTTACAATTAAACAATTGCACAACAAAATAATACATACAATGGAAGATGTATACTCCAAGCATACATGGTATATTATTTGTGTCAACTACATTTACACAAACTACCGGCAGTTATTTTGTAGATACCTTAGAAATAAATGCTTTAATACAGTAGCAGGAGTTGTCGATTAAAAATTCTTTCAATTTTTTCCTGAATTTAAACTTATCATCTGCTAGATATTTAATACTTGTTTGGAGCGTATTAAAGTTATGTGTCCGTGAATATCGAACCCCTTTTTGAACAAATGACAATGATTTGTAATCCATGTGAATATAATTTTTATTTCTAGTGCCATAATTGTGTATTTTACTATTTGTTTCAAACAAAGTATAATTTGTGACTACAAAGGATGATAATGTGTATATATACTGAGCCACCATAATGTCCATATGACATTAAGGAGTGAAAATAAACTAGTTTCCTCAAATGGAAATCACCTACAGCTGAAATTATACGAACTGCAACCATGGTCGCACCCATTCGCTGTAGTAAGTCAGATACAAGTACCTTTCAATTTAAATTATGATCAATAACCAAAGTGAATTGCATATATATATATATATATATTAATAAAAAAGTTAAAATTAAGAAAAGAGGGAGTTCAAACTCAGATGTGTAATTGTCTGCCAGGAATAATGAACAATAAGGAAAATATTCATAGCATTAATTGTGAATGGTACCAAAAAAAGTACCTTGTGGGAAGTGAATCAAAAATGTTGTATTGCTTCCCACGGCTTTTGTTCGTTGGTGATGATGCAATATAGGCATAAGACGACTTCAGAAATATAAAAAAAATGAAAGAGAACGCGAAGTCAAAGAAACATATTGACAATGCAATTTCGTCAACCCTTTCGTCAAGTGTAAATATTAAGGAGAAACTTACAGAGGTTTACAGACTTACAGTCATCGACCGTAATATGAAGGTAAAAAAAAAAAAAAAAAAAAAAAAAAAAAAAAAAAAAAAAAAAAAAAAAAAAAAACGTGGAATTTTATCCAAAATATTAGATTGCATTTTCTTTTGTGAAAACTGTGAATCTTCCTTATGAGTACGTGACGAAAAAGCCGATGGGTATTTAGAATACTCATACATTTTTCATTTAAATTAGATACAAATTTCAGCAGCCATATAGAAACCAGTACACTATCCAAAAATATTTTTTAAACAATCAAAATAAATGAGAAAGAAATTAGAGAAGTTTTCCATTTGGCTCAATCGGATTTTTTATTCCTAATCTTTGCTTGCTTTTTTGGTGCATCACACTCACATCAACCTGAGATTAGATATCATCTTATCAAAATTTCTCTACTATCGACCACTACTGATAGTATTTTTTTCTTTTAATTATTATTTATTTAAACGGTATAATTTTATCTAAATAAGGAATTTTCTCAGTTTTTTTCTTCCTCTTGAATCTGTGGTAGTCTACCAGAAGTTGTAAACAATAGTCCTCTATATTTGAGAAAATTTATAGTATATAGTGTTTCTAGGAGAAAGAAATGAGCGGGGAAGCAGGTTGTTAGAAATTAGTGAAAGATATATGCTAGTTGTGACAAACACACTGTTTAAGAACCATGCAAGAAGGATATACACCTGGAAACATCCAGTGGATACAGGCAGATATCAGTTAGATTATATAATAGTCTTGTGTAGTTCGCGAACGAACTAGTTCGGAAGAGCGCTCCCACAGGCGAACTACGCGAACTAGTTCCCAGATCTCTCGCTCCTTAGTTCGTTAGTTCGTTCGATCCTTTCCCGAAGACCAACTTTTGTTTTAGTTTATTATCTAAGAGGAAACACAGTTCCTTGAGGACACATTTCACTGAAGACACAGATATAAAAATAAAAGAAAAATAAATTGTTCAACATTAATAATTATTGCAGAAGTCACAAACGGAAATTTAACGTGGAATGTGAAAATAAAATACACTTTGATCCCATTAACAATCAAAAGACAACCATCGATAACCACAACTACCATAACAAACAAGAGAGCGCGTGCAGTAGCGCTAGCAAAGCAAGCGAGCGAGCTGTCTTGGGGGACCTAGTTCGCGAACTAAACAGAGCGCTCCCGATCTCGAACTATAGAGAGCGGTACCGTTCGCGAACTAAACTGAGCGCTACCGTTCGCGAACTAGCACCATTCGCCGCTAGGGTTTCCAATATTTTTTCGGTTGATGGTAAGAATTTAAAAAAAAAAAAATAACCTATAAAAATATGCTACACTTCAAAAATATAATATTTTACGAAAGAGTAGAAAATGATAAAAGGTATATTTTTACTATTTCATTTTTAAGCTATATTTTTTGCACTTCTTTCATCTTTAATTCTTTTTTGTCTACAGTAAAATTGTCATATGCTTTATCGCTTTCAGTAGTCAAATTAATTTAGAGAAAAAGCTCATTTTTTATTCATGAAATACTTCTCTTACTTTTACCTGTATTTCGTATAATATTGTTATTTGAGAGTAAACTTTGTTCACTTGATATTCATTGTTTCTCGCAAATTTATAACCTGTAATATAGTCTCACAGTCATCAAATGAAACCCTGTGATTTGAATTTAATTTTTGGATTTTGTATAGCCAATTGCTTTCATTAAAATCTAACTATTTACTAAGATACTCCAGACATTATCAACGAATACTAGAGCATTATTTTTATATTATCACTTTCTGTGAAGAATTTGGTTTCTTGTTTTCTTAACCAAAGAAACAGTATCTTTTACATTTTTCTAGCACTGATTTTAAAGCTGACATAATATAATACTTATCTCAGTCTGTTGGTTAACAGCTTTGTGAAAGTGATGAAAGAAATGAGTTGCGAAATTCAAAAAGATTTTAACTTTTGTGTCTTCATCAGTTTCGTTCGTCGCCAAAAAATTGTGAATGTGTGTTGGAATATTCTCCCCTTCACTAATAAAATAATAGCTCAATGACTTCCAATTCACTGGAAATTTACGCACTTTCGTTATTGCTACACTTTCTCATTCAAAGGTCACTGTTATTTTATATGTCTAATTATTTGATATCACATTGGAAGTATTAATGTTATTTTTCTTAATAATATAGGTAATACTATTTCTGTCATATAGGACTTAAGTTGTAGCCAATAGTAGAATTATATTTTGTCCATGATTTGCAAAACTTTATTTATATAAAAAAGCCGATTACTTATAAACTGGTATTTTAATTCATCAAAATAAACGCGTTTATAATATTTTATAAGTAATGTTGTGTTGTTGTTGTTGTTGTTGTTGTTGTTGTTGTTGTTGGGGTTTAAGGGCGCGTCGACGGCAGGATCATTAGCGCCTTTTATAAGTAATGTTTCTTCCATGAACTAATAAACAAATCCATTTAAAAAATTAATATTCTACGAATGCATGTAAAGTAATAGTAAAAACAGCACAATTATTCAATTTACCCATTTGTGTAAAGGACAATGAGCACTTTGGTTTATAGGCACCAACTCTTCATGCTAATGTAATTTGAAAGGGCTACTATTAAGCAATAAACTTTTGTTAAGACGGTCATATTAAATTCCATTTAGAAACGACAAAAAATTATTATGTTCTAATAAAACTGACTTAACAAACAAAATAGCGCGTGCAGTAGCGGTAGCAAGGCGAGCGAACGATCTGTTTCTCTGAATTCGAGACGCGAACTAACGAACTAAAAGAGCGAACTAGTTCGCGAGGGAGCTGCGAACTAACCTGAGCGCTCCCCTTCGCGAACTATTATGCGCAAGTCTATTATATAATGATCAAACAGAGATTCAGGAATCAAGTTCTTGATTGTAAAGCGTACCAAGGAGCTGACATAGACGCTGACCATAATTTGATATTAATGAAGTGCAGGCTGAAATTCAAGCGAATAAGGAAGCAGTATAAGCAGAAAATACTAGAAGTGAATAAACTGAAACAATCTAGTACGAGAGAAAATTTTCAGAAACGGTGGACTTTGGTCTAAGAAGTAACTATGAAAGGAGCTCAATCGAAGACGAATGGAATGCATTAAAGACCGAAATAATGAAAGCTGGTAAAAAAACATTAGCTTTAGGCAACAAGCTGCCCGAAAACCTTGGATAACAGAAGAAATTTTGGAGCTGATGGATCAGAGGAGAAGGTACAAAAATGCTCAGGATGAAGCAGGAGGAGAGCAATACAGGCAATTTAGAAATCAAATAAATAGGAAATGCAACAAAGGAAAATAAAAATGGCTAGAAGAAAAATGTGAAGAAGTAGAAAAGGAAAAAGTCTTAGATAAAGTAGATGTTACATATAGAAAGATCAAACAGATTTTGGAGAATGAAGAAAAGTGGTGTGAACATTAAATCTGCCGATGGGAAACCTCTTTTAAGCTCAGAAGATAAGAGCTAACAGATGGAAGGAATACATTGAGAAACTGTATTTTGGGGACGACTTGAACACATAGCGTAATGGAAAAGGAAGGCGATGTCAACATTAATGAATTGGGAGATCCTGCTTTGAGGACAGAGTTTAATAGAGCTCTGTCTGACTTGAAAGCAAATAAGGCAGTTGGAATTGATGAGATCCCTGCAGAGCTTCTCAAATCCCTACAAGAAGAAGGACTCGAAAGATTATTCAAGCTGATATCAAAAAGTTATGAAACAGGAGAAATTTTAATCGAATTTTAATAAAATATCATCTTCACACTTCCAAAGAAAGCACAAGCCGATAAATGTGAGAATGATCGCAACACTAGTCTAACATCACATGCTTCAAAATTACTGACCAGAATAATATACAGATGGATGGAAAGGGTAGTGGAAGAGGTAGTAGGTAAAGATCAATTTGGGTTTAGAAAAAATCGTGGTACAAGGGAAGGAATTCTGGCTTTAAGATTAATACTCGAATGGCGGATTGAGAATAACAAAGATACATTTATGGCATTTGTCGATTTAGAAAAAGCTTTTGATAATGTTAGGTGGGACAAGATGTTCAAAATTTTAAAGAAGTCAGGTCTAAAGTATCGAGATAGAAGAATTCTTAATAAACTATATAAGAATCAAGTGGCTATAGTAAAAGTAGAGAATCATGAAAGATATACCTGAGACAAGGTTGTAGTCTATCTCCTTTAATCCTCCTTGTGTCTAGAAGAAGCAATAAAGAAAGTCAAAGAAAAATTTCATGTTGCATAAGTGTTCAGGAAGAGAAAATCAGTATGCTACGATTTGCTAATGACATTGCTTGTTAGCAGAAAAGCATATGATATTGAGAAGTTACTGAATGGCATGAACAAAACACTGAAGGAAGATTTTGGATTGAATATAAATAAAAGCAAGACAGATGTGATGAAATGTAGCAGAAAAAATACCAAAAATAGGTTCGGATGCAATAGGAGAAGTAAGTGAATTCTTTTACTTGGGAAGTAAAATACAACCGATGGCCGAAGCAGGAATGATGTTGAAAGCAGAATAGCAATAGCCAAAAAGGCTTCATGAAAAAGAGTAATCTTTAGTTTCAAATATTGATCTAGGAATTAGAAAGAACTTTTTAAAACTCTATGTGTGGAGCTCAGCACTTTATGGTAGCGAGACATGGACTTTAGGAATACCGGAAAGAAAGAAAATTGAAGCATTTGAAATGTGGTGCTACAGAAGAATGCTGAAAATTGAGTGGACAGACAAAGTAAGAAATGATCGAGTTTTGGAAATGATGGGTGAGGAAAGAGGTTTGTGGAGGAAGCTTACAGAAAGAAGAGACAGAGTGGTAGGTCATATTTTGAGACATGCTGGATTGGTTAATTTGTTGGTGGAGGGAACAGTGGAAGATAAGAACTGTAGATGAAGAGAGAGATTAGAATATATGAATCAGATAATTGAGGACGAGGGTTGTAAGGAGTATATAGAAATGAAGAGGTTAGCACCGGATAGGAAGGGATCGAGGATTGCATCAAACCAGTCGAAAGACTGACGACAGCAAAAAAAAAAAAAATGCGTTTCCCATTAGCCATATAAAGGCGTCTCTTTTATGTTCCGAGCTTGATGTCATCTCTGGTTTAAGTAGAAGTTCAGGAGTTGTTCTTCTTGTGGTGTTATCTAATATATGTTCTGCGTTACGCCTCCCCCCCCCCCACCCCCTTGGTGAGATTTCTCCAGACCCCCTCCTATTTCACCTCACGTAATTTATCGACCCACCTTACATGGCCTAGGGATACCGTTTGGGTCTTTAATGCACTGGCTTCCCGTTGCCTTCTACATCCTTATGCCGCTGATCTATTCGGATTCATCCGCCTTTAGGAGCGATTTTGAACCCCAAGGGCAAGAGGATTCCTTTGATCATTCCCCGCTCTTCCGCCCACTTTTGATAGGTTTGGTTGGAAGAGACTAATTTAGTGTCTCAAAAACCATTAAACCAGTCATAAACTAACAGAACTAAATGTAATTAATAAAATTCAAATCAAAAAGACTAAATATCTTAAGCCAAGATGGTGATCCTATGACGAAAATTTAACCCAGAATTAATTTTAAAGCTCGATCACAACTCAAAGCTTTTAGAGGCGAATCCTGCCAGCTTAATACCGCTTGGACTGGCATATTCTCTATAACAATAACCTTACATCACTCACAGTATAACTGATACTTGTCTCCCTTGATTCTCTAATTTTATTATAGGCAACTGATTTTTTTAAACTAGCATTAATTATTTTCAAATGAGAACAACACCGAAACTCATAAGAAACAAATAAACCATTGCCAAATTTAATGATACAAACAAATAAATCTAAAGTATAAATATCAGGTTTCTGGATGTCTGGCTCTAAATTGTTGTCAGCTGGAATATGGATACTGTCGTAATTTTGGAGAGATTGTAGCGCGTGTATTTTCCTTACCTCTGTCCTGTATTAACGTGTATTCCTATATTCTGCTGTATAACAATCTACTAGTGCATAGTTTTACAGAACACAGAATATAGTCGGAAACACCATGGAAAGAATAATTAATAACTGAACTTCCTGTAATCCACTCTTGGAAATGAAACCTCTCAATCTGCTTTGTATCGACGATATAAAATAGCTATATTTATCAAGAAATATGCAACTGAAAAATCTTTTTCTTAGAAATGAAAATATTCAAGTCATATAAGAGACATTTGTATATGCAGTAAAGGAGAAACTGTCCCAAAAAATGTAAAAGTTCTGTGTGTGAGGACGCAATGGCCTGCAAAGAAGGAGGTGGTAAAAGACATTCCAAAACAATAAAGTCAGTGAATAGGAAAATTACCACGGTAATAGGTTATCCATGATGTTTGCCTATTATATAAGATTTTATCTAAGTCGCTTGGTATATGTAGATAAAGTTATGTAATGAAGTTGAATCTGTATTGGTTCCAATGAAAACTAATGCAATTTTTAGTATAAAGTATGGAAAATTCAACAAAGTTGTGTGAATTTCGATTTTGTATGACCGCTGTGATATATGGAATAATTTTAGATGAGGTGGAGTTTGGCTCTTGAAGCAGAAACTGCTTGGAAGTACCCCGCATATAGTAACATGGATCACCCCGCAGCAAAACAAGCACCCGAGAATGCAGCATTACTAGAAATAATATTTGTTCTTAAGAATAATTTAGAAATTTTGATAAGAAAACGAATATGTTCAAAGCGCTATTAAATGTGGAAATAGCTCAGCTTGTTCATACAGCGAAATTCAGACAGACGTTGATTAGCACTGGTTTCAAAAAGTAATACAAGTGGTGGTCAAGTTTGACTATACGTATTCTCAACTTTACAAATTTGAATTAAATTTGATTTTTTATCAAATCTTATTGTGTAGGAGCAGAATATACAGCGCAAAATCTGCTTATCACATAGAAAAATTAAGAAGTATTTAACAGGTTTACTCTTATTTCATTCAGTCGTGTGGTATGGCATAATTCCTGCAGATTTGAAATTAACGAAACAAGCGTCCTCCTCTTATTTAAATTTAGTATTAGTATCAGAGTTATCTATGAATTAATATTGAAAAAGTGGAGTACCGTGATATAGATCGAACCATAGGTAAACATTTTAATTTATACATGGAAACCCGAACCCAAAAAGTCTCCCCTCTTCATTCAAAAATCAGTAAAGAAGCTTCGCCAGACTGACTGAAAAGCTCGTGCCCATTGTCATCTTTTCCCTTCCCTACGCTACTCTTAATTCTTCTACTAATATCTTCCCACGACTCCTCACCAATATACGCCTTGCACTGTCTTCACCCTCCTCCTGTCTTCTAATTAATCTCAATCCAGCTCCTTCACCGTATCAGTAAATGACTGTGTTCTGCGGTAATTTCAGGAATATTTCAACTAGCACAGAAACATTTCGTAAGAATGATTCCGTATGATATCAAAATATGCCTTTAGATTCATCTATACCTACAAAACGCCAGTGTTGGTAACGATGTTGCGGTGTCTGCCATACTCGTACGTCACGCTTCCCGAATCCGCTGCACAACCATCATCGACCGGAGATGTTCGAGGTTATGCGCGTTGTTTAATAACAGTTCTGTTTAGCTGAGCATCCACGAATAAGTAAGCTGCCAGTGTACTAAATGAAAAGTATGTATTCCGCAAAAATCGAAATATTAACTATCAGTTGATTTTTCTTAATTAAAATTCGTTCGATGTAGATTTTTCATATACTCTCTGTACAGCGATACCGTTGTTAGGGTAAACTAATAAACATGGAGGAAGGAATATATGGAGACGAAGCAAGGGACTTTCACCCATGCTTTCACCACATACTGGAGTGAAACTGGATGGAGAGAAGTGGGGAGGGGAGGCCGCCATATTGCTTGGCAGGAGAAACACGGGAAATAGGCACAAAAACCTCAAGGGAAACATAAGACAACCGTGGCACCGCAATTTGGTGATAGATTCTTATGTAACACGACGATACAAATCGAAAATAAAGAATAAAATTTTTCGATATCTCGTTTAGTTCGCGAGATATACTGTCTCAAAAGTGAAGTTGTTAGGTTACGAGGGGATTCAACGATAACCGTGGCACCGCAATTTGATGACGAATTCTTACGTAAATCGTTGAGAGAAATTGAAAGTAAAGAATAATTTTTTTTGATATATTGCTTAGTTCGAGATATTGTACCTTAAAATTGACGTGGTCAGGTTGAAATGCGGCCTGGACGAGAAGAAAACTTTCGCCATATCCATATTTGATGATGAATTCGGCAATGAGCAGGTAATTCTTTTTAACTTGAATAACAAACTGTTTATTTCTACAGTCCTTAAATTTTAGTTGATGTTCAAATAGGTTATATTTTCACATTCTATTTCAGTAATTGATAAGAATGATTTCAAAATCTGAAAATATAATTGTAGACATATTTACAAACAGAAACAATTCATATCTGAAATTTTAAAAAAATAGCCTAAGTCAATGTTTAAAACTTTAAAAAAAATTATCACTTTAAAATACCTAATAGTTTCTGAGCTTACATAGAAGATACGGCGCGTTTGCCAAGGGATGTGGACTCGTCTCGTACTCGTCGTGTCCGAACTTCTTACGGAAGGCTGTGGGGAGCCGCCAACAGAGCGATTCCCGTGCGATTCGTACTCGGCGCGAACTTGTCTCGAGCGGCGTGCGTCTCGTGCGATCAGTTTGGGAGTTCGCGCGTGACGTACGAGATGAGTGAGACGAGTGGGACGATGGAGGCTTTTAACGTTTTCTTTGTCAGTGGAGTAGAGAAACAGCCTGTTCCTTATAATTATACGCTTGCCGGTTATTCGAGAAAGGACTGCACTGAAAGAGCACGGAACGAGGTTACAATGGCAGTAAAGTTAACAGGTATGTAATAAGATATATTATTTTTTTAATGGTTCGTTTTTATTATAGTTTTATTTCAATACATGTTTAACAGGCATTATAATCAAGCTGTTGATTGATCGTTTTTTACTGGATGTGGAGCTTCGGGTGTGGAAATAATATTGTTTGCAGTAGCATTTAAGTATCAATTGTCGTCGTATTGTGCAGTGTATTGATTTACTTCTCTTTTTCTGACGTAGTTATGTAGTACACACGCAGCTTTCACAGTGTCAATGACCTTAATGACATTGCGGCAACGTATCGGATTATTCAACACTTGAAATTTTTCTGTCATCATTCCAAATGTACATTCGATGCTTTTTCTCCCTCGGCTTAATCTGTAGTTATATTATCAAGAACACGTTTTGAGTAAGGTCTCATTAGGTATCGTGCTAAAGGAAATGCCTCGTCAGTCACAAAGTAATAAGGAAAAAGACAATCATTATTTTCATCATGAGGTGGCTTCTTAGGAAGTGGAAGATCAAGTCGAGAATGAGTCAACCAGTGCCTCATAGATGAAGCTCTAAAAATCCCTCCGTCACTGTTTCTTTCTGCATAACCTACCTCAACCATATTAAACAGGCCATCAGCATCACTACATCCTAATAGCACTATAGAATGGTATGATATATAATTAAAATCACTTGAACCAGTATTCGGAATTTTTTAATACAAATATGTTTTCTGTCCAGAGCACCTAAACAGTTTAGTATATTCCATAATAATTGAAAACGATCAGCTATGCTTTCCCACTGTGGCCTTTTAGTTTGTGGCATGAAAACTTGATTCATCTGGTCCCAAATTATAATAGTGGTTTCTGCTACAATTTGTCCTATTGTTGTGTCGCCCCTGGCGAAATATAATCCAAGCGCAACGAAAGTAGTTCCCGTTGCCAAATACCTGTAAACATTGGTTGTGCTGTAATAATCAATGCGTGCATAAATAAATTGATTAAAATAAGACAGCAATAAATGATTTTTTAATGTTTTTGTTGAGTGATTTACTCATATAAACGATTGGTGTAGGCCAGTTTTGGTTTCCCATCTGTTAGCGAAAGAGGAGGCAACACTGGGACAAATACCGGATGTTTTGATGCCATTAAGTGAGGGGAGGCTGCAAGGTACCTGACAACTAGATAACTGAAAATCGACCACACCACATGTTGCAGTCAAACAGCACTCCCATAAATTGATAAATGAAACAGTTGCATGAAATTAATGTTTTTCTTTTCTTTCTAGCGACCGAATGCAAGGAGAAGTGGAATTTGAGGAGTACCTTCGTTAAAAAACTCAAACCTCTCCGAAGCGGCACAGGATCAAGAGGGCAAAAATCATACTATTTAAATGACACAATGAAGTTTGCTCTTCCGTTCGTGAAGGGACCACTTTTAGCAAGTGGTAATTTACCTAAAACTCCTCCTGAGTCGGAGGTAACTGAAGAAAACGAGGACTTACAGAATTCCCCAGTACCCGAGTCTTCTAATGCATCATCTGTAATGCAAGATCCATCGTCACTACCACCACCGACTCCTCCAACTCTTCCCTCTTTCAGACAACTCTCTGCACCTTTTATTGATGAACCTTCTACGTCGGCCTCATTTCCTGTAGTAGTGGCTGACCAACCTGACCGTTCCAGAGAGACGCCTATTCGCAGAAAGCGGAAGAGAGAAGTAACGAGAGACAACTATGCTGCAATAGACACAGTCTTTGCTGAATATTTGCTGGACAAAAAAGATAAACTTTGCGCAGCTAGTAAAAACTCTCCAGCTGATGAAAGAAAAGCATCAAGCAGTTTGCTCTCAGTCTTGTGCCTGACATGTTACACATGGTAGATGCACAGCTCAGAGTAGTTAAACGAATAACTTTGCTCCCAATAGAGGAAACACTTGGAGTTAATCCTATTGATTTTCAACACGAGGACTAGATTCACAAATTGTGACTAGATTTACAACATGTCATACTCCTTTATCTACATATACTGGGCCAGCTAGTGAAATGTTCGAAGATTCAGGTTCAATACTAGAACAGGAGAACTCACTGTCAGATGGTTCTCAGAATGAACCAAGCAACAA
This sequence comes from Vandiemenella viatica, assembly GCA_031002005.1. NCBI lineage: Eukaryota > Metazoa > Arthropoda > Insecta > Orthoptera > Morabidae > Vandiemenella > Vandiemenella viatica. The sequence continues at coordinate 280,264,044 of CM061921.1, forward strand.
ACAAAAACGTTTCACACAAATGTAAATATTTAATTTCTACATATGCTTAGTTTTATTGTTTAAAGAACAAATGTAAAATGTAAAATGTTGGTATAGTAAACATGTGTGAAACATTATGTTGATTTTTACCTTAATGTAATTAATATTCTTTCTTCTGCTATTACACATTCCCTCATTGTTTGTATTTCGCTGGTGAATTGCGGGAGAAATAATTTCAACAAGATTAGTGTAGTAATCTTTTGACATTCTGTAGAATGCATGATCTCTAGCGTCTTTTAGTTCAGTGTCCGCAACGAATACTCGGCATTTGATGTTCTTCTCGATGTAGGGATGCACCCAATATTTTGTCTTCTTCCTCAATTGAATTTTTTTGAAATAATAGTACATAACTACATCCTCTTCTTCACTCGAACGTGACATTTCAAAATCAGAATAACCTTCTAGGGATATGTCAGATGAAATCTAGGCACGCAACCGTCCCGCCTGTTTCTACGGGCAGACTGGCTACTTTAAACGTTTGGTTGTCGGACCCCAGTTCGCGTGAAACGCTCGCGACGCACAAGATGCATGAAACGAATGGTCCCGACGACGAGCGGTAATCGCGCCGTGTGCGGAGGGCCTTAGTGGCCTATATAATTTTGCTAGCAAAATCAGTGCATTCATAAGTCAAAGCTAACAACTAATAATAAATAAATTGTTTGTTTTCTTCTGGTACACACCGCATTTCAACCTGCCAACATTTCCATTAAAATTGCCGATACAAAATCAAACTATGTAGACATATCTAAACACAAGAAATGCATCGCGAACTACATTTCGGACAACAAAATTTATTTAATCACGTTTAGTAGTTCGCACAGCACAAATTATCACAATTAAACTTAAACGTGAGTAAAGCATGCAGAATACCATATTCACTGTGTCGCGATGTAAACATGACCCGCTTAAATTAAATTTTCAATACTTGTCTACAATAAGGCTAGCTTTTCAGGTGCAAAATAGTAACATATGCTAATTGTCTACATTACACTAACAAAAATTTGAGAACGATATGATCCTATTGAGAGCAATGAATAAATTTATAGCGAATGGCCCTAATGTTACAGTTACCTGTCAGATACTTCAAGAACGATAATTACAATGTGACTTACTTATGAAACGCTATTCCAGGGTTTTTCCTATTGTGCAACCATATGCAGCACAACTTGGCATTATAGAAAACTTCAAAATATTATAAAAAGAAATATTCTCAGCAGCTGACACAGTGTAAACAGCCCAATGTTTTGGTACTCCTACGATATCGCCGCGCATGCGCAATAAGAGGGCAGTTTTTTCACGAGGTTTCACGGATTTATCGTTATTTCGTCTCCATATATTCCTTCCTCCATGCTAATAAATATCTACATTACATCAAGCTCTGACCTAGGCCTCCTTCTGCATTTATTATGAATCAATGATGTATCCAGAAAATTATCCGGCAAGGCTCAAAGCGTTTTATTTGAGTACTAAATGAGCCTTTCACAACTGGTGTAATTCCTGACTACATAAAATTAGCAAAGGTCCTACCTATTTTTAAAAATGGGAGTAGTGATGAGTTAGAAAATTACCGCCCAATTTCCATATTGTTATCTTTCTCTAAAATATTTGAATCACTCATGAAAGAGAGATTAAGCAGTTTCCTAAGCGAATATAATCTCCTTAGCAAATCACAGTTTGGCTTCCAGGCAGGAAAGGGAACATCATCAGCAATAGCACAGTTTAGAAACAAAATGTACTAGAAGCTCTTGACAGAGGTGATCATGCAGCAGGTCTGTTTCTAGACTTTTCAAAAGCTTTTGATACCGTGGAACATAACATTCTCCTGCAAAAACTAGAAGCGATAGGAATAAGGGGTTGTGTAAAATCCTGGTTCCAGTAGTATCTAAGAAACAGAATACAAAAAGTTGAAATCTCTGCAAATCCAGAAAACTCCAATATTGTATGTAAGTTTCTATCAGAACCAAGACATGTAAGTATAGGTGTTCCGCAGGGAAGCATTCTATGTCCCATGATATTTCTAATTTATGTAAATAATTTTACATTCAGCATCAGTCATGGGGATAAAATTTTATTTGCTGATGACAGTAACATCATCATAAGTGATCCCTCAATCAATGAACTTCAGGTTAAAGGAAATGCAACTCTTATAGAGGTCCAAAACTGGGCGCAAAAAAACAAATTGACCCTCAATATAAATAAAACAAGCACCATTAAATTCAGTTCTGTTAGCAGATCTCAACAGATAGACTTGAAACTAAATAATGAAAACATTGAGTGCGTTGTTAGTACAAACTTTTTAGGAATGACTGTTGATCATGAGTTAAAGTGGAATAAATTTGGTAAGAAAATATCCACTGCATGTTTTGCACTTGGAATTATAGCTCTTGTATGTAACGACGATTGCCTCAAAGCAAAATACTTTGCAAATATTCATTCAGCAGTATCATACGGAATCATCTTTTGGGCTTCAAGGAAGAAAAATATAAACTCTGTTTTCAAATTACAAAAATGGTCAGTAAGGATAATAGCTAAAACTTCAAGAAGAACCCATTATAAGGATATATTCAGAAAATTAGGCATCCTGACAGTTCCATCCTGTTATATCTTCATTTCTATCATGCATATAAAAAAAACAATTTACAAGAATTTACCACAAACAGCTCCAGCCATACATACTCCACAAGATCAAAACATGATTTCCACATACAAAGGAAATTAAAAAGAAAAAGTTTAAATAGTTTTTTCAACAAGGGAATGAAATTATGCAATAAACTGCCAGTGGAAATTAAAGCAGGAAAAGAAAAATAGATTTTTTTTGGAAAGGCTAAATATGTATTTTGTAGAAAATGCTTATTATTCTGTAGAAGATTATTTAAAGTAAGTCAAATTTTACATTAAACAAATTTGTTAATAAACTGGAAATTATAGGAAAATTTTACCAAATTTTATGTATATATCTATGTCCATACAGTTGTAGATGATCTCACAAATTGTATACTTATAATTTATAACTACATTGACGAAGCCAATATATATAAAAATGTATTACATGGTTAATTAACTAAATAAATAAATTAAATAAATTAAATAAATAAATAAACTATACTAAACTGACTGTAAAAATCAAAATCAAACGGTTGTCTAGAATTAAATTCAATTGGAAGTACTCAGTAAATTAGCAAACTGGTTTAAGGCAAACTGACTGAAATTAAATTTTGATAAATCGCGTTACATTAAAACCGAAAAATATGTGAAGTAAAATTTATGAACTATAAAAGTAACACAATCATGGAAATACTCCTTGTCCTTCAGACTGATGTGAAATTGAGTTGCCAACATCCCGTTTCATTATTACTGTAGAAAGGTAAATCTGTAGTTCGGACTTCACGTTAATTTGTAGGTCCCCTAAACCTGATTGGATTACTGTGTTGGGTTCGGCGGTAACGATAGAGGCGCACTGCGTAGCCGGTGAGAAACTTTGAGACCACATGAAATTATTATACCACTGAAGAATTTAACCGTTGCCACCTCTGAAAGTAGAACAATTTCTCAACAGTAGATCTGGAATTAATGAAACAGCTGTAAACCTCTTATTTCATTCAGGCACGACATATGGCATAGTTTTTAGAGAAACTCATAGCACAGAAAAGATCTATTAGGATACTGTGTAGCGTAAAACAAAGAACTTATTGAAAATAACTTTCAGTTTTCTTCAATGACTTCTCAGTATACATATTCTCTCATATGCTTAGTCACATAAAACGATTGGAGGACGGAATGTATCGAGACGACGCAAGGGACCTTCACCATGCACTGTAAATAACCCGGGAAGAGAGAAGTGGGGTGAGGAGGCCGCCATATTGCTGGGCCGTAGAAACGGGGAAAAGGCACAAATACCTCAAGCGAATCATAAGACAACCGTGGCACCGCAATTTGGTGATGGATTATTATGTAACTCGACGAGACAGATAAAAATTTAAGAATAAAATTTTTTGATATCGTGCTTAGTTCTCGATATATACTGTCTCAAACGTGAGGAGTTTCGGGTTGAAATTCAGAAGAAAAATTTCCCTAAGGTAAAATTTGATGATAGATTCTTATGTAACATGACGAGATAAGTGAAGAATACATATTTTCGATATCTCGCTTAGTTCTCGATATATGCTGTCTCCAAATCGGGGTGGTTAGGTTAGCAGGTTAAGTCAGTGTTTAGAAATAAAAAATTATAATAGCAATAAAAATGAACCCTTCAAAAGCCCTCATAGTTTCTGAGCTTACTCAGAAGATATTGCACTGTTAGCGACCTCTGTAACAACATCAGTGGATTTATCTTCTTACAATTCATCAAAAGTCAGAAGTTTAGATGGGAGTAGTTTACATCACGATACACATTGTGTTACTAACATAGTGCTCATGAAATTAGTAACAACTAATAATAAATAAGTTGTTTGTACCCTTCTGGTACACGCCGCATTTCAACCTACCCACATTTCCATTAATATTGCTGCTACAAAATCAAACTATGTGGACAGATCTAAACACATGAAATGCATCGCGAACAACATTTCGGGTAACAACAACGTTTGCGTCATCAAGTTTAGTAGTTCAGACAGCACAACTTATCACAATTAATTTCATCGTACACTTTCAGTGTAAATCGAAACTGGACTAAAGTATGCACATTCACAGTATCGCGATGTAAACTTGACCCGCTTAAATTAGGCTTTCAATACTTGTTTACAATAAGGCTAGCCTTTTAGGTGCAAAGTAGTAACATATGCTGATTGTCTACTCTACACCAACAAACATTTGACAACGATATTATCCTATTGAGAGCAATGAATAAATTTATAGCGATAAGGTCTAATCTTGCAGTTATCTATCAAACACTTCAAGAACGTTAATTACAATGTGATTTAGCTACGAAACGTTATTCCAGGTTGTTTCCTATCTTGTCTGTTTATGGAACCGTATGCAACACAACTTGGCATTATAAAAAACTTTGAAATATTATAAAATGAAATGTTCACAGCAGGATACTCAGTGCCGACAGTCCAGTGTTTTGGGGTGATTCCTATGGCCGCCAGTGGCCGCCGCGCATGCACAGTAGGAAACGAGTTTTTAAATGAGGTTTCACCGATTTGGCGTTAATTCGGCTCCATATATTCCTTCCTCCATGCATAAAACAAGCCGGTGTGGATAGTATTACTACTCCCTCTGACAGATGTTTTAAAGATAGCAGGACAGGACGTTGTACAATATGTAGTAATATTATGTAGATTGAGTTTGGAGACTTGCTGCTTACCAGATCTCTGGGAAAATGCCATAGTAGTACAAACACATAAAGGAATTGAGAGAAATATAGTTGAAAATTAAAGGCCAATTAATGTGACATCAGTGACGGGAATGTTTGCAGAAAGTTTGGTATGCAACCACATCAGAAATATCTGCGAAGGAAGGAACTGGTTTGCAAATAGCAACATTGTTTTAGGTTTTTTTTTATATTTTTTTTTATTTTTTTTAAACTGCTTTACGTCTCTTTTTAACATCGAGGTCTTTTAGAGACGGGAAAGGATGGGGGGCAAGGATGGGGGCAAGGAATGGGAAGGAATTCGTTCATGGCCTTTTGAAGGAAGCATCCCGGCATTTGCCTGGAGTGATTTGGGGAAACCATGGAAAAAATCTGGATGCCCGGACGGGGATTCGAACCGCCGTCCTCCCGAATGCGAGGCGAGAACGCTAATTGTTTTAGGAAACTACTCTCATGTGAATATAAGTTTGTGGGTTATTTGCGAGATATTGCAAATGAAATGGACGGGAAACACAGTGTTAAAACACGTAGAAGTTAATTTGGGAGTATCAAAGGGTGGAGAATTAGGATCATTGTTATTAATTGATTGGTTAAAGTTGGAGGTTAGATTTAGGATTAACACTATAGAGGACTGTGAACAGCTACAAGGTGGACTGGACTGGGTATCCAGCAGGGTAGTTAAATATGGAATGAAAATAAATGTCAAGAAGAGTCTGATTATTAGATAACTGATAAACAGTTAAAAATTTAAAGATATGGAAATTAAAGGTAGGGAAGAAATTGCTCATAGAAGATCTTAACTGCAAACATCTTGGCTTAACTTTTAATGGTAAACTCAACACGATATGTAAGTAGTAGGAAGCGGTTTCAAAATCCTTTATTCATTTGGTAAGTATTACTAGGGGATGTACCAACGAAATGAGGGAATTACATTACAAAACCTCTTCATACCACTGCTTGAATATGGTGGAGTGATGTGGGGCTCATATTTTGTGGAAAAAATTCAGGAATATAAATAAGAGAGAAATTACCGCAGAATACAATCAGTAACTGTTATGCTGAAATAACTGGGTTAGGTGTTATTGGAAGACAGAAGCCGTGTAAAGAGAGTGCTTGGATTGCACAAGACTTATATTCCCGAGGCGTTGAGACAATTATAGATAAGGATGGAGAAGAAGGTACAGAGGATTAAAAAAAGGCAGAATTATTAAGTAACTGGTTCAGTGAGTCCATTAGGGACAATAATTCAGGAACGGTAGGGATTATATCAGAAAACGAGCCTATCTGACCAGTTAAAAGTGAGCAGATTAGAAAATTTGAAATTAATATGAAGATATCATGAAGGAACTAAGGAATCTAAAAAACCATAAAGGAGTCGGTGTGGATAATATTACTACGGATGTCTTCAAGGTAGTAGGATCGGACATTGTGCCTTATCTTGAAACATTATTTAAATTGAGTCTGGATACCTGTTGTTTACGAGATAACTGGAAAAGTGCGATAGCAGTTCAGGTCCATTAAGGAGGGGTGATAAAAAGGGTTTAAAACTATAGGCCAATAATCTTGAAATCAGTGGTAGGTAAATTAATGGAGAGATTAATATGTAACCATATCAGACGTGTTTGTAAAGAACGTAATTGGTTTTCAAGTCGGCATCATGGCTTTAGAAGAGGATATTCATGCGGATCTCATTTAGTAGGCTATATGCAAGATATTTCTGATGAAATGGACAGGGTAGGTCCACGGAGGAAGGAAATATATGGAGGAGAAGTGAAGTAAAATCTGTGAAGCAGGCTCTAAACTCTCCCGCATGCGCAGTGGCGCCAGTGGCGATATTGCGATCCCAAACAAATGCGATGATCACATTGTGTTAGATGCTGCGATTATTTCATTTTGTAATGTGTATGAATGTATTATAATGCCATCTTGTGTTGCATACGGTTGCACAAATTGGCAAGAGAGGAAAGAACCTGGAATATCATTTCATAAGTAAGTTGAATTCTAATTATCGTTGTTGAAGTGGGCGGTAGGTTTTGCAAACTTCGGTGCCTGCCTATAAATATTTAGTCATAGCTCTCAATGGGATGACTTTGTTCTCAAATTTTTGTTGGTGTAGTGTAGAAAATCAGCATACCTTGCTATTTTGCACATAATAGACTAGCATTACTTTTTAACGAGTGTTGAAAATGAGATTTAAAGGGGTGTGTTTTACATCGCGATTCAGTGAATTTAGTATTGCGCTTTCTTTCGTCACGTTGCAGTTTATAGTGACAGTGTATGATGAAATTAAATGTGTTAAATTATGCTATGCAATCTAGGAATCTTGATGATGTTGTTACCGCAAATACAGTTTGCGATTCAAATACGCGTGTGTGGGTATGTCTACATAGTTTGATTCTGTAGTGGCAATTTAATGGAAATTGTGGTTAGGTCTAAATGCAGACTGTACCAGAATGGTTTTGTTGTTCCATAAGGGATAAAGAATTTATTTATTACTGTTAGTAATTTCATGAGAACCAAGTTAGTGACAAAACGTGTATCGCGATGGAAACTACTTCCACTTCCAGCTATTCCCAATTACGCTTTCGATGTATAGTAAAAAGATAACTATTTTTATTCTGGTCTATGCCGCATTTCAATCTAACCACAAGTGGTAGTAAAAAAAATTGAAATATCCATTCTGCATGTCCACTATGTACTTCATTGTGACTTAATTAATTTTTAGTCCAGGTCGCATATCAACCCAATCCTAGTATATCCCGAAAACTAAGCAAGATATCGAAAACTTTTATTATTTATTTTCGATTTATCTCGTCGTGTTACATAAGAAACGATCATTAAATTTGGCTTTTGCGAAATTTTTCTACTGCATTTCAACTCAAGACACCTTACTTTTGATACAGTTTATCTCGAGAACTAGACGAGATATTGAAAAAAAATTATTCTTTGTTTTTTATTTGTCTCGTCCTTTTAAATAAGAATCCGTCATCAAATTTGACTTTGTCCAATTTTTTCTTCTGAATTTCAACCAAAAACATTTCACGATCGAGACAGAATATCTCGAAAACTATGCATGATATCAAAAAATTTTATTCTTCATTTTTTATTTGTCTCATCGAGTTACATAATAACCCATCAGCAGATTGCGGCGTTACGTTTATCCTAGCGTCCCCTTGAGGTTTTTGTACATATACCCCGTGTCTGTATGGGATCTGCCTAACCCCCACTCCTCCTCCACCCGGCTTCACTTCAATGCGTGGTGAAGTTTCTTGCATCGTCTCCATATATTTCCTTCCTCCATGGGTAGGTCAGGTTGACAGTGTAGCCCTAGATCTTTCAAAGGCCTTGGACAGAGTGAGCCATAAAATTGTGCTAACTTAGGTAAAAACTACTGGTTGATAAAGAAGTGATTTGCTGGGTATAAGAATTCCTAAAAAGTCAGGGTAGGAAATGCAGTATCAAAAGAAGTAGGAGTGAACATGGGAGTTCCACAGGATCATTGCTATTCATTATTCTAATGAATGATTGTGTTAATGGTTTACTGTCAGAGGTTAAATTGTTTGTTATATAAAAATATCAGAACAACAGAAGGCTGTAGACAGCTGCAGGGTGATCTAGATAGAATAACTAGCTGAGTGAGCCAACATGGGATGAAAATAAATGCAAAGAAGGCCAGCTTATTACGTACACAGATAAAAAGCTAAAGATTGATTATGATTATAAAGTTGGGAAGGAGCTACTTATTGAAGTCTCGAAATGTAAATACCTTGGCATAACATTTGATAGCAGACTTAACTGAGCAGGATATATTGGAAACGTAGTAGGGAAAGCTTTCAAAATCCTTCACCTGCTGGAAAGAGTGATGAGGGGATGCACTAGAGAAGTGAGGGAATTGGGGTTACAAAACTTTGGTCAGACCACTGCTGGAATATGGTGGTGTAGTATGGGACCCACATTTTGGATATCATATACAGGAGTTGGAGGGAGAGCAGAGAAGGGCTGCCAGATTTGTCTTTGGAAATTACCGCAAAACACAATTGGTAACTAATATGATAAAGGAGCTGGAGTGGGATTCATTGGAGGATAGAAGAAGGGTGAAGAGAGTCATGGGAGTGTACAAGGCCTATATTGGTGATGAATCGTGGAAAGATATTGGTGGGAAAATTAAGAGAAGTTCTTGGAAGGGTAAATATGAACATGACCACAAGCCATTACTTGATTTCAAGCATAAGGGTGTGTGAATATTTTCTATTACAGGAAGGGGTGTAAGGAATTGGAATAAATTGCCAAAAGAAGTAATGAATAATTTACCGAAAAAACTGAAATAATGTAAAGTAAAAATTGGTTGAGGGCAAAAGTGGGCTGGAGGAGGAATGGAGAAGGATGGGTGTGTAGGGAGATTGCCACCGGAGCGTGTACTCCATCGCAATTTTATAAGTTATTATTATATTGTAATGATGCATGGATAGATAGTAGAAGGATTGGGAGTAGTACATGCATGAGAAGAGATTACCACAATCATAAGCTAGTACTTGAATTCGGGAGAAAGGGAGTGGGAAAAGTTTCGTTTAGGGAATTTAGGACTGGAATAAATTACGAAAGGAAATAATGAGCATTTTACCAGAACCACTGAGGATGTTTAAAGTTGGAATTAGTAAAGGGTGGTGGTAAGTGGGTGGTGAAAAATCATGACACGGTAAAGTGCGGGTGTTGCGACAGTGTCACCGGAACGTGATGCTTATTGGAACCGAAATTTAGTTACATTGATTTCCCAGATCAGTGGTGTAACAATAGGGTGGTAGGACGGCTAAAATGCCACAGGCTCTCCAGTGGTGGGGGTCCCCCAACTGGAGTAGTCCCGTGGACCGTGAGGGAGGTCCTACCCCTCCTTCAACACTTCAAACAGTTTGCACCCATTATCCACCAGGGGCAGTAGTGAAGCTAAAAAAATAAAGGTCAACCGGAAATCCCCCCCCCCCTATATTAGGGGCACTGAGGAAGAGCCTCAAAGATCCCATCTGGTGATTTTGCCATGTATCTCAACGCTGTAGTTAAGCCACTGTCCCAGGTACACAATTTAAAAACACTAGTAAAAAATAAACGTCACAAAACTCAAGCGTCATTATCATTGGTACAAAGAGGAGTTAATTATTTTGAACAGATGTGTTTATAAACTTCCTAAAATTATAAAACAGTTTGAAGATAGTAATGATGAAAAAAAGCTGAGAGATTATTTCATTGGCAACTCTTTCCACTACATCCAAGAATTTGTAGAAAACAATTATATGGTATGAATATTATAAAAATCAGTTGTAAAATTTTATGTTTAAATTTTTGTTTTTGTAACAGATATTATTATTCATCTTTTATGTACGTATATTAATCATTAGGTACATGTTCCACATTTCAGAAGTCCTTCCTTAGCAGCGATCTATGGAATAACAATAATAAATAATAAATATTTTTCTTTTTTCCGATTTATAGTACTTTGTTCTTGAGTGTGACGAAAGGCATTTCAGTATTGCATGGTTAACAGCCAGTAAATCAATTTTATTATTTATTGCTTTCTTTCACTTCCCAAAGATGCTACTTCAATTATAAGCTTGTAGTGTCTTGGGCGATTTTGATATCAAATTGTTGGAACTTGGAGATTCAGTTAAAGTGCGAAACTGCGAGTAGTTGGATGAAGAATTGAGATAAGGAAGCTGGGAATTACAGTGCTGAAAATGCAGGAAATCAAGGTAGATAGTGACTTAAAATTCTCTTAAGATTCATATTTGGGGTCTGTAACATTGTTAAATTATTGATTTCTCTTCGTCACTATATGTTTTTATAGTTTGGTCAGAGTGATGCATTGTAATGTAGGAACGAAGCTAGCTAGAATGGATTGATGCATATACGTGAGAGCTAATTCATCAGCGTGAATGGGAGGTGGATCGTTTATACATATCACTGAAAAGGGAATATCATAGCTAGATACCAAACAACAACCATCGTCCATACACTTATCGAATTATTTTTGCAAGTTTATAATTTGTTCATAGGTTATCTGTATCTCTCGTACAGTATAAAAGACCTAAGAACATAACATTCTGTTTTTATCGAATCGAGTACATTTGATTGAATATGTATTCCCTTTAAGTATATTATTTTTGTGTTCTTTATAGATTTGAAGCTTTAATGGAAGGTAAAAGTTTTCTAAGATTTGCTGGTGGTGATATCAAGTTATGTGATACCAGGTGTTATTACCATCCAAACTGTCGATATTAATTGTTTTTGGGATTATTGGAGATCGCGATTCCGCAGGATATTGGCGTCATAATTAAATACTGCAGCAATCAAACGCAAGACAACGCTAGAAATACTTTCCGGAGTATATTTAACTGTGTCATGCTAGTCCACGGTGTAGTACACCCTAATTTCTGCTTGAAAATAATGTTACAGGCTGAATTACAACAGAATTACGGCTTGAAAATAAAAAGTCTTGGGATTGACTACAGCAGTATTATGATGTCATTAGTTAATGATGTTTTAGTGGAATTGAAATCTCCAATAGATCCTCCTTTTTTAATCACCAGTTATACTCTATTTTAGAGGTTCCTAAAAAAATTTTGCCACCCACCCCCCTTTTTCTGCCAGAATAAAAAAAACCTTCTACCCACCCACCACAATTTTATTATAGTAATAATGACATTTCAGAGGAAACTCACTAAGTATGTGCAGTTAGAAAAAAGGTTTTCAGCTCTATGGTGTGGTGAATTCGATATTGTACTTTGGACAGTGTGTCCACACTGGCAAGGGAGCTACTGCACCCCCTGTGACCCCTCCCGACATGTCTTCCAGGAAGAGGAGAGGCACCCCTAGTTGGGAACCTATAAACTAATTGAAACAAATGATAAAATACACAATTGTGGCACCAGAAACAAAAATTATCTCCATAAGGTTTACAAGCTCTGAACTATTCTTAAATTTCTTGCGGGGGATAAGATCAAATTAAGTAAAAAAATTAAAAGAAATTTTAACTGGCAGCTTCTTTTTCTGTATCTAATTTGTAGGTATACAAAATAATTTCCAGTGGTTTGTGTAAATGTAGTTTAGATAGATAGATAAATATGTTCACTTTGATCCCATGTGAGAATAATCTCGGGGATGTGGAACAGTACATACACTTATTTTTAATGTCAATATAACTAAATAATTGATAATATTATTATATATTGACAAGTTAGCTACAACCCATTAGTATAACCAATATCTCCTGTAATCTACACATTCAATCCCAAGTTAATTAATACTTATTATGTGGAACAGTGTATACACTTGTTAGCAGCATCTAGTAACCAGTTATTTTCTTACCAACCAGTTACCATGATAAGTTTCACTGTAATTTGCAACTACATATTGTATCATGTTAGTTGCTGTTTATGTGAAACAGTACACACACCTATTAACAATATCAATTATATTACCAACAACTCATAAGCTGTCAATTACTTAAAAACCAGTTAGTATGATAATTTTTCAAAGCAGTTTTTGAGTGTTGCTATCCCATGTTAGTTACTATATATGAGTGAAATTTTGTAAACAGAGTAATTACTTCATTTGTCAAAAGTTTCAACAGAAAGAAAGAAAACCATATATCATTTTAGTAATTGTGGACAACTTTGTCACCTTCACCTTCCATTCACCATATATACTATTTTATCAGTCATTCTTAGTTACCAAATTCCAAGAAGAAAATTCGGGTAATATCAAGATGGGGATACCGCTGCGGCCTCGTGTAGTAAACACACAGATTGCGTGGTAGATATTACATCATTGTGACGTATTCAGTCTGCACGTGCCAACACAGTAACAGCTATAGATATGATCTGTAAATTAGATAACTGCAATATCGTGCGTTATGGTTACGTCCAGGCTGCATTACGACCGAAACGCATATTTATGAAATATGATTTCGTCAATCATCATTTGAGTTTATGTTGTAATGCAGCCTGGACCATACGTCACGATGATGTCATATATATCACGTAATCTGTGTGTTTACTACGCGAGGCCGCAGCGGTATCCCCATCTTGATATTACCCGAAAATTCTTTCACAGAGTAAAATGGGTTCTGAAGCAGAAGCTCTTTCAGTTTGGACTTAAAGTAGTTGGGTTTTTGTAGATAACATTTAACTTCTGTTGGTAAGACATTGAATAAGGAAGCTCCAGTAAATGTTAACCCTTTCTGTACAATTGACAGTGATTTGTAATCCTTGTGAATATTATATTGATTCCTAGTATTATGGCTATGTATGTCAGCATTAAGATTGAAGTGTTCAGGATTTTCCACTACAAATGATAGTACGGAGTATACATTCTGTGCTGGCATTGTTAGTACACCCAGGTTTTTAAATAGATTTCTGCACGACGTCTGTGGGCTTGCTCCACAAATAGTTCTTATAGCACGCTTTTGTAATTTAAATACCCTCTGTGCTTGTGACGAGTTTCCCCAGAAAGAGATGCCATAAGTGAGCAGGGAATGAAAATATGCAAAATATACTAACTTTCTGGTTTCTATATTAGCTATTCTAGACATTACCCTAAGTGAAAATGTTGCAGAATTCAGTTTTTTAAGAAGTTGTTGAATATGTTGTTTCCAGTTCAATTTGTTATCTATATATACACCCAGGAATTTTCTAAAACTGCTTTCATTGATTGCTTTTCCTTCTGCTATCACAATATAGCTGTCCTTTGTTTTATTTTTTGTAACAAACTGAAGTAACTGTGTCTTTTCTACATTAAGTATTAGTTTGTTGGCATTAAACCACCTGTTAATTTTCTTTATTGCATCATTTGCTGTGTTTTCGAGGTTTTGTGCTGATGAGTCTTTCAACAATATGCTAGTATCATCTGCAAAGCGCACCACATATTCATTATGGAATTACTGGAGATCGCGATTCCGCCAGGAGTTTACATCAAAATACTGCAGTGGTCAAATGCAAGACTCCACTAGAAATTCTTTCCCAAGTACATTTAACGGTTTCATGCTGGTCCAGGCTGTATTGCAACCTAATTTCTGCTTCAAAATAATGGTCCAGGCTGTATTATATCGTAATTACTGCTTGATAACAATATGTCTTGCGACTGACTACAGCAGTTTTCCAACTATATTACTCAATGTTGTTGTAGCGGAATCGCGATCTCCAATAGACCCTTCATTATCACCTAGTATATGTGGGAGATCATTTATATAGATTAAGAACAGCAGAGGGCCAAGAATTGAACCCTGAGGCACACCACATTTAAGTATACCCCATTCTGAGTTTATAACATTTCCTGTATTAGCATCTTTCAGTGATACACATTGCTTTCTATTTTCCAGGTATGATTTAAACCAAAGTCCTGGCTTACCACTAACTCCATAGTGATCTAATTTACCTAGTAGAATCTCATGATCAACACAGTCAAAAGCCTTAGTAAGATCACAGAATATACCTAGGGAAATTAATTTTTTATGCATTGATTCCAGTATGTTGTTTACAAAGGCAAAAATTGCTGAATCTGTTGAAACGCCTTGTCTAAAACCAAACTGTACTTTACTGAGTAGGTAATTCTTTCGTAGATGTGCATACACCCTTCTGTACACTGCTTTTTCAAAGATTTTTGAAAATGCTGGTAGAAGTGATATTGGTCTGTAATTCTCAATCTTTGAGGTGTCACCCTTTTTATAAAGCGGTTTGATTTTTGACTTCTTGAGTGAGTCAGGGAAGATACCTTCTTCGAAAGAACTATTGCAAATATGACTAATAACTCTACTAATGCTGGTGTTACATTGTTTCACTACATGGGTTGAAACCTCATCATAACCAAATGACTTTTTATTTTTGAGGGATTTAATAATTTTTTCAATTTCATTGTGACTGGTGGGGAAATAGAGACATAGGTGCTATTTTTGGTGACAAGGATTTAAGTATTGCTATAGCATCCATATTCCCAATATATTTTCCTTTTATTTTTTCAGCAACTGTTAAGAAATAGTTATTGAAAACACTTCCTACAAAAGAGGGGTCATTTACAAGTTTATCATTAATGCTTATAGATATAGTTTTATGTTCAAGGGATGATACAGTTGTTTTCTCTTTTAATAATGTTGCAAACACTTTTTATCTTATTATCTGAACTACTAATCTCATCGTTTATGGCCAAACGTTTAGCTTCTTTTATTACTTTGGTTAAAATTCTACAGTAGGTTATTTGAGCATTATGGTCTGACAAACCATTTTCCATTGGAACTGTTTCATATATTTCTAATTTATTGTGCTCTACAAAAATGTTATCAATTATGGTACTACTATCTTTTTGTGTTCTAGTTGGGAAATCTACAGTTTGATAGAGATTGAATGATCTAAACATTCCTAGAAGATAATCTGTCTGGTTACATTCTACAGCAAAATTTATGTTGAAGTCTCCATAGAGGATAATTTCCCTTTTAGTTCGTGATAAATTTATTAGAACTGCTTCAAGCTTATTACAAAATTTACTGAAGTCTCCTGTGGGAGCCCTATAAACTGTCAGCACTATAAGATACTTGTTTTCTAATTCTAACTGTATTGCACAACATTCAAAATCTTGTTCTATACAGTGTTTACTTACATCTAATGATTTTGTCTCAGTATTTTCTCTAACATATATTGCTTCACCATCCATTCTCATCTCTGACCTGCAATAACAAGCTAATTTATATCCAATAAAAGGGAGGAGACATATTTCAGAATTCTTCAGATGTTCTGTCAGACATATGATATTTATGTTAAGATTCAATAATTTTTGGGTTTCTTCTATAGATATTATCAACTCATCAAGTTTGCTTGAGATACCCCTAATGTTCTGATGGAACAAAGCTATTTTAGACTGACATTCTTTATTTTTGACTCTAATATCATTATGAACATTTCGTAAATAACTCTTCCTACTCTTGACGTTTGGCCTAAAAAAAGACTGAGTCCTACCACCAATTACCACTGGGATGGGGTTCACATCCAACCTGCCTCTCCTGATGCTACTGGCAATCAGTTACGTAAGCTTCTGCTTGCCCCGAACATTCAGGTGGAGTCCATGGGAGGTATGGTCACTCAGTGTTATGCAAGAAACGTCTATCAGACCAATGTGTGTTCGGTCAGCCTGACACAATGAACGCTTCAGATCTGCCTGTGTACGCTGTACATGACCACGCCTCCAGGGTTGATCATAACGCTTGAAGAGGTCAACAAAACCAACATTGGTGTGTGTGGTGTTTTTAGCAATGTTGTCAATGTCTGTTTCAACACAATAATTGAGATTTCTGGACAGACTATTTCCAGGACCCCCAACTATAATTATATGATCCTCTTTAATAAGATCTTTCCCCAGGTTTGAAATTTCATCCACAACATTGCCAAGTTCTGCATTAGGCTTAAATATACTACACACCTCAACATCAGAGCCCAGGCTTGACTGTAACATTGCCGTGACTACTTCCAAGCAATAACACCTTCTTGGATTTCTTTTTACGAGATTTGCACAATGTGTGCTTTTTTACAGCTTTGTTGCAATGAGACATCCCTGCTGTGGTATCTGATACATCCTCAGTTAGATTCTCCAACACCCCAAAAGTACTGGTAACTTCCAACTGAAAATTTGTAGAATGCAGGTCCTGTTGTTTCCCTCCAGTTTTGGCTGCAATCCACTCGAATTGCTTAACATTTAATGCTGCTTTTTCAGCCTTCAAAACATTGAGTTCTTTGGTTAATTCAGCCACTGTGGATTCGAGACAAGAGATCCTACTTCCTAGTTCCCTCTTTTCCTTGCTACTTTTGCAAGTCAAACAACTCCAAGGAGAGTGAAGCGCATTTTCAGTTTCCATGTAGCCACATTTTGGATGAAAACGAACTCCACAATAATTACAGCTGTTTCCCTGCTTTACAACCCTGCGACAGCCACCACACTACACGCTCATTGAGATATTAAACAAAATATGAGCCCTTGAATAGATTTGTAACTTAACCTATAAATACCTTTCCTTATTTTGCAATATAATTTCCACAAGACACACCTTTCTCCATTTACCACGCAAGCAAACCAATTTTAACAATAAACCTGATAGTAACTTCTTGTTTCCTTCGCTGATAGAAGATTAATTCCCTTTAACGGGTATTAGTATGATGTATACAAAACACTCGTGTTTCAAACTTGTCGAACCAACACCTTTTTCAACTATTATTACTACACTCGAATTCGCTAAACACACCACCAGACAAATATTTCTACACATTATTTAATATTAAAAATATATAATTAATGTACACACTTTGACAATAAATTTGGCCACCACTGAAAAATTCTATTATTTTGCACAATAAGAGTGATAGAATTTTTCAGCAGTGGCCAAATTTATTGTCAAAGTGTGTACATATTCCATGATAGTGCATCTTGCGGTGTACAGCTATTTTGTTAGGCAATGGTTTATCCTTAAATTGACAACTTTCCATGTATCACAGAGCCTGTCTCTTATATTGGTATCTATGAGAAATGAATGTATTCTGATTGTTGTTGTAATAAGGATGGAGAAGAAATTACAGAGATTAAGCAAATGGCTGAGATTCTGAGTGTCCGCCTAGGTGAGACTATTATGAATTGTTACACAGGGACAAATGGAGAATTGAGTAGAATCTTTCCCATCATAGTGATTATGAGGGTATTGTGAAAGAGCTTTGATTTTTTTAAAAAAAATACTTAAATCGCCTGATATAAATAATGTTACCACAGATATATTAAAAGTAGGTGGCAAACACATGGAAGTATTATTTGATTTAATTCTGAAGACTTACTGTGCTCCAGAAGACTGGAAATGTGCCATAGTAATATTAATTCATGCAGGTGAGGACAAATACAAGGTTGAAAGTTATATATCCATTATTTTAACTTGGTGAGCAAGTTAATAGAGAGTTGTACAGCCAGCTACATTTGGAAAATCTGTGAGGAAAAGTGGTAATTTGTAAGTCAGCAGCATGGATTTCAAAGAGGTTATTCATGTGAAACTCGGTGGGTTTTGTACAAGATATTTTAGATGAAATGGATGAGGGAGACCAAGTAAATAGTGTGGCATTGGATCTTTCTAATGCATTTGACAAAGCTGGCCATAAAGTGGCTGTGAATAATGTTAAAACGAGTAGGACAAACCAAGATGCACCTTGCTGTGTAGAGGAATTCTTAAGAGGTAGGAAGCGAAGAGTCAAAGTAGGTAATGAAATATCAAGGTAAATTAATGTAAAAACAGGTGAGCCACAGTGTAGTGTATTGGGATCATTTCTGATAATTATTCTAATGAAAGATTCTGTTGTTGATCTACAGTCAGGGGATAGGCTATTTGCAGATGATATAATGGACATCGAGAGAGGATAGTGAGCAAATGCAAATGGATTTAGACAGAATATCTAGTTTGGTGGATAGGTATGGAATGAAGATAAATGCCAAGAAGAGTTAACTTATTAGCTACTATACCTATAGAAAAATAAAGATTTTGTATGGTTATTTACTGGAAGTTATTGCTTGTTGAATAAAATGTAAATACCTGGGATTATCAGTAAGCTTAAATGGGCAGGGCACATTGGGGATATTATTGGTAAAGGCTCAGGGTATTGTTTCTGTTATAGACAGAGAGAATAGTGAAAGGGTGGAACAGGGAATTAAGAGAGACATGTTACAAAATTTTGGTTAGCCCTTGCTTGAGAATTGTGGGATGATATGGGACAAAAATTATGAGTATCAAATGCTGGAGTTGGAGGGAGATGCAAAGGAGGGCAGCTAGATTTGTCTTTGGACATTGCCAAAGCATGCACTGAGTAACAGATTTGAGTTAGTCATTGCGCGATAGAAAGTGAATAAAGAGAATTGTGGGCATGTACAAGTGGTGATGAAACCTGGTTAAATATTGGGGGAAGGTTTATGAACAGCATGTGATAGGGATGAGTAAACCATGAAAATAGATTATCAATTGATTTCAGATAAGGGAGTGGGAAACTTGTGATTTGTAGATTGGGAAGAGTCTGGAGTAAATTATCCAAGGCGTTAATGAACATTTTATCAAAGACTGTGAAGGATTTTAAGGTTAAAATATGTGAGAATCATAATTAAGTATGTTGAGGAATTGCAACTGGGGCATTAGCTCCATCACAATTAATAATAATTTTGAACAAAAATTGTCACAATATAGGCTCTGAAATAGATACAGTTGTAAGTATTAGCTAGGATTTTAATGGTATAGCATCCTCATTAAATATTTTTATGTTTGTTCTATTCACCATAGAATAAAACAGGTTTGATTTTGCAAGAAGATTTAATGACATCTTTTAGAGCTGAATTTTTCTTAGTTTAATCTGTTCTAATTTCCCAAAAGGCAACTATTTTACTGTCTTGGCTTCAGAAAATTACTTGCAATATTGTTTTATTGGCTTTGTAGCATGCATCATCCGTTATGTGTGTGGTTATTTAAAGATATTTGATTGCATTGGGAAATATGAATTACTGATTACACTTTTTAACTGCTTAGTGTCTCTTAACAGCGAGGTCTTCAGAGACGGGAAAGGATGGGGGGCAAGGAATGGGAAGAAATTTGGCCATGGCCTTTTGAAGGAAGCATCCCGGCATGGGAAACCATGGAAAACCCAAATCTGGATGCCCGGGTGGGGATTCAAACCAGTGTCCTCCCGAATGCGAGGCCAGAACGCTAACCATACTGATTATTCCATGATTTCTGTGCTCGTGAGATGATATTTTGGCCAGGTTTATGTTCAATGTTATTAATTGTTTCGAGTAGAGAAGTATGTCATTTGTAGCTGTGATGCAGGTTAGATAAATCACAGTAGAGGTGGACCTACATTTATCTGCATAAAGCAATGACGTCAGTAATTTGTCACAAACAAAAGCATCTTAAAGATAAATACTAAATTCTTTGTGCATTCCAATCTAACTACATCTGTTCTACTTATGTTACTTGGAATAGCATGTGCAAAAATTCATTAACGTATTGTTACCTGAAATTTAACCTCTCTTGTCTGGAAGCCAACTTGTGATATGTTACACAGATATAGCATCTTAAAAGTGTGCTCAGTCCTTCTTTCATGAGGTATTTTAAAATTTTATATAACGAGTAGATTATAGATAACAAGAAATTTTGCATTTACATCATGTTTTTTAATCACTTTGGAAAGTTTCATGGAGTTGGATTATAAAATACACACAATAAATGATTGTTCTCATAGTTCACATATTCTTACCTGCAGGGTCACCAGTGTCATGTAGTCTAGCAAATTTTAACTTATTGGCTTTTATTATAAAATTAATTATGGTGTACTTTCTGCCTCTGTGGAAATTTCCCAGCACACCTACTTTTGCACTATGCAAATTTTCAATTTCAGTTGTTTTAACGAAGTCTCCTCCACCTGCATGTCACTTTATTTGCTGATGGCTATAGCTTGAAATTTTTTCTTGGGGTATCCAGATGTCTCAATTACATGGACTGCCTTTTTTTCTCCTTTTTTCCCCCCAGCTCGTGGTGGCACCACATCTCATCTTCAGTGACTATTCCATCAAGAAAATTGTTACCTTCAGCCTCAAACCGTTGCATTATCTGAGAAGGTTTTTGATTCTGTGGACGCATCTATGGGATCCACCAGGAACAAAGTTGCAGATATCCAACTTCCCCATCATTTCTAATGCAGGCAAAATCATGCCATATTAACTGCTGACCATTTGGATGATGAGTAATATCACAGTATAAAGGAATACACAGAGAAGGCAGCTGATGAAGTTGTAGTAGAGAAAAGAAGTTTAATTTGGCAGAAATACAATTATATGTGGTGACTTAAATGCCAATACTAGCAATACTCCAGTTTCGGGAGTAGTTTGTGAATTTAGAGAACAGTATATAAACAGAAAATGGGTACGTAATATTGACACGAAAACAAAAATAGGCAATTTTTGTTTTTGTGTCAATATTCCGTACCCTTTTGGTATATTACTAATTCTATCACCATCTGTGATATACAAATTTATACATAACATCTCAATCCCCCCGCCATATCGATAATGCACTCAGTCATGTAGGAAACTTCAGTGTGTGCACACCTCCTGAACCACATGACATTTCTTTCAGCATGAATGAGGTGTAAAACCGAAATATTGTGTATTCTTATGTTCGTCGTACATGTTCTTCACCTGTCGCTGCCTTCAACTTTGGTGAGTGATGAGTCATTTTCCCTTTCCTTGTAATTTATATTGCCTAAATCCGTTTCCTTTTTCCTTAGTTTAAAGGTAGAAAGCAAAGAGTAGAAAAAGCATTATTGGATGAGATGGAAGTGATAACAGTAGTGCAACAGGATAGTATATTGGGATCATTGCTGTTAATTATTCTAATAAATGATTGTGTTGGTGACTTAGGCCCTCTTCACAATTCTGAGGCGACACGATGGGTACTTGAGTATCTTGAGATTATCTAGTAAATCACTTCCAATGTTGTGTAATGGGAGGCAAAAAGGCCCACTCCCAAGAGATATCCTACCAGTCTCATGTGACCTGCAAGGAAGTCGGCCACCAGCTGCATCTCTTGTGAGTCTTGTGAAACATGGCTCACACAGGTTCAGCTTTAAGTTCTGGGTGAAGTTGAGAAAATAGTATGCATAATTAGTAACCTGTAATTTTCTTTAGCATATAAAACTATTTCTAAATCATCAACATTTGGCTTTAATAGAGTGTTGTGTGAGATTTTGCCAATGCTATATTGTTACTTGTACTCATTGTTATGGGTAGAACAATATTATTCAGTTCAATAAAGCATTATTGGATGAGATGGAAGTGATAACAGTAGTGCAACAGGATAGTATATTGGGATCATTGCTGTTAATTATTCTAATAAATGATTGTGTTGGTGACTTAGGCCCTCTTCACAATTCTGAGGCGACACGATGGGTACTTGAGTATCTTGAGATTATCTAGTAAATCACTTCCAATGTTGTGTAATGGGAGGCAAAAAGGCCCACTCCCAAGAGATATCCTACCAGTCTCATGTGACCTGCAAGGAAGTCGGCCACCAGCTGCATCTCTTGTGAGTCTTGTGAAACATGGCTCACACAGGTTCAGCTTTAAGTTCTGGGTGAAGTTGAGAAAATAGTATGCATAATTAGTAACCTGTAATTTTCTTTAGCATATAAAACTATTTCTAAATCATCAACATTTGGCTTTAATAGAGTGTTGTGTGAGATTTTGCCAATGCTATATTGTTACTTGTACTCATTGTTATGGGTAGAACAATATTATTCAGTTCAAAGTGTGGAGGGAACAATCATCAGTCTTCATCGTGTAGTTAGTTTAAATTTTTAACAAGCTGTATTAATAAACAGCAAGAATTTTTGTAGGAATCAGTCAGATGTATATGTGAAAGCATCAACAACCAATTTAATAAAAGGAGAAGCTAAATTTATTTTTTGTGAGCTGTCATTTGTACAGTAACAACCTGTCATTTGATCGAAAAATTCAGGAAGTTATAATTATGTATTGTGATAGAATGCTTTCGTCCATAGTAAATATTGGCTCTCGTTTGGCATGCATGGTCTAACAACAAGAAGACTATTTTAATTAATTGACACCACATTTAAAACCTTGTGTGTTTATTTATTTTTCATTAGTTCTTAGGGAGCGTGCACAATCCACGTAGCTCCATTTTGGCCTACCGTGAACCCCCCCTCCCCCCCACGTAGCCCTACGTGGCTTTTGCCTCTACCCCTCCCCCTCCCCCATGGAGCATGAAGCTTTTTTCCCTTTTGATTCCAGAAGATATTTTTTGCTGTTTTCTCTTGTCAGACGATTGTAAATTATGTAAGGAGATAATTAACTGACGGAAATAAATATTCGCATGCTGTTGTGTGTTCTGTTCCTCATTTTAACTGTCAAAAATGTTATGAAAGGAAAGCTACGTGGCCTGACTCGGAACCCCCCCCCCTCCCCCCACGTAGCCCAGCGTAGCCTTCCAGCCAACCCCTCCCCCCCCCCTGGACCGAGCCACGTGGTTTGTGCACGCTCCCTTATCACTAGTATTAACTTAAAAATTTTTTTTAGTGATTGTGTATTTTCTTATATTTGTTTATCTACTCTACATTACTTTTTGCCCCTCTTTTTCTCTTGTATGTATGACCTAAGAAAGGCAACACATTCTTTGGAATTTTCTTTTGCTATGATAGAACAGGCGACAATGACATCGCTTGACATGATGAAAAACTCGGAAGCCACAGCAGGGATGTTTATTAGAATGATGCTTAACATGGTTAGAGGCAGAGTGAACAGACTACATTGCATCACAATATGCTCAGTGTGTGGTACTAGGCCACCTGTGAGTATCATACTTGAAGGCAACTCAAATTGACGATACTCAAGACTTAGCCGCATCACTTCGGAATTTCGTAAAGAGGGCCTTACAGTCAGAAGTTAGGTTGTTTACAGATGACATAATGTTTAATAAGCTTAAAATAGGAGCTGACAGTGAACAACTACATGATACCTAGCTGGGTAGAACAACATGAAATAAAGCTAAATGCCAAGAAGATTCAATTTATTAGGAGCAAAGATTTTTTTATTATTATAGAATGGGAAATGGATTGCTTGTTGAGGATATTAATTATAAATATCTTGGTATATCATTTGATTGTAAACACAGATGGCCAGGACACATTCCTCCTGTTATAGGGAGAGGTTTCAAAATCCTTAATTTCTTGGGGAAGGTGGTGAAATGAAGTTCCAGGGAAGTGGAAGAATAAGGTTATAAAACCTCAGTCATACCATTGCTTGAGTAAGGTAGTGTGGTATAAGACCCACATTTCGGGCATCAAATACAGGAGTTGGAGGGTGAACAACTAGGGCAACTAGTTATGTTTGTGGAAATTACTGCAGAACACAGTCGGCAACTGATATGATGGAGCTGGGTTGGAAGACGGAAAGTGGGTGATAAAACTGGTGGGAGGCTATAAGCTGTCAATTGGTGACGAGATCTGGATAGATATTGATAGAAGATTTAGGAGAAGTATGTGGAAGGGAAGAAATGAACATTAAGTTGGTCCTTGATTTCAGGCCTAAGGGAACGGGATTTTTTTTTTATATATATATGGGGGATCGGAATAAATTACCAAGGGAATTGCTAAACAATTTACCAGTTTAAAATTAATATTCATAGAGGGCAGAAATAGATGTGAGGTGTATTTGCATTCAAATAATTTAAGAGTTATTAAAAAATATCATGAAATGAGAAAAGTAGCTGTGTCAGAAAATTAACACTAGGGCTCCATCACGATTAAATTGAGTACCTTAAAAAAGTTATGGGTAACCAAAAGAAAACACACACTTTACATTGTGTGACCTATATAAACAACTGTTTATTAAATTTGTTAATTTTTGGGAGGTGTTTGAGGAGAATGGCTGTGTGTTTCTGTTAAGTGTGATATAAAACTGATTCTACTTTTTAGCATTTTTTGTAGAATATATGTGTCAGATTGTATTTGTGTAGGTATAAATGTTTGAGAATAATTGTGAATTTCTGTTAATGGTTTGAAACTTTATCTTTGCAGATAGAATTTGCAGTTCAAATGACATGTGAGGATTGTGTGGAGAAGATTAGAAAACGTTTATCAAGTGTTGAAGGCATTTCTAAAATTGATATATCACTGGAAAATGAATCTGTCATTGTAGAGACAGGTTTGCCTGCTACAAGGGTTTTGGAAATTCTGGAATCAACAGGACGCCGTGCTGTGCTGAAAGGATATGGAGGTTTGTATTTGTCTTAGGACTCTGAACATGGAGAATAAACCTTTATCCAACACAATCAAATAAAATGCTATGCTGCTACAATATCTTTATATCAAAAGAGAAAATAAGTTCTGTGTGTACATGCACAACAGTGTCTTGCCATATTTATTTTAGTTTTAATCCCAGTATGTTTAATAATGAAAGAGAAAATTTGTATTGGAGTCATTTCCATTGGTAGTACTATGTTGAAATCTACGATCACAAAAGAAAGTTAGGAGTTTATTGATCAGAGGAGAAATTACAAAATGCTGAAGTTGAAGCAAATAGACAGCAATATATATCAGGTGCTTTAGATAAATGCAGGAGAGGCAAAGGAAAATGGCTGCAAGAAAGTGTGATGAAGTAAAGGAGGAAATGGACTCTATGTAAATTAGATGCATTTTATTGAAGAATCAAAGTATTTTGGAGAATTTAATTAAAAAAATATGGATAATCATGGAAGATGTTGTAAAACCTTTTATATTTAGAAGAAATATCTTACTGTGGTTGAAATCCATAGAATAACTGCCTAATGATATGGTCCAAAAAATGTGCTGTAAAAAAGGGGAAGCTTTTGATGTTGATGGTACAGGAGATACTGATGTAGCCTAAATAATAAAAAAAAATTGCCACAGATCTTAGAAATAAAATAAGGCAGCAGGAATTTATGATAACCCTCAAAATTACCAAAATCTCTGTGAGATGAGTTAAAAGATTATTCAGGCTAGTATCAAAAAGTTAAGAAACCAGTAAAATTGCAACAGATTTTATTAAAAGTTGCAACTTGACATTTCCAAAGGAATCTCAGGCTGACAATGTGTAAACTGCCACACAGTAAATCTTACATTACATGAATCAAAATTAGTAACTATATTATGCACAACACTATAAAGAAAGAGGAAGAAATGTCCAATTATTAGTTTGTGTTTAGATAAAATTAGATTGCAAGAGGAGAATTATGAATAATACTTTAATCGTGTATGTAGGAAACTTGTTAGTCTTATGTGTGGGTACTGTCGCAGTTAGCTTTGTTAAACTATGTTGGTTTGTCTATTTCTGGATTTTGCAGCTTAACAAGCTCTTAGTATTAAGTCAACAGTCATCTTATTTGTGTTTTAGTCACCTAAAAGAAATTGTACACCTTATTCTTTTCTTTTATTGACCAGCATATCCCTACTTGCCAGTCAAGATCTTGAATAATCTTAAATTGCTTGATAGAGGGAAATGAAGGAAGCTCTCCAATAGCTGAAAATGTCCACACTTGCTATAGCATAGCAGTTTCCAAAAATAAAATAGAATGTCAGTTACCCTGAGAGAAGAGTTGGTTGTCATGGTGACACTGAGTAATGCGCAGAGAGCCATTAATAAATCTAGTGTGTATGAGTCACTGTTAAAGCTGGGCCTTTGTATTCATTGGAGACCTTACTTCTTGAATGTAGTTCAGTGAAGGAATAAGAAAAGGTATGATATTAAAGTTTAAGTTCGTCATAATATAAAAAGACTACATTTCATCAATTAATGGGCTAAAACAACAGCAGAAATTCTCGATAAATACAAAATCATACACAATTACTGTTAATGTTAATTCCACCTCCAGCAGAGAGGCACATTGTATGCTCTTTGCATTGAGCACAGACAATATATTTATTCTTTGTAGCAAAAGGAAACCTGAAAGTCATGCGGTTGCTTATGTACTGTTGTGGCAATTGTGGACTTGCGAAAACTTTTGATAATATACATGAAACATGACATTCAAAACTTTGCAGAAGTCTGGTCTGAAATATCAGGATAGAATAATTTATCATCTGTCGAAGAATCGGATTGCTGTAACAAAAATACAAAATTATGTGAGACAAGCATCAGTTAAAAATGGTGTGAGGCAAATTGTGTCCTATTGCTACTAATATTAATTAAGTGAAAGAAAAATTTATACTTAGCATAATGGCACTGTAAGAGTTTGACTATGTATAGACCAATTTAAGACAAAAGTTACATGTGGCAGGAATGATAGCAATCCTGGTAGACTAAATATAAAAATTGAATCAGAATTAGAAAAAAATAAGATAATTATTTTATTTAGGAAGTAAAATTGCAACTGTTGGCCAAAGCCAGAACAATCACATAAGCATAATAGCACTAGCAAAGAGAGCTTTCTTCACTTTTTAAATGTTACACATTAGCTTAGCACTTGCAAAGAACTTCCGAAAACTGTATGCATGGAGCATAACTCCTTATGGAAGTGAAGATTGGGCTTTCAAATTTTCATATTTGAAATGTTATGCCATTGAATGACATTGATAATAAGTGATATAATGCAGATAATTGAGGACCAGCCTGTAATGAGCATGCTGAGGTGAAGAGATTGGCTCAAGGCAAGAAGAGTTGTAGAATTTATATCAAACCAATCGAAAGTGATTATGGGGATCTATTTGGCAGTTTGCATTGTCCTGTAAAATATTTCAGTTATTCTTACCAGTTATTTGCAGAATTTAACATACACCCAATTTAAAATATTATGCCATTCTTAGTTTGCTGCATTTAATTCATGTTACTACTTCAGCATTCTGTGTAGGCTTCTGAGGAGTGGAATTGTGAAGTGTTAGTATTGAGCTAGCACCCGTATCTCGGTAAACTGTATTGGAGTTTAGATGTAATAGTGGATAAGCTACAGTTAAAACTTAATGTGATAATGGATATAGAAATTTCAATCATTGTCTATTCATTGTCCTGAAACTTGGGAACCATTCAAGCCTCTTCAAAATTCTAGTCACTATATAAGAACTAGTTTAGTGTACACTTGTATATTTTATGTTCTTGTATTTATTTTTGTGCTGTCTTGCTGTCAACTTTTTTTTTTAAAGTGCTGAATCACATCCTTTGCTTCTTTCTAAATTTTAATAATTAAAAAAGTTGCACAGAAGGAAGTCATCAAAATGGGATCCAATTTAGGTTGTAGTTGTATGTTACCATGATCCATAGGCTGTCAGTGTGTCTGTACTTATTAATATAATGCAATACTGAACTGTGGAAGTACAACAGGCCTGATGCAATGCCCTTCCTGATTACAGTTTTAGATATTTTTCAGTTTATGTGCGTGCTTGGATGGTCCCCCATTTCCACCTCATAAATTACATTTTTCGTAAACAAAATATTTGTTAATCATCCACCATACAGATTACAGTTTCATTAACAGATGGCAACTATTAAGACAGGGTCCATGACAGAAATGCATGATGCAGGCAGTTGAAACGCTGCCACCAGATGGTCCAAAAACCTAATGGGAATCTCCTGGCTAAAGATGCCATATACTAAAAATAAAAATACGAGCCATGGTAGCAAATGATTCGTATTTCTGAGCATTATATTTTTTCTCCTATTTGGCATCTTTGCAGTTAAGTCTTAGAGATGTCAAATATATCTAACGGTGCTTGATATAATCTAGTTCATTTAACTTGATTATTCTTAAAAACTTAACACCTATTTTCATGCTAGGTTTGGGTTCTGGTTTTATATCACACATCGTCGATGGGAGATTAAACTGTGAAGTAGTGTCTGTAACTAGAAAACAAGTTGTCAGTGCAGCAGCACCAGCATGTTGGATGCCATTTTTCTGGAAAATTTTGCTAGGGAGAGAGATCAAATAGATGAAACAGCTGGTTCTATGGGATAAAGCTTCCCAATCTCCTTGCCACATCAAAATTATGACAGATGTCACTGGAACATTCTTCCTTGAACAAAGATCCACCAGTATGGTTGTGTGGATTAAAGGCTTAAACATACTGGATCACAGTTGTACAATGGGCCTAGGATAAAATTCCAGGTCTACCATAATAGCCATACTGATTGCAGTTTATAGGCAGTTTTTCACAATCACCTAGGCAATAGCTGGGATGGTTTCCAATCTATGCTCCATAAACTAAATATTTCACAAACAAAAATACACTGATCACACAGAATACATGTTACACTCTTTAACGAACAAATGGCAACATACTCGCTCCCCCATTAAAACTATGACAGGCTTTAAGACTATTCCTATTACAACAATTGTCATAATAGACCACTCCCTTAAATCTGCAAGACATGTTAAATGCTGGCAGATAGTGGTGTATTTTTAAAAGGAGCAGCCAGTTTTATATGGTTGGCAGCTGTGTTTTATCCTAACTTAAGGCAACTTCAGTTTCCTGTAACTTAAAAAATCAACACAAAAATAGAAAGGGTTTCAGAAAAAAGGTAGAATGGAAAAATAGCTTTCAGTCACTAGAATACAAATTTTATTGGATGGCACCAAAGAAGTTGAAGAACTACTTGGACTCTTCAACTCCCTTCACAAAACGTAAAGTTCACAGTTGAACACGAAGAGAACCATAGCATGAATTTTTTAGATCTCAGGATCACTAACATACAACAAAAACACACATTTAACATATACAGAAAACACACATACACATACACATGCACAGACACAACTATAGACAGTTCATCAATTCATTCACACACACAAAGATGCAGCATTCAGGGCAATGTTACACAGAGCACATTCATTGAACCTAGAGAAAAACATTTTCAAACAAGAAATAGGGACAATAAAAACCATAGCAGTGAGCAATGGCTACACAACCAAATTAATTGACAAATTATCCACTAAAATACAGAAAGATATCAAAACAATAACACAGTATAATACAGATAAAGAGAAGAAAATATATATCATCCTTCCATATTTAGGTCCCATAACACAAAAAATTGGAAACTTATTTAGGAAAACCAACATAACAATAGCATTCTGCACTAATAATAAACTAGGTCATCTATTAGAACATGACATAGAAACAGACAAACTGAAAATCAAGATCAGTGCCTAAACTGTCCAGTATATTACATCAGTAAAACTGGCAGAAGTTTCCAAAACCGTTTCCAAGAACACATGAACCAGTGCTAGAAATTCGTTTAAAAATCCAGGCATATTTGTTACTCCTAACTTTCAGACTCAGGCGTAAAATGAAAATGTCTAGGCATAATTATGTAATAATTATGAAACTACAGATTTTATAGTTTACAACCTACTTCAACACAAGTTAAAGCTGTAAATAGGTCTAAATGTGCCAATATATTATATACCAAAATTGTGAAATAGGCTATTCTTGATTTTATTGTATTTATTACAATAACTTTTGAATTTTACACAACAATCTTCAATAGACACAGTAGGTAATGAGTTACCGACAGTATTTGTTTGTTTACTTGCTTGTTGACCCCCTGGATTGCGTGAAGACAGACCAGGGCTATTGGTAATAACCGAAGAGCTGATGTTTCTTCGCTTTCTGGCATTCCTCGATTACCAGTGGTTGTGATACTTCTATCACCACTACTCGTCTTTACAGTTGATATAAAGTTAAAGTCAGCAATTTCACGAGAGATCTTCACTTCCTTTGTTAAACGAAAAACGCTCGAACTAAAATTGTCTTTTACTTCGCAGTACTTCACCTACACTCTTGCAACATCTTCTGAACTTCAGAAATGTACTATTTGAAACTCTGAAATAGATAAAAAATGCGGCAGAAATTATAAACCTAGAACATGCAAAACTAAAACGTCGTACTGAAATGTATTTTTTTTTAAAATTTTTTTAATGCTTAGGCGTATTTTTTACGCCTTTGACGGAGATTACAGGCGTAAAATGAAAGAATTCAGGCGTAATTACGCCTAACGCCCGGTCAGTTTTGAGCACTGACATGAACGCTTTTAGATTAAACCACTTTGGAAAACCAGCCATTGCAGAACACATGTATGACACAAAACATGTTATTAACGACATTCAAAATAATTTAAAGGTATTACATATGCTGTCCAATGCCGAGAAAATTCTGTTAGAACAGTTAGAAATATTCCTCAACAAGATAAAAAGCCCAGAACACATTTTAAATTAACAAGTAGACTTTTTACTAGCCACTATTATGTTAATATTTTTCAAGATTTATTTCCAATTTAATGTTAAATACTAGAGACAAGAAAAGATCACCAACATTATATACTCTGACAACAAATAATAATTTTCATCTTTGAACAACTTGTAATACACATCATCTTTAAACTGTTTTTGTTCTGATTGTTCTGTAAATATTAACATGTGCACCTTAAACGACGTCGTGTCTAGTACAGTGCTCCAGAATAAATATGTATATGAAACAGATTATTCAGCATCTCGTAATTTCTGGTAAGTTTTCCACCATGTTTTCATATTTCCTCCTTTCTCTCATGATAAAACGTGTTCACGACACTTACTTGAAATCGTTTTTCAGCACAGGAACAAACTTTACTAGGCACGAATCTCGCTTAAGGAAAATTTAAACCAGTGTTAATACCATAGAAACCTGAAGATGGATCCACAGGGTCCGAAATGCATCGTGTAATACAATAAAATTTGTATTCTAGTGACTGAAGGCTGTTTTCATTCTACCTTTTGTCTGATTAATACAGTCACGTCAATACAGTGAATTATGGATAAAATTAACAAAGGGTTTTATTTAACTACTGAAATAAATCGAAACAAATTTGTTTATAATAGTCTGAGACTTATATTTAAAACTGTCTTTCTTTTCAAAGAATCCCATTGATCATTATTTAAATTGAAATAAAAATTGTCAGAGGATTCCACCACCCAATTAATCAAAAACTACACCACATTGGAAATTTTTCTCAAATGTAAAGTAAAAAAAAATATCTGTATATTACATAAACACTCCCAGAAAAGTTTCCTATATTTATTCACATAGATTCCAATTCCTCTGTATGTATCCCTGAAATAATTTCATATGGTTACACAACCTTTTACATGCATTCTTATCTGGTAAACTAATGTCTCTTTCTGTAGCGCTAATAAGCAAAGTAAAACTTTTATCTTTCATTATCGCACAATCAATCATGCTTTTCTCGCCTCCTCCATGCAAACCTATTTCACTGGTAGTGAAACTAAACAAATTTAATTCTGAAATAGCTTGGCTGAATCACCTCCAAATACTTCTCCAGTTTTAAGGCCCTACACAACACATTAAATGGTTGCCATATTTTCAACAACAAAAAATATATATATATATATATATAAAAACACTGAAGTTAATCACTATCTCCAGACAAATATAGTGGGCCCTTACTAAATTTTCTGAAAGACTTATGACACCAAATAAACAATCAGCCAACATTTACATACCCCTCATCAAACTGAACTGATTTCAGCTAGCAAGCATTACAATATTTCACTCCAGGAAAGACTGCGATTTTACAACTCCTCTTCTCCTGGAGTGGAACATATGCACTCACTCACACTCTGCAATGAAAAAGCCCTTCTTCACTCTGCCTGCTACTTATAGACTTGCCCCACTTTCTGAATATGGTGCAACCTGGTGGGTATTGCTGTAGGGTGCAGTTCTTATACTACATTTAGATTGTACATTTCCCCCTCGTGACCCAAGTAAATATTGTGCTACACACCAAAAAAAATGTTCCAAAAAACCCTAAATTAAAGCCCTAAATAAGCTCCCATAACATTACAAGGCCTAGTATGCTGGTAGTAGATGGAACATTGTTTTCAAATAAGCACAGCCTCTGGAAAGAAAATTACAGCTCTCCCATATTCCTGGCTTACTGCAAAAATCTTGACTGCTCTCTCACATGCATGGTTAATGCAAAAAGCTTGTACACATAAAGTCTTGATTTTAAATTATAAGCTTTATTTCTTGATTAATTTTTAGATATGAAAAGGAAGGAAGTAGATATGTTTTTGTTTTCAACAGAAACCAAGTATATTTTCACCCATTATAATTGCATTCTTATATTTGAGTCCAGAAGAATTTGCATATTTCTGTGTATATCAGATTTAGTTCAATCTTGAAGAGAAATGTAGTTGAATAAATTCTTGTTACAGATTTATCACACAGAGGTGCAGCAGTGGCCATAGTGGGCGAGAATTCTGATTATGCTTCTGGTGGTGTGAGAGGCGTTGTCAGGTTCCTGCAGATTGATAATGAATCTTGTGTCGTTGATGGTACTCTTGATGGCTTGCTTCCAGGCCTTCATGGAATTCATGTACATGAGTGTGGTGATATTTCTGCTGGCTGTGAAAGGTAGTTATTTTATAAAATTGAGTTTTTCCTTAAAGTTCAATATAGTACTCTTTATATAGCTCTCTTGGCCCCCTACTTCCCCCTGATTGGGAGGTACAAAACTTTCGCTCATAAAATGGCTACAGTGCTGTAAATTGGTAGCATTTTCAATTTTTATTTTTTTGCTGTGTTATTTTGAATACATCGCTGAGCTGTTAGGTCACAGAATTTTAATAATTAATTTACTGTTTTCAAATGAAAGATGTGTCTTCTGTAATAAAGCCTGTGCAAATTCCCTTATAGCAGTCTGGTATATCCTTCCAAAACCAGTATGAGTGATCTTTTGCAACACTGTTCATTAAAATTCTTTATTAAAAAGAATTTGAGATAATTTAATACATTCTTGCAGATTTTTGTAGAATACAAACTGAAAAATATTCCAAGTACAGTTTTTGATGACACTGTTAGTGTCTTTTGTAATGCAGTAAAGTGACTCTAATGGCTATAAAGGCTGACTAGAAATATATCAATAATAAGCTGGAAGCAGATGTTGCTGTCACTTGAGGATGTTGATTGAAATATATGTCAGGAGGTAGCCACGGGCTATCTTAAGGAACCATCCAAGCATTCGCCTGGAATGGCCTAGAAAACAATTTGCAGTCATTGGGGACTACCGACAGGAGTAAAAAGTTAAAACTATTAATAACATATGCACAACATGTTATACTTATAACTACAGATATACTAAATAATAATAATTCCGTATGGACATAATGACATGGTGACAGGATTTATATTGGCTGCACTTTCCTCCCCCGTCTTAGCCGCCTTACCCTAACCAGGTATTATGCTACCAGGTACAGAGGACCTACAGTTTCATGTGGAATCTGATCCACGGAATAGTTGTGGCGTACATCACATTGCACAGCAAATTATGCCAGAGGTGAAAGTCGGGTTAATGGTCTATGAAAATCCGCAGCGACATAGGGATACGAACCGGGAACCTTTCGTTCCCGAGTCACACCTCAACCACTGAGAGGGAAAAGGCTAATTCCTTTCTTCAGGGGCCTACAGTTAGCATGGAATCAGAACCACGGAATATCCCGGTGTAGCTCATGTAATCAAATACAACTCCTAAAAATTTCTACTCGCTGCGGGATTTGAACCCACGACTGGAGAGAGAACTTACGGAAGTAAGTGCCTTAACGACTGAGCTACCAGACCACCTTGTTTTGAACAATGATGGTTCCCATCAAAATTGGATAAAACTGTGGGTTTGTATGAACAACGGTGACAGAAATTAAGGTGAGGGGGGAAAGGAGGAGAGAGTTTAGGTTTCTGTAAATCAAACATAAACTGTTTTTATATTTGTTTTAAAGTAGATTTATGTAAAGTTCCATCAAAATTGGATAAAAACTGTTTATTTGTACGCATTCGGGAGGACGGCGGTACGAATCCCCGTCCGGGCAACCAGATTTGGGTTTTCCATGGTTTCCCCTAATCACTCCAGGTGAATGCCGGGATGCTTCCTTCAAAAAGGCCATGGCCAAATTCTAAACATTCGCTGCTCTGGTCCTGGGTTCAAATCCCAGCAGGTGCAGGAATTTTGAGAATTGTGTTTGATCATATGAGCTATGCCAGGACACTCCGTGGTTCGGATTCCACATTAAACAGTAGGTCCCAGAGGAAAGGCACTGTCCGTCCTACCGCTGACACAATGGCTTAGTATGCCTCGTTCGGGAGGATCCAACCAACCTTCGGGTTGAGGACTAAGTTAAGTATTAAGCAGTTAAAAAAAAAAAAAGTTTATTTGCATAAAGGTTTTGCGAAAAGTGTCCAACGTGCATATCATACACACAACTGTTATGGTGACGAGCACATCAAGTGGCATCTTGGTGAAATGATGTCACGAACTGACAGATTTACCCCCGTCCAAACATCGCATAATGCACTTATAGAAGTTTTCACTTTAAAAATCATGGAAAACCCAGATCAGGATGGCCAGAACAGTTCCCAGATACCTACTTCTGCCAGATACTAAGTTTTCTCTCTTTATAAATCCTTCCTTTTCCATTATCTTGCCCCTTGTAGTAAAGAAAATAATTGGTTCTGGCCCTAATTTCTCTTATCCCTATATGAATATTGCTACTAATAAAATGTGTTTGCTGTCATTTTGAAATAAATCTATCATGAACTTTCCAATTAGCTTCTCACGTGATGTTCCAGGTCTTCACAACCCAACATCACTATTCTCCTATAGCTACATGTAACTGCACAAATCTGGAAGCTCTTTTTTGGGTCTTCTCCAGTGCTTCTGTTATCCCCTTTCGATGGGTGCCCCACACAGAACAACATTCCAAGTGAAGTGACACTAGTGCTATGTAGGCTTTTGATTTAACTCCCATTCTACATCATTTTAAATTATGACCTAGGTAATAGATCATATTGTTTGCTTTACCAATTACCTTCACAGCACCGAGCGTGGTGGTGTAACGGATAGCATTCTGGCCTCGCATTCAGGAGGACGGCGGTTCGAATCCCCGTCCGGGCATCCAGATTTGGGTTTTCCATGGTTTCCCCAAATCACTCCAGGTGAATGCCGGGATGCTTCCTTCAAAAGGCCATGGCCGAATTCCTTCCCATTCCTTGCCCCCATCCTTTCCCGTCTCTAAAGACCATGTTGTTAAAAAGGGATGTTAAACTTTTAAAAAAAAAAAAATACCTTCACAGCATGTTCATTCCACAACAAATAATTATGAATTATATTTAGCTATTTAGAGAAATCTACTATACTAAAGATTGTGTCATTATCTGTATATTCAGATCTAAATGGTGACAATATTTTTATATATATGCATGACTTGGCACTTTTTAGTGTTTAGCTCCTACCACTAGTACCTGAATATTATTTTCATGTCAACAAAGTGCAATAGGTCTGGGTTTCTATTTCATGGTAAATAATACCATCATCAGCAAATAGTCTTATTTTCCCTCCTCGCACAAATCATTGATGCATATGAGGAACAGGACAGGCCTTGTCACACTTCCTTGGGGGACGCCGGGTCTCATTTTTGGTCAGTGACAAATGTTCACCTTCTAGGACTTGGCAACCTAGTTGAATTTTTGTCTTGATATGCCATAGCCATAAACTTTCATAAGTAACCTAGTATGAGGCACAGTGTTAAAGGCTTTCCTTTTATATACACAATGGTGGTTTGAAGAGTTCTTGGAGTCGCCACCAGATGTCAGTGCTACCGCAATGATGTTCCTGCATAATAACAGACCATCCTTTATGAATAAACGTGTGACATGTCAGTGCTCTGGGTAGAGCTCTGTGGTGTGGACATCTCTTTGTTGTTGTTCGCGCGTAATGATTTGTGAAGATGGAAAAAATCGATTTGAGCAGTGATTAAGTATTTTGTAAAGAAAGGAATGAAAGTAAATGAAATACTTGCCGATTTTCAGAACACACTGAGGGACTTAATATTCAACTGTTTCCAAATGGACAAAAGAGTTTAAATTTGGTTGGTACTGCTTGGATGATGATCCGCGTAGTGGTCTGCCAAGATGTGGCTCTACCCCAGAAATTACTGCAAAACTGCACAAAATGTTCAAGGAAAATAGCTGACTGAAAGTGTGAGAAATTGCTGAAGCTCTAGGGATGTCATCTGAATGGACATACATTTTAAAAGTGGAATTGGAAGATACACAAAAAAGGCCAGGTCTGACAAGGAAGAAAGTCTTCTTTCATCAAGACAATGTGCGCTTCACATATGTATCATTGCCATGGCAAAAATACACGAACTAAGATAGGTCACACCCACCTTATTTGCCTGATTTGGCTCCATCAGACTACCATCTCTTCCCCAAGCTCAAAATTTTCGTAGGTGGACGGAGATTCTATTCAAATGAAGAACTGGCAGCCGAAGTCAATGGGTATTTTGCAGACCTGGAGTAATCTGACTTTCAAGATGGTATCAAGGCATTGGAACATCACTGGACCAAGAACATTAGAGTACAGGGAGACTAAATTGAGGAATAAAAAAGTTTCACTGAGGTAAGTCATTTTTTTCTATTACATTCTGAGAACTTTTCAAACTCCCTCGTGTGTGTGTATATATAAAAAAAGGTCAATCTGAGATCACCTTTCTATCGTACATCACAAGTTGTGGAATAAAAATGCAAGTTGGGTCTTGCAGCATTGACATTTTCTGAATCCATGCTAAATTGATTTTAATAGCTCCCCTTCATCCAAGATATTCATGACATTTGACTATATGATCTATTCTGAAATTCTGCAAAATATTGAAGTTGACAAGATCAACCTTTTTGTTTGAGGAATTAACTTTTTCGCCGTCTCAAACACTGGAGTTGGGATGGCTGTCTTTCATTGAACTGGTATGTTTCCTTTTTTTTTGTCAAATATACTACAATTTTCTTTAATTATGTAGCATAAAATCAAATATGAATACACTCCAGTCCAGGAGCCTGTAACAGCCCTAATACCTGAATTTTGAATAGCATTGTACTGTATGAAGTATTTGCAGTGAGCTAATGTTTGGTTGAAAGTGATTTGATATGTTTGTTTTGTAATTTCTTGTAAATCAGTGTATATAGACTTTGTTTTAGGTAAGAAAATTATTCAAAGGCCATTTAAAATGTTTAAGAACCGAATGATGCAAGAGAAATTCTTAAATGTTTGTAATTACATGTATTAATGTAAGTTACGATGTCTACAGGACAATTTTCTACCGTTTGAAACGATTTCTGTAAATAATTTTGTATTTAAGTATCTATAATTACCATTTCTGATCATTTTGTAATGTTGTTAATTAATTTTGTATTAATTCCGATTGTTTTTAATACGTTAGATTGTTTGAGTGATTGTTAATGATCGAGAAATATCGGGCGGATGCCTTTGAAGAATTCTCGTAATTTCGATAAAGACTATATAAACAGATCGCCTGGACAGAGACATTCATTCAGTTAGTAAGTCAGTTTAGTGGACAGTATTCAGTGTTACAGAGAGTTTCTTTGCGACTGTGCATCTCTGTATTGTACCTATACTAGTGAATATCGCTGACTTGTTGATTTGATCACAATAAAACAGACATCTTCAAACATAATATTTCTTTGGTGGACTTTTTTAATTAATTAATCAGCAATTTAAACCACCAACAGAACCCTAACATGGCGACTGTTGACAGGACGAGAAGTTCTTAAACATCTGTGGGATGTTTATCTTCTAAAAAGAATCTGCAGAAAATTGCGACGAATTATCGGCGATAAGCGAACATAACCTGCGAGAAAATTTCGACCGGCTACGACACGTAGAGGTTATACAGGCGACACGGATTTGACGGCAAGCGGATCTTCTTCGGCCTAAGGCGGAGATTTTTCATCGGGAATCGGCTGTAATCTTCCGACGACGAGTGGATTCTCTTCGGCTTCAAAATCGTCTTCCTACAGTGAATTGTGAAAAGTGTGGTTAAGTGTTTGAATTCAGTGTGGTGTTTAATGGTTAAATAAGTGCTTCTAAATGAAATTTAAGGTGATACAAAATTGAGGAATAACTGTAAGTACTGCATTGAATATTCAAGTGATTTCTTTTGCATGTTATTGTGTGGCAGATAGGAAAGATTTTAATTTTTCTTAATTTTGTTTTTTATGCTAATTACTAAAAATGGCTGATAATCAGAACCTGCAAGCTTTTCTAGAGTCTTTTGTAGCCAAATTTGATAGCAAATTTTCTGAATTTAGAAATGAGTTAAAGAGCGATAGGAAATTCTCTGAAATGAATAGTAAGTTTGATAGTAAGTTTTCTGAAATTGATAATAAATTTGACAGTAAGTTTTCTGAGTTCAAAAAGGAATTGGATTTTGAGAACAAATTCTCTGAGTTGGCTGATTGTTTTGATTAGAAAATCTGTATGCAATTTCAAGGTTTTAGTTCTAAATTTAAGGAGGATGTCAATAATTTAAATTCAAAACTGGAACAAGCTGTTGTAGAGTGTCAGGAGAATTTTGTAAAGGTTAACCAAATTTGTAGAGACACTAAAGATGCATGTGTTGGTTTAATTAATGAAGTAGACTGTAAATATAGCAAGGAGATGAAGGGAGTCAGAGAAGAATGTAATATGATGGAGGAATATGTGAGTTTGTTCGAAACCAGTGACAGTAAATCTGCTCAAAGGGTCAACGAGTTGAGACAAGAGGTGGGACAAAATGTTAATGCGTTGGCACGTCAGCAGAAACAGCTTACCCATGAATTGGAGGGTACCCAATCTAATGTTAATCAGTTAGAGAAAAGGGTTACTGGGTTGCAGATTCAGTTAAGTCAGGTTCCCTTAACAGGTAATCCAAATTTCAGTGTCGATGTTAAAGAAGAATTTGAATTCTATGATGACAGTGGGAGGCTTCACCCTATTGAATTTATAGATAATTTTGAAAGATCAGACTATTTTAATTTGTTACCCGACAATAAGAAAATTGCACTTGTGGGTAAACATCTTAAGTCTTATGCTAGGACATGGGGTGATAGACAAGCTAGGGAAGTGACTGACTACAAGCTGTTTAAAGAAAACTTTTTGAAACATTTTTGGTCGACAAGCAGGCAGATTCAGGAAAAGAGAGAGTTGATGACTGGAAGGCCCTATAAACCTGGTAGGGAAACTCAACATGACTTTTTTCATAAAGGTTGGATCCGTTGTAAGTATTTAGACCATCCTTATGGAGAGGAGGAATTCATTGATTTGATAGGAGCTAGGCTACCTCAGCAAACAAGAAATTTAATTGCCACTTTGGATGTAGTAAATGTGGATAGAGTTTCTGAATTGTTGAGACGTTTGGATGCCCAGGAGTCATTCAATGAACAACATTACCACCATCAACACCATAGGAGGGGCAGCAGGAGTCCCCCTAGAAGGGGTAATGGGTCAAGGGATGGTAGATCTAGGGGATGGGTTCGTGATAATTACACAAGGTGGAATGATAATGGGGAAGTGAGAGAACAGTACCCTCAATCTGAAAGGGAAAGGCAGCATGGGGGGCAGGCAAACTAAAGACCACCCCTGTGATGGGCCCCGCAGTGGTGGACAAGAAGGTGGGTCCAGGTACCAACTGCTATAGAGTTAATACCATTTTTATGAATAATCCCAGAGAAGATTTATTGGAAGAGGTGGAGGATAAGGATGAAGTTTTCGATAAAGTTCCCATAGTGCAAATTAATGCTTTTAATAAACAAATAGATGCTCTCATTGATACCGGGTCACAGGTTTCTTGCCTTGCTGAGGGATTATTTAATGAAATTGAAAGCACCCATCAAATTGAAGTGTTACCCGTTAGTAGTATGACTGTTATTACTGCTACTGGTTCTCGAAGTAAGAGAATTAGGCAGGAAATGTTGATGGAAGGGTGTATGGGGACTGTAAATGTAGAAATACCCATGTATGTAGTCCCTAAGTTGAATGTTAATTGCATTTTAGGCATGGATTGGCTTACAAAAGTAAAGGCTTTGGTAGACTGTGGAGAAGGTAACTTACGGATTAAAATAGACAGTGGGGAATACTGGGTTGATTTTGAGAAGACTGGTTGGAAAGGCATACAAGAAGTAGATCATGTGAGAGGATGCTGGTGTAGCTAGAGTTTGTGACGAACTATTACAACAGATTTGTGTAAATAGAAATGTGGTGTTAGATGCGTATACAAAAGTTGAAGAAAACTGGAAGGTTAGGAAAAAGTAACTTACATGGTTCTGGGTCTCCAGGGAAATCCTGGAACCCACTTATGAGAATTAATTGAAATGCATGGTTTGGGGAGGGGTCAACAACCTGTAAATATCTAGTTTTGTAAATAAGTTTGGTAATTGATGCATGTAAATAGTTTGTGTGAGTACTTAAGTTCAGATGCAGATGTAATAATACTGAATGTTTAAGATGTAAACATTTCACTGTATAAAGCAATTTGTGACAGTTTTGTGTAGAAACTTTTGGGGGTTTTCATGATGTTGTGACTTTCTACATTGTGTTGACAAATTATCAGCTGTAAAATGTAAATAGACTGTTGTCATAAACAAGCAGACATCAAGTGTGTAATTTGGTGTGAAAATAATTGTGACTTAAGGTGATGACATTGAACGTTTGTTGTGTAAAAACAGTAACTGAAAAAAATGATTGGATCTGAAAAAAGACAATTATTGTAAACAAAATCAGTGTCATGGACTATGTGCAGATGTTGTATGAAGAATTGTATTTGTTCATTGTAAAGTCATAATGGTTGATTGATTCTAACCTGTTTGTGTTGGCATTATGTGTACATTCAACCTGCTCAGATTCGTGACGGATTCAATCAATTTTAACTATGTAAAATTAAGTGAATCCTGGGGAGGGGTTGTAACAGCCCTAATACCTGAATTTTGAATAGCATTGTACTGTATGAAGTATTTGCAGTGAGCTAATGTTTGGTTGAAAGTGATTTGATTTGTTTGTTTTGTAATTTCTTGTAAATCAGTGTATATAGACTTTGTTTTAGGTAAGAAAATTATTCAAAGGCCATTTAAAATGTTTAAGAACCGAATGATGCAAGAGAAATTCTTAAATGTTTGTAATTACATGTATTAATGTAAGTTACGATGTCTACAGGACAATTTTCTACCGTTTGAAAGGATTTCTGTAAATAATTTTGTATTTAAGTATCTATAATTACCATTTCTGATCATTTTGTAAT
This sequence comes from Vandiemenella viatica, assembly GCA_031002005.1. NCBI lineage: Eukaryota > Metazoa > Arthropoda > Insecta > Orthoptera > Morabidae > Vandiemenella > Vandiemenella viatica. The sequence goes on from CM061921.1 coordinate 280,306,070, forward strand.
GTTGTTAATTAATTTTGTATTAATTCCGATTGTTTTTAATATGTTAGATTGTTTGAGTGATTGTTAATGATCGAGAAATATCGGGCGGATGCCTTTGAAGAATTCTCGTAATTTCGATAAAGACTATATAAACAGATCGCCTGGACAGAGACATTCATTCAGTTAGTAAGTCAGTTTAGTGGACGGTATTCAGTGTTACAGAGAGTTTCTTTGCGACTGTGCATCTCTGTATTGTACCTATACTAGTGAATATCGCTGACGTGTTGATTTGATCACAATAAAAAAGACATCTTCAAACATAATATTTCTTTGGTGGACTTTTTTAAGTAATTAATCAGCAATTTAAACCACCAACAGAACCCTAACAAGCCTTTTCACTTTTTTTCATTCCAAAGCAGTTTAATTATTCCCTCAAAATAAAGCACGAGATCTTTCACAATTTTGTCAGTACGAACAATGAACCTCTGTTATGAAAGCCCTTTTAAAAATATTATGCAGAGTTTGTGCTTTCTGTATTCTAGTTTTTGTTGATTCCTGTTTTCATTAATAGGTGATGACAGCCTTACAAGAGCCTCACACTACATTAGCATATAACCAAAAAAAATTAGATTCATAAATAGAGCTGCAAATAAAGTATTGACCTGGAATTCCTTTAAATCTGCATGCATTGTATTGTGCATTCGCAACTGTAACTGTACTAAGTTAACACTATAAAATCGGTTCTCTGTCTTCTTTATTGTGGCATATAGATGCCTTTGCTATTTAGGAACCCAATCTGATACCTTTTACTTATTTCCTTACCTGTTATTAAACAAGGTGTAGGCTTACTACTCAACTGTTAGTCTCCTTCAGTGGTTTTAGCTCTGGAGTTCAAAGATACTAATGTTTGAATCTTTTTCTAGTAATGCATTTCCAGTTTCCTGAATGTTCTGTACTGTAATCCCAGTTACTTCTCTATTTACCTGCTATGATAAAAAAATTTGTGTGGTCTTTCTAGGACCCAGTTGACAAGAATTTCTTTCTGGTTGTGCAATCCAACTCTGTTGTAGCCGCCTGGTGATGAGTTGTAACACGGCTCCCCCACCTCCCTCCAAAACAGCATTAACTCAATTCATGCTTTAGCCTCCTGCTATAAGGATTTGTTTTGAGAGGGAAGGAAGAAGTTTGTCTAGACTAAATGTAAAACCGCTTTAGTTTATACAGTTTCTTTTCTGGCAGATTTATATATTTTTACTCTTGCTATTATTGTTGTGATAGTCATTCTAAAATTTTCTTTCATTAACAGTGTGGGAGGTCACTTCAACCCACATAATACGCTTCATGGTGGTCCAAATGATGGTATAGAGAACCGAGTAAGTAGAGAAATTTTTAATTATGTTTAGGAATGTAAAACTTAAGCATTGATGAAACAATTCAGATTCAACACTCCTTACCTGTTTATACAATTTGCTGCTATAACTAGAAAAAAGGGGTGAGACATTGGGAGAAGTTTGCATGTGTGGTGATGTTTGCTTGATAGTTGTATCCGAATGGTAGAAATAATCTTTGCTGTGATGGTTGCTGTTTTGTAAGTTAGTACAGCTGTGTTTTAATTTAATGAACCAAAGTGGCTGATCACTGCTTATCCCTCAATGACAAATTCATTGATGCTTTATTCATTGTCAAGGAAATTTATCTATATGGCTGGGTGTGTTCAGTAATTATATCCATTGTAATGATGTGTGCTAAATGGGAAGGAGGATAGGGTAGGGTATTCCCAATGATTTGTTTGAGAGGTTATGTTCATGAACCTATAATTTTAGAGGTGACTAAACTTTCTACAAATTTGGCAAGTTAAAAAATTGGATCCGCATTCCTTGTAGTGTGTTTTATTGAGACAAGATGGCCTCTGTCAGTGCAAGTTTTTGACGTGAATCCATATTTATTTGCAGATATCTCGTTACTTAATTCAGATGTACTTTGTACATCTCTTAATTGTTATGCATTGTTTAACAATTTGTGTGAAATTGCTACTTCCCTGTATTGTGCATGCTCTTTACATGTATTCTAGTTTTCTATTTATAATGGCGGAAATAGAGCATAACTTAAAAAAAAATTGAGAAAAGTCCATTCAGTCAGCTGCAGGTTGCAGTCAGTTTCCCAGATGTGTAAATAATTTTTTCATGTAAGTAATGTTTCACATTTTAAGCATGAATTAACTCTATAACTGTGTGTATCAATTTTTATCTGTATGTATTCCTCCTGTATTTCATATGCATGACACTTAATATTTAGGATGTACACAACACTTAATTAAAAACACTCATGCCTGAGGCTGGAGTCAATGTGGCAACCCCTGCATCTTGTGCCTCACTTACTAAATCCTTAAACTACTGGAATTGGCAAGTGTAATGTATCAGTTTGCCTATGATATGTTAGCCTAAAAATGTATTGCATAATTGCAGAGTTTATTCCAAATCTGCTAACACTGGACTGGAGGCAACTATGTTTTTTTTCCTGTTAGAAACTTGTGAAGTGGTCTAGAAAATGTGAAAAATTTCTGAACATTTAACTGTTGAAGACATATAGGTTTAGCAATAAAATAGTTCAGTTTGCAAAAATAAATATGCAAATCCAGTTATACAGACTAGTCATGCAGATTGGTTTTCTTGTCATTGACTATTTCACAAATTCTTGCCTAAGGGACAAGCAGTGATAAAGTAGTTTCACTCATTACATTGACATACTGCCACAGAAGCTTACAGATATGCAATCACATTGAAGTGCCACACTAACTGGCCATTCTGTATTCATCTAGGCAAATGCTAGGATGATTCCACATGAAAAACGCATAATTCGTAAATGAAATATCACGTGAGAGACTTTGATAGACAGCTGCCAACCATCACTTCCTGTTCTTGCAATAGTAATACTTATGAAAAATTAACTGTTATTGTATAGAGTGAGAGTTTTTTAACTGTAAATACTCGAGTTCCTTCTAATACTAAATTAGGCACAGATGTGAAAAAAAAGAAGAATTGTGAATTCACTGTTTGCAGTGTGAGAAAATATTAAATTTGAAATAGAAGTATGGTATGGTATGGAATTGGGTGGACAAATAAAAAATGAGTGTGTAACTCCTAACATACCATAAAAAAAAACAAAAAAAAAACAAAGCAGCTAGGCAGTGAGGATAGTGGGCAGCAAATTGGATATGTAATAATGTTTCTAGTATTTGTGGAGCCTTAATTTTCAATTAGTTATTTTATATAATAAGTTGTTCATTCGTTAATGAGGGCCCCACAGGAATAAGTTGCCTGATAATCTGTAAATTTGACATTGCATTGAAGGCATATGTGGTTGGAGTAAAGATATTCTGCAATAAAATGTTTCTTCACTAAAATCGTCTTTTTTTATTTCTGAAAACAAGAAACGCTGATTACAGTTAATATTGATCATTTCCCAAGTTCATTTTGTTTGAGAATGTAGCCTTCTCACTGTCTTTGCTATTCATAGCTTTTTTAAATGGAAATTTCAGATACTTTTTCTACCCCGGGGATGGCTTTTGCTACCCCGGGGATGATTTATGGTTGCATTGTCATTAAATGATGGAACATAAGGAAGATCTGTTTGACTTGGATGACTGGTAGATACGTCACTTCAATTTTAATAATAAATGGAAATTGCTTGTGGTAGTGTGAATCCAGATGAGTTTATTGAAAGTATGTCTTATCACCAGATTTTGAGGTAGGAGTGCTTATACAAATCAAACATTCATCATGATGAATTGACACAGGCAAACAGACTACAGCAAAAATCTAATCCAGCTAATGGACTTCTTGCTGTCATAATTTCAGTAACTTGAATAGTTACTTAATATTATTAGATCCATCGTAGTAATTCTGGAAATCACTGCCCCATCTGAACTACAAAGATGGGAACTAGACACCCTGTCTTCAATCTCCACTAATACTGTTTCTTCCTAAACCTCAGAATTTAATGTTGTTTTGGCTTTAGGGTGTAGCAACAACTTGCACATCAGTGCCCTAACAAAATAACTAAAATGGCATGGTAGCTAAAAACAATTGTCTTTAGGACTTACTTCATAGAGGTCTGTCATACTGCAAATAAGACCAAGTATGAAATGAGTAAAAACAAAATGGCTTGCTATAAAGAGGACAACCATATATGAAGCACACATTCAATGCAAACAAAGACTAAAACCAAAAATATGCTGAAAAGAGGTCACTGATCCATCATAAAAATATTCAATCTACCCATGATTTTTGATACAATACTGGATGATACAAAGAAGCACGAAAGTTTTGTTCAGTTGCCATCATTGTCATTTAAAATAAGGAACAGATCATCGGCTAGATTGACATCTGCCTTTAATACTGAAAACAAAAAACAAATAATTGAAATATTGCACTATGGTAGGTCCTCTAGGCAAAGATGGTGACCATGGCTACCACCATCCCCACCCCATACATAGAGCTAACCACCAATAACTTATTCCTGCAGCTAACCCTTTCAGTCATGCATGTATGGTATGCTGCATGTTTGATCAATTGGATCTGCCAGTGTGACTGCGTGAGTTGTAGCACCACTACAATAGATCAGGAAGGTACAACAGGCTTAGGTTCAAATCCCAGCCCCTATATACCAGTCGTCCTAATTGCGGTATTCGATATTCTAGGAGAATGCTGGGATGGTCACTTATATCTACACATTTCACAAACAAAAATACATGTATCTAACTGGACACAAGTTACAACTTTCACATACAGATGGCAACACATACGCTCCACCATATAATTTACAACAGGCACAGCAATCCAGTTGTAGGTGGACCCTTGCATTCAAAATAAGCACAACCTTGGGAAGAGGATGTGTTGGATGACCCATGAAGGTGGAAACATTTAGATTATTATTCTTATGTTTGATCAGTTCATTTGATTTAGGAGTCACCCAAAACATTGTATATTTGTGTTTTTTATTGTATTTTCTGTCATTGCACCCCGTCCTGCCTTCAACTTCGTTAAGTATTTGGCTTGCTTTCGCTAACCTCATTTGAGTTTAAGTATGCAATTTCTGTAACTATTAAATGGAAATGGCAGCCATTTATATATTTTTTCCCCCAATTTGAATTAGCTAAATGGTTTTAGTGGAAAAGTTATACTACTTTTTGTTTGGTCACATGTGCGCAGTAATTAGTGAATTTTCATTAGTGTTGCATCAATTAAATAGATAACCACCTCCTATCATTTTGTTAATCTGTTGAAGCCATTTGAAACAGAATGGACTATCATTTGAAAATACTCAAAAACATTTTTCTCTTCACTTCTCTGACAACATGAAATTTGAAGTTGGCTCCAGTTACTCCTTGTATAGTTAAAATTCGACAGTAGAAAGTTAATCAATAAATACTTTACACCTGTCTTCACTCTGCAGCTAGCAGTGGCTGTGACGTTTGAACTAGAGGTCAAAAGTTTATAAATTGGGTAAAAAATTAATCTATTTATTTGATTTTATTTCAGCATGTTGGTGACTTGGGAAACATAGCTGCAAATGCTGAAGGACGTGCTACATTTCGCTTTACAGACAATATCATCAAAGTGTGGGATGTGATTGGCCGGTCAGTGGTCATCACAGAAAAAGAAGATGACCTAGGACAAGGAGGCACTGAGGCATCTCAAAGGGATGGCAACTCAGGAAGGAGGTAAACACAGTACCGAATTTGGCTTTTGCAGTCTTCTTGCATTGCTTGCCCTTTTGTCTATGACTAAAGTTCTACTTTATCCTGGAGTCCTATTGATACCGAAAGTACATTTTTCACTTGGTGTGCTTTTTTAAATGCTACAATGTTAGTTCTTGAGATTTGTCATCAAGCAAAGAAATGAGACTTTGTGTGTGCATTAGACTTCCTCTCCATGTGTGTTATCTTTTTCGTGTGTGAGATTCTTAAATTTTTACAACAATAATAGTAAACAAATAAGGTAAATAGGATTTTTTCTTGAAAATATTTTAGAGTCCTTATCAGCATTGTCCAGGTATGCTGTAACAGTTTTAATAATTATCAAAATTGAAAGTAAGTGTGCTTCCTTCTCCACAAAATCTTGTCTACTGCCCCCACACATGCTTCAGCAAATCACTCTACTTCCAAAATATCTTTGTCCAGAAACTTACTGACCTTCTGATTTCCCCAAACTACCACACAGATCTTTTCCATGGAATAGACTTTACTGCAAAACTTGCAGCTTGGATCCAGCTACTGCTACCTATTCCATTCCTGTCACAGAGGAAATGTTTCCTAGTATTGGACATGTCTCTTGCATAACTACGTACCCCATTTACCAACTTACTTGCCTCCACAGCACTTGTTCAGATATATAGATCTCACCACGAACCAACTACCATCACAGGCAAACAGTTTACACTGGCATCCTTGACCACTCAGTCGCAGCCCATGCCAGTTCTCACAAATATAATAACCTCAACAGCTGATTTACATTTTACATTTAGAGCTCTGAGTGTTTTAACTTTTGAACACTATAAAGGGTACTAGGTTACTAATTTAATACCATTACCTCCTTCAGTTCCACACTGCAGTGGCTTCGCAGACCGTAGCCAATGAATTGCCTCACCAACTAGCCTTCTTCAGTGGGCTCTTTCTCTTCTCTCCTCATTTTCTGGAATGTATGCTTATCTGACTTTCTTTTCCTCGATTGCATCAAGCCACCTGACTCTTAGTCTTTCCTTCGGAGCACCATAAAATAACTTCTTTGGTGAGATCTTCATCCCTTCTCAGTATGTGACTATGCCACCTTAACTTTTGTCTTTCTTAATCTATTCTAAATTATTTTTTATATACTTACTTATTTTTATTACTCTGTATTCCCATTTCCAGTGATTTTATTTTCCCTCAGTTATCAACTTTTTACCTCACCACCACTGCCCTGTCCACAATGGCCAATACTTGTGTTCAGTCCTATGTGTACACTTCTCATCCCCTTGTCATATGTCTAATCTCTTGATATGAATAAGGCTTAGAACTGAAATACTGGAAAATGTGACAATCTTCATACATTTTCCACTGCCCTCATGCCTTCATATATGGTAAGTGATGGGTTTACTTTCCCGAGCCTTGTTTTCATTGCATAAAGGCATTTTCATGATTTCCATCACTACATTGTTCACTGTATATGACAATTTCAGATCACTAAAAAATTCTTTAGATTGCTCAGTCACTTTCATTTGACATTCTTTATTCTTACTTTTTGGGGTAATCTACAACAAATAACACTCACTGAGATATTGTAATTGCGTTTTCTGGCCCCCAAATTCCGCTTCATAAACTACATGTTTCACAAACAAAAATATACCTATCATGGACATCATAAGTTACACGAATTGTAAGCAGATGCTCCCTCTCATTAAAATAGGTTTCTTCCGGCAAGGAGGAGGGTTGCCAATCCTCTCCTAAAGCAGGCTTTACATGATGATCAGTACTTGTGATTAAGGGGCCTCATAAGTTCACAATTGAAAATGGATGACAGATGACAATAATAATAACATAGTGACAATGAAAATTCTGTTGAACAATGAGAATAAGAGAGGCTTGGGTAAGCGGTAATGATTGGGCCTCACATGGAGGACAGAGGTTCAAATCCCCATCCAGCCATCCAAATTTCTGTTTTCCATAGATTCCCAAATTCTGGCCTCGCAATCGGGAGGACGGCGGTTCGAATCCCTGTCCGGGCATCCAGATTTGGGTTTTCCATGGTTCCCCAAATCACTCCAGGCAAATGCCGGGATGCTTCCTTCAAAAGGCCATGGCCGAATTCCTTCCCATTCCTTACCCCCCCCCCCCATCCTTTCCAGTCTCTAAAGACCTCACTATTAGAGGACGTTAAGCAGATAAAAAAAAAAGAAAGTTTCCCAAAACCACTCCCGGTAAATGCCGGAATCTTTCTTTCAAAAGTCCATGGCCAAATTCCTTCCCACTCCTTGTCTTGCTCGTTGACTTTTGCTGCCTCTGATGACCTTAGCAAGGTATAAATCGGCAGTAAAAAGTAGAAGGTGGGGAAGTAAACCAATCACTAACCAAAGATGGAGGCTGGAGGATGGCAACAGACATATAAACATAAACAATATTTTGCCATAAACCTTAATCAAAATTAAAGTGTGACATACACTGAGATGACAAAAGTCATGGGATTCCGTGCTAATTGTGTGTTGGTCCTCCATTTGCCCGGCAAAGTGCAGCAGCATGACATGACATGGCATGGACTCCACGAGTCGTTTGGAGTCCTGTGAAGAAATATTGAGTCATGCAGCCTCTATAGACATCCATAATTCCGAAAGTGTTGCCAGTGGAGGATTTTGTGCACGAACATGATCTCTCGATTATGTCCCATACATGTTCGATGGGTTTCATGTTGGGCGATCGCGATGACCAAATCATCCGCTGGAATTGTCCCGAATGTTCTTCAAACCAATCACGAACATTTATGGCCCAGTGATGTGGTGCATTGTCATCCTGGAAAATGCCATTATTGTTTTGGTACATGAAGTCCATGAATGGTTGCAAGTGGTCTCCCACTAGCTGAACGTAATCATTTCCAGTTAACGATCAGTTCAGTTTGACCAGCGAACCCAGTCCATTCCATGTAAACACAGCCCACACCATTATGGAGCCACCACCAGCTTGCACAGTGCCTTTTTGACAACTTGGGGCCATGGCTTCATGTGGTCTGCACCACACTCATTACCTTCCATCAGTTCTTACTAATTGAAATCATGACTCATCTGACCAAGCCACTTTTTTTCCAGTCGTCTATGGTCCAACTGATATGGTCACAAGCCCAGAAGTGCCACTGTTAGTAATGGCACCCAAGTCAGTCTTCTGCTGCCATAGCCCATTAAAGCCAAATTTTGCCGGACTGTCCTAACGGACATGCCCATCGGACATCCCACATTCATTCCTGCAGTTAGTTCACGCAGTGTTGCTTGTCTGTTCACACTGACAAGTCTATGCAGACGTCACTGGTCGCGCTCATTAAGTGCCGGCGGTCGACCACTGTGTTGTCCATGATGGGAGGTTATGCCTGAATTTAGGTATTCTCGGCACACTCTTGACACTGTGGATCTTGGAATGTTGAATTCCGTAACCATTTCCGAAATGGAATGTCCCATGCGTCTAGCTCTAACTAGCATACCGCATTCGAAATCTGTTAATTCTCATCGTGTGGCCATAATCACATAATAAACCTTCTCCCATGAAGCATTTGACCACAAATGAAAGTCCTGCCCAGGCACTGACCATTTATGCAATTTGTAAGCGACATTACTGCCATATTTGCATATTACTATCCCATGACTTTTGTCACCTCAGTGTATGTTAAGGATATCAGACGTGTACACACAGAGACTCTAAATATGTGCAGAGTCTTTGTGTGGATTCATATTTATATCCTCCTTTAATCATGATTGAGGCCTATACAAAAATATTGCAAAGTGTGTTCATGTTTGTGTGTTTGTCGCTGCCTTCCTATCTTCATCTTTTGCAAATTGTGAGTTTACTTTCAATGTCCTTGCTTAATATACACACACCACTTGATTAAAAAAAAAGTGCAGCAGAAAGAAGGGGAGGAGGAAACAAATTGATATTTCACGGGTCAAGAGGGTATGTAATGTTATTTCAATTATTACAAAATCGAATCGGACTTAAAAAGAACTTGGCAATATGAGCCCACTTATCAGTAAAGCATTGCTTCATATCTGGCCCAGATGCATGCACTGATTCAGTTGTGAATGGTGTCATAAAGTCATTGCATCATTTCTTGAGGCAAGCCGGCCCATGACTGTTGTAACTAATTCTTGATATACTGGACTGAGACTGAGTTAATGTCTGAGCTGGTACCACACATTTTCTGTTTGGTACAGATCCGGGGATCTTGCTGGTGTTGGAGTATTTCAGCATGCAGACAGCACATAGAGATGTGTGGAATCTGAACAAAAATTGTCCCGTTAAAATGGCACCAAGATACTGCTTGAGAGTTAATACATGAGGACGCGGGTTGTCCTTGAAGTTGTGTCATCAGAGTTGCCTCAATCACTACCAGCCATCACCTGAAGTCATACCTGATGGCTCCCCATATCATGATGCTAGGAGTAAAATTGCTGTGCCTCTCAAAACATTGGAAGATGGGGACCTCTTCTCAGGTTGCTGCCATACTCACCAGTGATGATCATCTAAGGTAGCGCAGAACCACGATTCATCACTGAACACAATGCAATACCATTCATTAGCAGTCCGGTGAATCACCATTCTGCACTACGTCTGGTGACCATCGTCATTGATTATGATGATGATGTGGAGATGGTCCCATTCCACGGTTTTTGAGAAGCTTAGTGGTGTTGCTCCTTGTGTAATAGTTTGGAGAGCAGTCAGATATGGCTGGTAGTGATACAGGGAACTCTGATGACACAATGGTAAATCACTGACATCCTTTGTCCTCTGGTGTCATCTCTCATGTGACAGAATTGTGGTGCCATTTTTCAATAGGACTCGTCCATACATGACAAATGTGTCTGTAATTGTATGAATGATGTTGAGGTACTCCTGTGGCCAGCAAGATCTCCCGATGAGTCCCCAACAGAATGCGTGGGATCAGGCTGCATGTCAGCTCTGTCCCAGTGTCAGTATCCAGGATATCAATAGTTGTGTGACAGCTGCCTCAGGAGAGGATACAATGGCCGTATGACACCCTTCTCAGCTAAATCAGTCCCTGCATCCAGGCCAGAGTGGGTGCAATAGCATACTGATAAGTGTGCTCATACTGCCAAGTTCTTTGTAAATTTGACTCTATTTTGTAAGCACTCAAATAACACCACATACTCTCTCAATCCATGAAGTTTCATTTTTATTCTCCTCCCCTTGTTTGTGCTGTACTCTCCGATGCAGCAGTATATTTTTATAAAATGTTATGACCACTGCGTACTGAAAGATTGAATGCTGTTTGTGATGTTGTTTGTACATCCTGCTGTAAGAAAAGTATATAAGCTGAGCAGAGACATAGGGGAGTCATGTTAGTGATGATGTGTGTGGCAAATCTGCTGACATAAGGGCAGATTGTAATGACCTGGTGCCAAGGATCGAGCACCTGGGAAATGAGGCTGGTCAGCTATTTGCGTGCTACTATAGCAAAAATCTATGGAAAGTGGTCGAAGGACAGTCATACCAAGAGCAGGCAGCAAGGTGGTAGATGTCCAAGCCTCATCACAGAATGTGAAGGTCAGAGGCTTGCCCACTCTGTAAAACAGAATAGAGACAATCTGTAACAATGTGACATGGAGTACAATTCTTGTACAGGCACAAGTGTTTTGAAGCACACCGTTCAGCTCTTATTGCTGAACACTTGGCTCCACAGCAGATGGACCCTACATGTTCCTATACTGACCCAAAAACATCATCAATTACGATTGTAGTGGACACGAGATCTTCATAATTGGACTGTAGATCAATGGAAAAGTCTCCTGAGGTCACATGAATCACATATCTTGTTACACCAGGTCAATGGACGTGTCTAGGTATACCCTCTTCCAGGAAAACGGCTGCTCGACATATGCACCACACTACAGATGCAGGCTGGTGGGGCCAGTATTATGCTATGATGGACATTTGCATGGGCTTCCACTGAACCTGTGGTAGTAATCGAAGGCATCATAATAACTGTGAACTACGTGAAAATTAATACTGACCACTTGCATCCTTTCATGCATCACATCTTCCATAAAACCGATGGCATCTTCTGCAAGATAACTGTCTGTGTAACAAGGCCAGAATTGTGCTTCAGTGGTTGACAGTCAGCATGGTAGTAAACTTGAGTTGCTGTATTGTCCATCAAATTTGCTTGATCTCAACTTCATAGCATCACAGAAGTGTTCTATCAGGTGCCAGCTCTGCACCACTAAACACCGGCCCATAATTTAAGGGAACGGCATGATGTGCAGAATTGTGTTCTGCCATATTGCCAGATACATTAGGAAATCTACAAAGGACTTGTTGAGTCCATGCCATTTCAAATCACTACTATATTGTGTTCCAAAGGTGGACTAAAACTCTATTAAACAGGTTTTATAATGTTTTGGTTCAGGTTGTAGTGAACGAGATTGTTCACTTGCCCAAAAGCTACTTATTTCTTAAGTATGAAACGAGGATGGCAAGTTTGCATGTTAAGAAACCAGATAGAGGCAACCACCAGGAATTTGGAGTGCTGAAAGCTAGTATAAAGTGTGCAGTGGTCAAGCAAAGTAGGGCAGATGACCACGTTGATAGGCCCCCACCATTTTGCTACCATTTGTCCCTTCACTTTAGGTCTGTAGTGGAAGGTGTCTTTAAAAACTCTCGCATGGGCATCAAAGTCATGTCATGTCTTGTCTTCACCATTCAATTGGAGCCGGCAACAGTTGGAGCAGAGAGACCGCAGATGTCAAGTTGCCCTCCAGCAGCCGTGGCCACAGGGTGGTGCCACACATGAAGGACAGCACCTAACAGGTTGGCTCTACTATGGGGGTGTGTGGCTGGACATGGAAAGCTATTGTTGTATCGTAGGTAGGAGCTGGGTTCCTCCATATTGTTTATAGCTGGGGTTAACTGGGGCTGGATAATCACCCACAGATGCACTTGCCATTCTCACAGTAAAAGTCATACTTGTGCCCTTATAATATAGTCAACTATTTCTCAGTATTCAAGTATGTCATAGCAGTATCGTCAGAAGATAGAGCAAGAGCACCTTACATTGTAATCGGTCTTCAGCAATCATTATAATGTATATAACTTGTATATCATGTACAGTACCATATTCACACTGTGTCGTGACAGTAAATAGTGTATATGGGACTTGTTTATGAAGTAATTTCACCCTGATGATCCTACCGCGAATATCTCAATCCGATCTCAGATCAATTTCTATGTTAGATACTTGCTCAGTCCTCTCTTCGAACCCTGGCCGTGTCTCCGCTCAGTTGGCCAGATTTCTTTGGCAAAGGTCACTACAATATATAAACTTCTGTTTTCCATCTTTCAGGTTTGAAAGTAAAGTGCTGATTATCAAATACTTACACAAATGAGGAAAGAGAGAGATATAATCACTTGTCATAAGTAATACCAAGGCGGGGTAGAAACAGTAAAAACACAAAACATTAAGAAATTTCAAAGGGTAGACCACTCAACAGTATAACAAGGTGGGAGTATGAGAGCAACTAAGTAGCCACTAAACAGTGGCAGGTAATTGTGAAAGCAGGGAATTTTGGTGGGAGGAATTTAAAAATTGGAACAATAATATGAGCTGACTTACTCTGTCTACTCTTGTCTTCTACTGTTGGAAAAGGTTTTAACTCAAAACATTTCGGTGCACATTGAGTATGATGTTATGAAATGAGTAAACAAACTCTGAAACTAAGTAATTTTCATTATGGTGTACTGTTGTTGCTGCAGTTTGTCAGTGGTCTGGTTGTTCTTACCTTAATGTGCACTTTTTGCTTTAGGGTTGCATGTGGTATTATTGCTCGGGCTGCTGGGCTTTTTGAGAATCCAAAGAAGATATGTGCCTGCGATGGTGTCTCCATTTGGGATGAGAAAGATAGGCCTCTGGCAGGTCCTGGACGCCGTGGGCGTCAAATTTAAATTCTGCTCTCTGTGTTAATTCTTGGTGTTATTTTTTTTCTGTAAGAAGTTGGTTGTGAAATTATAATGCAAGAAAATTTCTTGTAGTTAATGTTTGTCAAGTTTATATAATTATTGGAATAAGATATTGATTAAATTAATATGAGAATAATGTCCGTTTTCAATGTTGACTAGAATTTGGAGAGGTAAAATGATCCATTTGTTAGCACAGGTGAAAGCAAAATTGCAGTTAACACAACAGATGTGATAATCACTTTCAGAGCGAATTTTAAACTAATCATTTATTATACATACAATAAAATTACACATTGTAGGATGGCTAGAGAACTATTTCTCATGATGAATAGAACACATCTGAGGTTGGTCATTTGCACTGCTTTGTGTAATCTTTGTGATTTCTGCATCAAATGTACTTGTCATATTTGAATTAAGACTGACTTTAAATGTGTTAAGCAGTGGCCCATTTTACATCTCTAAGTTCTATACTATTTACATACCTTTATTGTAATTTTAAATTTAGTGCTTTGTGTTGTGTTGAACATTCCAAGGTACTACATCAAAATAGTATATGAAATATTAAAATTATGATTGTGTATATATAATTTTTTGTGTGAACATTTCCTGGTGTTTTATGATAAAATTTTATTTTAATTTTATGTACTATTGTGGACAGTGAAATCTATGATGTTACTTGAAGAAACATTGAAAAATTATTCCTTTGGCCAAATGATTTAGCCTCATTTGTTTGTTAATGTGTGGATCAGCTTTCAAAAGCTTGTATTTTCTTTGAAGATTTTATTTCTGATTTGTATCAATGATGTTTACAGCGTACCATTCGCTTATCAATCATTAAATGTGTTGCATGTAATCTTGCCAAGAGCATCAGAAAGTATATGTACCTATAATTGTAATTTAATATATAATGCTTCTGTATTCAGTTCCACAAAACTATATAGAATTCAATGTGATTTCTGTTAATTCCAAGATGTCTGTATTCAGTATGATATTGAAATATTAAAACTGTGTATATTTATCTGTCTAAAAATTTTGCAAGCCTATCCCCACAGTTTGGTACCACCAGTCTCTACAACTGAACACTCCTCTCCTCTCTTCTCCTGAACTTTTTTACAAATTATGTGGGGCCAAATTGTGTTCTTGGTGTTATAGTGGGGCATTCGTGTTTGAGCTTTCAGAGCGAGAGGTCTCGCTTGTACACTGGTACGAGCCACCCAGCTAAGGGGCTGTGCTTTGACCAGGACATTCTAGTTCCTGTGTGATCGGTGGCGTCTCACCTGCCCACCAGTTTCGCTGTCCCTTGCTGTACGGAGAGTGCGGTACTGACGGAGTACACTATTTGTTGTGTACTGCTTCTCGTACGACGACGCATCTGCCAGCAGCGTATCATCCACGCGGTAATACATCACCAAATTCTGCGTCCACAGCAAGATCTTGGAATTGGACTGAACTCCCAGATTTGAATCTCATTGCTACCCTGTTGCTTGCTGGCTTGTTGAGGGAATGTGTTACCGTTTTTAGATGTTTCATTAAATATCATTTTTCAGTAGTTAATTGGGGTTTTCATTCTTTACCTTTTTCTTACTATCTCGGTCCATTCCTGTTAATTATTTTATGCGTAATTTATGTAAAAGCTTAATAATTTCAATCTGTTACTACTCTGGCGCCCATAGTGAATGAGGTTGAAACTTCAAACTGTTAAATAACGTACCACAACTTGGAACGTTACACCAGAAAACCACTAACAAAAAGCGTCACTACTCTCATTATCACTAAATATTCCACCAAACAAATATTTGGTTAGTACGAAAGAAAATAATGGGTATATTGATAAAACAGTTACCTTTATTATTAAATAATACACATTAAATTTCTGTATAAATGATCAGTACAGCACAAGCAACTAGTAATTACACGACTCATCAACAAATTATTTAATCAATTGCTATTCTATACTAACTTATCTTCTTCAGATAAATCATTTTTGTTGGTGCCTTCATCAGTAGATTGATACAATTCTTCAGTACCAATTCGTTTTATTACATTAATAGGTATTTCTTAGTTGTTGATCGAGTGAGGGAAAGTTGAAAATATTTATTTATTCAAAAGTTTCTATTAATAATTTTCATCAATTAATTTTATTGGTTGAAACTAATAAATATTTTCTGCACAAACACTATGTTTAGTAGAACTTGAATGGTTTAATCAATTGTAAAGTTGAATATCACAAAGTTAGTGTTTATATTAGACTAAAAACAATAAATCAGTGGTCATGACATTACAGAAAAGCGACCATTTTTGATAATAAATGGACATTATTAATTAAAATAAACGAAGAAATCGATTAAATATTTTTAGAAACCTTAATCGATAATAATCAATTCAATTAGCTGTTATTGAACCCTGTAACGTGAAATGAGAAAAAATCTCAGTTAACTTCAATGTTTCCTATGCAATAAAAGTAAATACTACTGAAATAAGGTAGAAATATATTTCGAAAAAAGTGGCTTAGTATTTGAGTTATCATCTTTTCACTAATTGAAACGAATTCTCCTGAACCACTAGAAAAAAAAACCACTAGCCACTAAAATCAATATTTCTCCACTAAAAGGGGGGTCGAAACCACCTTTTTCAGTGGAATATCCACTAAGTTGGCAACCCTAGAGCAGACCTATTGTCACCATCTTTATGCTGTGTCAAGGGCTTTTTGTTCGTTTAGGTGAAATCTCCATACTTAACTAAACTGTTTGCTGTAACACAACTGGGTTTACCTCCTCTTTTCACTTGATGAGGAGCTAAACAAGTTGTTTATTACTCGTTGTTCCACATAAAATACACACCGGGAATTAACACGTGATCTGAATCCATTAATTCTTTAAAATTGAAGCCAAAGCTTCAGAAATAATTTCTCCGTTAGCATACAGATTGTACGAATAAAAGATAAATCTGACGCCTAAGTACTGCTTGTTTACTAAAAGCTCATTTTATGTTCTAGTATAAATAATCATGGTGGAATTAATGTAAGCTCATCCCCAACGTTTGGTTACTTCTCCGGGTAACCTGAAAAATAATTTACTTAATTTTGTGTTCAGAAAAACCAATATTCCAGCTGACCGCGCCTTTAGTTTTAAACAGAAATATTTGTTCCGTTTACTTTCACAAAGAATATTTTGTTCACAGTATCATGACATATAGAACTCATCAACAAAGTATAACATATGAACACTTTCAGTTCTAGCTCATGTTTTTAAGTCATAACAACCGGATCTATTCTTAATCCTTCACTTCATTTATTTCTCCCTTTGCCACTGCTTTTTCAATACTCCTTTGCGGTGGTTCATTACAGGTTTTATAAGTTCATCGCTTGACAATACACTCCCTTTAAATCGAACATTAATTCTATTTTATTATTTTTTGCAACACATATGTATGATTATCGAACTTTTCTATCTGGCCAAAAACCTTCCCCCTACAGCTGGTAGAGAAAAGCGCAGGACCTCCGGTATGCTCAGATTGGCTCGAACAATGATATGCATGGCAATAAACATGGATCATGGACATGCTTTGTTTGAATTAAAAAGTGGAAGAGAACTGCGAAATAGTCCCTAAACCTACGGACTTTGAGGGCGAAGAGATGTCGCGAGATTCGAATAGATTCGGTCCGCTGAATCGATTGGATCAGTTCGGTTGGCAGACTTCAAATTATTCCATGACAAGACTTTGTCTATGTGTCGGACACTATTCACAGACGATCGTTTTTTTCCGACTTCTAAGGATATTGGAACAACGAGAAACCGCAGCTGAGTTGAGCGCCTGCCTCGGGTCACCAGCACGCAACTGACGCAGGTAACGTCTGGGTCCTGCCAAAAACGGCTCCTATGCTGGGGCGAACGGCTTCACAGTCTACAACGCTCAGAGTCACCGTATCGCTCGCTACTCAAGTGACGCCAGCGCAATCAGAACTGACAGAACCATATGAGTACTCACCCTCCATAGTGAACAACACATTTGGGGAAGCTATGGTGTGACTGAGCATAAACCGTGGCAGTTCATTTGAAGGAGTGTTACAAACTTGTCATTTGTACAAGATATAAACTCAGTTGACAATTAACAGTAAAGATTGCAATGCCAATTTTCATGGGCTCCCGAACGTCAATAAAATAAAGTTTAGTAATGTTTTATTAATGTTGTTTAACAACTTCTGCCATTTTTAGCTGTTTATCAATAATAATTGCGGCTCCCAACCATCCGACACTTCAATATACAAGCAAGAAAGAAAACTAGCAACAAATAGAATTATTAATTTGATCTGTTAAAGTTATATGAACGCATCGGTTAATTTCTGTAATGATTTAAACCTCTGGCTAATTGAAGCCCAGACAAATGCACAGAAAAGGATCAGATAAGGTGCTTACATCACTTTACTGTCATTCCCAGAACACGCGTGCATCTAGCCTCTTATTATCGTGAAGTCGCAGTTTCAAATGGCAAAATGCATATACTAATATCGAATTCAAACTGTTGCCAAATGCATTAGTAATTGTATTGGCTGCTAGAGTTCCTTTTCGCATGAATATACATTCACAATTTGCGTCTTCAATAAAGCCGCGTGCAACTGACGCACATGATGTATTCACTGCGACATGATTAAAAAAAAAAAAAATACTTTCCAATAAGGACATACAGCCATTTGCAACAAACCAATTTTCTCTATTACAAATGTGGAAACGATTAACTGCAGCTATGAAAATATCAACTTTAAATCAAACACTTAGAATTTTCCACATATCATTTCCACAAACGTGTCTACTTTTAAAACTCACTGAAAGGCAACACTCTGAAATTCTATCTACTGGAAAACATATGTCGACAAGATCAATGGTGAATGTGATAGTATAATGCAAGTAGACGGTATTTCGGGTCGTAAACTATGGCAACCCTGTAATCATAAATTCGTATTCTCATGTTCAATTAGGAAAAACCTTTCCATACTAAAACATGCGAAAAATATGTCGAATATTCCGCTAGAGTAATATGTTGTAGATTCAAAGATATAGTGACAAAGTTTCTTACCAGTTGCGCGATCCTCTGACATAGCAACTGGCTAAATCCAGTTATCCTGCTTCTCAACTTTTCACAATACTTGAGACTAGCAGTGATGGCTCTAATATAAATAGAGAATAGCACGGAAACCGTATCGCAAATTCCCACTATAGTGGAGGAATTTAAACATAAGAGAAGGACTCGTCTTCGGAAGCAATTACTGAAAGTCTGTTGTGGTTTTCTGCCCTACCCAATCTGCGCTTTCTGACGGATCTTAACATTAAACACTTTTCACCCGTGATAATTTCCTCCCAAAGAAAATTCTGACACGAAGCAACACTGGCTACTTTCTGTTCTGTCGTTAAAGAGCGACGAACAAATTCTAAGCGATATGTTCGATTACAACCCCACGAATTGCTTCTTCCAACATTTGGAGAGACGTAGCATGTCCGCCGTACCACCCATCCATATTAGATCCAGTAAAGCCATAACTGGCTGAAAACAGTATCTCACGCTTCCTCGTCATTTCTTTTGATACAAACTACCTGCATATTCATTCCACTCTGTTTATCCACAACTCATTCTTCATTTACGTACCTCATAGCTTGGCATTTATTTTACACTAGGTGAGTACACATTGTTGCTCGGGGGCTGGATACGAAAGTTCTGATGTGTTATACAGTTTGATTGGATTGTTGTAAACACTCTCAATCACTATCCATTTTGGCAGATGTCTCTACAGCTTTCGAGAAATAACTTTTGCCAAAAAAAAAAAAAAAAAAAAAAAAAAAAACCTTGGTTCTGAAACTTACACAAATTTAATATTGAAATCTTTTTTTGTAACAGCTTTACCTCTCTCAACAGTGAGAGGTCTTTAGAGATGGGAAAGGATGGGGGCAAGGAATGGAAAGGAATTCGGCCATAGCCTTTTTAAGGAAGCATCCCGGCATTTGCCTGGAGTGATTTGGGAAACCCAAATCTGGATGCCCGAATGCGAGGCCAAAACGCTATCCGTTACACCACCACGCTCGGTAATATTGAAATCGCTTGGCTGAATAGTATATACGGGAGTTTTCTACGGCCCTTCACAACAATTTATACTGTCGTCGCCCTTTCAAAACCCAAACACTGAATTTAATCTGTGGGTCCGCGGACAATTATTTTGAGCCCTTACCTTAGACACTCAGGACACTTCATCCACCACTCTGCCAAAATCATTTAGTCTTCAATAAATGTTGATCAGATTTAAGTTACCAAACGAGATAACCAATGCTTCACACCAGCAACAGATTGCGGTTTAACAGCTTTCACTTCTCCTGGGGCGGAAAATACACACCACCTCAGATTTGGCGATGAAAAGCCACGCTTCTCCCAGCTCACCCCTATTTATAACATCTCACATTTTCTGACTATTGCGCAATCCAGCCGACGCCTCCACAAAGAGTTGCTCTTGCACGAAGCGCCAGTGTTACAAATTTTTCGCCTTCGAGCTTCTCAGATCATTGCACCACACTCTAAATCACCCAAAATGGCCCAAAAACACTAAAATAAATCCCTAAATAACTTACCGTAATGTTACAGCTACGGGCTTTGATAATATCACTATCCACTTTGGCTGATTTCCTTCCTTTCTTTGAGATAGGATTATTTGCAAAAAAGGAAAAAAAAGTTTTACGTGTAAATTTTGCTTAACTAGGGTGATGGGGGAGATGGGATGGGTTTTTGTAAACCAAATGTAGACAGTATTTTTCTCTTTGTTTTAAAAGTATAGTGCAAAATCTCATCGAGGTCTGATAGAAACTGTAGGTTTTATATAAAGAACATTTAAAAAAATTAAAGGGGTAATTGGGTGAATGGGGAGGGTGGGCATGTTTTTGAAAACCAAACGTAAAAGTATTTTTCTCTTTGGTTGAAAGTACGCGTGTTCCAAGTTTCAAGATCTGATAAAAACTATGGGTTTGCGTTTCAATACAACTTAAACCCACAGCTTTTATCAGATCTTGAAACTTGGACACGTATTTTCAAACAAAGAGAAAACCACCAACTTCAAAACAATTTTTAAAATTCAAGTTCGATTTTCTGAGTCACTAATTGTCCGTCAGGAACCCGTCCAGCGCCAATAAACAGAAATGTTATGGGCTTTCAGAATTTCACTATCCACTTTGGACGATTCCCTAGCGTTTTCGAGATACTTGCAAAAAAACTGAACAGTTGCACGTGTAAATTTTCATGAAAGGGGGTGATGGAAAGGTGGTAGGCTATTTTCTTTTCCTTTCCAAAAACTTTGGCAGGTGCACGCTACAACTCACCAAAGTTTCATCACAATTGGACGAATGGTGTAGGAACACAAAGAAGACGAACAAATTTTCATTTTTATGTATTAGAAGATAGTACTTTTATTTGCAAGAGCTTCAACGTGCTTCTGTTCCTGTCATTACTAAATTTCTTGCGCCCTGTTAATATTGATCAGAGTACTACTTTATCAATACTTATGCTAGTTTCCTTTGATACCAGCTGCACGTTTTTGTGTACGAAAGGAACCTTGCATCACTCCTTTCCTTCTGTTCACCAAATTCCGTTGGTCACGAATGCTCATTCCTACATGCTCAGGTTTGTTAAACAATATTTGCACTTTCTGCATCTTCAGAGCAGAGAAGTACTCGTCGGAAATTGTTCAACGTTTGTTTTTTAATGAGTTAGTGTGTAATTTCACGGTGTTAACGAATGTTCTCCATTCACAAGTCACTGTGCATTATTTTTCTTCATAGCATCGCACTCTAAAAAATAGGAACCATGGGAATTACTCGTAAATGATAAAGTAATAATATTACGTAGCACGCGTCATTTTGCCAGTACATACTAATCCCAACATTGAAATTATTTCAGAATCTATCCAAAAAATAAATGAGGAAATTATCTCTCACTTACCCACTTATAACATGGCGTTTTTATTAATTATCAGTATACTTGTCGACTTTATGTATAAATGATTACTTTGCTTCTATCTTGTCTTGCTGAAACCAATCCATTTTTTATGAAGAATTTGAAGGTTTCTAAATGTGGCACTTTTTTTAGCTGAAAATATCTTATTGTAAGGATACTTAAACCTTACTTTAAAAAAAAATTGAAATAAAAGTTTACAGAAATGTTTTCAAAATTAACTGCATACATATAGGGCGTGTTTTTCAGAGATTATGGAGATGTGGGGGTGGGCATCGCAAATGATTGATTAGTAGTATTGGTAAACTAGAGAGAACACACTATTCTTTGCAACGCGTGCTCTCTTCATTGTAGCGCGGCCACTTGAACTGGAGAGTATTAATGAATAACCTATATGTGAAACTATTCATATTATTGAAAGAGGGGTTTGACCATTGCACAATGAACAGACCGAGCAATATATACAAATTTGTGTGGTTGAAATAAGATAAAAACTGAGATATTCCAAAGAAATGTTTTCCAAGTTACTTTTAATAGGACCCAGCAACAGCAGCGGACAATGTTTTTGTGTGATGGCTAGCCTCCCCACCGCGAGGACTAAGCTGAGACAGACCTCTGCATACAACTATTATATCTGAAACTATTAAAGTTCTTCAAACGGTGATTCCACAGATGCGTAGGAAAGAAGCTAAACATACAAGTACACATGTCGTTGGATGCTCGAGCATGAAAATTAACTTAGTTATTCCTATTTAGATTAGATGGTTCGTGTATAGCGACGGTATTCCTTGCCCATTATTCGAAGAGAAACGCTATTCTGTGTTCCGCGTGACTGAGACTCAGATTTTGATACTGTTTGAGTTATTCAGTTCACGATTTCATTGCTGTAAAGAGATGATGAACGGACAATATTAATGGAGATACGATTTGAGTATAGTATACATCGTCTGTAAGCTATCAATTATCCCGGGAAATGATCAGCCAATTGTGAGCTAACCACTCCGATGAGGATGATGGCGTGTTACTTAGATGAGTACAGTCCCAATCCTTCACTTTCAACACATATAAGCCGTTACCTCAGATAAACAAATTGAGAGGTATTTTGACACAATATGGAAATGAAAAACTCCACAAAAATTCACTTTTTGCATTCCAGAACTCAAATTTATTATTGAAAAGTGCTGTCAATATTAGAGAATTTCCCACTGTTCTCTGTAAATATCTTACTTAGACCATATATTATGTAAAGGTACAGGTCATTTTTCAAAAATTACATAATGCTGAAATTTTTTAAGGTAGTCCGAAATTGTTCAAATTCAAATAATAAGAACATTTAAATTACATAAGAATGCAGTTTTTTAAATTACAACAAAATTTAAAAAAAATTGTCATATGTTTTAATAATTAATTATATTGCATACTACATTGAACATTATATAAACCATTGCCGTTTAGAAGTTACTGTCTGAGGTTCTTTGAAGGCGGATGGTATTGGCACAGGTTCCGGTATTTGTTTTGACAACGTCGTGGCTTGTTCATCTACAAAATGAAAGAGGTGGTGAGCAAACATTAACTTTTTAATATATCTCAGGGACAGATGAACGATTACGAATTAGACTGTGTGATTAGACATATCTTCCACAACATGTAGGTGTCCTTCAGTCAGTTCTCGGTTTTTTCTTCGGTCTCTCTTCTTCATCCATGTCAATGCTGACATCCGGAGGCTCGACGTTTTCACAAAGATGTGCAGATCGGGGAACAATGTAGGCCTGCCTTCCTGCATCCACAATTTCGTTGGTAACCTTTTTTACATTTGCAGGAAATGTAATGGAGTATTGAGTCTGGTGCAGGGTCTGGAGTGATATGAGACCATTCTTTGTTTTTGTTGCCAACCCCATTCGTTCGGGTCTCTCTGTTGCTCATCGAGTGTGGCTCGACCGGATAACTACTAGTGCACCTGAAAGTAAACACTCAGTGAATGTTGTCGTGCAGTAGCTTCAGTGGAGGGTAATGATATGTATTGCCTATATCTTAAATCGTTCAGGCTAGCATCTGATCCTTTCCCATACAGAGCCATCAGAAACATGTTTCCTGTTTCGGCAATGACGTCCTGATGTGCAGGAGGATCTCTGAAAGCATCAATGACTGGTAGCAAGTCATAGTTCTTCTGCAGGACTTTTAGAAATTTCAATTTACCCTGATTGAACAAAGCAGAAGTGGTGTCACAACCACTCATCGCAAGATGAGGATTGTAAATGGTCTGAGATACCTTTCCTTTTCCTGGTTTCATAAATAAGATATTCTTTATGTTATGGCTGCAAAGGCCAATCAAAATCACAAAAAGATCGATATCTTCCCCAACCACTGTCACAGATTCATTTGAAGAGGCCAACTTTAGAGCTATTGTGATAATCAGGATATCAGCAACTTCCACTGCTTGTGAAACAATACTTAACTCCTCGAGTTTTTCTATTATCAAATTTATCAACCAGCTCTTGTTTTTGCAGTTTGCAAGGAAACTCTGCTGTGAGACATTGGGGACCATCGATTCACTAAATGATATCGCAGCACTATGTTTTATTTGCGCTCTTTTCAATCTTTCTATGCGCTTGGTACTTTCACGAGCTTCGTCAGCGTAGCCACTGAAAATGACAATGGCATTTGGTTTATACTGTTACTTAATATACATATGAGACATAACTGCTGCAAATTTCCGCGTATGTTTGCCGTGGTGCCATTTGGTCCGATGTAACAAAAACCCTCAGTCAATAACATATTTTGTATTACTCAAGTCCGTTTGTTGAGTTGGCACAAAAGCCTTGTATAAGCTCAATTTTGTTCCTTTACTCGATCCATGATCGTCAAAAAGGGAGAGATCGTAGGGGCCAAGTACATAACGCAGAAACTCTCTCAGCTCTTCATGTGAATGTTTCACGATGATCATTCATTGAAAAAGTCTGATTGGATTGATAACTACATCCCTGTCTTCTATCTGAATAGAGCTATTCATGATCGCAAGAGGCTGCACTCTTTCGATTCGTTTGAACTTTACAGCGTGAAAATCACCACCAACAATGCGAGGTATACCTTTCATGCCCATCACCTTTAGACAAGTGGCAATTGATCCTCTCATCTGTGACAACACCTGTACTTAGTGACATTAGGTCAGTGCTCTTTGGGAAAGGAGGATGCTTGTGGAATCAATCCAGTAATTTATATGCATCAGTGGTGTCTCGCGTTTGCATAGCATCTCTGCTGTCAACGTGTTGTTCTGATGTCTCTCGTTCCACTCCCATAAAGTGCTCAATCTCTTGACATACATTATGCAATGCTGTCATACCTTTAGTCCAGCTTGCAACAACGCCTCCAGTTACTCCACGGCCATGAGTGAGACCTTCACTCGTCTTCATTGACTTCATTAGAGTTTATTCAATGGCCATATCACTCCAAGTGCCCACAACAGTTTTTCACTCCTACGAATGGATACACCTCCACCGGTGATGCCTGCGCACGTGCCTGTTAATGAGTGCTGCCTCATTTACGGGATTAAATAATAATGAATGAATTATTCTGTGATAACTTATAGTAAGTATAAAGGTGTCGTATGTTATGTAAGAAGATAAAGATATTGAATAAACACGTTAGATGTAGTAGTAGAATAGGTGGTTACAGCTCCACAATTAGGCCTCGGAATTGAACCCGTAACCATCGACAATGATGTTTAGAAAAAATGAAAACTAGGCTACATTGTATTCAACTTAAGAGGAATTCACTAATATTGACAGCATTTGATAATAAATTTGAGTTTTGGAGTGGAATAGTGGGTTTTCGCGGAGGTAGACAAAATACGCCAATTTTCAACTAGCGCTTGAGCCCAAACGCTTCTTCCGAGAAAAAAAACTTTAATAGTGAAATTTGTAGGAAATTGTATGTACTTTCATTTTGAATATAGAGGTTATTTACGAAAAGTTGATAGATTTAGAGTTATAAACGAAAAACCGCAAAAAAATGAGATTTTTTTCCCATGTTCCGTCACGAAATTTTGTTAGAAAACCTCAGATTCGGATTCAGCACCCCAAAAAAAGTATATAATGAAAGAAATCAAAACTACCCCACAACTTTCCAGCTAGTGGCCCTTTTGAGCACCTATTGACTGGACTATTGTTGGAATATGCGATTTGGATGGTGAACATGTAGGGTATCACAATAAGATACAGCACCACGTCCACAAAGTGGTGGGCTGTCATTGTGCCTTTAACAACAGCCAACTCAGTCATGCTGTTGAAACTGATTGCCACCAAAATATGACACCAGTGGCTGCACTTGTGTGACGATTTGAAATCATATCAGGTAATCTGTTTCTCTGCTATGGCTGCGAACATGTAGTCGATTATCACTGTGTAACAAGTCTGTATATGACATTGCACTACGGTCAATCCTTCTGGAGATTTCATGATTTGAAGCACCCTTTTAAAACACGCCACACTGTTCGCCACTTATACGCCAAAAAAACCACACATAGCAATTTACATAATAAATAGCCCCGTAATTATCATACAATTACATTTAAAACTTTCAATTTTTAATCATTTAATACTCTTCATCTGGGGATACTTGGGGCCAAATTTCGTTCATTTATCACAACACCGTCTGGAGGTTGGGATTTTAATTTACACCAGTCTGTGTATCAGTTGCTACGTGTAAAGCTTGAGCTGTATTTTGCCAATATTGGTCTGTACCGTCACCGCAACGACACCCGGCCGAGTGATGGCTCGCCGATGTCCCTACCCGGTCTGAAGTCTCCTTTAACGTTTTCAAGCGATAGTTTCAGGGAATCAGTGTTGGGGATGACAGGTAGGTAACCCTACTTAATTAAAGAGTACTGTACTTTATTTTGCTCAATTCTGGTGCGAAAGTACATTAAAATAGTTTTTATCTGATTCACGTTATCACCGAACTGGTTGATCTTTTAAGAACAAAAATAGTATCCCAATGCAGGATTAACAAATCACCACCACACTGTACCAGAATGAAAGATTCTAGCGTGTCAGTCACTTCGCGCTTGACGTGTTTGTTTTGTTTGAGGTTCTTTTCGATTCACTCAGTATTTTTTATTAGTAAAGATTACAACATATTTTAATATAGATCGTAAAGATTTTGTATGATAAAAATAATAATTTCACGTTTCAAAGTTCTAGTCACAGAGTTTCTTATTGGGAAACTCTCTGTTCACCTAAATCGTAGTCGCCTATTAACTTGAAAAGGAGACCTACAGATTAACGTGGAATTCGAACCATGGAGCATCCTAGAATCTTCACATTAACAGATAAACGCTTTGCCAGAGTAAAAGTCAATTTTAAGGCCCTCAAAAATTATAGTTCATACTCGGATTTGAACCGGGACCTTCAATACCCAAATCGCACGCAGTAACCATTTGAGTCACCAGACCGAATGTAGGTGTAATGAAAAATAAGTTTTCAAAGATGATAAAATGAACATAGTCTTTTTCTACACCATCTATTTTTACTATCCAAAAACTCGAATCTACTTTTGTGTGTTTGAATATATATATTTCGGTATTTGTAGATTAGTCTGGTGACTGAGATGGTTACGGCGTGCGATTCGGGTGTGGGAGGTCCCCGTTACAACTGCGGATCTCGGCTGCAATTTTTGTGGGTCTTAAAATAGATCTTTAACTTTGGCAAAGTTTTGATTTTTTTATTGCGAAGATTCCTACATTTTACAAACATCTGATGAACATGGAAAAGAGGTTGATGAAAAAAAGACACTATTTTAAGGCAAACAATAACATCAAAACAACATTTGATCGTAAGGGAAGGGAATTTTCTGAACTCTCTCTATGCGCTTCTCCACATCCAGCAAGTCGACATTGGTCCGCACAGAAAAAACATACACCAATCCAATGCGGCCGAGTGTTGGACTACATGCCGTGTCCTTTGGACAAACTACGATCGAGTGAGCGCCAACAGTAGAAACGTGTCAGTGTGGTGACGGTGCGGAACAGTATCGGGCAAGTGAGGCCCGATCTTCAGAGAAGTTAAAATTAATCTAAAACCACTTTCGATCAGCGCTGAGCAACACGTGCCTAAAATCTCGCCATATTGACTATTGAACATGAAGTAAATCAAATTGTTAATTTTGAAGATTTGATTTTCGAGTTTGCAGCTGTTAAAGATAGAAAGAAGAGAATGGGAAAGAAATTGTTTTAGTTTATTTGTGCATCTTTTAAATGTTGTTAATATTTCAATTTTTTTTAAACTCTTATTTCTGAATAACAATCAATGTTTAATTATGTTTTATTAATATCATGACACACAGTTCGGTTTTTCATGGATTCACGAAATCACTCCAGCTGAATGCCGGGATGGTTCCTTAAAAAGTCCGTGGCCGAATTCCTTCCCCCCTTTCCTCTCCTGTCTCTAATGACTACGAAGTCATCAAGATGTAAAGCCAGAAGAAAAAAATCACTGACGACATAAGAAATGATACAGGTGAAGAGGGGCTGTGTGTCATAGAATGTCCATACTACAAAATAATGTGCAGCATTGTGTAGCTATTGTCTCACATCACCCATTTGAAATGGGAGCCCAAAGTTCTGCGACTTGTATATCCAAACAGTCTATGAGATACCTTATTTGTCTCCCAGTTGTCTCCATAACGTGGGTACAATCACTACCGATACAAAAATTGTGAAATTTTATCTCCTGGTGTGGACAAGATCTATAGACCACTTCAGTGTCCAAACTGAATGGCCTGGTGGCTCAATGGATAAGGCTTCTGAATGAAGATCGAAAGGACCCCGGTTCGTATCCCTGTCTCAATGGGGCGTTTCATAGCCTCTTAACCCTGCATTCACCTCTGGCACAGCTTGCTGTGTAATGTGAAGTACACCAGGGTGCTTAGCTATAGGTACCCTATACCTGGTGAGATTAGCGGGTTAAGCTAGGCAGTTACAATAGGGGCAGATTGCACAGCCGACAAGGAGCACTGTCACTTGATCATTATGACCACAGAATTTACTTTAGTGTTCAAACTGACTTAGAA
Organism: Vandiemenella viatica; assembly: GCA_031002005.1. Taxonomy (NCBI): domain Eukaryota; kingdom Metazoa; phylum Arthropoda; class Insecta; order Orthoptera; family Morabidae; genus Vandiemenella; species Vandiemenella viatica. The sequence goes on from CM061921.1 coordinate 280,334,805, forward strand.
ATATTAAATCAGGCCATGACATTAAGAACAATTTTAATAAGTTTAGAAAATTACCAAGCAACAATTAATGGCTTTGAACAGAAAATATTCTGGGCCACCGCATACTATTGAGTGAAGGAGTGTTATAAGGAGTGAGTGCTATTTCAAAGATTGCTTGCTTCCATTAGAGTCTGCATATTCAGCAATGAAGTTTTATATTTCATGTTTATAACAGTCACAACAAAATTTGGTGGTGTTGAAGTGATAGTCAAGACTAATTCATTAAATACAAATTTTGCATTGAAACTTTCTTTTATTATTTATTAGAAGCATTATAGTATCAAACTATGTTACGCATTTGTACAAAGAAATATTCTTCGTGTGATGAAGATTAATGCTTGACTAAAAATGGGAGGTGACCACTGCAGTGAACCAGTTATCTTTAATAGTGAACCATAATATTCCGATTAAAAGACATCCTCCAATTTATTATTCAATCATACTGTATTACGAGTTCAATAATATAAACAGTAGCTAAACCCTATCATAAACCCATTACGCTTCTGAATTTAATGTCCATACATTTTTTGTATTTTGTTGTACTAATTATCTTCCATTTCAGATAACCTGTCAGTTAAGTTGAATTATACGTAGTGCCAATATAGTATTTCTGCTATGCCATTTTTCCAGAGGACTTACTCCCCTCTACTGAATATAAAAATTTCATTTCTTGTGCCTAAAACTTTTCTTAACTTCGCTATTTAATGCGCAGTTCTCGCAATCGCGTGTTAATATTGATACAGTCAGCTGTTTAAAACTTCATTTATGTATCGATTCATATATTCCCTTTCAGATATGGCTTACTGCATGCTTTACGCCTTGTCGACATCTAGGTAGTTAGAGGTGGGAAAGGACTGGGGCATGGAATTTGGCCATGGCCTTTAGAAGTTACCATCCAGGCATTCGCCTGGAGCGATTTGGGGAAATCATGGAAAACCCAAATCTGGATGGCTGGAAGGGGATTCGAACCTGTGTCCTCCCAAATGCAAGGCCAGAGCGTTACTGCTCACCCACCATGCTCGGTGGCTTATTGCACCGTTCATTCTGTAACACTTAGTTCTAATGTTTATATCTTCCTTTTGGCAGTATGACACACTGGTAGCCAAATAATTAAAAGTTTTTATTTGCTTTATTATTTTAGCATTATTCATTGTTTGCATCTCATGTGAGATTTTCCTTTATAAAAAAAAGTTGACCTCTTAGATTGTCTCAGAGGTTTTCATAATATACAATCTCTTTATTTCTTTCAGCTTGTTAACAGATATTTGAAAATCTGTGTGTTTCACTAAAATGGTCTGGCCATCAGCGAATATATTAGGAATGTTATAATAAATATATATATATACATAAATATATATATTTACTTATGGCTTTATGCCTCGTCGACGTCATTAGAGGTGGGATGGGACTGGAGACAAGGAACAGGAAGGAATTTGGCCATTGCCTTTTGAAGGAAGCATCCCGGCATTCATCTTGAGTGATTTGGGGAAACCATGGTAAACCCAAATCTGGCTGTCCGAATGGGGTTTCGAACCGGCTTGTTCCCGAATGCGAGACCAGAGCGTTAACCGCTCACCCACCATGCTCAGTGAAAGTTGTCATCAATGCAGAAATGTGTATGTACTGTATTTATCAGTGTTTTGGAGCATCCATTAACCATGTAGCTATATTTTGGCCTCTTGTAAACCCCCCTCCCCCCACGAAGCCCTATGTGGCTTTTGACTCTACCCCCTCCCCCCTGTCCCCACCCATGTAGCACGTATTTCCCCCCCCCCCCCCCTTTGATTCCAGAAGACATTTTGTACCATTTTCTCTTGTCAGATTATTGTAACTTACATACGGAGACAACTAATTGAAGCAAATAAATATTTGCATGCTGTTGTGTATTCTGTTCCTCATTTTAACTGTAAAAAATTGTATTAAAGGAAAGCTATGTGTCCTGGTTCGGAACCCCCCCCCCTCCCCCCACATAGGCCAGCGTAGCCTTCCAGCCAACACCACCCCCCTCCCCCCCCCCCCTGGACCGAGCCACGTAGTTTGTGCACGCTCCCTTTAACGATATCATCAACATACACACAAAAAAGAGCCAGTGACATGATGTAGCATGATGCTCTGGGCGCCTCATTCATTTTATAAAACATATTAATTTAAATTTATTAATAACAGGTAGCAAAAGGCGCTTTATCAGTATTGACCCATTATATTGAGAAGGGGTTGTTAGCTGAAGAAATTGTTTCGGCAGCATCAAAAGCTTGTATTTTGTCAATGTTTAACGAAATACAACTATAAAAGGCACGTCATAACAAAGTTAACAAGGCTGAACTTATAGAAACAAGAGTGGCATTATTCCCCTAGCAAGAAGACCGACCCTTATCATTGTCAACCAGTGAAAGCATCGCACTAAGAGTGATATATTTATGTGCCTCCAACACTCACCATGGATAATTCTGTATTCGTGACAATTTAAAGTTTGTGCACATTTCTAGACAGACTCGAGTGACCATAGCGAAACGAGACATGGCTAAACAGGTATTTGCCAGATAAGAATTTTCTCACGTACAGGATCCACTGCTCCAACTAACAATGAAAAAGCCAGAGAAGGTCGATCAACACAAGTTCACGGAATGTGAACATGGAGGGAGAAACTAGAAACTGGCAGCCAATAAGAATGAAGGAAGTGATATGTGGGAGAAGAGTGATTGAGACCCTCCAATAGCAAATTGTCTAATTTAAAGTTACTATTTTGTTTAAATTATATTTTTCATATTTGGACGTAACGGAAGAAAAACCGAGGCGCCATTGGCAGAAACGAACTTCGCAGCTGGAAAAAAATGAACCAAAGCGAGGTTTGAAGGCGAGTGGTGAAGATCGGGGCAGGACTGATCAATTGACCATTATCGGGAATGCATCACTGGTCAGCTGGCAATAGTGGCCAGATACATTTTAGGAGTGTCTTACGATTTCAAATTATGATGGAAGGTAGCGTGGGTGTGTTGTTCAATGCTCAGTGTGACCTCGTACAGTAAATGACAGCAGATACTATACAGTGCACTAAAATTCCAAGGAGCTCTCTTGCCCATATACTGACCCTGGTGAGGAAGCTCGCAGATAAGAGTTTCAATCTGCCGAACTATAATGAGTTTTAGCCAGAGCATTAACTTCAAAATACCTTTTTGTTCATTATAAAATCAACAACGTGCCTTTCTTTGATTAATCAATTTGTTTGTATGTGAATTGTAAATACCTGAATAAATGTCTAGGTTATGGAAATGTTTGATTAGTCATGATGTCATGCAGTTTAATTAAAGAACCCTTTTTCATTTTTAATAAATTCTAAATTATCTAATTTTTACTACCTGTGATAAATAAATTTAAATTCATATGTTTTATAAAATTAATGAGGCACCCAGAGCGTCACACTACAATTGAGGCTGCCTTGTTTAAAGCCTTAATTTCTTTGCAGTTCTTTACTACCTTTTTCTCTGCCATTGCAATACATACATCAGTTCTGTACAATTTTTATTGCGTTTTGTCAAAATCTTTTCCCACAGCTTTTCCCGACACACATTGTCAATTTTTTTCCATGGTCGATGAATTAGATGCACATTTATACATTAAATTCTCAGTTCCACAGTAAACATACATTATGCATACAATTACAATTCTCTCTGTACCTGACCGAGTACTACCAATCAGCGAGTTGTTATTTTTGTGTATATTTTATAGGACCCCATTTAGTAAGCTGATTCCTCTAACTTTTACAGTCCTGTCCATTTCCTCTCTTTGATATGGGCATTCTAAGGTATTATCTACGGATGTATTTCAGCAGCTCCATATTCATGCCATTTAAACCTAAAATGTTTTTGGATAATGTGAAAACAGTATATATTTCTCTTCTTCAGGATAGATCAGTGTCTACATTTGAATGTCTGTTACCCACAATACCATATAATGCACTAACCACACAATTTCTGTAAATATTAACTTTTATTTTGTCTCATTCATCGGAATTTAAATATCACAAAATTCTGTAAGCTTTTTCTTGTGTTCCACGATAGAAGTGCTCTATAATGCTTATGGATCTGTCCCCGCTTTCTATTTTTGATTTCTGTATTTCTTTCTTTGCAATAAAACTTTTTTGTTTAAAATCTATTCTTTGTTGTTCCATCTATTCACTTAAAATGTTTATACCCCTTCTGTGGTTGCTTTTAACCCTTTTCTTTGCCTGTCCTTAGTATTACGTCCATGAGTTTCTGCCATTATTTAGATTGTGATGTAACGTGAGTACTGGAGTAGAGACTTGGTGTCGAGATTATGAAAGGGAGACAGAATCACAAAACACGAGTCATGGCAGTTGATATACTGTAAACATGAAAGCTGTATTCCCTTGGAAATACTGGACAATGATGACCATAAAATAGCATTGTCTCTTTGGACCATCACCTGAGAGTTTCTATTCCAGCTCCTCCTCTGTATATTAAACCACACAGATAAGATCACCTGCTCGGCTCCTTAGGACCATTGGTTACTTCACACAATTCCAAGCCCAGTTTCAATTTCTTAACAAAAAGGTGCCTCTTCAACCAGTCTCACTATACCGTAGTTCATTTCTCCCTCAATCATGCTGTTAGTATTTTCATCCATGTCCCATGGAGGAATGGTTGTTGGCCTGCCACCTTGAGGACATCAGACTTGCATGTTTTCTTGTTGGGGTTGTCTCCACTAATGGGAAGGGCCCCTTCTGTCTGCTACACTCCAAGGGTTACACAGATTTCTGGCAGAGTTGATAGAAAGTTACATCTGGCACCATATGGGACTAGAGGCCTTTTAGCCTTATGTTAGGTATCTACATTTTATTTTGAATTTTCAGAATGAAATTCGACAGTTATACCAAGGAGTGTCTAGTCCTTCCACTGTCCTAGAAACTGTTCAGATTATATTCGAGGTAATCAATGTATCACAATCTGCCACATGAAAAATCAACAAATACATATATCAAAAGATGATGCCACGAACTGAACTCTTGTGCAGAGAGCTGATGTTGACCACTAAACTAAAGATAAGCACTGAATTTAATCGAATCTTTTTGGTACTCAAATGTCCGATTTCTTGACCATACATTTTGTATTGGAAATTACTCTGCAACACATGCTGTCTCTAAAGACATAGTTGTTAGAGAGCCGTTAAGCAGATAAAAAAAAAATAATAATAATAAAAAAAAAAAAAAAAAAAAAAAATGCAACACACGGAGGAGCACTGTGTGCTTTAACACAAGTTACAAGTAACTTTATCAAACTCAATGACATACATTTCTGTTACTCCTCGAGAGTGTTATTCAGCATAATTTTTACTGTGTGTATTACATGTATTTATTTCTGCACATTTTCAGCACTTACACTGGAATAGGTTTATTTTTTGTCATTTTGATATGTATATATTAATTATTATTACTGTTTTGGTAACTATACTTGCCATTTCATTGTGCCATTCACATGCCACATATTTGTTGCATAATTGTGGGTTACCCACCAATGTGGCTGCACACGTTAAGACAGCACCACACAGGATTAGGGAGTTACAACAGGACCAGGTTTGAGTCCTGGCCTGTGTGTGCTGGCATTCCTGATTGCAGTTTTCTGCAATTAACTAGAAAAATTATGGGACAGTCCACAATTTGCACCTCAGAAACTAAACATTTCACAAACAAAAATACACCTATCATAGAGAACAAAGTTACATGAATTGCAGACAGATGGAAATACTTAGCTTCCCCTCCCCTACCCATTAGAATAGATTCCTTACAAGAAGTCTTAGAGTCACCAATCCGCCCCTCAAGCAGCTGTGACTACAACTCATTGTTTTTTTATTATACTTATTGCTTTACGCCTTGTCGGCGGCTAAGGTCATTAGAGGCAGGATGGGATTGGGGACAAGGAACGGGAAGGAATTCAGCCATGGCCTTTTTGAAGGAAGCATCCCGGCATTCGCCTGGAGTGATTTCGAGAAACCATGGAAAACTACACTTCACATCCTTAAAGATTTATGATTAGTTCTAATGACTGTAAGAGGCCTCAACAGTTCTTTATTGAAAATGGCTCAAAAATAATAATTGTGGGTTAATTCACTTAATCGGAAACTGCCATGTTACTATTCTAAGACTATCTTTATGGTCTGAAAATACCTCCTTTACATTTTAACCAATTACAAACTATTATTTGTATATAAGAACACATGAAAAGTAAATGTCAATGCTTTAAAATATGTTAGTCATAACAGTTTTTATCATTTGATATTATCAAAGTGAACACTTATTTGAGTTTCTTTCAAGTTTATAGAACACATTCAAAGTAATTGCTATCAACAAGATATAGTTCATTCAGTTCCATTTAGCTAACATATCAAAACTGCTGCCATTAACACCTATCTTTTCTTTGTATTTCTAAGTAATGGGTTTAGGATGGGAAGAATATTGAGTCTATTCTATGCACCGACTTACAATACAAAAGTTATTGCAATGAAGAATACCTTTATCTGAGCTAAGTCATTTTATTTTACAATAGATATACAGAGGTTTTAAAATTGTTTTTATGACTAAATTGCTCTCTTTGTTTGAGACAGCTTGCTTTAATCATCTAAAGTAAAAGAGCTACAAGCTGAACCGGCACAAACTGCAAGTTGAAATAATTTCTTCTCATAGTGTGTTCTAACAGCAAGAGGCAAATCATAAGCCAAATTATCTATTTGATATGGGTCAACATTTAGATCATATGCCTCCTGAAAATTCTGAAAATAAAAAAGGAGAAAGTTTAGTAATAACAATGTAAATTTATATCTAAATGAACTGAGATACCTGCTAACAAAAACAAAACTGATTATTACACGAGGCTACTTTCTGAACCACCCTCATATTTTAAGATAACGGTTTGTTGTAAAGGAAAAAAACTAACTTGCAAAAATGTATATCTATGCTTGAACTAATCTAACTCAATGTTTCAAACAAAGTTTGTTCTAAAAGAGCAAATATGACTTTTATACGATAGACTATGTAAATACTTTGTATTTAATATACCAATCTCCCTTGCACATTAAATAATACCATAATTTCTCATAAAAGATACAAAATGTTTCATACAGTATTGGAGATAGCAATTTCAATGAGCTTTGCTATGAACTGGTTTAAAAATTCACAATTAGAAAGCATAAATTTAATTATATTCTTGATGTTATTTTTTCAAAAGCCTTTCTTTATATAAAAATATTAAATGTTCATATTCTTTGGGTCCAAATGATCCCTAAAACACACTTTATTAACACACAAAATGGCAACAAACTGAATGAGTTAAATTTTTGGCACTTAAAGACATTACTGGAGAAATTACTGTTTACAGCATAGCCTAGAAACATTATTTTCTCTATTCTCACTATGATTGCTTACGAGTACCAAAGTGTTACGACAATTCCAGCCAGCACAATGACTGTGTGTTGGGATTTAAATATAATGGAGTACAAAAATCAAGCTGTTGCTCATAATCCAAATATTTCTGTAAGCGATGCTTAAGATGGTGTAAAGAAACACCAGTGGATGCCTGGAAACAAGTGATTTGGAGTGATTAATCGCGCAATACCCTATGGCAATCCAATGGAAGGGTTCAGGATTTGCGAATGCCTGGAGCACATTACCTGACTTTTTGTGTAATGCTAACAGAAATAAGGAGAACATGGTGTTTTGGTATGGGTGTGTTTTTCATGGTTCGAGTGTGGCCCCCTAATTGCAGTTAAGACAACTCTAAATGCAGAAGGTTATGAACACATTTTAAACCATTGTGCATGTGTACGGTAGAGGTTCAGTTAGGAAACAATGACTGTATCAGCATGACAGTGTACCCGGTCATAAAACTGCATTTGTTAGGCAATAGTTTGTGGAAAATAACATTCTTGAAATGGACTGGGCTGCCTACTCCCAACCTGAACCCAACAGAACACGTTTGGGATGAGTTAGAGCATAGACCACTCCAGACCTGTTTCCAACATCATTAGTTTCTCTACAGACTTTCAGAAATTTCATTGTAAGTCTTCTCAGCAAGTTAAAGCCATCATAGAGGCAAAGGGTGGAGCCACCCTATATTAATATCCAATAATAGGAAACATGATACAGGTAAGGTTTAAGTGCAATTTCAGACAGGTGTCCAGATACTTTTGATCAGATATATATAGGAAAATGCAGTTATGATGAGGCCTCTAATGTAGGAATAGTTGATCATAACAGCATTTACCTACATGTTCACAGTAACCCACTTAAAAATCACATCCAGCCAACTAAAGGATGTGGAATTTGTTAAACCATTACTTTCAAAGTTAAAAGATATAAAATATTAATGAATAATCAACTTTGCTGGCAATATCATGAAGCAAAATCCTTGGTTTGAACTAGGATAACATTTTCAAGCTCCAGTTCAATGAGGTAGGAAATAATATAGGAATCCCATCAAACACTGTGTCTATTATTAGTGGAATGTCAAAGTATATTATTTACATCTTAAACTTTAAAAAAACTACAATAATCTGATAAGTGGGGAGCTCTGTTTCAATTAAAATCTGAAACATTATAATGTATTATCTTGGAAGTGCTGCCCTACTGAAAAAATTCATCAAGACAGAATGAAAAGTTATTAACAAAAAACATTTTGGACTATCTCGTTGCCTATTTGACTTTTCAGTAAGTAAACAATGAGACCATTAGCATCCCAATACAGTTAATAGGACACAGTAACTGGCTGCAGAAAAAAACAATGATTCATCAACCATGCTTTCTGATAATTGTTTACAAAAATTTGAGATTTTTTTTTTTGGTTATGGTTTTACATCTCGCCATTGTCATGGTAATTAGAGGTGGGAATGGACTGTGGCAAGGAACAGGAAGGAATTCAGCCATTGCCTTTTGAAAGAACCATCCCAGAAACTGCCTCAAGTGTTTTCTGGAAACCATGGTATACCGAAATGTGGTGGCCAGATGGGAATTCAAACCCGTGTACAACAGAATGCATGGCCAGAGCCCAATAGCTCACCCAGCACACGTAAAAGTCAAAGATATCACATTATGAAAAAGAAATAGTACCTCTGAGTCACTGAACTGGCAGTAAAGCACATTCTCTAGCTCAGACAAATAGCGCAAACAAGTATATGTGTTATTGCGGGAATCTTGACATTTGCATGCAGCAGTCTCAGTACATTCCTGAAACAGAAAATTACTACCTGTAAAAACAAGAAATTTCATGCAAACTTAGAAAAAGTTTCTTCTACACTAAATTAGTTAATGAGATTTAACCTAAATAATATGTAACTGATTAGAAGAAATTTACTTTCCACTCTCTCAAATATTTCATCATCATAATGCAGGAATTACATATGAACTGAAATCATTTAATAAAACTGAGCAAAAGATTAGTTAATATATGATGGGGGAAATGACTGTCTTTTGCAGATGCATTAGGTCTGTGTTTCTCAACCTTCTTCAACCTGAGGACCTATATATTGTCAAAAATAATACTGCAGACCACTAACTTATATGGGTCTAATTTTTTATCAATGTGTACATCATTAACATCTAGGACACATTTTACTGTACCATTATAACATAATAAAACTAAAAGTATGTTTTAAAGTCCTACAGAAACAATGTTATGCAATTGGAAGTGTACTGTAAAAAGTGAATTATATGTTGAACAGATTCTCAATACCGACTAACAAAATTAATATTAATGTTACTGTAGGCTGAACACTAAATTATGCACAAAATAAAAGAAATTAGATCAGATGCCTTTTATTTTAGTTTACTTCATTACTTTTATGTTACCAACGGCAACACACGCCGCATTCCATCATACATACAAGACGCTCAGAAAATGGTCATTAACTGAGTCCTTATGACTCCCCAGGAAGCTGCCGAGGGAAGAAGATGGAAGAAAACTTCTAAACAGGTAATGTTAACCTTTCCTGCTGTTGGGGTGTTACTTACAGCACTATATGTTAAACTTTGATTGTGCCTGGTACCTCTTACTGAAGATTGCATGACCTCTTTAATACGGCCGCCAAACTATTGTTACATCCCCAATAGTTAAGGGTAGATACAAATTAACAAAGTTCACTTTAAGATAAAAATTTATATTCTTCAAAAGTTAGTTATACACTTCGGTACCAGTGTACTTGGTAAGGCATCAGTACTATAATTTCTGTTAAGCAAGACTGTGGGCTGATGTTTTGTCAGAATATATGTTTGCTTGGGGGGAAGCCAAACATTACTCGTGAACTATTAACATGCCTGGTAGCTCTGATTACTATTTGCATGGGTTCTTCTTACAGCTGCCAAACTATTGTTCTATTCCCCCAAAAGTTAAGGGTATACAACAAATGAAACAGTACACTTCACAAAAATTAAAAGTTTATATTCTTGAAAGTTCTCTTACATTTCCAGGTACAAGTTGATTATATAAGGCATCAAAACTATCAAACCAGTTAACCCTTTCCTCGCTGATGGTACAAATTAGTACCATTATGTTTACCACCATATAATTTGACAATACCATTTTGCACTGCATTGTTAAGCCTGTTGATCCATTGTTGCACCATTAGGTCAGACAGTGACAACTTTTAGTTTTAAATTCAGCGCGAAACTGCCAAGCAATGAATTTTACAAGTTGGGGCTTCACAGCATACTGACAAGAGTAACAAGTGCCACAATACAATGCATTTTTAGATGAGAATTTTCTTTGTAAGTGTTGATTTCTGTTATTACTCTTTTAGTTGGAACATTTAACCATATATATTTTACCTATAAAATATGTTTTTCTAGTTTCTTTACTAAATAATCAAGAAAAACCAGCTAAGATTAACGAGTACAATCAGGGACTTCTGGTTAGTTTTATACAAATTATTGGTAAATAGATTTAGCAAGTATACAATTGGTTTTATTTTTGTTTTAGATATTTTCAAATGGATATTTCTAAGATCTGTGCCCTGATTGAAGCTCTTCTCTTAGAAGTTTATAATTTATCAAGGCAAAAATGAAGAAATGACTGCAAAGTTCTCAGATCACTCATCAGGTCAAAGAGTGGTCTTAGAATTGATTGAACAAAAATGGAGCAATGATGATGTTATCTATTTTGATAATTGTTTTTCGTCTGGTTTGTTGTTATAAAAACTGAAAATTGAAAGAACTTTTGTTTGTGGAACAATCAGGGCCAACCACAAGGTTTTGTTTGTTTGTTTTGTTTTGTTTAACAACTCATCTGCTGATGGTAAACTGAAAAGAGGAGAGTGAGACCATAGATTTTCAAATGTAGACATTGGCTACTGGAAATGAGGCCTAAAAAGGTTGAACATTTAGTATCAAATTTTCATGGCAGTGAGGAAACTGCTGTTACACACAGTGGCATAACTATTAACTACACTGGTTGGGGTCCATGGCAACTTCAACGGATGACCCCTCTCAGGCTGGACTGGCGACCTGGGAGGATCTTGGGTCGGACGGTCTCTTTGGCCAGTCATTGGGGGCTCCCCCTCTGGCTGTGGGTCCCGTGACAGTTTGCCCATCCTGCAAGCCTATTGTTACGCCACTGGTTACATGGAACAAAAAAGATGGGTTGAAGTCGACAGTTTCATGCCCAAGAGTTGTCAAGGACAACAATACATTCATGGGTACGGTTGATACTGCTGATTGGCTCATGGCTTTGTGCAATGCTGACAGAAAATCACCGAAATCATGGCACAGATTGTTTTGGGGAATTCTGGATATTGTATTTGTCAACATCAACATAAATAGTTTGATATTTGAAAAAAAATAAAATAATTGTTTAAAAAAACATAAAAACCGCCTTCAAAAAAAGCACTAAAAATTTTAAAATAACTTTATACCTTGCTTAGGAAAAAGTAAATTTAAATAGACAACATTTTACATTACTTTCATTGAAATTTTGACATTAATTAGTTATTTTTGGAGTCGGTGCCAGCTGTCACATCGCGAAGATCTAATTACTGAACTTCTTTTTTGGCGTTAGAGGCGAAACGGGTAGTACGAACAAAAATTCCCAATATTTTACAGCATGTTGTGAGGCAGATTGTGTTACTGTGGGAGACATCTTAGGGTAACAAATTAATACTATTTTAATCTGTGGCTTGGCCTTATTGGTCATCCAGGAATATCTCTGGCGCTGCAGTGTCAGTTGGTAGGTTGCATCATGAAGTAAATGATTTACAGAGTATAATATCGGCGTATCATCTGGATGTTTCAGTTTTGTTGAAACATGTTTCTAGCATTAATTGTAGGTAAGCAGTAACATGATTTTTTAAGTATTTTTGTTATTCCTTATTGTTTTTATCTTTTTGTTTTTCTTGCTTTCGCTGGCACCGACTCCAAAAATAACTAATTAATGTCAAAATCTCAATGAAAGTAATGTAAAATTTTGTCTATTTAGATTTACTTTTTCCTAAACAAGGTATAAAGTTATTTTAAAATTTTTAGTGCTTTTTTTGAAGGCAGTTTTTATGTTTTTTTAAACAATTATTTTATTTTTAAATTTTTAGTGGTATTATAGTGGTATAGTGGTATTCGTTTAGTATTTTAAATATGCCGCAGCAGTTCCCATTTTCCGAACTTCCTGGTAGCTCAGAGATCAAAGCACTTGCTTTCAAAGAAGAATTATGTCTTTATATACCACAACCATTTCCAGAAAGGGGTGAATTGGGCGTTCTGTTAAGGAATGTCAGGCTATGTTTCGATCTTATCATAACATCTGTTAAAGCTGCTGCTCGATAACCGAAACATGTAACATCTGGGCATTAATACATACCATATACAGAAATCTCTCTGGAATATATTTATTTACTCCGGCATCACACAAAAAATATAGATTTTTAATTGGTGAAAGCTTGGGATCAAAGTTGAAATCTGAAGTACATGTTGAGACATTACGACATTATTTTATAAATATTAAAGCCACGACTTAAAAATAGCTTAATTGATTTTGACGGAATTTAAAACTGTGGATATTTTGTAAAGAACATTGGAAATTAAAAGGGGTGATGGTAAAGGGGAAGAGGGATTGAGCTTTTGTATACCAAATGTAGACTGCCTTTTCTGATTGATTTAAAGTATACGTGTGTAAATTTCTATTGATATCAGATAAATCTGTAGGTATGTATAAAAAAAACAATTAAGCAACCTAATTTAAACAAAATTGTTCTTTATGTTTTAAAGTATATGTGTGCAAATTTCCTTCAGAATCGGAAAGAAACTGTAGATTAAATGATGGAAAGGAAGGAGCGGTGTTTGGACTCTCGAAACCAAATGTAGACAGTATATTTCTGTTTGTTTTGCAGTATACATGTGCATACTTCCTTCAAAATCAGAAAGAAACGGTAGTTTTGTATAAAGAACAGTAATTAATGGGGTAGAAAGGGGGATAGGGTTTCCATTTTTGTGAAAGTTATGTGGGACAGTATTTTTCTTTTTCTATTTGTTTTAAAGTATACACATGCGAAGTTCCACCGATTCGAATCAAAATGTGGATTTTATATAAATATTAAGGGATGGGGAGCTAGGGTAGTTTTTTTTATTTTTTGGTCAGAGATCTTATCCATAAAAAAATTACATACATATGTGCCAACTTTAATAAAGATCGGTCAAATGGTGTCGACTGTAGCTTTCTAAAAAGAAATTGACAAAAATCGAGGGGGTGGAAAAGGGGAGAGGGGTTCATTTTTTGCAAACCAAGAGTTGGCATCATTTTTCTCTTTGTTTTATAGTAAAAATTTGCCTAAGTTATGTCTAAACTGGATAAAAACTGAGGTCGTGTATAAAAATTAAGCAGTTTAATGGGGAGAGGGGGTGGTTTTTAGATCTTTTGGTCAGACACCTTCTTAGTAAAAAAATACATATAAGCATCAACTTTCATGGTAATCGGTCAAACGATTGCGACTGTAGCTTTTTCTAAAGAACATTGACAAAAGTTAATGGGGTTGAAGAAGGAAAGGGGTTGAGCATTGGCAAACCAAATATTTACAGGATTTTTCTCTTTGTTTTAAAGTATACATGGGCAAAGTTCAATAAAAATCAGATAAAAAATGTAGATTTCCATAAAATTAAGGGGTGTAAAGGGAGACATGGGGTGGTTTATTTAATTTTTTTTGGTCAGAAAACTTCTCCATGAAAAATTACATGTATATGCCAACCTTAATGGAGACCAGTTAAATTTGTCGACTAGCATTGTATAAAGAACATTGGTAAAAATTTAGGGGGTGGATAGGGGGAGAGGGCTTCAGTTTTTTCAAACCAAAAGTTGACAGTATTTTTCTCTTTATTGTTTACTATACATGTCCAAAGTTTCATCGAAATCTGATTTAAAAAAATGTGGGTTTGTATAAAAATTAAGGGGAGTAAAAGGGAGAGGGGTGGTTTTTTAATTTATTTTTTGGTCAGTTACTCCATGAAAAATTACATGTATATGCCAACTTTGATGATAATCGGTCAAACGGTGTTGAGTGTAGCTTTTTATGAAGAACATTGACAATAATTAAAGGGGTGGAAGAAGGGGGGGGGGTTGAACTTTGGAAGACTAAATATTGACAGGATTTTTCTCTTTGTTTTCAAGTATACATGGGCAAAGTTCAGTAAAAATCAGATAAGAAATGTAGGTTTCTATAAAATTAAGGGGTGTAAATGGGAGAGGGTGGTTTTTTATTTTGATTTTTTTGGTCAGAATCCTTCTCCATGAAAAACTACATGTAACTGCCAACTTTAATGGTGATCAGTTAAATGGTGTCGACTGTAGCTTTGAATAAAGAAAATTGGCAAAAATTAAGGTGGTGGATAGGGGGAGAGGGGTTCAATTTTTTTAAACCAAAAGTTGACAGTATTTTTCTCTTTAATTTTGGCTATATATGTCCAAAGTTTCATTGAGATCGAATAAAAAATGTGGATTTGTATAAAAATTAGGGGGCGGAGGGGGGTAGAAGGGATGATTTGTCAATGAAATTCATATGGGACCACTTTGGAGGTATACCCTATCCACTAAAAAAATTTCATTTAAATCGGTTCAAAATTGGCGAAGATATCGCTGAACATACAAACAAATAAAGAAAAATGGCAAAAATCAAGGGGGTGGATAGGGGGAGAGGGGTTCAGTTTTTTTAAACCAAAAGTTGACAGTGTTTTTCTCTTTATTTTTGGCTATATATGTCCAAAGTTTCAACGAGATCAAAAAAAAAAAATGGATTTGTATAAAAATTATGGGGTTGAAGGGGGTTGATGGGGTGGTTTCTCAATGAAATTCATATGGGACCACTTTGGAGGTATACCCTATCCACTAAAAAAATTTCATTTAAATCGGTTCAAAATTGTCGAAGATATGGATGAACATACATACAAAAAAAAAAAAATACAGACGAATTGAGAACCTCCTCCTTTTTTTGAAGTCGGTTAAAAATCTGTAAAAAATTTCAGAAGTTCAGTTGCACAGGGTAATAAGAGATTTAAGATTGGGAAACAGAGGTATACACTGGCCCTAATTTCTAAAAATCATATGAAGATGTGAAGCATGTAGTATGAAGAAGATACAGTCAAAACATCATTCCAAATGTTCCCACTTCAATGTCTTTGTGTGTCTGAATGAGAAAAAAGAATTGGTTTGTTGAATATCATGAGGCAAGCATTTCATACTAATATGAACATAATTGATTTCAATTGCTATTTCTGTATATCCTGTGATAAACAAAGTCCCTGACAGTAATTATTTGTAACGTCTTAGTAATTAGCACTTAACAGTTCCAAAAACTACGAAAAAAATATTTGTGTTTAATTTCAAGTGCCTTTATACAAATATATAATTGAAATTATAAATTTTCCTGTATTTCCAATAGCCGGTAGAAAAGGGTCAATGGAAACTGTAGGTAGGCACTACTCAACCAGTCACTCATGGCAAACTTCCATCACATAACCCCCAAGTACAGATGAAATTCTAATTCATTTCTGAAACAAAGTTCACCTTCGAGTGATCATAATTTTCTAAGTCCGGCACCATTTTGGAAAAACCTATAATCTTACTTTAGCCTTTAAATCATGAAGTTATTACAAAACAAAAATTATATTTTTAACCAGCGAATTTTTTCCTTTAATTTGAACCTAGTTTTAACACTATCTTTATTATTTAAAAAATAATCTATTTTTGCCTAAAAACCTATAAATTTTTTTGGAGAGAGAGTGATGTATTTTTAATTGAACTGACTTTGGCAAATAAATTTTTTAAAAAAATGTGCTTTTGGATGTACCAAACCTGGATTACTCTTCAAATCATATTTGGGTTTTATAGCTTACTGATAGGATTACTGGAAAGGAATTTGGCCAAATGATTTGAGTACAACCATAGGAAAGATAGTCAGGCTGGAAATCAAGAGAGAGAGAGAGAGAGAGAGTTTATATCAGTTCTGCTTAGACAAACATCATCTTATGCTCCAAAGGCAAACTGGCAGCTCCATTCTACTCCATATTTTTAAAAATATATTTTTCCTTCCATTTTATTAACAAATTTTATTGTCTTTCTAAGTAGAGGTATTAGTACTTGAACAAACAATGTATAGAAGGCTGTTTGCACATCTGCATTATAAGTTTCTACAAAAGACTGAGTTTGGTTTTAGACAATGTGTTTTAATGAAGTTTGCATTTTTATTTTATTGTATAGTTCATGAATTGGAAAGCAAGGTATACAAAATAAATTTACTATGAATGTTCTGTTATCTAAATATGCTAACTAGTGTTCATTAAATACTAACGTTTGTGATATGCACAAGAAACTTGGTTCCAAGGACAGTTAAATGATCAATTTCAAGTACAGGGTTAAGACAAACAATTGTCATAGTTTCAAAAAAATCAAGTGGCCTACCAACTTTGAACTATTTTTTTAATGCAAGAAATGAAAAACTGGCTGTCATTCATTACCAAATTTCTGAGGACTACGTTGAACATCTCATGAGAGATGAAATCATCAGGAAATGTGTTAGGATGTTTAATAAGGGCCATGACACAGTGTTTGATGAATAACAAATTTGCTAGCCATTTGAGGCAATGTTGATTCAGTGAGTATGGTGGAAGCAAACATTCATATGAACAGGTGGTTCACAATTTCATTAAATTTTCTTGGCCTTCCCTCAAGTATCACAAAGTTTTCACTACTACAATCTGATAGTGAGCCAGGTGGGATTTTTTTGACTGTATAATGACAGCTGATGAGATTTTAGTGTCTTATGTGACTCCTGGATCAAAGAAACAGTTGCAGTGGAAACACACCACATTGCCAGTGAAGAAGAAATTCAAGCAATTTCAATGCATAACATTGTGCACCACATTTTTGGGGCAAAATAGGACTTTTGCTGATTGAATCCTTGCCCCAAAGTGAAACTATAAACACAGAAGCAGATGCTACGAGCATGAAGAAAGAACATCAACCAAAACAGAACAAAAGAAGTGGCATGCTTAATTGCATAGTTGTGTTACTCCATGACAATGCTCGCATACACATTAATCATTAGATACATGACCTCACCACAAATTTTGGCTGGGAACAACTTTATTATCTGCCTTATAGTTCAAATTTGATGCCAAATGATTTTCAGCCTTTCCAGCATGAGTAAATTTGGAGATTGTGAAGTAAATGGCAGTGTAGAAAGAATATTTTGTAAATATCTTCCCATTTTCATACCCTTACAGAACTTACTAAAAAAATAGACCTCAACAAACATATACAAAATACAAATGAGAGATCTGGAAAATTTTAGGCTTAAACAATACTTGGAGCTATCAGAAACTATGAAATATCAAAATTCATTAAATGTTAATCATTAGCTGCAAACAAAAGTAATTTTGTAATGATATTCTATTAACAGATTTATTATAGGAATGTACAATAATCAGCATTACAATCTACTGTCAAGAATAATAACTTTTCAGATAATCCTCACCTCGTTAAAATTTATTACAGGAAATATTTTTAGAAAACATAATGGAACTATTTCAAATAATGTAATGAACATCAAAGAATACTGTGGAAATATTTTTTCAAAAGACTTATCAAATTATTTTCAAGCTTCATTTAAATTTTAAAAGTTATTATTAGTAAAATCATTAAAGAAAAGGTACAATTATATCAACTGTTTCCAGTATTGTAAATTTTAGAATGGTTCAAGTTCATCAGAATTAAACGTAAAAGGAATTTGATTTTAAACTGACACAACAAGCAGAAAAGAAGAAATTAATGTTGCTTACCGTTAAAGTATTATCCAAGACCAAATTACATTCTGAATCAACCCTATCATTGTCTCCTTCCCCAACATATTCTATTAAAAATCCTCTTTCACTAGCTACATTAGTACCATTTAAGCTGTTTTTTAAATGATTTTCCATCCATTTCCAAAAGAGATGAAACATTAGCAATGTCAAGAATAGTTGGTGCGAGATCTATGTTCAAAACAGGGTCAGAAATTATTTGATTCCTGGGAATACCTGGTCCCCTAATCAAAAGTGGAACTCTTATGTCAAATTCATATGGTTGTCGTTTGTCCCATGGAAGTGCAAACTGTCCTGTAAAAACAATGGTTAATGTTAAGAATCCACAATATACTGTACCAAACTAGTGACTTGTAATTTACTACACTGAAGATTAAAGAAATTACTAAAGGTAGATTAATGTAACTAGCTGTTCAGTCATACATGTTTGATTCAATCAAAATAAAATAACTAATGTGATAAACAATCACTTACCACAGGTAAATACAGAAGAGGAAAATGACAGAGAGATAGAAAAGTGTATTGGTCAAATAAATCACTTTTTCCTTCAAAATTTCAGTCCATCCCTTATCTCTAAATGACACATGATCATTTGACATCTACCATAATGATATGATGGATGTATATAGATACACTTTCTGCCACATTGGTCTTGCTGAATATATGTATAATAGTCAGAAAATATAATTAATTTTGTAGGTGTACATAGTGAACATCGGCTCTAAACAACACTGGAAAAACAACTTGAAAAAATTGTGAACATTTTTGTTTCACTATCTTCCCACCCTCATCCATAGACCATATTATATCATAAATTCATGTTGCTGTTGTTGTTGTGGCTTTAGGGCACATCGACAGAGGTCATTAGTGCCCTAGCAATAACTAGCTAATAGTGTGGCTTAAGAATGTACTAAATTAGCCATACAGACAGCAAAATAAAATAAATCACGAAAAAGGCGTGGCTACAAAGGGGCCACCACGACATACGACTTTACAACATCTGGATGGTTGTAAAGGGGGCAAAAAGGTTTACAAAGGAATTAAAAACACTACATGTCTCACTAGCTGTATAATGGCCAGTGATACGGGAATTATAACAATAATAAAAAATAAAAACAATGCACATGGACAGGTGGCTATAAAGGGGCCACCCACCCATCATAAAACTTAGGCCGATCTGCCAAAAATATTAGGCACTAGACCAGCCAGTACACTGAACATTAAAACACCGGCCATGTTGCTGGTCTCATTATTTAAAATAAGGGACAGATCGTTGGCCAGGTCAAAGTCTGCCCTTACATCTAAAAATAGTACACACTCAATTAAAATGTGGTGTACTGTCATAGGTACGCCACAAGCATACATTATGAGGGGTCCTCCTGGCGGAGAAGAAAGCTATGCATCAGACAACAGTGCCCTATATAGAAGCGAGTAAGGAGAACCCCATACCTACTTGCCCACTGAAAGGAGCTGCTCCACGACTGAATGGTCGGTTTAACCAGCCAGAACTTATTATGCTCTACCTCCAACCACTGCCTCTGCCAATCGTCAAAAACATATCTTTTCGCCACCGAGGCAAGGTCAGACTTTAGGACCAGATCAAAGTCACTTCTAACCATGTCGAAGGCTAACTTGGCAGCTTTGTCAGCTGCCTCGCCCCCCCCCCCCCCTCCCGATTCCCACATGGCCTGGTTCCCAGCAGAATAAAACCTCCTTTCCAAGAGATTGGAGGGATCAGAGGGTGTCCTGTATATACTGGACTAGACTGTTTTCTGGGTACATACTTCCTGAGGCCTGAATGCAGCTGAGGGAATCACAGAATATGATGTACTTCATACCCCAACTTACTTTCATATGCTGGAGCGACTTTAAGAAGGCTTAACACTCTGCAGTGTATACACTGCACATGCTATTTAGATTGCATGTGTATGTTGCTCGAGGGAACACTATGGAACAACCTACTTAGACCTGCTTAGACCCATCCGTATATACTGGGGTGAAATTGTGATGTTCTAAAATTGTTTAGGGCCTCTTTAACAGTCAAGATTTACTACAACCCTGGTGATAAGAAGAGGGTATCCCAAACCTGTATCCATCTAAAATGTGTAGGTAGTTGAATGGTTTTATTGCTCTTTGGCAGTTGGTGCAAAGTCATTCAAAGTTAAGATGAATAACTACGTAATACATGGGACTGCCAGGAGTTGTGGCAATATGTATATAGTGTGGCATCATGAGGAGATGTTGGCAGATGGAAAGCAGCAGCTCACCAGAATCAGCACAAATGCTGGGTATCATGCTAGAGCGGTAGGCACCTGTGTCGAGACGAATTCCTGCGTGGCGGACACTACCCAAAATACGGAGATAACTGTCCTGTGCCAAACCATATACAAAACAACAATACTCCAACCATGACTGCACAAAGGCCCTATAAAACTGTAGCAAGACGGGTTAGTCAGTGCCCCAAAACCTGCCACACAGATATTTTAAGACATTCAGAGCTTTTAAGGCTCTCGCATTTACATCTTTCAGATGTTGGAGCCAACATAATCTACTGTCTAAAATGAGGCCCAGAAACAGAATACTTTCACTTAAACTTAAAACGGTGTTCTGGTAAAAGACTTCTGCTACGAGTAAAAAGTAAACACTGGGTTTTCTCGGCTGAGAAACAAAAGCTGGTGTGTACCGACCATTCATCCAGTCTGTTTAACCAAGTTGCAGGTGCTACTCCGCGTCTCTCAGACTAGATGAAGTACAAAAAATTAAAAAGTCGTCAACGTATAAGGAGTACCGGATGGGCCTCCATATAAAAGATGAAATACTATTAATCGCAATAGCAAAAAGGGTCACACTTAAAACTGACCCTTGAGGAACACCGTTTTCCTGGAAAGAAAGTTCCGACACTTCACTACCGACTCGGTACCGGAAGCAACATCG
This sequence comes from Vandiemenella viatica, assembly GCA_031002005.1. NCBI lineage: Eukaryota > Metazoa > Arthropoda > Insecta > Orthoptera > Morabidae > Vandiemenella > Vandiemenella viatica. The sequence goes on from CM061921.1 coordinate 280,356,109, forward strand.
TGATAAAAATGATTACAAAAAAACAGGGAAGATTGCCCCTGAAACCCCATTCATATAACTGTTTTAGAATAGCATGCCACCAGGTAGTATCATACACCTTTTCAATGTCAAAAAATACACCCACAAGATGTTGGCTGTGGTTGAATGTGTCCTGTATTGCTGCTTCTAGTAGGATCAGGTTATTCATGGTGGAATGGAACTTCGTGAATCCACACTGAAAATGGCTCAGCAATTTACGGTATGCGAGACACCAGACGAGGTGGCAGTTGACCATCTGCACTAGTGTCTTCCCGATGCAGCTAATTAGGGTAATGCAACGATAGCTACCTGGTTTTAAAATAGAGACCATCATTGCTTCTTCCCACGAGTCGAGGAAGAGTCCTCTGGTAGAAATATAATTAAAAATACCCAGGAGGTACTCTTTAGCATCTTTACTAAGATGCCTCAGCATCTAGTACTGGATTGGGTCAGGCCCTGGTGCAGTGTCTTTGGTGCTGTTTAGTGTAGACTCCAGCTCCAAAGATGAAAATGGGCTATAGCATGCCTGTAAGTCCGACAAGTCAAAGCTAAAGATTTGTCTCTCAGCAGAAATTCTTTGTTGCCGAAGCTGATGACCCAATCTGGCAAAGTGATGGCAGCAAAGTACTCTGCCATCAGCTGTGCTATGCTTCACTCATCAGTGAATACACGCCCCTGATCCAATAATCCAGATACTGGTGGTCGGGAGTACCTCCCCGATATATGGCGAATAGACTCCCATACCTTTGATGACGTTGTGGAATGGTTAATGCTACTCACAAAGTTCTGCCATGACCTTATTTTGCTCTCCTTAACCACATGACGCGTCTTAGCTCTGGCAACTTGGAATGCTGTGAGGGTGTTAAGCGTTGGGTGGAACTTAAACTGACCTCTGGGGCAATCGGTCATTGAACCCCACAACATACTATGCACGTTAAAGTCTCCCAACAGGAGAAAAGGCCGAGAAATTCACCGCAATATATTGGCCAGTTGGCTGAAATCAACTGGTGATCAAGGCAGTAGATATAACGAGCATACTGTCAATTGTACCGGTCCATGAATTCTGGCAACAACTGCCTGTAGGGTAGAGGTGAGAGCAACAGGTTCTGAGTGGACAGTGTTCCGTACAAACACAGCCACTCCTCCCTTTGCTCGATCACCCTTGGTATCATCCTTTCGGTAAATATCACATCCACTAAGCACAGGTTGGTGTGTTGGTCTGAAGTGTATCTCATGGAGACAGACACGCAAAGGGTCAGACCGTGCTAAGAGTTGTAACTCCTCTTTGTGAGCCGTAAAGCTGTTAATATTTCCCTGGAGTAAGGGAGCCATCCTACCTGTTTAGTTTCACCCACCCAGGTTCAGGTGAGTCTTCAGTCACTGTCTGCTTAGGAACGGGACCAGTCTTGTCCACCAGCATTTCAGTTTCTTCTGGCTCTGGAGAGAGACATCTCCGAATCAGTAAATTACTCAAACACCTGCCTGTTCTTTTTCTTCCTCAGCCTGTTTCCTTTTTTCTCCCTACTAATAGGTAGTCTGTGAGGGGATGAAGAGGTGGATTTCACAAACTGAGTCGGGTCTGTCTGTCTAAACTTTGGGCCCCAGATCTTCTGGTCACCTCCATTAACATTGGTAGCAGATGGTGATGCTACTGCTGTTCCAGTACGTGGTGGTATTGGATGTGCTATTATTTTCACTGTTACTGCTTGTGGGTCCTGTTTGACTTCTGCTGGCAGGGTTGAGGCCGCAGACATGTCACTACCGATGTCCGCAGTCTTAGGTGTTATGACCCTGGCAGAATTTTCACCGCATTTGCATTGGCATGAGAACATTGTGTTTGTGCTCATGTCTGAAATGGATCTCTGGATAGCAACACTCTCTATGCTGACAGGAGTTGAAACCATCTTAGGAAAGCTAGTTCCAAAAATTGGAGAAACGAGCGACTTGTTCTCCTTCTTTGCTTCTGCATAAGGAATCCGCTCTTTTGTCTTCAATTCCTGTATCTTGCACTATTCAAAATAAACTTGACATTCCCTACTCCAGGCTGGGTGCGATCCAGAGCAGTTTACGCACACCTGTGGAAGTGTACAACTGACACCCAGCTCATGTGCCCTCTTACCACACTTACCGAAGGTAGGGCTGCCCTTACACGAGGCCATTGTATGTCCAAACCGCTGACTCTGAAAACACCGCATCAGGTCTGGAACATATGGTCGAACTTTCAGGTTTATGTACCCTGCTTTCATGTTCTTTGGCAGTACTGGAATGTCAAATGTCAGGATAAAGGTGATAGTCTTTCAAATACTGTCATTTATCCTTTGCGTGATCTGACGTACCTTGACCACTTTCTGATCTTCCCACTCCTTAAGGAGTTCCTCAGTCCCTATATCAATATAATCTCGGCAGGTGACAATGCCTTTGCTGCTGTTCAAGGATTTGTGGAGTTTGCAAGTAATGGCGAGCTCTCCGAGCTTCTCATAGTTAAGAAGTTGGGTAGCCTGTCTACTGGAGGTTATTTCCAGCAGCAGCGTCCCATTCCTCAGCTTTTTAACCGAATTCAGGGTCCCTACCAGACCCTCTAATCCCTTAGATATGTAAAACAGTGATACTTTTTCAAAAGCTCCTTCCACCCTTTGCATTACTATAAAAGCGTTCGCAAGTGAACAAACTTTTCTTTTACTATCACTTTCAGAAGCAGGAGGGATATCTTTCCTCACCCATTTCTTGGAACTGGGTATGTTTGGATTACCCTGCGGCACACCCACACCACAGTTATTTAAGCTACTGGAGTTAGTTTAAGGTTTTTTGATTGTTTAGCTTGAAATTTGTTACCACCAGAAAGGAGGAAAGGTCCGGTGGCGCGTACCTCCATTGCGTTCCACCAGGCTAATACAACAGGGGTGTGCAAGTGCTCCTGAGGTCGAATGCTGGCGTGTGATTGTCATCTTCACCCATTCATCTCCTCGTCACATGTAGAAACTTGAGGTTTAGGTATTTTTTTTGCAATCCAGGCGATGAAGCCAAGATCCCTGTTCCACTGCCACACCCTACAGTGGTCATTGAAGCATGGTAGGAGGTTATGGTGTGGGAAACTTGTGGCACTTACAAGTTTCCAGCTCGGACACTGCAGGTTCGCCAAACCCATACCTGGCACATGTGTACCAGGCCCCTGCGGGCTCATAAATTCAGCTGTTAGCCCAACAGCCATGCAGATTGCAAACATAAGGCTGTTTCTATAACTTTTCACAGTCTATTCTGCAAAATATATTGTGTTGTTGCATAACTCCACTTAACCTTGCAATGCCGCTTCAGATGTTCAAATGCTGTGAAACTTGTAAGGAAACTTAGTCCCTTACATTTTTGTTTGGATTATTTCAGTTTTATTGTTTTATGTTTGTATATTTAAAGGTAAGATTATTTTTGTTTTTGTGTTTAATTTATTTAATTTTGTAAAAGGAAAAGATACGTTAATAGTTACTATGCAAGAGCAAAGATGTGTGTGTTACAAGAACATCTTTGGTGGAGAAAAAAAGAAGAGAGAATATTCTGTTAAGTTGTAGTGACAAGAAATAAAAATGTTAAACTGAATATTTATTAATTGAATGGTAAATAAAGAAAGTATATAAATATGAGAAGTAAAAATATGAAGGAAAGAGAATTCTTACAAACTGAACATGGAATATTTCCCTTGCAAATATTACAGTCCATATGCTGCAGTCTCCCCAGTTTGACTGAAAGGACTGAATTACAAGAAATGTTTATACAGAATAAAAATAACTTATGATTTATAACTTTTTCCTGCAAATCAGTAAATGGTTTTTGATCACGTATATAATTTTTTTTTTATTGGAACAATGTGAAATAGCTGAAACTTTATCAAAACAAGTTGACAGATAAGAATACATACCAATATGAAAACCATGATCTGATGTGTACACTACATATGTATTGTCCAGTATGCCTAATGAATCAAGTTCTTCAACAACAGCTTCCACCATATCATCCACAGATAATAATGTCTCCCAGCGATTATGGTATATTTCATCCAATTCTGTTAGCGTAGATTCTGGCAATGTAGAAGGAGGCATTCGTAAAAGCCAATGCTTATCCTGTGGATACATAAGAAAAAAAAACTAAATGTGTATGCTCCAGAGAAAAATGAAGGTTATAACTGTTTAATTATTATTTTTAATTCATTTTATATAGTGCAGGAGGAGGGAGTAGAGTGCATAATAAAACTGGTGGCAGAGGGTGGTTTGCAAGGATAGTGGCAGGGGTCTCAAAATCCATGTAAAATAAGTTCAATATAAACACTAGATTCAACAACCCCTAAATGTGAGATAGCTTCTGTTTACACTTTTGTGTGTATTTGATTTACATTTTGGTTATAATTTTGTTGTTATTGATGTTTAGAAGTATAACTTAGATTGTAAAATACTTTTGCAATCTTGGTGGAATAAGTCTTACTAAATTCATAAAATCTTTTCTTAAAAATACTTTTGCATCCCAGATGTTCCCAGGCTAATTCCCTCAGTATTTTATTCTCTGTCGGTGATTGTAAATGTCTTTAACAAAACACATGTCTCAACCTTGAAATTTATTAGTTTTATCTGCCACATCTTATTTGGCACGGGTCCTAAATAAGAAAACAATTTCCCATGTAAAGCCACACAAGTGATCTGTACATGCCAATTTAATTCAAATTATTGACTATTTTATGTTTTTGGTACAGAAACTCTGAATACAGCATTCTCAATATTATTAGTGCACACAAAAAATGTACTTGGTCTGTGGTTCAGTCATCTGAATGATTTGGTATTTCAAACAAGAAAGTCTGCTGAAAAACACAATTAGGGGGTAAAATAGCCCTGTGACATTTTTATCTGCTAAAAACATAATTAAAGTTCCCTGTAGATGGCAGTGTCAAGAGATAATTTTTGTGTTTTCAAACAAGAAAGTCAATTGCAAAAAATAAACTGTAAAATAATTGTCATGATGGTGCATAAAAGCTCCCTGAACCTGATTCTAAATTTAGAGGGAATTAAACATTGTAATCCTAAAACAGTAAATACGAACAGAAAAATATGTCACACATTGATGGAAATAAAAATGTTGGTATTTTGCATTAGTTTTATGATATTTAGGGATAACCCCACAAATAAAGAGTGACAATTTTGCTCCTCTAATTTCAATAATTTAATTGATATGTTGTTATATACTAAAATATAAGCATGAAATAATTTTTTTTTTGAAAAGACAATTTAGAATATGAAAGAAAAACAGCCCAGAATTTGGGTGTTAGTGGAAAATTTTAACAATTTGCAAAACGTAATAGCATCAGAAAGTTTTTGAGGTAATTAAAATTTTCTTGTTTCAAGACGACAGATTGGAAATGTTAGGGGAAATTATCATCTTCTTCCTTTCCAATCCTGGGCCTAGTGGTCTGTTACAGTGTCCCTCCATTTTTTAGTTGGTCTTTCAGACATTCATTCTCCTGTGTGGATGATATGTAGTATCTGCCATGGTATTCCGATTTGGTACATCCAATGGGAAGTTTATGTATATATAAAACCAATTACTTAATTTTCTGGCGGTGAGCCACCAACCACTCATTTCCACATTCCAATCAAAAAAAAATTATAAATTAAAAAAATCCTAACAACAAAAAAATACGAAAAAATTGAGCCAGCTACGTCTAAGATTACTTCACCACATTCGTACAAAAATAATTACTTTTACCCATAAAATTAGTGAAAGTATGCCACAATAAATCCTTTCAATCCAATTCCTCACCTAATTCAATTGTAGAAGCTTACTTGGATGAACCATATGGTGACAACAATTATTATATTAACAGCATTTCATTTTGTTGGAATATAAAAGCTCATATATTTACACTTAAATGTATACGTATTTAAATCCAAAACATTTAGTAAATTATCACCGATTGAAATTTATATCTTTTTTTCAATATTAAACAACTAAATTTTCATTTTAAATCCCCCTACTGTGGGTGACTATTTAAAGTTACAAACAATGAACAGTATTTGAACAATGTCGTATGGTCACACTTACAGAAAGGATTTTCACTTCAAAAAATTGTAGGGAATACTGCAAGAGAAGCACACACTAATCAGTGAGCATTATTTGTGAAGGTACAAACCAATAGCATTATTGTCGGGAAGTGTACACATCAGCACAGATGCACGTCTTGGAGAGACATAAAAGGGAATGTGATTACTCAAACAACCTCTACAGCAATTTTCAGAGCTACTGTTGTACTTCACATAATCATAACCATTACCAGTAATTATTCCCTCAAAGTATAATTATATTTTTGTGTTCCAGAAGCAAAGTTTCCACTTACTTTTTATTACTGTCTTTATTTTATGTCTGCATTAGAGCCAAAAAACACGTGCTTGTAATTGCATGATCATTATGCACATGAAGCAAAGAGAATGATAAAAACCACAATGTATATTTCAGCACCACAATTAGCCTGCACAAAATAATTGTATTGTACAGTGACAGATTATTTCGAGTATGTTTCACTGGCTCTAAAAACTGAACACACAATGTTAGGTACTTCATTCAATCTATTTGTATGTTCCAGTTTGAGGAAATAACCTGGAAAATGTGCTCTTTCAATTTATTGCACATACAATCAACAGGTTCTCTGAAATGTCCAACAACCCTGTTGAATATCACCAGATCTCTCACCAATAGAGCACGTGTTATATTGGTTAGATGTTTTGACTCACTACATAAGCACCAACATCAAAACTTGATCAGTAATTCCAAAAGCTTAAAATACCATGACACAAAATTCATAAACAGATTATTTATCATCTATATGCTGAAAGTCAGAACTATTATTGCCACAATGGATGGTCACATTTATTATTTACTAATACAAATATTCGAACATTTAGTGTCTTACTAAACTTTAATCTTGTCTTGCAATGACAGACACCAATTTAGTATGGCAGACATATAGACCCACTTTCATCACCATTTTCATCCTTTCTTCCTATTATGGTACATTTTGTACTACAATTATGGATTAACAAGGAACACTTTTCATAGCTTTACCAGATTTGTGAAACAATAGGCATTTTAAGTAATTCAAATAAATTCAGTTTTAGATTCCAATAACCTATATTATTAATTTATTTCAGCAATGATGGGGTTCATACATTTGAAGTATTAAAATATGTGTTATTAATGTACTTATAAAATTTTAAATGGTAATTATTTTAACTATTTTAGAATTCCTTTTTCCCTCAATAGGAATTTAAATAATTAAAAAACGTGAATAATGATATACTGCTTTTAAAAAAATAAGGAAAAGATAATCTGAAGTGCCAAAAGTCATGGGATACCTCTAAATATCATGTGGGAATCCCTTTTTGCCTAGTTAAGCGCAGCATCCCAATGTGGCATTGACTCAACAAATCGTTGGAAGTTCCCTGAAGAAATATTCAGTGATGCAATCCATAATTGAGAGATTGTTGTCAGTGCAGGACATTGTGCTTGAACTCACCTTTCAATTTGTTCCACATATGTTCGATTAAATTCATGTCTGGTGATCTAGGTGGCTAAATCATTTGTTACAATTATCCGGACTGTATCTCAAACTAATCGTGAATGATTTTCACCCGGTGACATGGAGCATTATCATTCTGGAAATGTCTATTGGTGTTTGGGAACATAAAGGACCATTCATGAACATAACCATTTCCAGTGAATGGTCAGTTCAGTCTGACCAAGGTCCCAGTATATGCCATGTAAACACAGCACAGACCAGGATGGAGGCACCACCAGCTTGCACAGTGCCTTCCTGACAACTGGGTCCATGGCCTCGTGGGGTCCGCACCACACTCAAGCCCTTCCATCAGCTCTTACCAACTGGAATCACGAGTCATCTGACCATACAAGCTTTTTTCAATCTAGGGTCCAACCGATATGTTCATGAGCCTAAGAGAGACACTGCAGTCAATGGATTTTTGTTAGCAAGGGCATTTGCTTCAATCTCCTGCCACCATATCCCATCAACAACAAATTTTGCTCCACTCCTCACATGGATACATCTGTTGTAAATCCTGCACTGAGCATTGCTGTTCTTTGATGCAGTGTTTGTCTATCAACATCGACACTTTTATACAGAAGTCACCGGTCTTTGTAACTGAGTAGACTATCGGATACTGCACTCTCCATGGCGGAAAGTAATTCAGGAAATAATATATATTCATAGCACACTCTTAACACTGTGGATTGAGAAATTTCAAATTTATGAACAAGTTCTAAAATGAAATGCCCCATGCAACTAGCACTCACTACCATTTGATGTTCGAAGTCTGTCAATCCACGACATGCGGCTACAATCACGTCAGGAAACCAATCACTCGAGTCGCAAAAGTACAAATGAAAGCCCCGACATTGCAAGGCACATTAATAGGTTTCTTCTGCTGAATTTTCACCATCTGGATATTTGCGGCTCCCTACCCGATGAGTTTTGGCACATCAGTGTAATAACGTTTTTCTTTTTAACAAGCGGGGGGGGGGGGGGGGGGGAGGGGGACTATTACCTCACCAACTGGAATATTGAAGTTTGGTGTCTGCAGGGCTTGAACGTTGCTGTAGTAGTCAGCGTATTGAGGAGATGGCGTAAAAGGAGCGTGAGCAGCAGGTGGAGCTAGCACCATCAGAAATCCAGATGTTACGATGTCACTCTGCCTTAAGAATTCCAGGCTGTAGGTAGTCTGTCAACAAAATGATATGTTCATTTTTAATGAATACATGAAGAAAATTCATTCATAGATTATACTTTTTATAAGTCTTGCAAAAATATTCTTCACACTTCATCTCCTGATACCATTAGTTCAGTATAAGATGGTTTTACAATTTAACTAATACAATCATTAATCCAAATGATAAAAATTTTATCTTCTACATGTATCAATTAAATTAAGTAATATTAAATAATTAATTCTGTAGATGATGTTTATGCCTTGCAGTAAAACATTTTCTTTTATTAAAAATTAAGGAAACCAGGACCATACATTCATGAAAAGAGCTCTAGGAAGGCTCATCACTGATTATCAGTTTAGAGAAGCATTACTGCATGATAAAACAATGTGTCATGCTAGTGTCAGCGGACAGTGATTGATGCCAAACAATTTATGAACTATTACATTGATCGAACATTTCCACTCTGATGCATCCAGTGTTAAGAATTGTGGCACTCATCTAGCACATAATTCTCTCATTACCAACTCCACTTTTAAAATGTGATATGGCCATTCAGATGACATCCCTAGAGCTTCGGCAATTTCTCACAGTATCAGTCAGTGATCCTTCACGACTATTTTATGCAGTTTTACAATAACTTCTGGGGTAGTGACACATCTTGGCCGACCACTACATAGATCATCATCTAAGCTATCCCAACCAAATTTAAACTTATTTGTCCACTTGGAAACAGCTCAGCTGAATATGAAGGAGCCAAGACCCTCAGTGTATTCTGAAAATCTGCATGAATTTCCTTTGCTTTCATACCTCTCTTTGCAAAGTATTTAAACACTGCTCGAATATCAATTTTTTCCATCTTCTCAAATCATTACAACAGAAAAACAACAAAGAGATGTTCACACCACATGTATCTGCCCAGAGCACTGACATGTCATGTGTTTAATCCTAAAGGATGACCCACTATTACGTGGTAACCTCATTGTGAAAGCACTGACCTCTGGTGGTGATTCAGAGAACTTTTCAAATCACCTTCATAAAATCCTAGACTTTCCAAAGATGACAGAGGCTGGGAATGATGAACATAAAAAAGGCGAACATATGTAACACAATATTTCGGTGTTGAATCTTATTCTTGTAAGTAGATAAGACACTTGGTGAGGTCAGATGTGATCACAGTAATGAACACTAGTGCTAATACTCAGGTGGTACATCCCTGCTTTTGTGCTGGGCTGGTAACTAACAAGACTGACCATGGAAAACTGCTGAAAAATTCATGAAGTATAACAATGACCATTCTAAAATGTTACTGGAAATGCAAGATGAAAATAAGACAAAAGTGATAACAGCTAAATGAGGTTATTGCACTGCAAGTGTTAGGGTATTTTATCACACACATTGACAAAACCGGAATCAGTGCCAGAAGCAATGAAATCAAATTAAAGCCTTCACACATTGTCCAGTCTGGCAGATAAACTGATCTGGAAATGGCAAGTGCAGGCAGCAGTGGAGGATCCAGGAATTTTGGTTGGCGGGGGGGTGGGGGGGAAATTGAGCCACCTAGGCCCCCACCCCCTGGATCCGCCACTGGCAGGCGGTGTGGAGCTATACAAGACATTTGCCTGATTATCGGCAAAATCAAATTCAGAATGAATGTTTTTAAATTAATAGACACACATCAGAAGCCATAAAAAAAAGCCTTCAAACCATTTTAAGCTTTCACTTTATCCTACCCATTCTAGTAGCCCACATAATAACCACATTGTTTCCTTACTGATCTGCAGTCATCTGCACTTTTAACTACCCACTATTAAAATTTGTAATCAGATTTCTTGTACCTAAGTATATATTTTGTGAAATAAATTAAAACTTTATTATTGTATTTAATTATTTACTTACCTTATCATTGTTAAAATCATTTCTTTTGCAGGAAAACATGATCACATTGTAATATTTTGATTATTGATACTGTCTTCCAATTATTGGACCAGGAAATTGAAAGTATTTGTACTCGTGCAGAAGTAATTGAAAAATTGGTTGTTATCTGCTCAAAAAGCATATACAAAAACTCCCTTCCTGGTACCTCAGTTAACAAATGATGTACACAAGACTGTCTATTTATTAAATACATACTGTATATCAAAGGAGGTAAGGTTTGCTGAATGTTGCATACATCTTTCCTTTGCTAAAGCTAAGAACCTATTGCACTCAATATGAAAAGGAGACACTGGTTTTCTCAGATCGCTCCAGGCAAAAGCTGGGATGGCTCCTCAAAATAGCCCATGGGCTCCTCCTGCCATACCACTTATATCGCTTCCTATGCAAATGGTTACACATTAGGAGAGGTGCAATGTACCTTCCACCACCTACTTTTAGTGAATCATTAAGTAATAATAATAGTAATAGAAGGTCAGCACCAGTTCCAATTATAGCCAGTGTGTGTGAAAATTCCCAATGGCTAGCACGGGAACCTGTACTGACATCTTGAGTCCCTAAAGGTTCATGATACATCTGTCTAAAAAGTATTTTCTCATTATTTTTATATGTAGAATCCATTTTTCTATTTCTTCTGCGATCCAATCATTAACAGAACAGATTTTCAATTTTCTTCTAAAATCGTTGCGAACAGCATTCTTGTGATAATCACATCTGGTCTATGAACAGGGTCCATTTCCCTTTGTCAAAGCATGTACAACCATCACTTTATAGAACTTAACTGTGTGTAGTACCACGGACTAATTAAAATATGTGAAGATATATTTTTTTCACATCACGATAATAGTAATACCCTCAAGTTATTAAGATGTGAAACCTGCTCTATTATTACAATTTTTATTTAATTTAAATTGAAACAGAACACACATGCTCCCTGTACCCCTATCTCCCTAAGTGTTGATTCATTTCTTTCTTTCTTATTTCCCCCCCTCCTCCTGCCCTTTCCAAATTGAAACTTTAAAATCCTTCAGTGTTTTTAGTAAACTGTCCTACATTGCATTTGGTAATTTATTACAGTCACCGACTACTTTACCTACAAAAGAAAATTTTCTGCAAACAAATCTAGCTGTTCTCCTTTGAACCTTTCCAACTCTTGAATTTGATACCCATAATGTGGGTCCCACACCACTCCACCATATTCAAGCAGTGATCTGACCAAGGTTTTGTAACCCAATTCTCCCACTTTCCTGGTACATCCCCTCATCACCCTCTTTAATAAATGAAGGACTTTGAGACCTCTTCCTAAAACATATCCAATGTGTCCTGACCAACTGAGTTTACTATAACAAGCTATGCCAAGATATTTACAGTTATGATATTCGACAAGCAATTCCTTCCCTACCCTATAATAATTGATTTTTTTTTTTTTTTTATCATCCGTGTACCTAATAAACTGACCCTTCTTGGTGTTTATTTTCATACCATATTTAACTACCAAGCTAGAGATTCTGTTCAGATCTTCTTGTAACTGCACACAGTAGTGCTTTAATCCTTTGTATAACATTATATCATCTGCAAACAATCACTAAAATATTGTGTATAAATAATAGTATTACTTGTTTGGTTTCCTGAGAAACATTCTTAAATCTAACTTCAACCCATCAATACAATCATTCATTAGAATAATGAACAGTAATTGTCCCAATACACTACTTTCAGGCACTCCTGCATTATCTACCCTAACTCCTTGCTTTCTTCCTTTTAAGAATTCCTCCAAACAGCAAGTCACTTTTCCATCAACTCCAATGGTTTTTACCTCACCTACCACCATTTTATGCCTCACTCTGTCAAGTGCTACAATGTCAACCTGGTCTCCCTTGTCCATTTCATCTGCAATATCTTGCATGTAGCCCACTGAGTAAGATGCACATGAGTGTCCTTTCCTAAATCCATGCTGCTGTATAGCAAACCAGCTCCTTCCCTCACATATGTTTTTGATGTGGTTGCATACCAATCTCTCCATCAGCTTTCCCACCACTGATGTTAGACTAATTGGCCTGTAATTTTCAACACTATCTGTCTCAGCTCCTTTATGGATTTGTACTACTATAGCATTTTTCCCAGTCGTCTGGTATGCAGCAAGTCTGTAAACTCAATCTAACTAATATTAATAGATAAGGTACAATGTCAGATTCCACTATCTTCAATACATGTGTAGCCCCCTTATTCTTTTTTTAGCTTTCTTATCTCACCTATAATATCCTCAGGATTTGTTTCCAGTGTTTTAGTCTGTTCATCACTACTCATGTGGTAAATCTCCTCCTCTGATTTCCCCCTCTCCCATACCAGAATGATATTCCTTAATAGCTACATGGAACCAATTACTTAGTATCTCTGCCTTTTGCAAATCCTCTGTAACTTCTTCCCAATCCTTATCCACAATTGTCTGTAAACCTTCCCTTCCCCTCAGTTTTCTAATATCGCCATAGAAATTCGTAGCTGCATCACCTTGGCCCCCCTCCCCCCCTGCTGGAATAATATTTTTTATAAACCCATCTTTAGCTTCCCTCTTTGTTGATATTAATTCCTTGTTTAGTTGTTTCAAGGTTTTCCTACCTCCTTACTGTCTCATACCTCTCTTCTTACTAACCACTTTAGCCTCCTCTCCTCCCTATTATAGTAAGCAGATTCTGTACATTTCTTTATTTTTTGTTTTGGAATAAAAATTTCTTTCCTCCTTACTATCAGCTTGAACACTTCCAAACCCCTGTCCACTGTACTGGCACCCTTCTAAATTCTGAATCTTTCTCTGAAATATCTTCTCAGTTCAGTTACATGTGCTTTTCTATAACCACCTTCACTTTGGGCCACTTGTTTACTAAATCCTCCAATATCCATAATCACTGCTTAATGATCACTTATTCCTTCTGTAATTTATCATCAGGCTTTATTAAGAAGATATCCAACACATTTCGTCCCCTCATACTCAGTTCTGCTACTGTGTAAAGCCTCTTTCCCTCACTAACATATTTGAAAACCACTGCTCCTTTGAATTATTTATCTTAATTCCCTGCCAGTTGACCACTGCAAGATTTAAGTCCCCCCTAATAATGACATTCTACCCTCTCCTCTGAACTCTGAATATAAATTTAGTTTCTCACCAAGAACCCTGTCATCATCATTCATTCTTCCACTATGACCCTAATTTTTTCTTTTGCTGCACACCAGACGTCTACCCCTAGTAAGTCATAACTATCATCCATGAATAACAGTGAACTGCAATAATCTTTACCAACAAGTATGAAGACCCCTCCACCAGACCCTCCTCTGTCACTACGGTACACCCTATAATCATCAGGAAAAACTTCCATTGTCTAGCACCTCCTCTCTTAACCAAGACTCTATCCCGATAACTACTATTAAATTACCAAACTCTATTAGTTTGTTCATTACACTCCTGCCTTTGTTACGATTTTAACATTATTCATAACCTTACCATTTGTGTACCTATTTATTTTTTCCCCCCCTCAGATTCTACTATAATCATTATTATTTATGATTTTTCCCATGCATCTGAATTCAGCATCCCTTTGATCACCTGTTTTCAACCCAACACCAGCAGCCTCTAATCTAAAAAAGTCACAGGCCTTACCCCATCATAACCGAAAGTGGGCTCCCTTACAGATCTACTTAAGTGCCCCTTCCGCCCCCTCCCCCACTATGAGGGTTGTCCATTAAATAAGGTTCCCAAGACGCTGCAGTCAGGATCTGGCAACAGTGGCATGTAGCTTGGTTCCCCCTCTCCCAATCCCCACCCTGGCGAACTGTCTGCAACGCTCAGTTTTGGCTGAGCAGCAGTTAGAGAGGCAAGATCCCACTTGCTTCACCCATCAGGTGTGAATTACACTCTGTAATTTGCCTTTTTTTTTTTGCACAAAAAACACTGCACCAGGGACATTTATTCCAAATTGTGTGAAGTCTATAGAGAAAAGTGCATGAGCATACAACACATATGCAAATGGTGCAGATAATTTAAAGACGGACGTGATGAAGCAGATATTGTATTAGGTACTGAAAGCTGGTTAAAACCGGATATAAGTTCAGCAGAAATTTTTAACGATAGTGTGAATGTTTTCCATAAGGATAGGTTGAATTCTAATGGAGGTGGTGTATTTATAGCCGTTAGTAAACACCTGTCGTGTAACGAAATAAATATCGATACGGTCTGTGAAATCCTATGGATTAGACTAAACGTAGCTAGGACATAACTTGTAATAGGGTCTTTCTATCGTTAACCAGATACAGATGTAGCTATTGCTGAGGCCTTAAGAACTAATGTAAGTAATATAGCTTGTCAATTTCTGGATCATGCAATTATACTAGGTGGCGACTTCAATTTTCCGTATATCGATTGGACTAAATACGTCCACGTTACTGGTGGCAGGGATAAAACTTCATGTGAAATTATTCTTGACCTTTTCTCAGATCTTATGATCTCATCACTGAACCAACGCGGTACCACAACAATAACGAAAACATTTGAGATAGTCTTGTTACGAATAGGCCTGAATTGTTCACGGACATTTCTACCACCATGGGAATAAGTGATCATAAAGCTGTAATTGCTACAGTAAAATTAATAGACGCGCTCAAAAAGAAAAAAAGTAAGGGTCATTTACAGGTTCAAAAAGGCTGCAAACGAGAGTTTAAGAACATTTTTGAGGGATAATTACATTACCTTTATGGAAGGAAGAGGCTCAATTGGAGAGATGTGGCTTCGATTCATGCATATAGTCAGGGAAGGTATGGACTTATATATACCGTAAAGGTATTCCAAATTGTGTGAAGTCTATAGAGAAAAGTGCATGAGCAGACAACACATATGCAATTGGTGCAGATAATTTAAAGACGGACGTACAGATGTCCGTGATGAAGCAGATATTGTATTAGGTACTGAAAGCTGGTTAAAAGGTTACTTAAAAAGCAAAGGAAGATACATGCACGCTCAAGAAGGACGATGTATAGGAGTGATTTAGAAAAGTTAGCCAAGACAAGAGGACATGTTAAGAACGCAATGCGCGAGGCCTTTAATGACGTTAGATGCAACTGAGTTTCCAAGAGCCTCAACGAAAACTCAAAGAAATTTTGGTCGTAGGTAAAAAAAAGTTAGTGGTAGTGACAACAATATACCAGTTCTACTACAAGACAGTCAGGAAGTTGATTACAGCCGCGACAAGGCTACCGTATTTAACACCGCATTTAAAAATTCTTTCACTGACGAAAACATGGAAAACATTCCCGCTATTGCACGGCATGTAGAATTTGAGATGGATTCAATTAAAATTGATAGTGTAGGTATCATAAAGCAATTAAAGCTCCTGAAGTGGGGGAAGGTGCTGGGTCCCGATGGTATACCAGTAAGAGTATTTTTGGAATACGTGGAAGAACCATTTCTGTCAGATATATTTTGTAAATCTTTAGAAGAAAGAAAAGTACCTTCTGACTGGAAAATAGCGCAGGTGATTCCCGTTTTCAAGAAAGGAGATCGGAGAGATGCTAGGAATTACTGACCCATATCTTTAACATCTGTTTGCAGTAGAATTCTGGAGCATGTTATATGCTCTAACGTTATGAAGTTTCTAGATGAAAACGAGTTACTTACAGCAAACCAACACGGATTTTGGAAGAACCGATCATGTGAAACGCAACTGGCTCTATTTTCGCATGACGTAATGAAAGTTAATGATGCAGGATCACAAGTTGATGCTATTTTCTTGGATTTTCAGAAAGCTTTTGACTCTGTACCACACAACCGACTTTTAGTGAAGATTCGAGCGTACAGTATATCTGATCAGATTTGCGAATGGATACGCGATTTTCTAACTGGTCGGTCACAGTATGTTGTTGACGGGGAAGCCTCTTCTAAGCTAGATGTTACTTTGGGCGTTCCTCAAGGAAGTGTAATAGGACCACTTCTTTTCTTAATTTTTATCAATGATCTCGGTGACAACATTAATTGCAGGATACGTTTTTTGCTGATGATGCATTTATTTATAGGGAAGTTAGGTGCTCTGACAATTGCTTAGAAATTCAGCGCGATCTGGAAGTTATTTCGGAATGGTGCCGTAAATGGCAGCTTACACTTAACTGCAAAAAGTGCAAGGCAATGCAAATAAGTAATAAAAAGACCCCATTTGCTCACGAGTACAAAGTTAACAATTCAGTTGTTGACACGGTAGATTCCCTGAAGTATCTAGGCATAACAGTACGAAGCAACATAAAATGGGACTTGCACATAACTTCCGTCATAGGCAAAGCTAATTCTAAACTACGTTTTATAGGTCGTATTTTGAGAAGTTGTAATGCTCATACAAAGGAAATAGCGTACAAAACACTAGTGCATCCACATAAGGAATACTGTTGTGGAATTTGGGATCTGTATCGCAAGGGATTGATTGACACGTTAGAGAAAGTACAGAGGAAAGCCGCTCGATTCGTGACCTTACAGTCCTTATGTAAGTGTCACAGAGGGCTGATACGTGGGTTGGGTTGGGACTGTTTGGCGGACAGATGACATGGTTTTCGGTTGAATTTGTTGGAGAATATGTGAAAGTCTTTAATTTACAAGTGCAACGAAATACTTCTTCTGCCAACCTATTTAGGTCGCAATGACAGGAGGGATAAGATTCCAGAAATAAGAAGCCGTACTGATACATTTATGTATTCTTTCTTTCCTCGTTCTGTTCGGGATTGGAATGCACTGAATTAGGATCAGTGCTTAACCCCTTCTGCCACCCACAGTAACTGTGAATTGCAGAGTATAGATGTAGATGTAGATGAACAGCGTTCCGGACTGTCATTGGTTTCAGATGAAATGATTGCCAAAGTGGAAGAAGAAATGCTGAAAGATCGAAGGATGACGGTTTGGGAGCTCTGCGAGATGATCCCTGATGTTAGCAAGACTACCATTAGCAAAATTTTGACAGACCATTTAGGGTATGCTAAGGTCTGTGCAAGATGGGTCCCAAGAATGCTTACGGAAGACTATAAATGGCAACGAGTTGAAGTGGCCAGCGAATTTATTCAAGCCTATTAAACCGATGATGAAGAATTCTTGGATTCAATTGTTACTGGGGATGAGACCTGGGTCCACTATATGATGCCAGAAATGGAGGAACAATCCTGTCAGTGGAAAAATCCAGAGTCACTGAAGCCATGGAAGTTCAAGCAAACACTGTCTACTGGCAAAGTGATGGCAAGCGTGTTTTGGGACAGGAAGGGGTTATTGCTGTGTGAATTCATGCCTGCTGTATAACAATCAATGCTGACTGCTACTGTGAAACATTGAAGAACCTGTGCTGTGCAATTCAAAAGAAGAGGAGAAGCACGCTCATGAGGGGAGTGCGTTTCCATCATGACAATACTCGTCCACACACCGTCTGTGTAACAACCGATCTTCTCAACCAATTTGGATGGGGTATTGTCACACACCTGTCCTACAGCTGGACATAGCCCCAAGTGATTACCATCTCATCCTGAATTGAAAAAACACGTGGGTGGGACTCAATTCAGAACCAAAGAGGAGCTGAAAGAAGAGGTGTTAAGCTCCCTTCGCAGCGTGGTGAGAGAGTTCTACGACTCGGGCATACGCCACATGCAAAAATGCATCAAACTCAATGGTGATTTATGTTGGAAAATAGGAAAAGGTCTAAACTTTTCAAAAATGTATAATTCAAAGCAAATAAACAGGTTTTTCATTGTGAAAAATCATTGGAAACCTTATTTTACAGATAACCCTCATATTTAGGCATAGGCCAAGCCTAGAGAAAATCCCACCAAACAATGGTATCCACAGGCACAACACCCAATACAGAAATAATGCCTTTCCCAGACAGCACCTCGGTCTCCACATTTACCCACCTCACAGCATGGTTCACATGTGGCCTATCATGGCGACTCGAGGCCTGCATGAGCTCCACCCTGGTATGCTGTGACTCCTTCACCACATTCCTCAGGTCACTCTTTATGCTATATAAGACTCATTCTTATCAATACTGTTTCCCGCACCTCTCACTATCACTACTCTATCCTCCTTAGCGAAACCCTTACAAAGTGATTGTATATCCTCTGTTACCTTTTGTAATGTTGCACTAGGTTTTAAAAAGCTTGTTACCTGGTAGCCTCCACCCAACTGGTCCTGCAGAAGAGGGACACCATATCTCTTATGGCTACTACCAAGCAGCAGAATCTTTTTCTTCCTTCTTTTCCCTTCCAGCATCTAGTCCTACATATTGGCTGCAGCTTAGCTACTCCTACATCAAAATGAGGCCTTTCTCCTGACTCCGGCAACTGGTCAAACCTATTCCTCCTCACAATTTTGAAGGTATCATGCTCCTTATTCCGGTTTATGACCTGTTGCCAGCACCCAACTCTCCTTTTCACTCTCCCAACCATCTTTTCTTTCCACTGCTATAGGCTGAGCCTGAAGGGCACTGATAATTTCTTCCTGCTCCCCATTTTTTTCTTTCTGCTCTGCAAGTGTTCTAACCTGCTCAGCCATCTTCCTATCCCAGAAACAAAGAGGATGATACCATGGAAGACACACATTTAGTTCCTGTTTACCCTCTGCACTACACTCATCCCAGTGAAACCACTTCTTACACTCTCTGCAAACCAAACCTTTCCCCACCAGCCTGTGACAGGTGCCACACATCTCAGGCATGATATTTCCCTTTAACGACTAGAATATTACCGAACCGAGGAATTTTTAAACTCCCTAGCTCTAATTTAGGCCAGTTAAAGTAATACTATTCACGCAAAACCTACTGTATAAGTTGGTTGTCTACAGCAGTTTTTAAAAATTTATGTCATGGATATAGTTTAATACCAGCAGTAACAATTTTTTTCGTTGACATGAAATGTCATCTATATAAATACACATTTCCTTATTCCTGTGTGAACTGTTTAACTATTACACTTACATGATATGTGAAAGTATATTTATGAGATTATTCACCTGAATGATTGTAGAAAACTCCCAAACGCTAACCAGGATAACTTGACCCAGGCAATGGGATTTAACTTAATGCCAGTTATAGCTACCCAATACAATGACACCCTGACACACTTATACAAACCTGGCAGGTCAACTCTGATAGAGGAATTTGGACTCAATCAAAAGCAAATAAAAATCATGAAAGGTACTAAAATTTACAACACCAATGAGAGAATGCCAAATGTGTAGTAGATGTAACAGAGGAAGAGGTTGGATGACTGTTTTATGCAGGAAGCAAAATTTAATGTATAAAGGTAGGATTATATAAAAATCTCAGTTTCACAAGTAAAAAAATCATTACAGAATGGTGATATGTTTTAGTCTGAAAGAACCTCCTAACTTGTAAATAATTGCAAGGAAAGGAAAAATGACTCATCACTCACCAAAGTTGAAGGCAGCGACAAGAGAAGAACATTTATCACGAACACACAAATAAACTCAATATTTCGGTTATTAAACCTTATTAATGATGGAGAAAATGAGTCGTGAGGCTCGGAAGGTGTGCACTCGCCGAGGGTTGCTACATGACTAGGTGGATTATCAATATGGTGGTGGGACTGAGATATTGTATATAAATATGTAAATCGCAGATGGTGGTAGAGATAATAATATACCGAAAAAAAGGGGGGGGGGGGAAATAAGTAAATAGATATGGACGGATAAATTTTGAAACATAAAATAAGGTAATTAGTTAAATGACAATAATGCTACTACTAATCATACTTATAATGAGTGATGCATCAAGGATTAACTTCAAGATGGACAATTAACCATTTAAGGGCAAATAACTACTGGTGATTTGTTTCTTGGTCCTCATTAACCATCCATATAAAAGAAAAAACAAGAATATCTAAGATCTGTAATCAGAGGTACTAGAATTAAAAAACTATATATACTCCTGTAACAATATTTCATAGTAAATCTAAAAACATGGTAATGAGATGTTAATGTTCCCTGTGGTGTCAGTTATTCAGCTAAAAGCTTATGTAAAGAAACAGTTATACTGCAAATTTCTGAGAAGGAATAAAAATATTCAACAAAGAAGTATCCTTCATGAAATTTTTTCTACTGAATAAGAATAATTATTCAATCAATTTGTTAAGAAATTCTGAATTCATATAAAATTTACCAAAAATAAATAGCTACTGATATATCATTCTTCTCATATTATACAGAGCTCTAATTTTTTGTGTATACTAAAATCCAAGAGAAACATTGATGGTATTCAATACACAATCAAGGTATGATATTTACTAGGTGATAAATAACGAGTTATCTGTTTACATCTAAAAACTAAGAACAAAAAGCACTGTATAAACTTGTTTTAAATTCAATAAAGGTATGAGTTTTTACAGTCATTATAACATATTAATAATAAAGAATTTGATTCTTGTGTCGGTGGTTTTTTTAAAGCTAGATCACCATTTACATCACATATTTACCATTATCAAATGTTAGGGTCCTGTAAAATATCAAGCCATTATCAGAATTGAAACCTGCAAACTTCTAACCTGAAGGAAGATTTCTCAAACGTGAGCTGCATGTCTCTCGCGTATATCAATAAAAATATGAATAAAAATAAATTTTGTATTCAATAATTTACTTACAATAAGATCTGTTAAATAGTCATTTTCATGGAATACACCTGTGCCATTGATGGAAAGTGTATAATTGTAATAACGTGAATTGCCAAGCAATCCCACCCACCAGTCCCAACCAGGGGGAACATGAGTAGCACCTTCTGTTGTGTATCCATACTGAAATGGAAGAAAAAGTGTTAATTTAGAATTTAAAATAAAAAGATTTTAAACAAACAAATATCAAAATCATTTATATCACAACTATAAAATTCTGGCAAGTTGACACAGGTTGGACACGTTTCTCTACCAAAATTGGCGATGAAACCCCTGACTGCTATGTCTGATGGCTGGTCTCAGGGTTGCACCTATATCTAGTATTGCCCAATGCAATACTTCCTATGTTAATGAAACTGTGCCTTTCTATCTGCCAGCAGAAATATCAACAAATTAAACACACCATGATATCATTAGGTGGCATACAGAGTGCATAAAAGTGAACTAAGTAGGAACCACAAGTTACAGCGGTTACAAGCTATGCAAGGGTAAGCATTAAAAAAAGGATGACATAAATTCTCTTAACTGAAAAATTTAACTAAGGAAGTGAAGTCTTGTTACTGTATTACAGTAAAACTCCAATTATCTGAACTCCGAATATCCGAATTTCTGAATATTCAAATCGATTTTTTAATTAAGAAACATTCTTTTGAAAATTCCGGGATTTTCAGAAGTTAGTGCTGAAGATAGAGGAGAGTGGGTGGTGTGTGATTCATCAGGCCCGGGGTATGGAATTCTAGATGATGATGAACTTATTGAAAGTGTGAGAGAAGAACATGTCGAGGAAGAAGATGACCTAAATGTCGAAGTTGAAGCAGACGCAGGACCATCAGCTAGTCAAGCATTTGGCCTTGAAACTGTGTTGAAGGGGATAAAGTGTCAGCCCGAGTGTGACCACATATAACTTCTTACTGTTAAGCGGATGCATGACTTGGCTGCCCAAAAACTGATTAATACAGTCAAACAGCTTACTATGATCGAGATGTTCAGCAAGCAATGACTTATTTACAGTACCGTACATACATACGGTACTAATGTCAACAGTTGTATGTACGCTTAACATGTAAAAGTGTTGCCTTTTCATTTAATTAATTAAAAGCTCTTTTTATATAAAATATCACACTTTTTGCAGGTGTCATTATTGAAAAAATTGCACTTGTATCATTTTTTTCAGGGTTTGCGCTGCGTTTTTTTTGTTGACAAAAAACGCAGCAGAAACCCCCAAAAAGAGACAAGTAAAAGCTCTTTTTGTTGAAAAATAGTTTTTTCTCCCATTTTCAACATAAATGCAGTAATTAGAATAAACCCCTTTTCGGAAAAAATCTAATTATCTGAATTTTCAATAATGCGAATGGCGTCCAGTCCCAATTGATTTGGATAATTGGCGTTCTACTGTACCTTAAAAAATCCACATTTTGTATGTTCTGCTTATTCTTGTGGTAATAAATGATTCTCTTTGTGTGACAATACAGCTTGATAATTAATAGTATTGTTTTCTTTCTACAAGTTGCACAGTAAGTTTGTATATTCAGATTTTTGTTTCAATGGTTTAATGAAATCACTTGTGAGTAGGGTTATTACGGAGGTCTTCTTTGTGGATGTGGAGGACTACTGTTTAGTGCTTGACGTCTGTGGAAGTGGCAGGTAGAGATAGAAAGATATTTTTATAATTATTTAGAATAAATTATTAAAAATAAACTTTAAATCAACACAAGTATAATTTTTATCATAAATTCTACATTTTCTGTAAGCATCTTTTACTTTCTTATAATACTGCCCGATTGATTTTTTTCCCCTCAACTTTCCACAAAAAATAAACACAATGATTTCACAAGTGACTTAAATTAGATACCTAATTATCCATGCACAAACAAAACAACCTTTTGTCATATGAACTTTGAAGAGCTTGAGGTTCAACTAATTTGACACACCACCACACATCATTACATTCGCTGCCTACCTTTCCACTGCTCTAGCAGCCAACTCATAGGACCTATAATGATCCGATTTTCTGATAAAGGACCATCATTGGCACCAAGGAAGAAGCGACTCTCATCAATGAAGACGACACGTCTCCATTCGTCCCTCCATACACGCCTGTCGCGAACACCACTGGAGGCGGGCTGCACGATGTTGGGGCGTGAGCGGAAGACGACCTAACGGTGCGCGGGACCGTAGCGCAGCTTCATGGAGACGGTTGCGAATGGTCCTCTCTGATACCCCAGGAGCAACAGTGTCCCTAATTTGCCGGGAAGTGGCGGTGCGGTCCCCTACGGCACTGCGTAGGATGCGACGGTCTTGGCGTGCGTCCGTGCGTCGCTGATGTCCGGACCCAGGTCGACGGGCACGTGCACCTTCCGCCGACCACTGGCGACAACATCGATGTACTGTGGAGACCTCGCGCACCACATGTTGAGCAATTCGGTGGTACGTCCACCCAGCCTCCCGCATGCCCACTATACGCCCTCGCTCAAAGTCCGTCAACTGCACATACGGTTCACGTACACGCTGTCGCGGCATGCTACCAGTGTTAAAGACTGAGATGGGGCTCCGTATGCCACGGCAAACTGGCTGACACTGACTGCGGCGGTGCCCAACTGCTGCGCACCTAGCGCCCTTCGACGGCCAACACTGCTGTTCCTGGTGTGGCCGCTGTGCCGTGCGTTTGATCATTGCTTGTACAGCCCTCTCGTAGTGTCCGGAGCAAATATGGTGGGTCTTACACACCGGCGTCAATGTGTTCTTATTTCAATTTCCAGGAGTGTATGTTGGATCATGAATGGGGAAATCCTCTCACAGAGTATCCAAGTGTGTGATGAAGATACTGGCATACCAAGAGCAAATATGAGTGAAGAGGACTGGTTGGAACATCTTTTGGTACTATTTTGGGGAACATGAATTGTCACGTGCATCCAGTGGTATTTTACAGGAAGGTTCTGTAAGTTAGACTGTGAATGGGCTATAATTAGGGCGAATCAAAAGTAAGTTACACTAGCTCGATGTGAGAGCACTCTGTGTGTCATGACCATGGCCAATGTGGAACAAGGTACAATAACTGCCAACACGTCCGATAGAAAGGTTGATGTGGTATCCGGTCATGTTATGTGTGCAGAGTGGCCTGGCTCAATGGCGCTTCAACTGGATGTTCACTCCAAATTGGAGATATGTGCAATGATCAGATTTCTATAGGCTAATGGCTCAATTGCACGGATATTCATCATGAAATCACTGCTGTATATGGTAAGGGTGCAATATCTCACCCAGGTAAAGCGGTGAAAGCAATTTGACGCCGGACGCACGGATCTCATTGATGAATATCTAGAAGGCAGGCCCGCAACGTCTAGTACCATTGCAAATGTTGACTGGGTGGATGGTATCAATAGAGAGAATCAGCACAGTAACTGCAGGAAATTGTTAGCATGCTGAACATTTCATATGGCAGTGTGTTTTGCACTGTTCAACAGCACCTTGGATTTCGTAGGTCCCACACCTGCTAACTGATGTTCACAAGGGACAATGTTCCCAATTGTCACTGGAATTTTTGCAACATTACTCTATGGAAGGCAACGAGTTTCTGTCGTGAATCATCACAGGGGATGAAACGTGGGTCCACCACTTCACCCCTGAAACAAAGAGATCGTCAATGGAATGGGAGTACACCACATCACCACAATGAAAGAAGGCCAAGGTCCAGCCTTCAGCAGGAAAGATAATGGCAACAGTGTTCTTTGACATGGCGAGTGTGGTGCACATGGAATTTTCTGCTGAAAGGGAAGACAATCAACTCAGCTTCGTATTGTGAAATGTTGGAATGGTTGCGTAAGGCAATTAAAGAAAAGTGGTGGGGAAAATTGAGTGCCAGTGTGATTTTGTTGCATGATAACGCTACACCTCAAATGGCATGCTTAACAACTGAATTGCTGCAGTGATTCAAGTGGGAGGTATGGCAACATCATCCATACAGTCCAGACTAAGTGCCATGCGATAATCACATGTTTGGTAAGCTGAAAAAGTATCTCAGGGGACGAGGATTCCGAAACGATGAGGAGGTGAAAGCCACTGTCTCCAGGTGATTACATAGCGCTGGAGGTGATTTCTATTCATCCGGAATCAAAAAGTTGGTTGACTGTTCAAAGAAACGTTTACAGTCTCTTTGCGACTATGAGTAAAAGTGAACTTAAATGTATGTTGTCATAGCCATGTTGCCTATGTGTAGATGGTTTCATAAATGGCTATAACTTGGAAGTGTAACTTACTTTTTGATTCATTCTCATAACAACACTGTTCAATTCATTTTTACTCTTATTACAGGACTGTAAGGAAAAAACAACCATGGTGTTTTTAGTTAAGTGGCGATGGATAAAATTTTGTATAAAGATAAAAATATAAGATACATAATATATATATTGAAATGTAAACAAAATCGCCATTATATCTCCATTTTAAAACTTGCAGATGCAGAGCTCAGTTAAAACCCTACTTGTGAGGTAATGCATGTATCTCTCATTATTCTATTAAATATTCGTTATAATTTCTTTGTTGTTTACATTTCATGAAAACTAAATGCAGTGTGTGATACTTTTGCGAAGCAAAAAATAATGTGTGCGATGTTAAGTAGAGACATTCTATCTGGTCCATAGCAGTGCGAGAAAAATTAACAGAGAAAATAATTTTTGTATGCCTTGTTGAGGTAATGGCCTTTCCAAAGGAACCATCCTGGCATTCACTTGCAGTGATTTGGGGAAACCATGCAAAAACAAAATCTGGATGGCAGGACAAGGAATCGAACCGATTCCAATTTTTAAAAATGGAAGTGTGTGACTGAATAAAAGAAGAAATTTTATTTTGAATTAGTGAAAGATTACCGATTGAAGTAAATGGGTGAAAAATTAAATAAATAACTGATATTTTGAAATCTAATTTTTAGTTTTAAGATTTCTTTCTTGGATGTTCCTATTTCAGGAAAATAAGAAGAGGTACCAGAAGTATTAACACATAACAAAGAAAATAGTTTTTGTAATATTGCAAACCTTATATTTGGGAACTGCAGAACAGATGTCAATATTGATAAAATCAATCTGGTAATTAAAGTAGCTGCAGCTTTTGGGTCAACAAAAGCCAAGGACAGAGTTCTTATGAAAGTAAAGAAAATTGTTAAGAATTAGTTGTTAAAGTAAGCAAAAAAATTTGTTGCTAATTAGTATTAAGCAAAATTTGTTTAATGTCAGCATAAACTAAGCATTTCTGGAGTAGTCATATCATTGGTTATGGTGCCTTGTTAACAACATGGCCTGGCTGTTAGTAAAAATGTTACCTCAGTGCTATTTAAAATACTTATGATATACATTCTTTGGTCTTTATCAGTTTTACTTCATTTGACTAGGCTTGAAATAAAATGATGATAATGGCAATACTACAGAAGCTATATGATGCAAAACAGATGACAGAAAACAAACCAAGGCCAAGAACTAAAACTAAAGTTAAAACAAGAAAAGAGATACATTCAAAATGAATTTTACAGGAAATAAAACAAGGACAATAAGTTTTTATGAAAATTGAAAGAAGAGAAAACACATGGCATATGTGAAATGTGTTTGTTTGTTTGTTTATGGCTCTACTCCTCGATGTTGAGGTCATTAGAAGTGAGGAAAGACTGGGGGCAAGGCACTGGAAGGAATGTGGCAATGGCCTTTTTAGAGGAAGCCCAAGCATTCACCTGTAATGATTTGGAGAAACCATGGAAAACCCAAATCTGGATGCCCAGATGAGGATTTGAACCATGCAAGGCTAGAGCATTACCACTCACCCACCATCGGAATATGAAATGTAGTTTACCTTGGGAAAAAAAGGGAAGAAATCAAGAAATGCATAGCTGTGAGGCATGCTATTGTACCAGACAAGATTCCTCAGGTTATATAGAAAAAAGGAGAAGACTAATGCATAACAATATTACCAGGAGGGAAAGATGAAAAGGCTAATCCAAATAGTGTGGTCTTGGAAGATGTAGGAAAAGGAGATTGCGACGATAATGTGACTAAAGAGATGATTGAAAAAGAGGAAGAAGAAATTTGTGATTGGCTGCGATGGAAAATTGGCAAAAAAATAAACAACTCTGTAACAATAAAAGAAACAGTATATCTTTTTTTTTCTTCTTTCAAATGGTTTGATGCAATCCTCCATCCCTTTCTATCTTGTGCTAACCTCTTCATCTCTACATACCCCTTATAACCCATGTCCTCAATTATCTGCATTATCATATATTCTAATCTCTGTCGTCCTCTACAGTTCTTGCCTTCGACTGTTCCATCCACTAACAAAGTAACCAATCCAGCATATCAAAATATGACCTAGTTTCTTCTTTCTGTAAGTTTATTCCACAGACTTCTTTCCTCACCCATCATTACCAAAACTCGTTATTTCCTACTTTGTATGTCCACTTAATTTCCAGCATTCTTCTGTAGCACCACATCTCAAATGCTTCAATTTTCTTTCTTTATGGTATTCCTAAAGTCCATGCTTTGCTACCATAAAGAGCTGTGCTCCACACATAGAAATAACTTTTTAAGTCCTAAATCAATGTTTGAAACAAAGATTTCTGTTTTTCATAAAGGCTCTTTTTGCTAGAGCTATTCTGCTTTTAACATCATTCCTGCTTCTGCCAATGGCTGTGACATTGCTTCTCAAGTAGCAGAATTCACTTACTTTTATTGTTGTTTTTTTTTTTTTTTTTATTTTTACTGCTTAACTTCTCGTAACAGCAAGGTCTTTAGAGACTAGGAAAGGATAGGGGAAAAGGAATGGGAAGGAATTCGGCCATGGCCTTTTGAAGGAAGCATCCCGGCATTTGCCTGCAGTGATTTGGGAAACCATGAAAAACACAAATTTGGATGCCCGGACGGGGATTCGAACTGCCGTCCTCCCGAATGGGAGGCCAGAACGCTAACTGTTACACCACCATGCTCGGTAACTTCTATTGCATCTGATCCTATTTTTATATTTAATCTCAGCGATTCATTTCTACCACATTTCACCAATTTTGTCTTGCTTTGATTTATATTGAGTCCAAAATCTTCCTTTGGTATTTTCTTCATGCGATTCAGTAACTTCAATTTCCTCAGCCTGTTCTGCTAACAAGACAATGTCATCAGCAAATCGTAGCATACCGATTGTTTCTCCTTCAATGCTTATGCCACATAAAAATGTTTCTTTTACTTCCTTATATTGATCCTCTACATACAAGTCTAATATTAACAGGGGTAGACTACAACCTTTTCTCACACCATTTTAAATGATGCATCTCTCTCATGATTCTTTAGTTTTATTATAGCCACTTGATTCTTATATAGTTTATAAAGTACAGTAATACCCCGCTTTATGCAACCCTGTTATGCGCGGTTTCGCTTTAGCGCGAATTTCAAATTTCGCGTTAAAATACCTCGTATTACGCGAATTGCTTACTTAAGAATATGTATGTACATAATATAGTCATTGGCTTCTCTTTGGTCAGGGGAATCCCCACTTTCTCTGACCATTCTGATCGAAGAATTGGGGATTCCCTGTCCTTCGACTTTGTTCTGTGGGGATTCCCCCGTTTTTTTCGTTTGTTCCATATGTTTATCTCGGCTTGCAGTCGTGTTTTAACATTTGGTGGAGCTAGATAATTTAATGCTTCGTTATAATTGCAACAAAACTTTCTTGTTCGAGATCTTCTATCCTAGAAAGAATGGAGAAGTTGCTAGCAGTCTGGATTGAAGATTTAAACAAGAAGAACACACCAAGTCAAGATCTCATATGCACAAAAGCAAAATCTTTGTATGAGATGTTAAAGACTTTTGCTGCCAGCAGAGGCTGGTATCATCGGTTCAAGCAGCGTTACAATCTTCACAATATCGAGACATCAGGTGAGGCCGCCAGCGTGGACACTCAAGCTGCAGTTGAGTTTCCAGACAAGTTTCCAAATTTCGTAGCACGAGAAGAAATTCCTGCTTGTTTCATCTTCAATGTTGATAAGACCGGGCTTTACTGGGGAAAAAATGCCACCTCGAACATCCATTTCTAAAGAAGAACGTCAAGCCAGCGGTTTCAAAGCTGCGAAAGATCGACTAATACTTCTGCTGGGTGGTAATGCCACTGATGATTTCAAACTGAAACATTTACTGGTTTACCATTCAGAAACACCCCGTGCAATGCGAGGTACAGACAAGACAAACCTACCAGTCACATGGGCGTCTGGCAGGATTACTTTAAGGTAGGTGCATCTGTTTTTTTATATACATTATATACGGTATGACACTTATTAATTTATGATACTGAATTTATTGACAAGGTGTTGAACAAATTTGGACAACAACCTAGGAGCCTTAAGTTATTATTTAAACAGAGAATTTAATAATAAAATTTTTGTTTCTTAATCTTTTTTCTGTGTATTTTCTTTCATAGCAGCAGGTGCAAGTGCGCCCCCTTGCACCTCCCTCCCGGCACCCATGACCAGTCGTGTGATGGTTCAACAGAAAGGCGTGGGTTACACACGAAGTTTTTCAAGATTGGTATAGTTTTTGCCTGTCAGTCATATCCTACTGTGACAGAAATGGGCTTGAACGTAAAATTATATTACTCTTAGACAATGCCCCAGGACATCCAACCTCACTTCATACGCCGAGAGACTTAAAAGTGTACATGAAGTTCCTTCCACCAAATAAAACGTCAATATTACAACCTATGGACCAGGGAGCAATAGCAAACTTCAAAGCTTATTACCATCGCAGCACTTTTAGCCAACTAATTCATGAAACTGACAGGGAAGGAAGACAGTCTATGCGAGAGTGGTGGAAGTCATACAACATCTTGAAGGTTATTCACAACATAGACGATTCTTGGAACGAAGTTAAAAAGAGTTGTATGAACGTGGTGTGGTGTAATCTTTAGCCAGATGTAGTGGAAGCACCTAGAAGAATTGTCCAAATGCACAGACAAGTGCTTGAAGACATTGCTGCAATGATTAAAGAGTATGAACTTGAAGATATCACGGTAGAAGATCTTGAAGAACTTGTAGCATCTCACGATGAACCTCTCAGCAATGAACATCTGATCGAGTTACAGAATAAAGCAATAAACGATGGGGAAGAACAAGTAGAAAAGAGAGTTTTATCTTCAAGCGGAATATAAACTGCTCTTTCAAAAATTTATTCAGGTTTGGACATATTGCATAGATAGTGATGATGACCATGTGTCAAACAAATAAAATCAACGTTGGCTGTTATGAACGTATTTTACAAGAACGTTAAAGAAACGCTACCCAAAAGACAATAGGTGTACAGTATTTTTGCGTAAAAAAAACATGTAATACTGCATAAAGTTTTCTTAGAATTAATGTGACTGATTCAAATGATTTGTATTTTTTTGCATTAACTTTTGACTATGTTTAATCGTAAACCCCGATATACGCGAATTTCACTTAACGCAATTTTTTGCGGAACGTATCCCTTGCGTAAAGCGGGTTATTACTGTATTCTTTTATCTCTATATTTTAGACCTGACTGCTTTAAAATTTTGTACATCTAGTCCCACCGAACATTATCAAATCTTTTTTTAACTCAACAAATGCCATAAGAGTATCTTTGTATTTCTTGATCCGCCCTTCGAGTATTAATCTTAAACCAGAATTGCTTCCTTTGAACCACGGTTTTTTCTAAACCAAAACTGATCTTCACCTACTATCCCTTCTACTACCCTTTCCATTCTTCTGCATATTATTCTGGTCAGTAATTTTGAAGCATGCGATGTTAGACAAATGGTGCAACAATTCTCACATTTGCCAGATTGTGCTTTCTTTGTGAAGATGATATTTTTATTAAAATCAGTTGGAATTTCTCCTTTTTTATAACTTTTTGATATCAATTTGAATAATCTTTTGATTCCATCTTCTCCTAGGGATTTAAGAAGTTCTGCAGGAATCTCATCAATTCCAACTGCCTTATTTGCTTTCAAGTCATTCAGAGCTCTATCAAATTCTGTTCTCCAAACAGGATCTCCTAAGTCATCAATGTCGACATCACCTTCCTTTTTCACTATGCTATTGTTCAAGTCACCCCCATCATACAGTTTCCCAATGTGTTCCTTCCATTGGTTAGCTGTATCGTCTGAGCTTAAAAGAGGTTTCAGTCGCCAGCTTTAATGTTCACCACTCTTTTCTTCATTTCTCCAAAATATTGTTTGAACTTCCTATATGCAACATCTACTTTACCTATGACCATTTCCTCTTATATTTCTTCACACTTTTCTTGCAGCCATTTTTCTTTCGCTTTTATTAATTTCCTGTTTATTTGATTTCTAAATTGTCTGTATTGCTCTCTTCCTGCTTCATCCTGAGCATTTTTTGTGCCTTCTCCTCTGATCCATCAGCTCCAAAATTTCTTCTGTCATCCAAGGTTTTCGGGTGGCTTTTTCCCTAAAGCCTAATGTTTCTTTACTAGCTTTCAGTGTTTCTCTCTTCAATGCATTTCATACGTCCTTGGTTAAGCTCTTTTTAGAGTTACTTCTTAGACCTAAGTCTACCATTTCTGCAAATTTCTCTCTTGTGTTAGATTGTATTAGTTTATTTACTTCCAGTCTGTTCTGCTTATATTGCTTCCTCATTCGCTTGAATTTCAGCATGCACTTAATTACTATCAAATTATGTCTGCTCCTGGGTATGATTTACAGTCTAGAACTTGATTCCTGAATCTCCATTTGACCATGATATAATATAGCCAATATCTGCCTGTATCCCCTGGACGTTTCCATGTGTATATCCTTCTTGTGAGGCCGTTAAACAGTGTGTTTTCCATGAATAGCTTATTCCTTTCACAAAATTCCTTGCTTCCTTGCTCATTTTTTTCTCCTAGACCAAAAGTTCCTAGTGTTCCCCTCTTTTCCTTCTCCCACTACTGCATTCCAGTTACCCATGATTATTAGTTTTTCCTCCCCCTTCACATATTGGATTAATTCTTCAATTTTGGCATATATTTTCTCTATTTCTTCGCCATCTTCCTGTGACCTTGGCATATACACATATATTAACATGGTTGGGCTACATTTAGTTTCTAACCTCATAAAAATAATCCTATCACTAAACTATTCATAACAACACCCATTTCCCTACTCTCTTACTTATTACAAAGCCTACACCAGTAACTTCACTGGCAGCTTTTGTGTTAATTATTCCGTGTTAATCATAGCAAAAATCCTGTGGATCCTTCCACTTAATCTCACTAATCCCAATGACAACTAACTTAAGCCGTTCCATTTCCCTTTTTAAGTTTTCTAACGTACCTGCCCTATTTAGACTTCTAACATTCCATGCTCAGACTCGCAGAATGTTTCTATCCATTCTGATGACTCCTCCCCGAGTAGTCCCCATGTGTAGATTTTACCTCCAGAATGTTTTACCCAGGAATAAGCCATCATGATATATGTAATTTGAGAGGATTACATGTCCTCAGGAAACCCTTTGGGTCTTTAATGCAGTGGTTTCTTGTTGCCTTCTGCATCCCCATGTGTTGGATATTTCTGACTCATCCATCTTTAGGGGCCTTTTCCAACCCCAATGGCAAGAAGGTGCCCAGGACCGCTCTCCGCTCTTCGGCCCTTCTTTAGGGGCTGTTGGCAAGCAGTGGATGACTCCTTATAATGGAAATCTTTCAGTCGCCAGAGCCTCATCTATGCAAACAGGGTGCCCCACATGAAGGAGAAGTTGACATTTTTTTGGAAAAGACTAATATGGTCTCTCCCAAGCCCACAAAACTGTAGATTGATGTGAATTAGGTGAAATAGGTAGTGAAATGAGTAGTGGAGAAAAGGGAGATAATTATAATGAAGAGTAATAAAAAGAGAAGACAATCATAATCAAGAAGAATATGTAAGTGAGAACTAAGATAAAAGGAAATGACATAAGGTGTTACTTACGAGACCATTCAGCAGATGTGGAAACAAGCTAAAGCCTGGGCTAAAGTTATATAATCAATAAGAAACA
Source organism: Vandiemenella viatica (assembly GCA_031002005.1). Classification (NCBI taxonomy): domain Eukaryota; kingdom Metazoa; phylum Arthropoda; class Insecta; order Orthoptera; family Morabidae; genus Vandiemenella; species Vandiemenella viatica. The sequence goes on from CM061921.1 coordinate 280,389,509, forward strand.
AGAAGAGTGGAAGAAGTAGAGGTGTAGTTTAAATTTATGGTTGTGAATGAAGGAATAAAGTAAGGATTACATAAGAGAATATAAAGAAAAATAGCAAGGAGGAAGCACATATACGAGGGCTGTCCAGAAAGTAACAGACGTTTTGACCTGGCACAACAATGGGTGCTCCTAGCGCCGCCATCTTGGCGTTAGACTGTTTATACATTCAGTTCGCAACCAGCCATGGTAGTTTGCACATCGTTCCTATCGTACTTTGAATACAGTAGTGTGTTAAAATGAGCGCTGCAATTAAAAATCCCGCCAGTTGTGAAGTGTGAGCTGTAATACGATTTTTGTTGGCGAAAAACCACAAACCAATTGAAATTTATCGCCAGATTTGTGATGTGTATGGCCAAGGAATAATCAGTGAAAGCCGAGTGAGGCAATGGTGCATTGATTTTAAAAATGGTCGAACCAATGTTCACGATGAGGACCGCATGGGTAGGCCTAGTGTTGTGAGTGATGAACTGGTGGTGAAAATCAACGAAAAAATCCATGAAAATCGTCGTTTCATGATTACGGAGCTTTCAGAACATTTCCCCCAAATTTCACGGAGTTTAGTTCATGAGATTGTGGTTGGTAAACTTGGTTACCACAAATTTTGTGCCAGGTGGATTACAAAAATCTTAACAGAAGACCACAAAAAACAGAGACTTGCTACAGCACTGACGTTTCTGGAAGACTACGCCAAAACTGGAAACCAAGTTATCGATCGTATCGTAACTGGCGATGAGACTTGGGTAAAGCACGTCACCTGTGAAACAAAATGGCAATCTATGGAATGGGGACACACGAATTCGCCCAAGAAACCGAAGAAGTGTCTGCAAACGCTGTCAGCAGGAAAAATTATGGCTACTGTGTTTTGGGATGCTAAGGGTGTGATTCTCATTGAATTTCTTGAACGTGGCCAAACAATCACTTCAGAAAGGTATTGTGAAACACTCAGAACATTAAGACGCGCGATACAAAACAAGCATCGGGGAAAACTCAGTGAGAAAGTTTTGTTTCTCCACGACAACGCTCGTCCACACACGGCCAATCGTACCCAAGAGCTCTTGGATGGTTTTGGATGGGAAGTTTTCTATCACCCGCCGTAGAGCCCGGATTTGGCACCGAGCGACTACCACCTGTTCCCGGCGATGAAGACGTGGCTCGCAACACAATGGTTTGAAACTGACGCTCAACTGCATGCCGGTGTAAACCAGTGGTTGAAGTCTCAGGCGGCAAATTTCTACAGAGAGGGTATCGAAAAGCTTGTACCACGTTATGATAAGTGCCTTAATTTAAATGGCGATTATGTTGAAAAATAGCCTAAGAGTTTACCTCTAAAATGTATATACTAAAAATCGTTTTTTTTCACTTTGTTTATTTTTTATTACAAAACGTCTGTTACTTTCTGGACAGCCCTCGTATAACCAGAATGTAAACCAAAATTTTAGAGTAAATGTACCTGTACTGGAAAAGACTCTCAAAAACAGAATGTGTAGGATAACAGAAAGGTTATCCCAGAATACATATTTTAATGTCATTTTATATCTTTGTAATGTTAGAGTTCCATGGCCTGTTGGTATTACTCTTTTAAAGGGTTACCATAGCAACAAGATAGACAGAGATCAACTAGAAGATGGCCTAACACGGCACTAAGGAGAGCCTGCAAAAGAAGTCCGGTTATGTAATTTAAGCGATGTATTTGAAGTAATAAAAGATTGATTTAAATTGTGCAGGATATAAAGGCTAACTGATTAATTATTTGCTTTAGCCGCACACAAGCACAATCATGACAAATAAATATAATCACATCGCAAAAGGCAACACGGTACATTTCAAATAATAAACTGATCATTAAGAAATACAACATGGAATGAGATGAGACAACACGAAATACAACAAGTGGCCACAAAGGAATGATTTAAAAATTCTCTGATCCAGCTTTTCCTGTAAAGTTTGTGATAGTTTTCCCTGATATAGAAATTTTATTCACATAATTAAAATATTGTTAAGTTTTGATTACATTGTAATTGTTAATAGTTAAATCTGGTACAATATTCACAATAATTAAAAAAGACATTTTTAAACATGTTCATTTGAATATCAATTTATTTGATTCACTTTTAGTACATTGCCATAGTTGATATTTTATAACTAATTTAATAATCTTATGAAAAGTAATTTAAAATGAGTTAAATAGAAACAAGCTAATGACTAGCATAAACTAGAACAAATTATACTTTTAATATTTCGTATATAAAAATTATTGAAGATTTTTAAATTGGTCATCAATAACTTGAATCTCAGCTACAAATTTAGCATTTTTTATGCCAAATCTTTTTTTTTTATTAGCTACACGTTTTCTTTTCAAATCTTCAGATTCAGTTATTTTAGCTTCCTTTTTTCAACGTTCAATTTCTTCAGACAATTTTAAACATGAGTGAACTAAAGATTTTGAACAATAAGAGTTGCAACATCCCCATTTGTTTCGCTGAAGACAGAATCATATATTGATCACTGAGCAATTAAAGTTTCATTTTTCATATTTTCAACTAAGCATTCAGAATTGACTGAAAAACCTCTCAATATTAGCATTGCCATGAGATAACCATGACTATCTTTAACAGTTTTACTATTGATTGTGGATTGGTGTGTAAGAATTAATTCATTCCAAAAATGATCTAGGTGTTTACTTGCTCATGAATAATTTTTAAGAATTTGCAATGATGAAGGTTGAGAACATAAATTGTTGAAATCTCAACTAATTTCATCCGCCTCAATACCACTGATCCAATTATTTTAATTCAAAATAGTGAGCAGGCTTTTCAGTCTCCTACTTCTGACTTCGGGAAAATGTGCAAGACTAGGATCAAAACATGAGACTGCATTAGTAAGTTTATAAAGTAAGGGTGATTGTGTCAATTTTTTTGTAAAAGCTTTCAAAGCATACGCAGCATCTTTTCAGAATTGTAAAATCATGAGATTGGTGATATTTCTTTTATTTTTAAATTATTAGATAACTTTTCTAGTACCAAATCCCAAGTCAATTTGACTGTACAAATCAAATTGTTTTCATCACTTAAGTCTATACTTGATAATGAGTCAACAGACTTCAGTAGATCTACTTTGATAAATTTTGGAGAACAGTCACTAAAGAGCTGTGTAGAAAAGGTGCCATACGAGTGTCAGTTTTATATTCTTGTAGGAATGGTTGCGATTCAGCTTCTAATGACCAGAAAAATTATAGTTTTGCTGTCAGAAAAAGATCTGAAAAAGCCTCTGTTACAATTTTGTAACTGGCACAAGTCGGTTCTTTTTTATCATGTTGTAAACCCTCCACCATTTTTTTAAGATTCGGAATAATTTCAATGGCACGAGCAGCAACACTATCATATTCTATACAATGGACTGCACTGAATACTCTGTTAATTGAGCATGTCAAGTTGGTACGTCTTTAAACAGATAATAAATTGACCTTAAAAACTCAGATAGTGGCCTCAATTACACATTTAAATCCACCATGCATGCTATGAAGACCACAACTGCCCATATCAAGTATCAATGGATCATTGATTTCTTTAGCTCAGCTTTCAATTTTCTGAAAAATTTATGAATAACATTTGGTCCATCCATTGAGAATTGTAAAAATTTTTTAAGGATAATAAGAGGTTGAAGCATTTCCTTGAAGGACAGAAGATCTGAAGCTTTTGTGTGACAAAGAAAAGCAAATGTTAACTATCATTTACAAACTTCATTCTTTTCAGTACTCCAAAACCTGATATTTAAATCCATTTGAGTTTCTTGATAAACTTTGTCGAGTGACTCATTAAATCCTATAACAAAATGATTACAAGTAGTTATAGATTCCATCAGTCTACTTTTATAATAAGGAGCAATCCCATGAAGAATTCAGCAAGCAATTTTAGTTCGCTGTAATTCTATTCCCCTGGCTATTTGATTATCATTGATAATTTTTTATAAATAACTGTACCTCACTTCCAGCTGAGCGCACTCACTTGCGAGTCATCAGTGTCTGAATAAATCAAAGTATTTCTGCATGGCTTAATTCTTCTTGAGAAGAAAGGAGCTGAGAGTATTTTGTGATGCCAGAATTTGCAGCTCTTTTCCCAAGTCTTAATTGGGTTAGAAATAATCAGTTTTTCAGACAAACCATGTATAATTGTCTCAGTACTACTTTGTTGCGGTTGAGTTAAAAAAACTTTGAAGAGGATAAACAGTTTTGCAATTTTTAAATTTGCTAGTATGTTTCAATCCTTTAGTATGACTTTTGATAGCTGTTCTACTCATATTACTTAAAGAAAATGTAACATTGCAAAGTTTGCATTTTGCACTTTTATAATCATTTTTAACTTCTTCTAACCAAATATTAAAGTTTGGATTAGTCAACTAATCACTTTGAATGCATGTTGTCATTCTGAATTCATTCTTCTAACCAAATATTAAAGTCTGGATTAGTCAACTAATCACTTTGAATGCATGTTGTCATTCTGAATTCATTAGTCTGAAAATTTTAAAAAAAATAGATATTTTTATAATTAAATTAAATAAATAAATATTAGTAACAACAATAGTAATTACAACCAATCTACAATCGTCATCCACCCAATGAATGTTCAAAAATAATTATTAATCTAAAAAATAACAGTAGAAAAATTAGATATAATCTTAAAAATTAAGAAAAATGTACCGTTTGATAATGAACTAAAACCAATGATATTTAGGAAACACTTCCACTTTCAAATTAGAGTGATCACACGAGATGCGTCTCAAGTATTCTTATGTCTCATTTACACTTTCGGTAGAGCTTATTTGAATCGAGATAGCACTGCATGAACACATGGCAGGCCTGGGTAGTCGTTCGCATTGGTGGCAGGTGTTTGGCACGAGTCAAAGACACTCATCAGGAGCGCTAGTTCACTGTTTACACTGTCGCATCGATTCAATATTTGAAACGGCTTTGAACAATCACAACACAGCTGATGGTAATTGCCATTGCGAGAAAAAAAAAGAATTAATGATCAGTAAAATAAATTATTTACGCCTTATTATCGGCTATTTCATGTTAAAAATATATGAGCTGGAATATTTAATGTGAAATTTCATGATTAAAATAAATTAATAATTTAAAAAATAATTTTTTTGGATCATAAATCATAAAAATTAAGAAAAACTTACTGTTTGATAAACTAAAATAGCGATATTTAAAAAATGCTTCCACTTTTAAATTAGATGTGATCACACGAGATGGTTTTGCATGTTTGTAAACAGCAGACGAAATTTCATGATGAATGAAGTTACTGTCGCTTAGCTAGCAGGCTATCTATAGCATATAGATCGAGGATTCTAATGCGACATTTACACTTTTGTGCAGTCTTGTGCGAGTCAAGATAACAATGAGCACATGGCACACTCAGGTGGTTGCTTGTGAGTGCCGCACACAGTGGCGGTTTTTTGGTGCAAGTCAAAGGTACTCGTGGTGAGTGCTAGCTCGCTGTTTACACTATCGTTGGCTATCTTATGTTAAATATATACAAGTTGAAATATTTAATTATTGAAAAATTCAAGATGATATTAAAAAATTTCTAAATTTTGAGTAGTCTCAATTGAATTCCCTGATAATTTTAGAAATTATCTGAATACCCCAATATTTTCATGAAATTTCCTAGTTACATCAAATTCCTTGATAATTCCCACTTTCCTGATTTGTGGCCAAGATGAAAAAATCGTGTAGCAAAAATTCAGAAATCAAAATTTTTTGATACCTACTAATGTCCATTTCTTAACAACAGTAGAACCACATTAAAAAAACTTATCCCAAGGGATGAAAGTGATTATGCAAAAAAAAAAAAAAAAAAAAAGATTTATCTGAAACGTATAATTAAATATTTGCATGAAGTGTGATTTGAATTTGTAAATGTAGGTGTCAGAGTAAATAAATGAAGTTAATTTTGAATTAGTAAAAGATAATTGGAGTTAAATAACTGAAGTGCAACTTTTGTTTTTCAGGTTTCCTAATGAATATTCCCATTTCAGGAAGATAAAAAGAGGAAACAGAAGTGAAATATTCACTCATAACAAAAAGAGTTATTAAAATATGGCTAAACTTACACCCTCCAGGCAAATATTGTGATAATTCTTTAATACAAGCTATATTAAGTTTCCTTTAATGTTTTGTAAGTAATTTTTGCAAAGGAAACAAAAATAAAATCGGCTTCCCCAAGTGAAAACAAAAAATTCATCAGTTGCTTTAATTTTGAAATGAAACTTCACCCACTGTGGACAGATTTCATCATTCAGTGTGTTTGGTGATATAATGATAGCATTTTCGACATTCTGCATTTTAACTGTAATCTACAATTCATTGTACATATATTATTAACCCACATATTAAGTGTTAAATATCTGCATTTTTTACAGACAGATTTTAACCCAAAAGATTGGCTTCATAACAAAAGAAATGGTTTAATGTAACAAGTTATTTTTCAACTACTGTGATTCCAACAACTCCTATGGATTAACGTTCAAATACATTAATGCTGCAAGTGTCATTGTGTACCAACTGATTTATTATAATTCCCTGGCATTAGATCTGAAATGCAAAATTTTGATTTTCTAAAATACTTTCTCATATCAAACGAATACATACATAAAAGTTAATATATGTAATCATGTAAAGAAGTAAGCAAAAGAATATTTCCATCTTAAAAAATCATAGCTGTAAAAAGTTTCCAAACTATACATATGGAAAGGGAGAGGTAAGGCAAGAAATGGGAAGGAAATCAGTGACAGACTATTGAAGGAGGAAAGCTGCCATTTGTCTAGGGTGACTATGGAAAACTGTGCAAAACTGAAATCTTGAAGGCCAGATGGGGATTTGAACTTGCTTGCTCCTGAATGTGAAGCCAGAGCATTACCACTTGCCCACCACGCTCAGTGCAACAATCCCAAATGTCAGGTCAAAACATTAATGGCTAAACCAGTCCATCTCCAAATAACTTGTGGGTAAATTTTCTTGAGCATGAGAATTGTAGCCTTCCCAGTTTTCATGACAAAAATATTGCAGCAAATAAGAGTCTGTTTATGAGCTAATTTTCAACCAAATTTCAAATCTTTTGATAAATTATGGGTCAAATTCTCTAAAAATACTGAAATAAACAACAAATTGACTCTTTAAAAATATCCGTTATTGAAATAGCTATTTGCAGCACTATATTTTGGTTACTAACCTGATTTAGATATTTTCCAGCGTAAAATGTTCTGTAGCCACTTGATCTCATAGCCACTGCAAAGCTCTGTGGTTCTAGTTCTTCACGCCATGCTTCACCAAAGCAGTTGCCATCAAGTGAATTATTTACTGCTCGATGGTTGTGCTGGTATAATCCAGTTAAAATTGATGTTCTGCTTGGGCAACAAACAGGAGTGGTAACAAACTGCAAAAGAATTCGGACATTCCGGTGAATCTATCATAAGATCAGAAGAAATAGTATTCTTAGTAAATAAACTCTTCTAGGGCTTCCAGCTGCGTAAAAATATCACAATTTTGGAAAGTTTCGGAGGTGCCTTCGAAACGTCCCACAAGTGTGACATTTTTACGCAGCTGGAAGCCCGAGAAGAGTTTATTTATATACAAATGCCATGAAAAATCTTCAATCTTACAGTATTCTTAGTATAAGTTTTAATAAAATCAGAAGAAAATATGTGAAGTATATAATGACATGCTTCATGATAATCAGGATAGCAAATTAAACATGCAAGACAAAACAAATAATGAATATAGGCCTTAATTTTCATCTGGATGAGCTTCCTTTATGATCAAAAAGCAATTGCCAATGAACCATTAAAGAAAAGTTTCAAGTGATCAATTACAAAATTTACAAGGATGCCGTCTGATCAGATATAAAAACTCTTGATCTAGATTATTGAAGTTCAGCTTTCTACAACAGTATACTACAAATAAGGACTAAACGATTAATACACAGGTACCAACATTGGAACACCACTAGATATTTAAACATTAATCATAATAATCAGAAATCTTAACATAACCCAGTATGAACAAAGAACAAATAAATTATATTTTTTCACAGATTCAGTCTCATAAATCTGAAAGATGGTTCAACCAAAAGATATCTGAATCTAAAAAACAGGAGGTTGTTAACAGCATTAAAGTGTAATGATGGTAAAAAAAAAAATCACAGAAGCCAGAAAAAATTATCAAGAATATTAAGTTAAATTATCAAGGCTCACAAAAGCCTATATTAACAACAAATAGCTAAATAATATAACAATAATTTAAGAAAGAGTGTATCATTACAGAAAATAGTCAGTTCACGTAAGTATAAAGAAAGGAACTGCCAACTACAATTGATGACAGGATCAATAGACATTCAAAGATACAGATGAACAGAGATACATTAAATTTTCAGATCAATGGGGAATGGATGTTGTTGTTGTTTTTCCTGCTTTAGGGCGTGTCAACATCGAGGTTATTAGCACCCTAACTAATACCAGGCGTGACAACGTGGCAAAATTGCCGTCTGTGTGGCCGACTGTAAAGGGGTCGGCCACAGAGACAGCACAATAAAATACTAACGTACTAACTAAAATACCGTCTGCGTGGCCGACTGTAAAGAGATCGGCCACACAGACGACAACGTAAAATATAAAATTCAGACTATTGCTCTGAAAGTGCAATAAAATATAAAATACATACATTAACTGGTTGGCTGTAGAACGGCCAACCAGTTTAAAAAACGAATAATATGGCTGTCTGTAAAAGGGCCAGCGATTAAAGCATTGTCAAAAGTAAAAACAGTACTTGGATTGGTGGTTGTAAATGGCCAGCAATCCAATCTGCCCAAAATTTTTGGGACAAGACCGGCCAAGCTGCAAAACTTTAAAACCTTAGCCACGTTGTCACGGTCATCGCTTAAAATAAGGGACAGATCGTTGGCTAAGCCGACGTCTGCCCTTAAATCTAAAAACAATACACATTCGGTTAAAATGTGGCGTACCGTCAAAGGTACGCCACAAGCATCACACTCCGGAGGGTCCTCTCGGCGGAGAAGGAAACCATGTGTCAGAGGACAGTGCCCTATACGGAGGCGAGTAAGAAGAACCTCATCCCTCCTCGCCCACTGGAAGGAGCTGCTCCATGGCTGAACGGTCGGTTTGACCAGCCGGAGCTTGTTATGCTCAACCTCCAGCCACTGCCTCTGCCAAACATCAAAAACAAATCTCTTCGCTGCCGAGGCAAGGTCTGACTTTGGGACCGTTTCAAAGTCAGTTCTGACCTTGCCACAGGCTAACTTGGCAGCTTCATCAGCTGCCTCGTTCCCCCTGATTCCGGGTACCCAGCAGAATACAACCTCCTTCCCATAGGACTGGAGGGAAAAGAGGGTGTCCTGGACTATCCGGTCTGCTGGGTACATAGTTGCTAACGCTTGAATACAACTGAGGGAATCACAGCATATGAGGTACTTCATGTCGCGGTGCGCCCTCATATACTGGAGCAACTTTAGCAGGGCATAGCACTCCGCAGTGTAAACACTGCACCTGCTATCCAGCTTGTATTTGTAAGTCGCTCGAGGGAACACTACTGAACACCCTACACTGTTAGCCTGCTTAGACCCGTCCGTATACAACGGGGTAAACGTGTGATGCTGCTTTAAAATGTCTCTAAAAATATTATTAAAAACACTGTCAGCGGTACACAGTTTATTGTACCGAGACAGGTCTAAAATTATTCTGGGCCTCTTTAAAAGCCAGGGAGGAGATTTACTCCAACCCTGGTGATAAAAAGAAGGAAGCTCGAATCTGTATTGTTCTAAAATAGCCTTTGTACGGTAGCTGAACGGTTTAGTGGCTCTATGCCAGTTGGTATAGAGCCGCTCGTAGTTGGGGTGTAGAACTACGTCGTACACGGGACTGCCAGGTGTTATGGCAACGTGCAGGTAGTGTCGCACCATGAGGAGTCGCCGGCAGATGGTAAGCGGCGGCTCGCCCGAGTCAGCACAAATGCTGACAATAGGGCTGGTGCGATATGCACCCGTGGCGAGCCGAATTCCAGCATGGTGGACACTATCCAGTATGCGGAGATAGCTGTCCTGTGCCGAACCATACACGATACAACCGTATTCTAGCCGCGACTGTACAAAGGCTCTGTTAAATTGTAACAGGCAGGAGCAGTCAGCGCCCCATGACCTGCCACACAGACATTTTAAAACGTTTAGAGCTTTTGAGGCTCTGGCTTTCACATCTTTGACATGTGGTAGCCAGCTTAATCTGTTGTCTAAAATGAGGCCCAGAAACCGAACTGTTTCAGTAAAACATAAAACGGTATTCCTCAAGGTAAGTTGGGGCTCTGATAAAAGGCTTCTGCTACGAGTAAAAAGTACACACCGGGTTTTCTCGGCAGAGAAACGAAAACCGGTGTGCACTGACCATTCATCCAGCCTGTTCAGCGTGAGTTGCAACTGCCGCTCGGCCCTTCTCAGGCTGGATGAAGCAATAAATATTAAAAAATCGTCCACATATAAGGAGTACCCTACAGGACTCCTTATAACACTTAAAATGCTATTTATCGCAATAGCGAAAAGAGTCACGCTTAAAAATTACCCTTGAGGAACACCGTTTTCCTGAATAAAAAGATCAGATACTTCACCACCGACTCGGTACCGGAAGGAACGACCAGATAAGAATGATTTTTAAAAACGGGGCAGGTTACCCCTAAAACCCCATTCGTGCAACTGTTTTAAAATAACATGCCGCCAGGTAGTATCGTAGGCCTTTTCGAGATCGAAAAAGACGCCCACAAGGTGTTGGCTGCGGATGAACGCATCCTGTATTGCCGCCTCCAGGAGGATCAGGTTGTCCAAGGTGGAACGGAACTTCCTGAATCCACACTGAAAGCGGCTCAGCAGATTACGGGATTCAAGACACCAGACGAGGCGGCGGTTTACCATCCTCTCCAGTGTCTTCCCCACGCAGCTTGTCAGGGCAATACTACGATAACTACCTGGCAACAACTTATCCTTTCCAGGCTTTAAAATAGGAATCAATGTTGATTCTTTCCACGAGTCGGGGAAGTGTCCTCCGGTCCAAATATCGTTAAAAATATCTAGAAGGTACTTTTTAGCATCCTTACTGAGATGCCTCAGCATCTGGTACTGGATCAGATCAGGTCCTGGAGCAGTGTCATTTGCGCTGTTCAACGCTGACTCCAGCTCCCAAGATGTAAATGGGCAGTTGTAGGCCTCTGTATTCGACGAATCGAAGCACAGCGGGCGCCTCTCGGCAACGACTCTTAGTCGCTGAAACCGAGGGTCAAAGTTAGCGGACGAAGTGATGGCGGCGAAGTTCTCCGCCATCAGCTGCGCTATGCTTCGTTCGTCAGTAATTATCCATCCATGATCCAGTAACCCAGATACTGGTGGGTGGGAGTACCTTCTAGATATAGGGCGAATGGACTCCCATACTTTCGACAAAGGCGTGGAACGATTTATATTGCTCACAAAGTTCTGCCATGACCTGTTCTTGCTCTCCTTAATAACTCAACGCGCCTTAGCTCTGGCAATACGGAACGCTGCTAGGTTTTCAGATGTTGGGCACAACCTAAAACGACGCAACGCCCGTCGGCGACCCTGGATGGCGGAACGACATTCATCGTTCCACCAGGGGACGGGCGTCCTTCGCAGCGTTCCGGAGCTCTTCGGCATGGAAACGTCAGCTGCATGGTGAATCACTTCTGTCAAGTGATTCACCTTCTCCTGTATACTGCCACAGGGCTGCAGTTGTACAGAACGGCAGTAGAGCTGCCAATCTGCACAACTGACGTTCCATTTGCGTCGGTTATTTCCTCTTCCACATTCACACTCGACGTGCATCCAAATAGGGAAGTGGTCGCTCCCATGTAGGTCGCGATCCACGTCCCACTGCACGGAGTCCGCAATTGAGGGGGAACACAAGGAAAGGTCAATGGCAGAAGACGTACCGGTAGCAGTTGTGAAATGAGTCATTTGCCCTGTATTCAGGATACAAATTTCCTCCTGCTCTATCAATCTACCAACCACTCGGCCCCTGGGGAAATCGGTGGTGGAACCCCACAACGCACTGTGGGCGTTGAAATCTCCCAAAAGGAGAAAGGGCCGAGTGAGTTGTCGTATAATGCCAACCAGGTCGTCGTAGCCGACAGACACACTGGGTGGCAGATAGACAGAGCATACGGTCAGTTGGATTGGACCGTGTATTTTCACCGCTACTGCTTGTAATGTGGAGGTGAGAGCAACGGGTTCGGAGTGGACAGTGTTTCGGACCAACACCGCCACTCCTCCCTTAGCTCGATCACCCTTGGTATCGTCCTTTCGGAATATGTCATATCCTCTTAGCACTGGCTGGTGTAGCGGTCTGATATGTGTCTCTTGCAGACAGAGACACAAAGGATCAGACCGTGCTAAGAGTTGGACTTCCTCTTTGTGAGCCTGAAAGCCGTTAACGTTCCACTGAAGTATGGGAGCCTTTCTACCTATTTAAAACCACCCGCCCTGGGTCGGGTGGGTCCTGCGCATGCAATTGCTGAGGAACGGAACTATGTTCGTCCACCAGCATTATGTCGTCTTCTGGGTCCGAAGACGACACTTGTTCTAAGGCCTCGGAGTTGTACGGACTTTTCTTCCGCCGAGGCCTGTTCCCCTTCTTCTCCCTGCCAGTTGGGGAACTGGGAGGAGAAGTAGAAGGGGACTTCAAGAACATAGTGGGGTCCGTGTGTTTAAACTTCGGACCCCGAACTTTCTGCACAGTTTGCCATCCGCTACTGGCAGATGGCGTTGCCGTTGCTATATCTGCTGCAGGTAATGCTTCTGCAATGGGTGCTCTTTCTGCTGTTGCAGAGGCACCCACGTCTGTAGCTACTGTAACGGATGGCTGTGCCTTAGCTGGTGGACTTGCTGTCGATATGGTCGAGTTTGTCAGAGTGTTGCTACCGACGTCCGAGGTCCTAGGTGTGGCACCACATCTGCACTGACATGAGCACATTGGACTTGTGCCCATGTCCGCAACGGACGTCTGGGTAGCGACACTTTCTTTCCTGACTGGAGTTGATAACGTCTTCGCGAAGCTGGTAGCGAAGACTGGTGGAGCCAGAGCCTTATACTGCTTCTTGGCTTCGCCATACGAAATCCACTCTTTAGTTTTCAACTCCTGTATCTTTTTTTCCTCCAGATACAATCGACACTCCCTGCTCCAGGCTGGATGTGCCCCGGAGCAGTTGACACACACCTGTGGGAGCGTGCAGCTCGTGCCTGGCTCATGAGCCGCCTTTCCGCACTTCCCACAGGTGGGGTTACCCTTGCAGGTTGCCGTCGTATGACCGAACCGCTGACACTTAAAGCAGCGCATTGGGTCCGGCACATACGGACGAATATTCAAATTCAAATATCCTGCCTTGATGTTTTTGGGCAACGTCGGAGTGTCGAACGTCAGGATGAAGGTGGCTGTCTTCTCAAGACTGCCGTTAACCCTTCGTTTAATCTGACGAACCTCGACCACATGTTCTGTAGACCACTCCTTAAGGAGTTCCTCGGTCTCTAAATCCATAAGGTCCCTACAGGTGATGACACCTTTACTAGAATTTGGAGTTTTATGGAGTTCGCACTTCACTGCGAACTCCCCAAGCTTCTCACACTTAAGGAGTTGGACAGCCTGCTTTTGGGTGGATGTTTCCAAAAGCAGTGTCCCATTCCTCAGCTTTTTTACCGATTTGAGGGTACCCGCAATACCATCTAAACCTTTGTTCACATAAAATGGAGAGACCTTCTCAAAAGATCCCTCCACCCTTGTCATTATAACGAAAGCGTTATCTATTAGAAAACCCTTGCTGTGACTGTAACTTTGTTCAGGAGGAGGGCTTTCAACCCTCGCCCGCTTTTTTGAACTGGGTGTATTTTTATTTGCCTACGACACACCCGGGCCGCAGGGGTCTTTGGGTTTTTTGTGAGAAGGAATTTTGATCCCACGAGTAAAAACCATTTAAAAAAGAAATGCTTATACAAGAGGGGTGCGCAGGTGCCCCTGAGGTTGCACATTAGCGGGTGGTTTGCCTCACCACTCATCCACCTCCTCAGCACGTGTCCGACCTTGAGGTTGAGGTTTTTTTTATAGAGGTTTGTACCGTCCTCGCAATCCGGGCGATGAAGCCAAGATCCCCGTTCTCCTAGGCACACAACGTTCCACCGCCACGCCCTACGGTGGTCGTTGAAGCATGGTAGGAGTTTACAGTGTGGGAAACTTGAGGCGCTCACAAGTTTCCAGCTCGGGTACCGCGGGTTCGCCAAACCCGTACCTGGCACTTGCGTACCAGGCCCCTGCGGGGATGGGGAATGGAGACTGGAGGTTGGTTCGACACATACTGGAAATAAATAGCATGGTGGCCAGGGCTGGGTTAAGACAACGTGGGGCCCATAGCAAATTGTGAAGAAGGGGCCCTTGGTTTTTCGCCATCCGGGGTAGTAGTAGTATAGGTCATTTTTTTGTTTTTTTTTTTAAAAGAAGAAAAGTCGCCCATCTGGCCTGATGGGGAGGCTCCCATAGAATGCGCGGGACCCCCCAAGAAGGTACGGGGCCTCCCAGAAGGCGCGGAGCCCGTATCATTTGCTAACTCCCGCTATGTGGCTAATCCGGTACTGATGGTGGCAGCTGGTTGGGTGTGTGTGCAACTTAAGTCAGGTGAAGCACCTTTTTCAGTCAATTTCAGAAATTTTGTAGTTACAGAAAAACATGCGATCAACTAGCTTCTTACTTGCAAAAACAGAGGAACTGCCTAACTGTATTATGTTACAATTTCCTCAAGTGATTTCTTGAGATTAAAAGTGTGAAAATACCTAAAAATATATACAATGTATTATAAAGCTTACAAGTTATTAAAAAATATGACAAAAGACTTTCAGGCAAAAAATAATCGTTACTTTTATTTTGTAAGGAGATTGTAAAAAATAATTGTTATATTTGTTTTGTAAGGAAATGAGCAAGGAAATCTAGCAACATTTGCTGCATTGTGAGTACAAGTGTTGTATGAAATGAAAAAGTAATATTGTTTGATATGAGAAACAATTTTGCCTTACAAATGATCTGAGAGGTTCTTGGTGGTTGATATAAATACTGTACTTGTCAAATATTATCACTCATTCAAATATACCAAACCCATATCTTTTACTGCAAACTGTGAAGCAGAAAACAATCCAAGCAATGGTTAAAAAGTTGGTAAAACAGCTTTGAGGGATTTTCAAAGTTGACAAATTTTCTACTGACAGGATAATTTTATAGACTTGAAAAATATTTACAACATTATTACATTCATGGTACTCCTGCTAAAAGAAGGTGGATTAAAATATATACTGTTGGTGAATTTCTGCTGGTATTATGAACATTTTTAAGTAGCTACTATCTGTGATGGCTATTTTCATTTCAGTGTTACCTCTGTATCAGATGTAAATGGTTGATTTATTCATTAAAATTACCCACCAGTGTGGCTCAGTGCACTGAGGTGCTGCACACTGGATTCAGAAAGTGCTGTGGACAGGCCAAAAGCCCAGGCCCATACGTACCAGCCATCGTGATTGCGGTTCTTAGGCACTTTTCCACAGCTGTGAAGGCAAATGTCCACCTCATAAACTAAACATTACACAAAGAATATACTTATTACACACAGAACATAGTTGACATTTTTCACAGACAGATTACAACACTTTAGTTACTCCGTTAGTACATTATATGACCTGGCAATAGGTACAAAATGCTTGGCGTCAGCGTGGCATGTAGCTGTAAAACCATAGCTCCAAATTTGACAATGCCAACAATAGTAAAACTCATCAAAGGCAGCCAACCCCAAAATGTTGGGAAAACATGGTGAAAAAGATAGGCCTATTTACTATAATTATGTCAAAATTACTTATTACCCAAAAACCTTATCTGTTTCATTATTATTGTTGCTAATAACTTACTGATTCAAGTAAAGTGTAGTTATGGAATTTAAATGTAAATATTGGTAATTTTTTTCCTGCTTTGTAATTTATGCATCATTGATGTTGAGGTCATTAGGGCTGGGAGAGGATGGGGTCAAGGACCAGGAACAGGAAGACATTTGCCCAAGGGCTTTTGAAGGAACCATCCCAGCATTCACCTGGAGTTAAGTCAATCCAGGGGAAACCATGGAAAACTGAAAAATGGATGACTAGCTGGAGATTTGAACCAGCATCCTCCCAAATCCCAGGCCATAGTGTTACCACTCACTCACTGGATTTGATAGTTTGTAATATATGGTGTAAAGATTGTAACATTATCACTAATCCTCCCCCCCCCCCCACAACCAATCATTTTTTGTTGATAATTTACTATTATTATTATTAATATTTAATTATGTTGCATTTATTAATTATAAGTATCCTGAATAATTGTATTAATGTTTGTAACAGACTGTAGTTTGTTTAGTAACCAGGGAAGTTTAGTGTTGTTATAATTAAGCAACAATTTTTGACTCTGGCTAGCACAGCTGTGAGATTAGAGATTGTTGATTTGGGTGCCTATATTGTAGCAAGGCAGGGCATAAGGCAGTGTGCATGTCACGTTGCTTGGAGAAGGTTGTGTGGCGTGAGCACAGGCTCTTTGTACACAAGCTAAAATAGCATGTGAAATTTATGGGGAGCTTGTTTCAATAAAACATAAGTGTTTTAAAAGGTGTTTCAATGAATGATATTAATTAAATTCAATAGTATTTCAACCCGAACAGTCAGATTTTTCATTTCCGGACTATGTCAAAATACCTTTCAATTTGTTTATCCGAGCTAATGGATTGCATGTGTTGAAAGAAGAGACTTTAGGACATTCTCATCTAAAAAACATGCCATAATCCATAAACGGAGTGGTTAGCTAACCATTTCTGAGGATAACTGGTAGCTCACATCTGGGGGAACCTGCCAGGATAGCTCACAAGATCACACGAGAAATGCTTAGATAAGAAGTTGAGTTTTCTTAAACTTCTTCTTTTACTTTTGAAAAAGGCACAAATCTTGGATCAATTATGTTCGATGTGAACAAAGCTATTTATTGCATTTCACAGATTTTATGGTTATGTAAGTTGTGTTCACATGTGGATTGAAAAATAATGAGTACAGAGACTTTCATGGCATACGATTGTAATGAAGTCTTTATGGATGTACTGCCAGATTGTGTTATACAAACACAAGATTAAGATGGCTAGTTCCACAGTCTTCATCAAATGTGAAATCATCTGTACTGGTCTGCTGACTGACAGCTAATGAGACAGCTCAGGTGCCATGCCCCTCTATTACAACATGGTTCATTCCACAGTCAGCAATTGGAAATCAAAACCAGTGGGAATGCTTATAGGTCTTCATTGAACTTTCTTCCAATAGAGACAGTGGGATATGTCTTAGTGAAGCCTGGAAACTGACCTTGACAAATCTCCAGAGAAAGCATCATATCAGCTGCCATCATAACACTGCTTCATATTAGAGTGCACGGGCTGCAACGAATGCCCACTTGTTTCAGCTTCCAGTCGAGGACCACAGACAGAACCACACACTATAAAAGTTAGATACAGCACCTGAGTTGTCTCATAAGCTTTCAGTCAGCAGACCAGTACAGACAATTTCACAATAAATGAAGTTGGCAGAGCTAGCTGATGAAATATCATGTTTCTATAACACAATCTGGCAACACATCTGTACAGTGGCAGACCAAGGGGAGGGGGGGAGGGGCTAGGGGACTGAAGCCCCACCAAAACACCAAAATGGATTTAAGTCCACCCCGACATCAGTGATTTTTTAAATTTGGAGACTTTTTTTTTAAGCTCTACTGATTTTTTTAAGGGCGGCATGACTATAAAGCCCACCCTTACCCCGACTCAAGCCGCCCCCACCCCAAAAGAAATAATCCACTCAAGCTTCCCCCCAAATCAAACTCCACTCAAGCCCCCCCCCATCCCCCCAAACCAAAATCCTGGATCTGCCATGGCATCTGTACAATTAGTTAAAGCTTCTGTTGTCGTATTTAAGATACAGGAAGAAAAGAGTGATGGACAGGAGTCTGGCTTCCATCTTGAATGGTGTAATTATGGAAGTCCTTTAAGTATCTCCCCAAGGACCACAATTATTCTTCATGGTAGCAAATGAACTGTCCAATATATAACATACAAAGAAAAGGTCCTGTATGTAGACATCACTTTTTATGGTTGACTGAAGATCCATTGTACAACTTTTGTTTCAGAACAGAGAGTGAGTCAGCAGTAGAAAGAATTGTTATCTAGTTTTCTCTCAAAATGTGTATGCAGATAGCACATTTTTGTCAGCTGTGAAGCCATCATTGAAACTTTTTTTTAATAAACAGTGGGAGATTGCTACCTCGATTCCACTGAAAACCCAACAATAATAATGTGAGGGAAAAATGCTTTAAAGCAGCCAAAATGATGAAAAATAAAATAAAGTAAATCCAACACTATAGATGAAGGTAGCAGGCAGAGACAAACACAAAAAAAGATGCACTCATGTAACACAATATTATGGTGATGATCCTTAGGGCCTTATTACACTAGGCCGCCAGACGCTGAAACTGGTTGCGCCACCACTGATCGTCACTGGGCATCGACTGTTATGGTGCTTATTACACTAGCGCAGCCGGTGGCGTCACCGCAAACTGGCGGCTGACTGGCTGCCGTGCCCCGCGACCACGTATGTAGGCACGGGTGGTGGAGAGTCGTGGTGGGGCATTGTATCATACCCACGTTATTACACTAGGCCACCTGGTGGCACAGCAAGTCTCATCACCACTCGTTCAGGTTACTGTTCATTAGTGATGAGGTAACGTGTCTGATAACAAGCTTAAACATATACTCCTTGTACTTTAGGATTTTAAAATTGCAGAGATATTGAGTTACTAGTTTAGTGTGACAACTAGACACTATCATCCTGTGATGGGAGGGAATAAATTAGAGGAGAGTCTCCCTAAAAGTATAAATGAGGAAAATACAAAATTTGAAATAAATTCTCAGGAAATTATAAATGAACTCAGAAAGCTAAAAAAAAAAAAAAAAAAAAAAAAAAAAAAGTTCATAAAGGAGGGGTTACAAAAAGGGTTGAAAATCACAGGCCAATTAGTTTGACATCAATGATAGGCAGAATGATGGAGTGATTTATATGCAACTACATCAGAAATGTCTGTGAAGAAAGAAACTGGTTTTCAGATCGACAACATGGCTTTAGGCAACAATATTCACGTGAATCTCAGATGGTGGGTTATATGGAAGATATTTTAGATGAATTGGACAAGGGAGGCCAAGTTGACAGTGTGGCACTAGATCTTTTTAAGGCATTTGACAGAGTGAGTCATAAAATGGTTTTAAATAAACTGAAATCTGTTGGATTGGATGAAAAAGTTACTTGCTGGGTAGAGGAATTCTTAAAAGTCAGAAACCAAAGTGTTAGAGTAGGAAATACATTATCAAAAGAGGTGGAAGTAGATATGGAAGTGCCACAGGATAGTGTATTGGGACCGTTGCTGTTCATTATGCTAATGAATGATTTTGTTGATGGGTTACGGTCAGAATCTAGGTATTTTGCAGATGATATAATGGTATACAATAGGATCAAAACAGGTGAAGACTGAACAGTTGCAGGGTGACCTGGATAGAATATCTAAATGGGTAGGTCTACATGGAATGAAGATAAATGCCAAGAAAAGTCGGCTTATAAGGCACACAGATGAAAAAACTAAAGGTTAATTATGATTATAGGATGGGGTCAGAATTGCTTGTTGAAAGCTTGAAGTGTAAATATCCTGGCATAACGTTTGATAACAAACTTAACTGGGCAGAGCACATTGGGCAGGTGGTAGAAAAAGGTTACAAAATCCTTCATTTACTGAAGAGGGTGATGAGAGGATGTGACAGAGAAGTTAGGGAGTTGGGTTACAAAACTTTGGTTAGCCCATTGGTTGAATATGGTGGTGTAGTTTGGGACCCACATTTTGGTTACCAAATACAGGAGTTGGAAGGTGTGGAAAAAAGAGCAGCTAGATTTGTTTGTGGAAATTATTGCAGGACCCAGTCAGTAACTGATATGATATAGGAACTGGATTGAGACTCATTGGAAGAAAGGAGGAGGGTGAAGAGAGTGCTGGAAATGTACAGAGCATATGTTGGTGATGGGGCCTTGAGGGATATTGATCTTAGAATTAGGAAATGCATGGAAGGGGAAAGGTGACCACGACCACAAGCTTGCGCTCGATTTCATGCATAAGGGAGTGGGAAAATTTTCTTTTGTTGTTAAGAGTATCAGGGATTGGAACAGCGAAGTGATGGAATAATTTACTAAAAACGTCACAATCAAGGGCAGTTTTTAATGTTAAATATTTAGAACCAGATCATATTATACATCAGAAGCTAGAGAATTTTCCATAGAATGTTTTGAAAAAAGAACTGGCTCACAAAATCTAAAACTTTTCGAAGGAGAGGAAATTTTATGTTTTATTAATTCAAGATTTTTTTACTCAGAAACCGCTACACTTAGAGGAAAATTTGCAATAACTTAATTTGACAGTTAAATTACGGGGTACAACATATAATATTTTCAGAGCAATTGGGGAAAAATTAAGGGTGAACTTTGCACATGGCACCAACAAATTTCGTAATAGGCATCATTCTCTATAAAAGGGACATGGGCAGCCATGTTGGGGGACAGTATTTCAATATACTTTGAGGCGATAGGATATGCGTGATGGAAGTTACACCATTTGCCAATCAAACACGAGTAAACACGGTTGTATTGTGATGTAGTGGAATCTTTAGTGTCGTTCTAACCTTGACACTGGTTTGAAGTGATGAGTAGCTTACAATAAGTACTTTTAGATCTACTGGGGTTTCGTTGGATGCTGCTTACAGCGTGTTTGAATGGTTCAATCTGCAGTCAACTTTATATTCGGATAATAGTCTGATATCTTATTCTAACTGGTACCGACCATTGTAACGAACTTTTGAAAAGTATAACAGTTTTAAAATTTCAACCAAAGTCTATAGTGCATCTGTTTTATCAACAATACCTTTATCTCTTGGGGTATCAAAAGGGATTGGTGACCAAGAAGAACCTGTTGAGGTACCAGTTCATGGTCATAGTTTAAATGAATGTTCATATGCACACTCCTGCATAAGGTTACTGTTTAAAATAAAAAAAAATTACCTATCCTTCACATGACACTCCATTTGCACAGACGAGACTCTGGCAATTAACTGACTCCTGATATAAGGAGTTACCAACTGCTTGCCAACAGCCTCTGGAGAGGTGGACAGAAGAGTGGGGAGCGCTCTAGGACACCCTTTTGATCTTGGGGTTTGAAACAGCCCCTAAAGGCAGATGAATCGGTAATGATCAAAGGCATAGGGATGCGGAAGCAAATGGGAAACCACTGAATTAAAGACACAAAAAGTATCTCAACACCATTTAATCCTCCCAAATTACGTATATCAATATGGCCTCTTCCTAGGTAAAATATTCTGGAGGTAAAATAGTCCACGAATTGGATCTCCAGTTGGAAACTTCTAAGGGAGGCATCATAAAAATTAATAGAAACATTCTACGAGTTGGAGAGTGGAATGTTATGTCTAAATTGAGTAGGAAGGTTATAAAACTTAAAAAGAGAATGACTTAAATTAGATGTCACTGGGATTATTGAGATTTAGTGGAAAGATGCACAGGATTCCTGGATTGGGGAACACAGGAAAATTAGCACACAAGCTGTCAGTGGAGTTACTGGTGTAAAATTTAAAAGAGTAAGGAACTGAGAGTTGTTATAAACAGTTTAGCAACAGGAATATTTTAATAAGAGTAAAAACTAGGTCTGCTTCAACCACACTATTACAAGTTAATATGTCAATGTCACAGGATGACTATGATGAAATAGAGAAAATATATGATGAAATTGAAGAATTAATCTAATATGTGAAGGGGGAGGAAAATCTAATAATCATGGGTGATTGGAATGCTATAGTGGGAGAAGGAAAATAGGAGAATATTGTAAAAAATTTTGGTCTAGGAGAAAAAAATGAGCAAGGAAGCAAGTTGTTAGAATTTTGTGAAATATACAAATTCATCATGGAGAACACACTATTTAAGAATCATGCATAAAGGATATACACCTGGAAACATCCAGGGGATACAGGCAGATAGCTAGATCATATCATGGTCAGATAAGTTCTAGGCTGTAAAGCATACCCACGAGCTGACAGATCCTGACCACAATCTGATAGTTATGAAGTGCAGGCTGAAATTCAAGAGAATAAAGAAGCAATTCAAGCAGAACAGACTGGATATGAACAAACTGAAGGAATCTAACATGATAAAATTTTAGAAGTCTAATAAACAAAAAATGCAAGAAAGTAAAAGAAAAGTGGCTGCAAGAAAAGTACGAAGAAGAAAAGGAAATGGTGATAGGAAAATTAGATATGGCCTATAGGAAGGTCAAACAAAATTTTGGAGAAATTAAGAGAAGATGTATAAGCATTAAAGCTGCTGATGAGAAACCTCTTAAGCTCAGACGGTAGACCTAACTGATGGATGGAACTGAACAATGGGGGCAACTTGAACAATAGCATAAAGGATAGCATAGATGATACCGACATTGATGACTTAGGAGATCCTGTTTGAATTTGATAGAGCTTTGAAAGATTTGAAATCAAATAAGTCAGTTGGAATCAGTGAGATTCCCACAGAAATTCTGAAATGCCTAGGAGAAGAAGGAATCTAAGGATTATACAAAATTATATCTAACAGTTATGAAACAGGAGAGATTCCAACAGATTTTAATAAAAGTATCATCTTCACACTTCTAATGAAAGCACAAGCCGACAAATGTGAGAATTATTGCACTACAAGTCTGACATCACATGCTTCAAAATTATTGATCAAGATAATATACAGAAGAATAGAAAGAGTAGAAGAAGAGATAGTAGATGAACAGTTTGGGTTTAGGAAAAACCATGAAACAAGAGAAGCAATTCTGGTTTTAAAAATAATACTTGAAAGGCGGATCAAGAAAAAGATCATTTTAGGACATTTTTTGATTTAGAAAAAGCTTTCGATAATGTTAGATGGGACAGGTTGTTAAAATTTTTAAAGAAGCCAGGTCTAAAATATCGAGATAGAAGAATACTTTATAATCTAAATAAGAATAAGTGGTTATAATAAAAGTAGAGAATCATGAAACACATGCATCAGTTAAGAAGGGTGTGAGACAATCCCCATTAATATTCAACTTGTATGTAGAGGAACCAATATAGGAAATAAAAGATTTGAGTATCGCATAGGTGTTCAAGGAGAAAAAAATCACCATGCTATGATTTGCCAATGACATTATCCTGTTAGTAGAACAGACTGAGGATATTGAGAAGTTACTGAATGGCATGAACAAAATACTGAAGAATTATTTTGGATTAAATGTAAACAAAAGCAAGACAAATGCGATGAAGTGTAGTAGAAATAACAGCAACAGTAGTGGATTAAATATACAAATAGAATCAGCTGCAATAGGATAAGAAGTGAATTCTGTTACATAGGAAGTAAAATAACAACTGATGGCCAAAGCAGGAATGATGTTAGAAAAGCACAAGCGAAGAGCCTTCATGAAAAAGTTTCAAATATTGATCCAGGACATGGAATGAACTTTTTAAAACTCTGCATGTGGAGTGCCAGGGGCTGATTGGCCAAGGCTAGTGGGCGTGTGTGTGGATAGGTGTGCTGACGAACTAACCTTAGGGAATTACAGTTCTGCTCGAAGCGTCTCTTCTGTTCTTCTGGCAGCACCACTAGAATCTTACCATTGGACTGTTTGGGCTAATGCTTGACACCACTGTGGATTGACGGCCACAGACCGTAGTTTAGAAATTGATATAAGTTCTTACTACATGAAGAATGCAACACTTGCAATTGAACAGTTTATTGACTTCTAACACGGAGTAGTACAGTTTCTAGCGTGCCGCAAAGTGGATTCCAACTATCACCAACTTATCTAAGCCCTGAACTGTAATAGTTAATTGTTAGGCAGATGGTCGCGCTGATGCGAGGTGCATGGGAGGGTGGCAGGCTCCTAACAGGTGGCTATCGAAGTATGCTCGACTACTCTCGCCGACTGCCCGACAGTAAAGACACTACTTCATCGCTTGTACTGCCCAAGCCGTCTCGGCTGACCTACAATTACGAAGGGGACTGCACTCTAAGGTGCTGACTGCAAGCGTGCAGATTCCTGGCTGGTCAATGCTCGACCGCGCTAAGCATTGTCAATGATCGCCGATTGCCAGTAGCTCGACGACTGAATATTCCTATAATTCCCCAAATAGTAATGGTCTTCAAAACGACCTCTTACAGGAGCACAGCGCTTTATGGTAGCAAATCATATACTTAGGAATACCAGAAAGAAGGAAAATTGAACCATTTGAAATATGGTGCTATAGCAGAATGCTGAAAATTAAATGGACAGATAAAGTACGAAATGACGCATTTTGGAAATGATAGGTGAGGAAAGAAGATTATGGATGAGTCAAAGAAAGAAGAGAGGGGATGATGGGTCACATTTGGAGGCATGTGGAATTGGTTAATTTGTTAGTGAATGGAACAGTCAAAGGTAAAAACTGTAGAGGTAGACAAAGATTAGAATATATGAAGACATAATGCAGGGGTGGCCAACCCGCGGCCCGCGAGATTCATTCATCACACTTATACAAAATATATTTATTTTATAATGGAAAAAGTAATGAAATCCAATGTTTTTAAAAATTACATTATTTGTGCATCCATGTATTAAAAAATTAACCGTCTAAATTATGAGAAAAAATGACTTTGATTTAAAATAATATTCTTGAAAATATATGACAGATATTGTTAGCATCATAATTATTATATTGTCAATGTTTACATGTAAGAATAATAGTAAACACAATAATAATTACTCACTATGTATCAATTTTTCGTTCCAAAACACTGTCTATAGTGGGACTAAATCTAATATTGGGGTATATGAATTTATATGCGACCCGCGGAGTTATGATGCATTTCCAAAGTGACTCTCATGATCATTTGGGTTGGCCACCGCTGACATAATGGAAGATTTAGGTTGTAAAGTATATATTAAGATAAAAAGGTCAGCACAAGATAGGAAGGGATGGAGGATTGCATCAGGGCAGTCGAGAGACTGATGATAAAAAAAAAGGATGGGGGGAGGGGGGGGGGGAATCAAAGTTAGGGAGATAACCTTAAATTACAAGTATGTGAATAAATAATAACACATTGTTATTATTTATTCACATACTTATAATGTACAACTATAGAATGAGCAGGAAAATGCAGTAAAGAAGGATAGGTAAATTCAACACAATACTTGCTCCAGATGGTGGTTGGGATTGACGAGCACAAAAGGACTAACGCATGTAACACAATATCTAGGTATTGAACATTATTTTTGTATGTAGATGAGACATTTAGTGAGGTGGTCAGATGTGATAAAACCGACAGCCGCTGAGTAGATAGAAGTCATGAAAAGTAAATATCATGCCATATCAATTGAATATTAGTTCAAGTGGGTGGGGCACTCTAGGGGGTTGTAGGGAAATCACTGCATCTAATGTAGAGTGTAATCAGAGGAATGCACTACGGAAGTATGGTAACTATGTTACAAAACCTTTGCTTAAATGATGCGAGATGGTGTTGCTCCCATATTTTGGGTATCATATCCTGGAGTTCGAAGTGTTGCAGTTTTGTCTGTAGCGAGCACTAAAGTGATAAAGGAGAATGAAAAGTGTCGCTGGTGTTCAGTATGACAAATACTGAGCAATTATTGCGAAGCAGAATGTGAAACAGAAGAGAGGACTACAAGCATAAATTAGCATCAATCATGAGGGAGCAGGAATGTTTTAATTTGTGCATTAAGGAGTCAGGGACTGGAAAAAATTTACTTAGGGAGGTGCTGAACAACATCCTCAAACGATAAAAGTAAAAATATGCTTAAAAGATTAGTAGGTGAGTAGAGAACTTCTGACAAGTGTGTAAGCTCTAGTTAATTAATATTAAAAACAACAGGTATTTCCTACCTTTCACCACTTTCAAGTTTGAAAGATGCCAAACCCGCTAAAAAATTATTTCAGCAATTCACTATGGTATTAGACCAAAAATATGCAATTCCTTATGTCAGTACCGGATTAACCATGTAGCAGGAGGTAGCAAATGCTACGGGCCACGCGCCTTCTGAGGGGCCTCACGCCTTCTGGGGGCCTCGCGCCTCCTAGGGGGCCCAGCACCTAGGCTAGATGGGCGACTTTTTTTATTTTTTTATTTTTTTTATTTTAGCTCTACAATTTTTCCCCGGACGGCAAAAATCAAGGGCCTCTTCTTCACATTTGCTATGGGCCCCGCACTGTCTTAATCCGGCCCTGTCTTGTGTTTATCTTATGGATACGTTCAATACCACTAACAACTTCCTGTATGTCTGAAAATTTATAACACTTTGCAGCACTTTTGGACTTTTCAAACCAGTATATTTGACCTCACTGTTCATGGGAGATACATTCTCACTACATGTTGAAAGCTTCTTTTTTCAGGATTAAGCTTTTTTTTTTTTTAAATGAAAACAGCAACTTAATTTGTGAAAGTGTGGTAAGTAACTTAAAATATCTGAAAAGAGATTTTTAAGATAAAAGCTACATATTTAGAAGACTTAATTTTGTAACAAAATCTAAATAGAACTTACAAAACTCAAAGTAACTACAGAAACTATTTTTAGATAATAAAATGATGAGATAAGAAAGGTTCCTGGACATAGTTGACAAATGATAATGTGCAAAATTATACAGAAAATGATTTGTGGGAGTTCCTTTGTGTTGTAAATGGTAAAAGCTTTAAAATAATTATTTAAACAATAAATTAAAGGAAAACTTCAGAATTCTAAATCTTTACTGCAATTTTCAATTGTATATTTCTTGACTAAGTGGTTTGGTAGCACTTGCTTTCAAAATTTCACTACTCCAGTTCTGGGCTCAAAAACCGGTGGCTGCAGGAATTTCTAAGAGTAGTGTTTGATCATATGAGCTATGCCAGGTTGTTCCACGATTCGCATTCAACTTAAACTATAGGTCCCAGAGGAAAGGAACTGGCCGTCCTACCTCTGACACAATGGCTTAGAATGCCTCCTTCGGGGTGATCCAAACAACCTTCGGGTTTTGGACCAAGTTAGTTTTTATTTCTCAATTACCACTGTGAATTTAGATGCAATATGTACGAAGAGAGTAGTATACATGTAGTATAATCTGCAGCAATTGAATTTTCAGCAATAAATATACGGCCAATATCAACAATTTATTGGGAATACAAGATACCTTCACTCTGAAAGATTATCTCTACTGTCATTCAGTAAGATATGAATTGCACAGTAATAAATTTCATTTCAAATAGTGGATATAGACAACACATTAAAATACATAAATTCTCTTTTTATCTCTATTGAGTTTTTTGCAGCTACACTGTTCACAAAAATTTAATAGTTATTCTGTATAGGTGAAAAGGGGGGAAAAAATTATTGTAGCAAGTAAATATAGTGATGTATCTTACCGCATTTGTGAAGTTTATGCCCATATTGGCTATCAGTTCCCGAGTTTTCTGCATTGGAGTCTGAAACAGAAATTGGTAAAAGTCTATGTGTAGACATTAAATAAGTAGTTACTCATAATTTGTTAGTAACTCCTCTATTCTTATTTTTTTTTAATTAGTCATTATGCTATTTCACAATGCACTCCGAGCGAAATAAAATATTACTGCCGATGGATTTTTAAACGTTTTTTGAGACTAAATAAAAACCACTGCTAAACTAATTGGCCTGTAACTTTCAACACAATTTAATTCACCTGAGTGGCCTGGTGGTTCAAAAGGTCGCCGGTTTGAGTCCCTGCCTTGAAGGGGATTTTCATTAGCCCTTAACCCGACCTTCACCTCTGGCACAGCCTGTTGTGTAATGTGAAGTACACCAGAAACCATCAGTGATTCAGATTCCAGATTATGTACTGTACTAGTTTCCATTTTGATAATATTTCAAACTTTTTCACATAATTATTTCATCATTGTTTATAACCAAGGGTTTGGCTTTTTTTTGTTATTTTAGTTAGGTATATTCAATAAGCTTCTTAAAGTGTTTTGAGAGGATTGTCACTTTTTATTAGAACCAGCATAAGGTTTTCTTTTATAACTACATGATATTTAACACCTGCCAAAAGACAACTTTTCTTAAATATTCTACAACTGACTGGAACCAATCTAACAGTGATGTATTTTTTACCTTTGCTGAAAGTAACTGAGTAACCTGCCTGTACAAGACAATCAGTAAACAATTGTCTAATACCCATTTCCCAAGTGTGAAACATGAAAAAGTAATAATGGATCAAAAATAACATAGGGGAAGTGGGGGATTAGACAGTGGGTACAGCATCAGAAATAGAGGGACTGAATAAGAATTAAAAAGAAAAAAGCAGAATACACTAAAAAAAGTAAACCATAAATAATAATTTTAAAAAATGGCGATTGGGTGAGAATGAAGATTTTCTCAACATAATTACACAGAAGTCTTTATGGGCAGACTATGAAGTTTGCTTTCTAAACACGTTTCAACTACTTCCTCTACAGGCATCTTCAGGTGAAGGCAAACAGTCTGTTACAAAAACTGACAGGTAATTTGGTGCATTTTTTCCCCATAAAGGTAAGTAACATGAGAAAACTTTCTCAAAGCAGTGAACCATCAAATTTTGGTTTCGAGGCACAATGTTTCAACTGCTTATTCTTTTGATGTTATTGCAGCTTTAGGGCACGTCAATATTGAGGTAATTAGTGCCCTAACTAAAGACCGGTACTACAATGTGGCTTAAAGTTGAAAATACTGCCTGTATAGCTGACTGTAAAGACATTGGCCATACAGACAGAAAAAATGTACTTAAAAGAATTAAAATCATGGCTGTAAAGGGACCACTAAGATTGAAAACTTTATAATGTCTAGTTGGCTGAAAAGGGGCCTACCATGTTTAAAAGAAATTAAAACTATGATATGTCTGGCTGACTTTATAATAGCCAACCAGACCAGAATTAAACAAATTAAAATTTAAAACATTGAAAAACAATGTGCTCAGATGGGTGACCGTAAAGGAGTCAACCACCCAAATTAAACTACGCCGACCTACCTGAAATTTTTGGAACAAGACCAGCCCATACACAAAATTTTAAGATTTTGGCCATGTTACTGATATTATTTAAATAAGTGACAGATCACTGAGTACGCCAACGCCTGCCCTTAAATCTAAAAATGACAGACAATCAGATAAAATGTGGCGCACCATCACAAGTACGCCACAAGTATCACATTCCGACCGGTCCTCCCAGCAGAAAATAAAACTATGCATCAAAGGACAGTGCCCTACATGAAGGCGAGCAAAGACAACCTCATCCCTTCTCGCCTGCTGGAAGGAGCTGCTCCATGGCTGAATATTCAGTTTTACAAGCTGGAGCTTATTATGTTCAACTTCCAGGCACTGCCTCTGTCATACGCCGAAGACAATTCCCTTCGCCGCAAGGAAAGGTCTGACTTTGGGACTAGAGAAAAGTTGATTCTAACCTTGTTACAGGCTAACCTGGCAGCTTCATCAGCTTTCTCGTTCCCGATTCCCACCACACATCCACATACCCAACAAAAATACACCTCCTTTCCACAGGTCTGGAGGAATTGAAGGGTGTCCTGTATGTCCTGTACCAAACGATCTGTTGGGTACGTCGTTCCCAGGGCCTGAATGTAACTGAGGGATTCACAGCATATGATGTACTTCATATGGCGACTTACTTTCACACAACAACTGTGGATCATGGCCAACAAGAAAGTTATTATTACTTTCATATGCTGGAGATACTTTTAATAAAGCCTATCACTGCACCTGCTGTTCAGCTTATGATTGTAAGTTGCTCGAGGGAACACTACAGAGTATCCTACATAGTTCAACTGCTTAGACCATCCGTATATACCAGGGTAAAATTGTGGGGCTGGTTTAAAATTTCATTTAAAACTCTGATAAAACCTATCCAGTGTTAAGCAGTTTGCTGTATCGTGACAGACCTAAAATTGTTCTGGGCCTCTGTAAAAAAAAAATCAGGAAGGAGATTTACTCCAATCCTGGAGATAAAACGTAGTCAACTGATAACTATACTTTTTCTAAAATTTCCCTTGTAAGGTAGCTGAATAGTTTCTCTTCTAGGATTATTGTAGAGGCCCTGAAAGGGTGGCTTCATAACTGTGTCATACAGCAGTGCAGGTTTTGAGGCAATGTGTATGAAGTGTTGCATTATGCTGACGGATGACAAGTTGGGCTCGCCAAAATTCAGCACAAATGCTAGGAACAGGGGTGGTGCAATATGCACCGGTGGTGAGCCATATTTCTGCATGGTGGACACCGTCCAGCATCTGGAGAAACCTGTCACTTGCCGATTCATATATGATGCAGGCATACATCAAAAACAACCGTACAAAGGCAGTACATGATTGTAGCAGGCAGGAGTGGTCTGCACCCTACAATCTGCCACACAAAACATTTTAAAAGATTGAGAGCCTTTAGAGCTCTGGCTTTCACATCTCTAACATGTGGCTGCCAACTTAGCCTACTGTCAAAAATGAGGCCAATAAAACAAACAATACCATTAAAACGGTGTTCCCCAACATAAGATAAGGTTCTGCTAAAACACTACGGCAATGAGAATAATATATACATTGGGTTTTCTTGACAGGGAAACAGAAACCATTGGGTACTGACCATTCAAAGAGCCTGTTCAGTGCAAGCTGCAACAGCCTCTCAGCAACTGTCAGTCTAGATGATGCACAAAAAATAGCAAAGTCATCAACAAATAAGGAGTATTGGATGAGATTCCTAATTACTAACGAAATGCTATTGACAGTGACAGAAAAAAGGGTCACACATAAAACTGATCTTTGAGGACCCTGGATAAAATGATCTGATATTCCACAATCAATACTATACTGGAAGCAATGCTGCAGTAAAAATAACTGTAAAACACAGGGTAGAGTTCCTCTAAATCCCCATTCATGAAACATTTTAAAATACTATGCCGCCAGGAAGTATCACAGGATTTGTATATATTGAAGAACACACACACTAGATGTTGGCAGTGGATGAGCCATTCTGTATCACCACTACAGCAGGATCAGGTTGTCCAAGGTGGAACTGAACTTTCTCAATCCACTCTGAAAGTGACTCAGCAGATTTTGAGACTCAAGATACCAGACTAGGCAGTGTTTTACCATCAGCTCAAGTGTCTTCCCAATGCTGCTTGTTGAGGTGATGTTATATTTTGTCTTTCCTGGGTTTTAAAATAGGGATTAACATTGCTTCTTTCCACTAGTCGGGGAAGTCTTCTCCAGTCCAAATATCATAAAAACATATGAAAGGTACTCTTCAGCATCTTTGCTAAGATGCCTTAGCATATGGTACTGGACCAGATCTGGCCCTGGTGCAGTATCGTTGGCACTATTTAAAGCCGACTCTAGTTCTGATGATGTAAACAGGCTATTGTACTCCTGTGAATCTGACAAGTGGAAGCTTAAAATGTGCCTATCGGCAGCAATTCTTCGTTGTTTGACCTGAAGGTCCGATCTGGCAGACGAAGTGATAGCAGCGAAGGACTCTGCCATCACCTTTGCTACACACCCGTGATCCAGTAATCCAGATACTGGTGATTGAGAGTACCGTCCAGATATATGACAGATAGATTACAATACTTTTGACGACATTGTGGAGTGGTTAATGATGCTCACAAAGTTCTGCCATGATGTTCTTTTGCACTCCTTCATAACTTGATGCACCTTAACTCCGGCAATTCGGAATGCTGCTAAGTTGTCAGGTGTTGGGTGCAATCTACATTGGTGAAAGGCTAGTCTGCAACCATGAATAGTGAAATGACAAGAGACAGGGTTTCTTCGCAACATTCCTGAGCTGCTAGGCATGGAAATCTTAGCTCTCCTCAATATTTTGACACTACTGGAGCATGAGTAAACAGCAGTAGAGCTGACTATCAGCTTTGATGACAATCCATTTGCACTGGCTGTTCCATGTTCAAATTCTACATGCAGCCATATTTGGAAGTGGTCACTTCAACGAATGTCACCAAATACCTCCCAATGCATGGATTCTACAATTGAAGGAGAACACAGAGAAAGGTCAATGGAAGAGGACGTACCGGAACCAGTGGTTGTTCGGTATTGAGGATGCATAACTCCTCTTGCTCTAATACTCTATAAATTTCTTAACTCTGAGGCAATCGGTCATCGAATCCCACAATGCAGTGTTGAAATCTTCCAACTAGAGGAATGGCCGAGAAATTTGCGGCAAGATGTCAACCAACTGGTGAACCTGGTGATAGATATATGAAGCATATTGTCAGTTGTATATATTCTGCTAATGTTTCGAACAAACACAGCCATTGTTCCATTTGCTTGATTACCCTTGGTATCGTCCTTTCAATATATATCATATCCTCTCAGCACTGGGTGGTGTGTTGGTCTAAAATATCTCTCTTGGAGAAAGAGAGACTGTAGATTAGACCATACCAAGGGTTGTAATTCATCCTTGTGAACTTGGTATCCATTTACATTACACTGTAGTATGGGACTCATTTATTGAGCTTCACCATTCCTGGTTTGAATGGGTTCTCATTCAGTTAGGAATGGGACCAGGTTCATCCAACAGCATTTGAGAATTGTCAGGTTCCTATTGTCAGTGACTAAGCGGGTATACGGGGGTTGGTACCTGCTTCTTCACCTGAACCAGTCTTCTTCCAAAATATTCTAAGTCCAGAAAGTTCTGTTACCGTGTTGAAGTATTTATGCTAACTGTTAAAATTGACCACAGTCGCCACTTACAGTTTTTAACCTACTGCAAGAAAGGTACTATTGTAGAAATGAAAGTCACATGTTGAATCACTGAATTATATTCTCAAAATTTTTCACGTAAATAATACAGGTTCACAGTTAGCAAGGCAATTGGATAATCGTTCACCAAAAATCACAGGTTGAGAATTAGAGCAAAGACCGCACTCCCCCAAAGTTAGAAATTCACATGTCCCGAAACTGTTAGTCCGAAAAATAAGTTTGTTCAAATTTCGAAGATGGCTGCCTCTAAGCGTGTCCTAAACATTGTAGACTCACTTCCTGCCTACGCCAGCCCGCGCTGACCGAGCCTAGCACGAGACGTGCTCTCACCTGTAAGTTTGAACCGAGACTGGAGACCAAGCGTATGTATGTCCCTGGCTACCTGTCTTATATAGGCTCGCTTCACGTGATGACGTACTACATCTGAGCGCCTCCATGCTGCTAAATATTCCCTTATGTTTGGCTTAATAACTTCTTTATTATATGTCCAATTTAAACGCGGGAATGGGAAAGTTATGTGAGTTTATGGTTAATGCGTTTTATGTCAGAATATAGCGTTAAATGTGCCTCTCCGAAGACTACCAAATATGGTCACGAATACATACTTCTCGAGCTCTGACGTCACTACCAGGTTTTAAAACATTTTTTTAATCGGCTTTATTTACAAATATGAAATTATGCTCAAATTATGGGTCTTGATTTTAGTCTCTCAGAACAGTAAACTTTATTTAAATCGGTTATGTGGTTATTGAGTTATTGTAAAAACATTGATTTCTAACAATCCGACATAATTATTATTTATGTTTTTAAGTATAACTCTAAAGATATATGGATTAGTAAGCCGGAAAAATTACTAATGTGTAGCCTGAATTAAACTGCTTATTTTGAATGTTATTACATCTCTGTAGCTATTATATTATGAACACAATAAAATCGTTTGTTTATTCCACGTGGATTTGATGTCGAGTGAATTTAGAAAACCTATAACATCGGTTCTACGGCTTTAAATGTCTGGAAATTAATATGTACGAAACTAGAAGAATGGATTTTTACGACAAACTACTTTTTAACCCGGAATCTAAGTAGGTTTTTAAATGAAAAAATGTTAAAGTCGAGTGGTTTATTTTACGTGTTCAGATCGTATTTAAAAATACTTGAACGGTTGGAAACTATCAGATTTAGATGAATTTAATTCTATTTAGGACTGTTTTAATTTATTATTTACTTTATATCGTGTGGCAATGTTTAAAATCAGTGAAAAAGCATATTTTATGTACGGTGCCTCTGGCAAGTTACTATGAAATTGGATTAACAAACAGAAGGTCAGTAAAATGTCTTTTAATGGTTTTAGAAAATTAATTATGTGTGTTTACTATCATTTACATGTTCTTAGCGCTTTTGAAATGGTTTAATTTTATCGGAATTAATTCTGAAAGTCTCGAAAATTTAGTAGATCTACCGGCTTTCTGTTCTTACTAATATTTCATATTTTATGGATTGAAACTACTTGAAATCTATTAAAACTAAAGGATACAATTATTTACTGCTTGTTTGTCTACTTTTTAAATCCTGAAATTACTTAAAAGACCTAAAATTGTTTATGTGAACTGTTTAGGAAATGAGTGATCAAATTTCTTCATAATTACTTCTTGTGAGTATTAAATGCTTGAAAACTATCAGAAACCTGTTAATTATCCTACTAAACTGTCTCAGGCATTATTCTATTTACTTTTAGAGCTTTAAAATGGTCAAATTCCATCACAGAGTGATATCTTCATTCTGCTTCAGTTTACTATTCAATCATCTTGTTTATTTCTTTAAAATACTTGCTAAACTATATTTGACTGTGATGTTATGGTTATGGTAGGTCTAGGCCTGAATATTATTAGTTCTTCACACTCTTTATTGTATAAAAATCACATTAGAAATACCAGAATCTGGTATATACCAAAATTAATGGTTAGGTTTGATTTATATTGGAATTATCTGTTTATCTTTGGAATAATGCTTATTAATCATGATAAAAGGTTTATTTAGGCAATATATTTACTATTCTATACCATTTGCTTCTTTTAAATCCGTTTAGCATATCTTTCTGATTAATGTTAGGATCTGTTATTGACAGTTTACTTTTACATGGAATAACCTATTTCCTGCTGAAATATCAAGGCTTTATGACAATTTATAGTTTATTTATGATGGTTACATGTTATTTATTCACTTTACTATACTAGAAGTGTTGTTAACTCGATTTAAAGTGTGGTATCGTGTACTGAAGTTAACCTTAAACTTGACCGGATTCTAACGAAATATTGAAAATATACCGAGGGATACCTTACACTATGACAACAGAGACATTTCGGATTCCGAAGGAACCCCAAAGATCCATGGTTCCCTCTTCTTCACCATGCTGTTTCCCTTCACCACCCTACCCTAGATCGTCTCAGAGGGGATTAAGGAGATTTCACAAATTTTATTGGGTCCATATTTTTAATCTTTTCCTTTGTTTGATTTGCTCTGTTGGTTAGTGTTACTGCTGCTGCCACTGTTAGTAAAGATACCAGCACTGCAGCATTTTTAACTGTAGGTCTCGTTGATGCTGGTAGATGCTTGGAACCTGCAGTTGCGGTGTGCAAGATTGCAGATGAGTTGCTACCGACATCTGCGGTCTAAGCTGTTACGACCTTAGTGGGTTTTGCGCCATATTAGCATTAACATGAGCATGTTGTACTTGTGCCCATGTCTGCAATTGAAGTCTGCATAGCAACACTTTCTTTCCTGAAAGGAGTTGAAACCACCTTGGCAACACTAATACCAAATATTTGAGTGGCAAACGACTTGGCCTTCTTCTTTGCTTCTCAGTAAGGAACCTACTCTTTAGTCTTCAACTCCTTTATCTTCCACTCTTCAAGATATACCTGACACTCCCTAATCCAGGCAGGTTGCAACAGAAAGCAGCTGATGCACACCTGTGGGAGAGTGCAACACCCAGCTCATGTGTCCCCTTGCTGCGTTTACTACATGTGGGGTTGCCCTCACACAATGCCATCTTTTTGATATTCCCACTCCTTAACAAGTTCCTCAGTCCCCAAATAAAATGTCATGGCAGATGACAATGCTCTCACTACATTTCTGGGATTTGTGGAGTTTGCTTTTGATGGCAAACTCACAGAGTTTCTCACAGTTAAGGAGCTCAGATGCCTGCCTACTACTGGATGTTTCCAGCAACAGTGTCCTGTCCTTCAGCTTTTTTAACCAACTTTAAGGTCCCTACAAGACCCTCTAGACCTTTGCTGATGTAAATATATACTTCACCAAAGTCACATCTATTATTTGCATTACTACTTTTTTTTTTTTTTTCCTTATGACTTTACACCTAGTCAATGTCATTACAGGTGGGAAAGGACTGGGGACAAGGGATGGAAATGAATTTGGCCATGGCCTATTTGAAGGAACCATCCAGGCATTCACCTGGAGTGATTTGGAGAAATAACAGAAAACCAAAATATGGATGGCTGGACAGGGAATTGATGTTAGCAAAGAGATTAAAGTTTTAGAATTTTCCTCCATAAAAAACAATTCAGGAGTAAATGTATCACTTTGGCACTAAGTACTCCTAGATTTCACGATGGTCATGGGCTTGTTACACAAATAATTTTTATGGCACCTTATTGTGACTTAAATATCTACTGCGTTTGTGAAGAGGTTCCCCCTGAAACCGGTGCCATTAGTGAGCTTGGAGGGAAAATATGCAAAATATAGATTTCCTTGTTTCTATATCAGCTATTCCAGCCATTATCCTCAAGGTAAAGGTTGCAGAACTAAGTTTCTTAAGAACTTACTGAATGTATTAGTTGTAGGACATGATTTGTCTCTGGAAATTACTGCAGAACACAATAACTGACATACATATGATAAAAGAGCTGGAATGGGATTCAATTGAAGACAGGAGGAGGGTGAAGTGATTGCTGGGAGTGCACAAGGTGTATATTGGTGATGAAGCATGGAAAGATATAGGTGCATGGAAGGGAAAAGATGACTGTGACCACAAGCTGACTCTAGATTTCAGCCATAAGGGTGTGGAAAAATTTTCTTTTGTAGTAAGGGAGTCAGGGATTGGAATAAATTAGCAAGGGAAGTTATGAATTTATTTTATATAAAAGATGGAGTAATTTAAAATTCATAGAGGGCAAGGGTAGGCAGGTACAAGAAAAGGGAAAATGGATGTGTAGAGAAATTGCCACTGGAGTGTGTGTGCGCCATTGCCATCTGGAATAATGACATTTCTGTCAGCGACAACCTCCTTGCCCGAGTCAAGCCCCCCTCCCCCAAACCAAAATCCTGGATCCGCCACTGCTGTTATCTATATATAAACCTAGTAATTTTACAGCTGTCACTTGCTTTATTAAAAAATATTTTTTTAAAATTAATGTAACCTTATCTTTTCTATGTCAAGTATTAATTCATTTACATTGAAACACTTGTTAATTTACTTTACAGTATCATTTTCAATATGAGATTTTTTACAGATTTAAGAAAAAAGGATACCATATTTGCACTCACATAATATGCATAAGAGATCATTGATGCAGATTATAAACAGTAGAGGACCAAAAATCAACCACTGAGGATCACCATGTTTAACTATTCCTCATTCCAAGATCATAACCTGTTCTGCATTTACAGCTTTCATGGATAAACACTGCTACCAACTTACAATTTAAACCAAAAATACTGCCCTGTCAATAACACCACATTGATTAAATTTACCTAAGAGAATTCTATGACTGACATTATTAAAGGACTTAGCTAGATCATAGAATATGCATAAGGGATTCAGTTTTTTATGCATTACATACAATAGGTCATCTACAAAAGCAAAAATAGCAGATGCCTTGCCTTAAACTAAACTGAACATTAATAAGTAAGTTATTATTATGCAGATGTGCATACACACTTGTGTACCTTTGTTTCCTTGAAGATCTTTGATCATGCTGATAGAAGTGATAGGGATCTATTCTTCTGTCTAAGAACTACCACCCTTCTTATCAAGTGGTTTGATTTTTTTTTTTCCTTTTGGTTTTACGCCTCGTAAATGTCGAGGTCATTATAGACGGGAAAGGATGAAGACCAAGGAACAGGAAGGAATTTAGCCACGGCCTTTTGAAGGAACCATCCCAGCATTTGGGAAACCAAGGAAAAACCCAAATCTGGATGTTCAGACATAGTTTCAAACCAACTTCCTCCCGAATGCGAGGCCAGAGCATTACCGCTCGCCCACCACATTTGGTGGATTGACTACAAACGTCTTCATTTAAGAATTACACCTTCTTTAGGATTACTGGAGATCACAATTCTGCAAGGAACTGGTTTCAAAATATTGCAGTAGTCAAACGCAAGACACCGCCAGAAATACTTTTTGAAATACATTTAACGGCGTCGTGCTGGTCCAGGATGTATTACAATCTAATTTATACTAGAAAATAATGGTCCAAGCTGTACTGCAACGGAATTACTACTTGAAAATAATACATCTTGTGATTTGACTACAGCGGTATTATGACATTATTGGTGAATGTTGTTGTAGCGCAATCTCAATCTCCAGTAGACCCCCTTTAAGAGAGCTATTACAAATATGACTGATAGCTTCACTAATGCTTGTATTACATTGTTTGTGTATAAGAGATGAAACTTCATTATTACCAAATGACTTTTTACTACCCCATCTGCTAATAATGATGATAATAATAATAAAAGATACAATTGTGATGGAACATATGCTCCGGTGGTAATCTCCCTGCTTATAACCAAATACTTAGCTTCTTTAATTAATATGATTAATACTCTACAGTAAGTTTTGTAATACATTCCGAGATGCTCATTGTCAGTCTCGGGGGCGGATCCAGGATTTCGGTTTGGGGGGGGGGGCTTGAGAGTGGACTTTGGTTTGGGGGGGGCTTGGCTTGAATGGATTTTGGTTGGGAGGGCTTGCCTTCAGTGGATTTTAGTTTTGGGGGGGGGGGGGGGAGAGAGGCTTGAGTCGGCCATGGGGTAGTCTTTATAGCATCCTTGGGCCTCGAATCTGTAGAGCTTAAAAAAAAAAAAGTCTCCAAAATTACAATGTCGGTGGTCGACCTAAATACTTTTGGCTTTTGGGGGGGGGCCTTGAGCCTCCTAGCCTAGCCCCCCCCCCCCCCCGGGTCAGTCTTACTAGCTTTTCGACAAAGTTCTCTTTTTAGCATGCATGATGTTTGTATACCTACCGTTGGCGAATTATTTACTCATATTTGACAATCTGAGAACAGTCTTGTGAGGAGTATCTATCACAAATTTACAACACTTTTGATGGAAGTAATTGATTTAATTGTTTATTTGTCATTATGAACATAGTGGTCAAATCCCAATTCAGAAGTTCATTAGTTAATGTTATTCCCTAGTCCCAGTGCATACAGCAGAAATGTTAACATTCAAAAAAGTTATATGGGAAAGGTAAGAAGTGCAGGTAATTTTATCAGAGTGTCTGTCATGAAAGAAAATGAAATAAAGGCAGTGCTTTTAGCTTATGGACAGACCATACATATACAGGGTAATTCAGGAGGAATGGTAAATTTTGAAGGAAGTGGTAGTATGAACAAAATTGAGTCAAAAAGTTCATAAAAACCTGTGTCTGATTTCCATTCGTCTTCATACAAAGATACATGCATATTTTACAACAGTTTAAATTAAATGTTCCAAAATCCCACAATTTACTTCAATACTCAAACTGAAGCACTTTATTGATGCTTGAAGTCGACAAGTACAGTCCCGATAAATGCGTATCTCAAAGAAAAGAGATTGTAGTCACTATGTTATGAGGCTGAAGCAACAGTCCACTTGTAAAACATGCATGTGTGTTTGCATGAATAAAGTACTTCAATAACTTATTTGTGTGCTTTTAATCATTTTCTGAGGCCTATTTCATGCATAACATTCCAGCACCTGTATCTCCAAAACGAACGGAAATTGTACACATATTTATATGAACTTTTTTACTCAGTATTGTTCATACTACCACCTTCTTCTGTATTTACCATTCCTCCTGAATCACCCAGTATAAACTTAAGATCAGGTTGGCACAGAACCAGAACTTGCAAATGCTAATGGCAGTGCTTTTGGTGGATGAAAAAGGACATTAATGTGCAAATGTGAAATTTCTTAACTTCTTGGAAAGCTCTATGCATGAACTTTTAATGCTAAAACTACACACAATTCTCTTCGGCCAATCAGCAGGTACCCTAGGAAACATTACAAACCATTCTGCTAAATCGGTCAACATTTTGAAGCTTGTGCTACATGGCTAAATTTCAATAATGAAATTTTCATAATAGTAACAGTATACAGAGTACCATCGGGAAACTTTTCTATTTTTCTGAACCAATCTGAACTCTTATTAACATTTTTAAGCAGAATAGACGTTAACATAGTCGTATATGGTGATTTTAAAGTAGATTTTATAAATAACTCACCCTGTAAAGTCACATTAAATCATTAGTCACTTCATTCAATTTAACTCAGGTAGTTAATTTTTAACTAGAACAATGAATAACAGTTACTCAGCTATAGACAATGTTTTCCTAGATACCTCAAAATTTTCTTCTACCATCAGACCATCCATCAATGGACTTTCGGATCACAATGCCCAGTTATTAAGCATCAACACTTCAATAGGAACTAGCTCTAAGAGTAATGTTTTTAAATTTCAGCGTGTAATAAATGAGCCAGTTACTTGTTTTAGAAAGTGCCTCGATACCACAAACTGGGAATACGTTTACAGTGCACAAGGTATGGATGAAAAATGCAACATTTTTAGGAGCATGGTATTAAATTACTTCGAAAGTTGCTTACCCTTCAAAAAGTGTCGTGCTTCTCGAAAAGAACAAAAACCATGGATAACTATTGGCATTAGAACATGGTGCATTTATAAAAGGAAGTTATATATTGCCTCTAGGAACAGTCAGAATGCTAATGTTAAAACACATTACAAACAGTACTGCAAAATACTGAAAAAGGTTATTAAAGAATCTGAAAGTATGTAATACAAACATAAAATTCATGATTCTGAAAATAAAATTAAGTTGATATGGGACATAGGAAAAAGTAATCAAACAAGTAATGAAATTTTTATCAAAGAAAATTCAGTAGAATCTAATTTTTCAATTGCTGATATATTTAATAAACATTTTTTATCTGTTGCTCATAAATTGACTGCTAATAGCTCAGTGACACACAATATGGATTTTATCAGAACAGGCTTCCAAGAAAAATTTAACTCTATGTCTGTAAAATTGGCTACTCCAAAATAAATAAGAAAAATTATCAGATCCCTTAAGAGCAAATAATAAAGTGGTTATGATGGGATTTCCAGCAGATCAATTAAATTGTGCTCCACAGAATTAAGTAATATACTGAGTTATCTGTTTAATATATCTTTACTTGATGGTACTTTTACAGGAAGTCTTTAAGTATGCAGTAGTTAAACCACTCTATAAAATGGGAGATAAGTCAGCTGTATCGAATTACCACCAATTTCATTACTAACAGCCTTCTCCAAAGTTTTTGAGAAATCAATGTACAATTGAGTTTATGGACACCTTAAAAATAATAATATTCTAAGTTAATGACAATTTGGTTTTCAAAAGAGTCATTCAACAGAATAAGCTATATTTGCACTGACAATATTTTAGAAGGAATAAATGATATATTAATTTCTGTGGGATTTTTTTTTTGACTTATCTAAGGCATTTGACTGTGTAGATCATAGAATTCTGATACAGAAACTGAAGTATTATGGTATAGATGGCATTGTTAATAAATGGTTTAGTTCTTACCTTCTAAATAGAAAACAAAGTGTCAATGGAGAATTTTAAGGCTGCCTTAAGAGGTCCACTGTTTTCTTAGCGGAAATTAATCAGATGTTGAATACCTCAGGGTTCTATATTGGGGCTACTATTGTTTTTAATATATATAAATGATCTACCCTGTGTTTCATCAAAAAACTCAAAATTTGTCCAATTTGCAGATGACACAAACATAGGAATTAAAAACACTCGAGATTTATCTACAGAATATATTTCAAATTATGTCTTTGAACTTATTAATAAATGGTTTACAGCTAAAGGCTTGTATTTAAACTTTGATAAAACTCAGTACATGCAATTCAGTACATCACACAG
Source organism: Vandiemenella viatica (assembly GCA_031002005.1). Taxonomy (NCBI): domain Eukaryota; kingdom Metazoa; phylum Arthropoda; class Insecta; order Orthoptera; family Morabidae; genus Vandiemenella; species Vandiemenella viatica. The sequence goes on from CM061921.1 coordinate 280,431,781, forward strand.
ATTAACACCAGATATAGACATAAAATTTGCAGGCCAGTCTATTCAAGAGGTAGAGAGTGTGAAATTTCTAGGGTTGTATATTGATCATAATTTAAATTGGAAGGTACATGTTTCTGACTTACTAAAGCAATTGTGTACAGCCACGTTTCCAATTTGTACAATTTTAGCTATAGGTGATCTCCGTATGAGGCAGCTAGTTTATTTTGCTTATTTTCACTCCTTATTGTAATATGGAATAACTTTCTGGGGCAATTCTATCCATAGAGACAAAGTGTTCAGAACACAGAAGTGAGTAATGAGAATTATATGTGGTGTTAGCAATAGGAGTTCATGTAGAGAGCTGTTCAAAAAGTTAGGAATTTTAAAATTAGCGGCTGAGTATATACACACATTAATGTCCTTTATAGTCATAAATTATACTTTATTTGAAACAAATAGTAAAATACACAATTATGACACTAGAATTAAAAATGATCTTCACAAGGATTACAAGTCATTGTCATTTGTTCAAAAAGGGTTCCAATATTCAGGCATACATATCTTCAATAAGCTCCCAACACACATTAAATGTCAAGCAGATAAGAATAAATTCAGGAAAAAATTGAAAGTTTTTTAATTGACAACTCCTTCTACTCTGTCGAAGAATTTATTTCTAAGGTATCTACTAAATAACTACCAGCAGCTTGTGTAAATGTAGTTTACATAATTAATTTACCATGTATGCTATGACTGTACATCTCCTGGTGTATGTATTATTTTGTTATGCAATTGTTTACTGTAAGGGAGAGTGGTGTAACTTGGAAATATGTGTACCTCAGACCTATGCTTATTCTAGCTCTACTTGTTTAGATCATTAAACAACAACATTTGTAGTTTAAATATTTGCCACCATAGGTCTCATTTAAGTTCTTGGCATTTGTTTAGAAGCTCAACTAATTGTGCAGTCTTTGAAAAAGGAAATTCGCCTGTCAAAAGTAAATTTTTCTTAGGTATTTCTATGTTATTTTTAAACTGAAACATATCTAATTATTTTTAAATGAGAATGATGCATCATAAAGCAAGGTTCTAGCTACTACACCATGTGCTTTAAACAAATTTGGCCCTAATCTTAAGATCATGATTGACAGTTTTGTTTTTAAGTGTCAAATGTCCTTGGACATGATAAAAGTGGTGTACCTTGGACCTCATAAAAGTGGTGTACCTTGGACTGGTCCAAGGTACACCACCTAAATATCATTTCAGATAATAAAATGCATATGTTGAAAAATCTTGCTTAAAGGTGCTCCATCAGGAACAGTAGGGATTGCAAATGTTTCTGGATGGTCAAATGAGAATTTATTTTATGATTTCTTCAAACATTTTGTCAAATTCAGTGGTTCAAATAAACAAAAGCCAGTAATTCTTGTAATGGATAATCATCAGAGCCACATCTCTGTTCCAACAATAGAACTTGCAAAGAAAAAAGGTGTGACATTACTCACAATCCATCCACATACCAGTCACAAAATGCAGCCCCTGGACATACGAGTCTTTGGACCTTTCAAAGCATTTTATAACAGAGCTATGAATGACTGGATGACTACACCAGGTAATGTTGGAAAACCAGCTACTATTTAAGATGTAGCTGAACTAGTTGGACAAACATTAACACTAGCCTTCACACCATCAAAGGATTTAAGGTTTGTGGATTGCATGCATGGAATGAAGATGTTTTTGAAGACTCAGAATTCCTACCATCAAATGTCACAGATTGCTCGATCCAAGACCACGAAGAGAATCTATCACAAATTGATTATCCCAGCCAATCAAATTCTCAGTCTATTAACACAGAATCTAAGCCATTAACTGCAAGTACTGTTACTTCATCTCCAAATATTGTTACTCCTGAACAAATAAGACCATACCCAAAAGCAATACTGAGAAAATGAATCCAGGGAGGAAGACCTAAACGAAAATCCTGTAGTTTAACTGATACGCCAGTGAAAAATCGCATCAAAATTGAAAAAGCTAAAAGTAAACTGAAAAAAAAATAAAACAAAATAAACTGTACAACTTCCTACTAAGTCAGCTAAAAAGAGGCCTTATTATTGCTCAACACAGTCTGAAGACGAGGATATGGATGCTTTATTTGAGGAATTTGGTCTTTCAGAGGAATACTTTGGTGAACTGGAAGATCCAGATAATGTTAATATTCAGTTGGTGCTTTTCTGGTAGTGAAGTTTGCTGGTAAAAAATGTATTAAACACTTTACTGCTGAAATTATTTCAATTACTGATAATGTATATGAAGTAAAATATCTAAAAAAAGATCCAAACTCTCAGAAGTTCAAAAGAGAAGATCCTTTTATATTTATAAATTTATATGTAGCTTCTTGATTAATAAATGTTGATTTTTTTCACTAAAAACCTAGTTTTTTCCACTTGTTGGTAATGGGACAAAGGTACGCCACTAGTGGTGTACCTCGGTCCCATTTTCATTTTATTTTTAATTCAAAAACTTTCATGGAAATTATTTATATAAAAATTTAAGAAAAATATATGTTGTTTGTAATAGCAAAGTTTTATAAAGTCTTCTTTTAATTTTGGCGATTTTTTTTTTTTTTAACTAAAAATTAGGTCTGAGGTACACCACCTTCCCCTACCATGTATGCTATGACTGTACATTTTCTTGTGTATGTATTATTTTATTATGGAATTGTTTAATATACCACGTAATCTATGACTGTACATCTACTGGTGTATGTATTATTTTGTTAGGAAATTGTTTATCTGCAAATTGACAACTTTCCACATCCCACAGAGCCAGTCTCTTATATTGGGATCAATGGAAAATGAATGTATTGTATTGTATGCTATGACTGTACATCTACTGGTGTATGTATTATTTTGCTATGCAATTGTTTATACGTAAATTGACAACTTTCTACATCGCACAGAGCAAGTCTCTCATATTGGGGTCAATGGAAAATGAATGTATTGTATTGACTTCAAGTACAGTTATCCAAGAATCACATGACATGAATGCCATGGAGATTCCTTCAAAAGATAATTGTCAATCTCTCTCCCCCCCCCCCCCCCAACACCACTCTCCTCCAAGGGCCATAGAGCCACAAAAATTATGAACATTAGCACTTAAGGTGAGCATTTCACAGAAGTCTGGTTAAGTACCAATTCTTTTAGCACGCTGATGAGTTTACTAATGGAAATTTTTTTGGGATTACTGGAGATCGTGATTCGACCAGAATTTGGAGTCATAATACTGCAGTGGTCAAACGCAAGATACCGCTAAAAATTATTTTTGTAGTACAACCTAATTTCTGCTTGAAAATAATGGTCCAGGTTGTATTACAACGAAATTACTGCTTGAAAATGTGTCTTGCGATTGCCTACAGCAGTATTATCATGTCATTACTGAATGTTGGGTTGGCAGAATCGCGAGCTTTAGTAGACCCGAATTTTGTTACCGTTCTGGTGCAATACTTGAACAATGCAAAATAAATATTGTAATACAGACTGGACCGGTATGATACCGTCAAATGTACTTTGAAAATTGTTTCTAGCGATGTCTTGCGTTTGACTACATCAGTATTATGACACCAATATCTTTTGGAATCGCGATCTCCATTAATCCCTACTTAACTGCTACCTTTATTAATGATTCTGGCAAATCTGTACCAATTAATATAAAATACTGTGATATCATCCTACATCATGAGACAAAAATCTCAGTGGAATCAAAGGAATACGATTATTGTGTTTGTTTTTTACCACCGCAGTTACAGAATCGAATTTGGCCTATGTAACCTTAAACCACACTTGGTGCTTTTAATTGCCATTTTTTTTCCCGACAGATCCTTGATGAAAAATAAAGCGTAATACACTTACCATTCCTCCAAGAGCGATATCTTGATCATCGGAAAGAATTACAACAAAGTTAGGATTTGCTGATTTGCTAAATTGTGACATACACATTACAAGCAAAATAACTGAGAAATAAGGCCCCGGGAAAGCCATTTTCAACGAAATGAGCCTGTTAAATTGATTAAACGTGTTGTCACTGACCGATCTGTGAAAAGTTACTGATAAATACGCATAGAAGAGTTATCAGTTTAAAAGATAGTTTAGATAACAATCAGATAACAGGTGGCCGTGTCTCATGACGAATACCATTTAGTTCCCGAAGGTCAATTTCCAATTCGATAGGTGCAAATAACTGTAATGAATCTTACAGAATTCAAACTTGGAACCACTCATTTCAGCAATCGAAATTTGTTTCAGAGATAGTGATAAAGTGGTTCCGAATTCTTTATGTATAGTTTAGTGTATAGTCTTTGCCAAAACTTCTGTTGTATTGTCTCTGTTGTGAAGTCTCTGACATCAACTGTCAGATATAAGTTTTCTGTGTGCAAAGTGTTTTGTTGGATATGGGTTGATACACTGTTTCTGCGCGAAGTTCAAGTTTTCAGTTTTTAGTGAGACACTTGGAAGGTCTTCATGAATTTTATAAAATGAGTACCTTCAGAGGACTTATGCGAGAAATCCCTCATGTATCAGTGGATAAATTCACAGACGAAAACCTTCATTCCACTGCATTCTTTCTCAGCCATGCTCATAAAGGTTAAAAACTGTCTTTTAAGTTGTGTTGTATTTTTTAGTATCACGCTTTGTTGATTTCAAACAGGTATTGATAATTTATTGTATTGCCTTTGTTAACTTTACTTTAGTACAAACACATGTTTTCAGTGGCTGAGAAACCTCACTGCTTGGTGATATTGCATTGAGTTGCTTTCAAATGAATAGCGAATCGCAGTATCATGATATAACTTCACTGAAACGAAAGTTATGTTAAATAGTACAGTTTCATAGTAGTATAATCCGTTGCTGATATTAATCAGGATCATGTAGTGATAGTGGGTGGAGAGGGAAATAGTATAGACAGAGATAGTAGTTATAGCATTAGAGGTGAGCTGGAGAAGGTAGCAAAAAGCAGCGCGTCACACTCTGGTCAGTATGATGTCGTTCCTGAGACACTAAGGTCTGCCAGAATGCATTAATTTTTCTGTAGATCCCAGTATAAGAGATTGGCACTTTGGGATGCAGAGAGTTGTCAATTTACAGAAAAACAATTGCATGACAAAATAGATGTTTACATCACTGTCACAGATGAACTGTGCTGTGAGTCAATTGAACCTGTAGCTGAAATGGCTTCTTATATCCTAAATCGGTTCTGGCATGGATTTACTACCTGTAATGATTTTTCAGGTCTGTTGGAGATCACGATTCCGCTACAACAATATTAACTAAATGACATTATATTTCAGTAGTCAACCATTTACATATTATTGTCTAGCAGTAATTCAGTTTTAATACACCCTGGCCCATTACTTTTCAAGTAGTAATTAGGTTGTACATTTCGTTTGTTCTGAACTGGCAGCTCAAGGTCACATTTCCCTTGCCTTGCTCCTCACCTCACCACCTGCTCCCATTGCCTTCCCCTTCACGCAGACTGCTGCATTCAAGCTGGCAAGAGACATTGTTGTAGTATTGTCCAATTTATATGAATACATCATTATAAAATACAAATTCTTCACGGGTTTGCCGCCGGGAAAGACTTATCTTTCATATCGTTATAAAATGCTGGAAGTGAAATGGTATCACATAATTGTTATATTAGGCACCAGTAAGAAGCAATTATTTTTGATGTGTATAGTTTCTTTAAGACAATAAGAAAACTCTGAAGAGAAAGTTAATATAAATTTTAGAGAACCACAAAAAAAAAAAAGACAGCAGTGCATGTGGTGTATCGTAACGAACAGTGCAGTGTGTGTATAGCGAAGCCAAATTGAGTGTTCCTTTGCTTGTCCAAAGAAAGTCATTGACTTAAATTCTCAAAATGTCTCTCACAATTTTTAAAACTAAAAGTGATGTCTGGAAGTAATAAATTTTATCCATCGATATCATGTAAATAATTTTTATCTTTATTAAGATACGAAATTGTAGTTGGTGAACATGAAATTTCTATCACATACGATTCACTTTTTTAGTTAATGACAAGTAATTAAAATGCTCGATTTTACTAAAGAAAGCATCATATTGTACTTTTTGTAAAGAAAAATCAACACCTCTTTAAAAGACATATTGAGTTACATGATCATAACACTAGAGATAAGAACAAAATAAGAATTGAATACTGTTCACTTAGCATAACTAAATATAGTTTTAAGTCAATGGGAATCAGATTCTTCAATCATCTACCTATGAATCTGAGAATGATGACACTAAATAAATTTAAAAATAGCACTAAGGATCTTATAACTAAAATATGTCCTTATAAAACTGAAGAATTATTGATGTAATATATATTTAGTTACATTATTTATCTTATACTATCAGTTGTATTAATATGTATATATAATTATAGTATGTATATGACGAAGCCTATTTCAATATTGTATTGACTAATGGTGAATAAAATTATATGATATGATGATATGATACTATGATGTACGTTGTGAGGACATTTGCATAAGTGCTGTAGCTTTCATTTTTGCATGTAGAGGCAATAGAGTGGGGATAGAGCAGAGTGACCTTGAGCTGCCTCTCTTAAGTGATCACACTATAATACATCCTGGACCAGAATGACACTGTTAAGTATTTCTAACGGTGTCTTGTACTTGACTACTCCAGTATTATGACACCAATTCCTCAAGGAATCACATTCTCCAGTGATGCTGAGTTTTCAGACAAAAATTAAAATGTGTGTAGGGATTAATTTATTACATCAAAATGTCAGAGGATTAAGGAACAAAGTGGATGAATTGCTGATTCACATAAGTGAATGGAATGCTATCAATAGAACTGATTTTTTGTGCTTGTCTGAATGCCATATAATTACAGGAATAGGTATGTTAAATATAAATTACTATAATTTAGTTTGTCATTACTGCAGAAATAACATGGAGACAGAAGAAGATGTCACTTATTTTTTAAATGATTGTAGTTTTAATGATATAAATATTAGTGAGTCTTGTTTTGATTAACATTGTGGATCCTGTGCTACACAGATAAATTTCAGTACCTAATATTTCATCATAGTGATTGTATACAGAGCATCCTCTGGAAACTTTTCTCTCTGTCTGAAGATATTTGTACTCTTATTAACATTATTAAGCAGAAAAGTAGCTTACAAGTTTTTAATGGAGATTTAACTTACATTTTTTTGAATAACCTATCTTGTAAAGTCACGTTGGAATCATTGGTCAGCTCATACTTGGTTAATTTTTCCACTAGAATAATGGTTACTCAGCTATAGATGCTGTTTTCATATATGCCTCAAAATTCAATTATACAACCTTAATGCCACAAACTGGAAACTTGGTTATAGTGCACAAGATATGAATGAAAAATACAACATTTTTATTGTTATAAATCACTTTTAATGTTGCTTCCTATGAAAAGTGTTGTGCTTCTCAAAGAGAATAATAACCATGGATAACTGTGGGCATCAGAACATTATGCTTTTCTAAAAGAAAATTATATATTAACTCTAGGAATAGGTAAAACTTATTATTAGTGGGACAGCAAAATACTGAACAATGTTATTAAAGAATCTAAAAGAATGTGCTACAAACATAAGATTAATGGGAATTAGTGGAGATCGCGATTCCGCCTGCTGTTGGCATCATAATACTGCAGCACGGTCAAATGCAAGACTCCGCTAGAAATTCTTTCCAAAGTACATTTAACTGTTTCTTGCTGGTCCAGGCTGCATTACAACGTAATTTCTGGTTGAAAATGATTGTCCTGACTGTATTACAATGAAATTATTGCTTGCAAATCATACGTTTTGCTACTGACTGCAGCAATATTACAACGATATTATTTAATGTTGTTACGGAATCGCGATCTCCAATAGACCCGATTAATGTTTCTGGAGATAAAATTAAGACAGTGTTGGATAAAAGGAAACAGGGAAAATAGCAAAGTCAGTAAAGACATATATAACAAACAAAGTTCAGTAGAATGAAGTTTTTGAACTGCTGATATATTTAATAAACATGTTGGTATCTGTTCCCAATAAGTTGGCTATCAATAGCTCAGTGACTCACAGTATGGATTTAAATTCAGGCATCCAAGAAAAAATAGATACTATGTCTGTAAATTTAGCCACTCCATAAAAAAAAAAATAAGAGTTTAATTTTAGATCATGATACTGCTATACCACCACCACTACAAAATTAATCCAAATCTTTTGAAATGCTGATTAATTCCTTTTTCGTACAAACTCAATAAATTTACAATATCAATATATTTCTAATTGCATAGTGTTAGATACATCATGACATGTTGAATCAATAGGATGCAAATACCTCATTTATGTCTCTTTTACGGGATTTTTCTCCTGGACCAGGCGGCCTCTACCATTGCAACGAAGAAAATAAAACAGTTTAGGTTGATATGATGACAATGGTTTTGGCAGAAATTGGTTACCACATTGTAGTTGTGTCGTGATCTTGAATTAAACTGAAATAAGAAAAGCCATCATGTGTCTTAGGAGAAAATGCTGAAGTGGTTATGACACGATTTCTAGCAGATTACTTAAACAGTTCTCTACAGGATTAAGTAATATACAAAGTTACCTGTTTTAATACATCTGTATTTCAAGGTACTTTCCCATATAGGCTTAAGTGTGCTGTAGTAAAAACACTCTACAAAAAGGGGGATAAGTCACTTGTATCAAATTACCATCCTATTTCATTGCTAACAGCCTTCTCCAAATTTTTGAGAAAGCAGTGTGCAGAGTTTACAAACACCTTAAAAATAAAATGATTCTAACTAAATTACAACTTGGTTTTCAAAATGGCCATTCAGTAGATCAAGCTATAATTGTGGCTTCTTGGCTGTCCTGCAGTCTTCTTCTGCGAAGAAGACTGCAGAAACATCGGCTGCACAAATTATGATGTAACATCACCCCGACAGCCAAGAAGCAACTGACTTTGGCCGCAGAAGCCTACAATTACATACTATAATTGTGTTGACTGACAGTATTTTTGAAGGAATAAATGTAAATTAGTGCCTGCAGGTATTTATTGTTACATGTTTCAATGATTTGGCTGAAATTCTGATACAAAAATTAACGTATTATGGTATAGATGAAATTGTTAATAACTGCTTGAGTTCTCATCTTTTGAATAGAAAGTGTCACTGGAACATTTTAATCCTGCATCATGTGGTTCACTTCTGAGTGGCTGCATATCACATGTGGATTACCTCAAGTTTCTATATTAGGGTCAATATTGTTTTAATATGTATAAGTGATCTATATGTCTGAAAAATCAAAATTTGCAGATGACACAAGCATTGGAATTAAAAAAAAAATACCCCAGATTACTCTACTGAACATATTTTAAATTATGTATTTCACAATGTTAGCAATTGATTCACAGCTAATGGCTTGTCTTTGAACGTTGATATTTATTTATTTTTTTATTTATCAATCTTGTTCCATGGATCCCTGCTGAGGAAATACCTCTGGATGTGAAACATGTCATTGTTGATACATATACACATAATATGAGTCATATCATAGTAAATATATATATATATACATATTTTACAAATACAAGAAATAATAATAAACATACATTTTTGCAACTGAGTTTTGCAAACGTCATAATGAGTACAATTAATTATTTTCTTCAAATTCTTGAATGGAGTAGAAGGAGTTGCCAATAAGATAATCTCTAAGTTTTTGTTTGAATACATCTTTATTATCTGAAAGCTGTTTTATACGATTAGGTAGTTTATTAAACAGATGTATCCCAGAATAATTAACTCCTCTTTGTACTAATGACAGAGATGTTTGTGTTTTATGCAAGTTATTTCTGTTTCTTGTATTGAAACTGTGTACCTGTGAATTAGGTGTAAACAGGTTAAAATTTACTATGACAAAGCTCATGAGAGAATATATATACTGAGAATACATTGTAAGAATATTGAGTTTCTTAAAGAGTTGTCTGCAAGAAGTTCTTGGTTTTACCCTACACAGAAACCTAATAGCTCTTTTCTGTGCTATGAAAACTTTTTTACTTTGTGAAGAGTTTCCCCAAAAAATTATGCCATATGACATTACTGAATGAAAATATGAGTAGTACACCTGTTTCATTAATTCTAGATCTGCTGTTAGAGAAAGTGTTCGTATTGCAAAGGTGGCACTACTTAACTTTGCCAGTAGTGTAGTGATATGATCATGCCAACAGAGTTTCTGATCTATTTTAATACCAAGAAATTTTATACTCTCTGTTTCTAAGATTGTGTTGTTTTTATAGTTTATACATATATCTGGCTGTGCATAGTTTTTTGTTTTAAACCTAATATAATGTGTTTTTTCAAAATTTAATTTTAATGAATTTGCCTTAAACCAATTTGCTACTACTCTAAGTACTTCATTTACATTAAATTCTATAGTACTGTTTGGTGTTTTACGCACAGTCAGGTTAGTGTCATCTGCAAATAAAACACTCTTAACTTTGTCGGATAAATTTCCAGGAAGGTCATTGATGTATAACAGAAAGAGGAGGGGACCTAAGACAGAGCCTTGTGGAATTCCATGTTTTATTTTCTCCCAGTCTGATGAAGCATCTTTACTTATTTTAGAATCAAAAATTGAAACTTTTTGCATTCGGCTTTCAATGTATGATTTAAACCATTTACCTGCGGTCCCAAAAATACCATAGTATTCCATTTTTTTCAAAAGTAATTCATGATTTACACAGTCAAATGCTTTTGCAAGATCACAAAATATTCCTACAGGATTCATTTTATTATTCAGTTCCTCAAATGTGTTATTTAAAAATGAATATATAGCCATTTCTATGGATGATCCTTTTTTGAACCCAAATTGTGAATTAGTTAGGATATTATAGTGTGTAACATGTTTTATTACTCTTCTATACATGACTTTTTCAAAAACCTTTGAGAATGTTGAAAGTAATGAAATGGGATGATAGTTGTCTACACATGTTACTTCTCCTTTTTTAAATAATGGTTTTACAACAGCATATTTTAGTCTATCGGGAAAAACACCTTGTATTAAGGATTCATTACAAATGTGAGCAAGTACATGACTGATACAGTCTGAACATCTTTTCAGTAATTTACTTGAAATATTGTCATAGCTGGAAGAATTTTTAGGTTTTAATTGTTTAATGAGTTTATTTATTTCTGAGACTGTTACTGGTGGCAATTTCATCTCCACAAAGCTATTTGGGAAAGCAGTCTCAAGAAGCCTTAGAGCACTATGTGGGGATTGCTTTTCTATGCCTAATTTATCTACTACTGACGTAAAATGTTTGTTAAATATTTCACAAACTTCCCCTACTTCGCTATACACATATCCATTTTGTTCTATTTTTATGTCTTTAGAGTGATTTACAGTTTTTCCTGTTTCAGTCTTTATTATATTCCATATTGTTCTCATTTTATTGTCTGAATTTTCTATTTTCGCCGATATGTACCTGTTCTTGGCCTTCCTTATTACATTTCTTAGTATTTTAGAATAAAGTTTATAGTGAACTTTCAGCGCATAGCTATCCGATTCTCTCATTTTTAAATAAAGGTCCCTCTTTGTTTTACTAGAGATTCTAATACCCTTTGTTATCCATCCCATGCCCAGTTCATTGTTTGGAGTGTTGAGAATTTTCCTTTTTTTGAAACTACCTTCAAAAAGTGTTAGAAATATATTCAGAAAGGAATCAAATTTCGCATTAACACCCTGTGCATTATATACTTCTAACCAGTTTTCATTGTTTAAGGTATCTATGAAGAGTTTTATATTATTTTCACTAATATTTCTTCTATAAACCCAGCTTTTCTTTACTGTTTAACAGTGTTCCTGGACTCGATACATAATAGCTGGGCATCATGATCTGAGATACCATTTATTACTGGATGTATGCTGTAATTACTGCACTGAGAAATATCCATAAAAAAATTATCAATTGCAGTCCTGCTATTATTTTGTATTCTCGTAGGAAAATTTACAAGTGCTGTTAAGTTAAAAGACAACATCAAGGCTTCCATATCTAATCTATCATTGCTGTGATTCAGAAAGTCAACATTGAAATCTCCACATAATACTATTTGTTTTCTATTTGTAAAACTTAGTAGCAAAGACTCTAAATGAGATAAAAACAGTCTGAAATTACCTGAGGGGGCCCTGTAAATTGCTATCACTATCAGCTCTTCCTTATCATATTCTAGTTTAGTAACACAACATTCAAAGTGTTGTTCTATACAATACTTACTTACAACTACACTACTGCATTCAATATTATTTTTAACAAAAATGGCAACTCCCCCTTTCTCCATTTTACATCTGCAGAAATGAGAGCTTAATTTATAATTTGGGATGGACAGCTGAGATATTCCTGTATCAGACAAATGATGCTCAGATATACACAAAACATCTACATTAAAATTTCTGGAATTTTGAATCTCTTCTAGGCTTAAGGTAATGTCATCAGTTTTACTAAATATTCCTCTTATATTTTGGTGGAAAATACTGGTCTGAACACTTTGACGCAATGACTTTGAATTGTTTATTTTATTATTACATACTGGTATATCAGTTGGAATTTTTAATTTCAACAAATTATGATCATCAGAGACATTAATTTCCTTTAGACATCTTAATAAATCTATTTTATTTACCCTAAAAAAGGCCGCGACTTAACACCATTTATCACAGGAATACCTCTTTCACTCACCTGGCATCCTCTGACCTCATCAGCAATAAGAAGCGAAAGCTTCCTCTTACCTCTGACATTCAGATGGAGTCCATGGCGAGTATAACTGTCCCTACCAATGCAGGCCACATCAATCAAACCAATGTGTGAATTAGCCGGCTGCCAGAGAACCCTTTCCAAGGATGCATTTGTACGCCTGATGTTATGCCACATCCAGGGTTTATCATAACGCTCAAGCAAACTAACAAATCTCACACCTGTCTGACGTGTGTTCCTGGAAAAGTCGGTATATGCAATTAAATGCATCAAACAGATTAAAGCCAGATATAGTCAAAATTTGGATGCCAGTATATTCGAAAGGTAGAGAGAAAGTGAAATTTCTAGGTTTGCATGTTGGTAATAATTTATATTTGAGGATGTGTGTCTCTGACTTACTAAAATTACTGGGTGCAGCAACATTTGCAGTTTGTACAATTTCAGATATAGATGATCTCTATGAAAAAAAAAGTTTATTTTGCTTATTTTCACTTCTTAATGCCATATGAAATAGTATTCTTGGGCAATTCAACCAAGAGAGAAAGTATTCAGAAACCCAAAAGTGATTAATAATAATTATGTGTGGTGTTCACAGTAGAACTTCTTGCAGAGAGCTGCTCAAGAAGTTAGGGATTTTAACATTGATCGCTTGGTTCATATACACATTAATGTGCTTTGTAGTCTCCAATTATACTCTATTTGAAACAAATAGTAAAATACAAATTTATAGCACTAGATGAAAAAAGATCTTCACAAGGATTAAAAATCGTTATCTTTTGTTCAAAAAAGGGTCCAATATTCAGGAGCACATATCTTCAATAAGCTCCCAACACATCTTATCTTGAATGTCTGTCAGAGGATAAGATTAAATTCAGGAAAAAATTAAAAGAATTTTTACGTGACTACTCCATCAAAGAATTTCCATTAGTTTGTGTGAAAGTAGTTGATATAATTAATGTAAATATTGTTCTGCGACACTGCGTCTTCCAGTGTATACATCTATTTTGGATGCCTATAAACTGACAACTTTCCTCATCGCACAGAGCCAGTTTTCTTATATTGGGATCTATGGAAAATGATTGGATTGTATTATAATCACTCAGTTTCTGAGGCTGGTATGGCCTCAAGGGCTCCAGTTCATGTTTAATAGGCTGAGGCAGTAAGACCTTTGAAATATCTATGCATCTCTGTAGCACGTTTTTTCTGAGCAGTGTACTCCTTTTGGGATTTAGGTGCCTTAAAGTGGGACCTTTCTATTAAGTGAATGAAAACCCTGAAGTTTTATACATCGGTCCTCTATTTTGGGGATTGTGCAGTGGACTGGTAAATGATCCAGTTAAATAATTTGCGTTTATAAACTCCAATGGAATACAGATCCAGACAAAAACTGATTTTGGGGATTGTGCAATGGACTGGTTAATCACCCACTTAAATAATTTCTATTTATAAACTCCAATGGAACTGCAATACAGATTGTGACAGAAAACTGAACCTTACGTTGAAACTGGTGAACTTCTACATGTATAGCTTTTATTGACTACATAAATGTATTTGATAAAGTTAATATGCTTTGAGATGATTTGGCGAAGAGAGGTTTTTCAACCCATTCTGTAAAATATATTCAATATGTTAATAGAAAATATCATTAAAAATGGCCACTGCCAAATTCCTTCCCATTACTTGCCCCCCCCCCCCCAGTTCATTCCCACCTCTAATGATTTCAATGTTGCGTAAAGCTTTAACAAAATAATTTTTAATAACAAAACTATGGAATAATAATAAATTTCAATAATGTGTAGAGAAGGATAAAACAGAGTATACAATTAATCAATGCAACTGCTTATAACAGAAACTGTCTGAAATTGTATGTAGTTTTGGCAGTGCCAAAGCAGTTGAATGGTTCAGAGTGTTAGGCACTTCAGAAATCTGTTACAAGATGAATTGAGGTACAGAGAATAAATTCTTAAGATTTGTGGCAGGATGTCTTCGTTCAGTAAAAAGAAAAATGAAAATATTTACAGGGTAATGCAGATAATAGAGTTAACTGACAAAATCGATCAATAGAGAAGCAATTGGCACCAAAATGATTGCAGAGTTAACAATGAATGGATCAGTCTAAAAATTTTGAACTTTACAACAGCAGGGATAGATATCCCAATGAAGACCTACCAAGTGTTTGAAACAACAGTTATACTATGAACCAGATCTGGAACAAGTCACAGTGACCTAAACCTTGCATATAGATGATGGTATTAATCACAAAATTAAGAATATAGTGACATAGCAACAAATATGAGTGAAAATAACCTCAAGTAATAATACTGCCAAAATCTCTAGAATTTGTCTCATGATAATGCTATTTTTGCCACTATCACAATTTTTCGTTGCGTCAAACAGTGATTATTTTTGTACTGATTCAGTTTAGACAGCAAAAGTTATTAATTTAACACGTGTTCTGGAAATAATTACACAAAATATGATTTGATTTACTTCTGTTCTTTGCTCATTTTTTCTGTCTGATTCAGCCACCAAGGACCAGGACCACCTCAGGTGGCCAGTGTAATTCATTTGGGGGGAGGGGGGGGGTTGAAACTGAGTTCCTGTGTGAAGTCTGCTACAGCCTGTTAGGCCCTAATTGATTGGAGGAAATCTTGTGTTGTCATCTGTCTGCAAAACTTATAACTTTGTGTGTCCTGTACGGTAGGTGTATTTTTTGTTAGTAATATTTGTAATTTTATGAGGTGGAGATTGAGGACTGTCCCAACATCTACATAGATGATTGTGGTAAACTACCTAAAAACCACAGTCAGGATGGCCAGTACTTGGAGGGCCTGGGATCCTGCTCGGTTCTGTTGTACTTCCCTGATCCAGTGTGTGGTGCCTCAGTGCACTGAGCCAAGCTGGCGGGTATTGTTTGCTAATATTATAAAAATTCAACATTTTTGTGGGGATGGCTGTTTTTTCCATACGGCCATTAGTGGTGCGGAGTAATAATAATGGCTCTGATGGACTCTTGTTTCTTCTTTCAAGTTATACTGGTGTACTTGGTTGATCTAATGTACATTTAAATATTTATCTGTTTTTCAGACCATATGGATGGACTGCGGGGAAAACAATTTTATGACCGTTTAGAGAATGCAGAAATGGAAGGTGTTCCTGTGTTTCTGTACTGCTCTCAGATCACTCGCCTGTACTTAATTAACATGGGCTTTAAAAAGCTTGATAAATATATAAAAGTTCTAGAATTGGGAACAAGCATGATTGAAGTTCATTCTCCAATTGAGAATGGGCTTATACACACAATTGCAGTGTCCTGTCTGTCAGCCGGCCATTGCCCTGGTTCATTTATGTGAGTACAGGTTTTGAATGTGTCTTCTTTTAATTCTTATTGTATTTGTTCCTGTGCACAAACACTGTATGAAAGTGAAGTGCTAATAGTCGTTGGGATGGCTGATATTTCTGGTGACAGTTTGAAGGCTGATTGTTACTCTCTCAGATGAAAAGTTAATATGTTACTGCAGAGCTTCTCTGATGAATGCTTGTTGCAGTTATATGTTTTGTAAGCTGATGTTTATAACCTAATGTTCTTTCTAACATGTCATTGATATATATGATTCATATAGAATTTCCTTCTCTTTGTTTGTGAATTTCGGCCCCATGACTTTCTCCTGAGGCTTGCTGTGATCACTTTTCTTCCTTCCATTGCAGTCTCCTCCGCCTGTTCTGGTTTCCTTATTGCTTCCGTTCTCTTCCAAACTTTTTGCTGCTTCAGTTTGTCATATGCGTGACAATGCATCCATCACATGATTTTTTCTTTTCTACATGATATTGTATGATGGAAAGATATAGTCTAAACTTCATCAATCATGAGGATGGATCCTTGAATGATGTTGGCCACTGTAGTGGTTAATGGTCTGTACAAATACAAACTTCTCTTCCTTAAACATGTGATTAAATTATTTAACTGCCCACCACCAAGCAAGAATTTCCTTTTTGATTGTCGAATGTGACCCCTTTGATTTAATCAATGTCGTAGAAGCATGTGCTATTGACACGCCCCCTTTTTCCACTTCCTGATTTAGCAGTGATCCTATTGCAAACTCAATGACATTCGTCATGATGACGGATTTATTTTCATAATCCGGATGGTGTAAAACTGGTGCTCTGCATAACATCATCTTCCATCTTCCCCCATTCATAAGCTCTTCCTTTTTTCAACAATTCCTATAATGGTTTCACGATCCTGCTGGCTGCTCGAATGACAATGCTCCATCTTCTTTTTCCATCTACTCCCTCTTGTTTCTTCACAATCATCATTAACGGCAAAGACGAAGCACTTCTGCTTTCCTCTATTATTTCCTCTTGTAACAACCTTTTGATTTCTTTCATCAGATCCTCCTTTTGACTTTCAGGTATTCTATGCTGCCACTCATTTACTATCTTCCCTACTGATTCTGGCTTCATTCGTTTCTCGTGCTCCACTGTTTCCATATATGGCAAAAGTCTTCTTCCAAATAATACTTCATGATATGCCGCACAAAATTCTCTCACTGCTTGCTTCTCTAGCTCCCCCAGATGCTCTATGCTCAATCCTTCTATGATCCATTTTATTCTCTCCTGTGTCTATATGTCACTCTTTTCTACCACTGTATGCACTCTTCTCTCTTGTTTCTGCTCTATATATTCTTCCGCTGCTACTTTCAGGTTAAGCACCATTACTTCCTCTTCGGTAACATTGAAAATTGTCCAAAGACATATTCCCTGACGCATTGCTACCAATGACTCTGGTATCAGCACTCCTTACAATTTTTGCTTTGGTACCACAGCCACTTTTATCTCCTTGTATTCCTGCAACTTCTATTTCAATTACCTTTTTTTTTCTCCCGTTATTCTAGTATTCTGAAAATACTCTTACTGGTATACCACCGGGACCGGCACTTTCCCCCACTTCAGGAGCTTTAATTGCTTTATGATACCTACACTATCAATCTGTACTGGATACATCTCAAATTCTACACGCCATCGAAAAACGGTAATGTTTTCCATGTTTTTGTCAGTGAAAGAATTTTTAAATTCGGTGTTAAATACGGTAGCCTTGTCACAGCTATCATCAACTTCCCGACTGTCTTGTAGTAAACTGGCATATTGTTGTCAGAACCACTAACTTTTTTTACATACGACCAAACTTTCTTTGGATTTTTGACGAGGCTCTTGGAAAGTGAGTTGCATCGAAAGTCATTAAAGCCCTCGCACATCGCATTCTTAACATGTCCTCTTGTCTCAGCTAACTTCTCTAAATCACTGCTATACATCATCCTTCTTGAGCATGCATGTATCTTCCTTTGCTTTTTAAGTAACCTTTTAACTTCACTTCAGAACAAGAAAAATTGTGAGTCAGTCAGATGACGTCATACAACCGGCCAGCACGTGTGTACGCAGAATAGATTTCGAGCCAACAATAAAAAATACATTTATGTAAATTGATAAATAATCAAACAATGGCAATGTCTTGTCAACATGTAAACAAACTCTATAACAAAATTTTTAGCTAATACATAAAGTCTAGATATATTTTTTCGACAAGAAATTCAACTTCTAAAATAAAATAGCTACAATGTTAAAAATAGATTTTAAAGAAAGCTAATTCAAGGTAAAGTCATAATATGATAACAGTTAAAGAATAAAAATACTTAAAATGGAGGAGAAAAGGGATTTTAGGTTACTAGTTTAGAAGGTCACAACACGAGCTGAAATAAAATTACAAAATAATGATATTTTAAAAACAAAGTAATAGATAAAAAGAGAATAAAATATAATGGAGAATAGCGAAAACCCTATTTAAAACCATATTTCAATAAGAATGATTTACTATTTTCAAATTTAAAGGATTCTCTTCGAGGGAGGAAAGTTGAGACGCAATAGAACCTATTTAAATATTGCACCTAGATAAAAATAGCTATGGATCTAAAACGTACATCAAATAAAATCAAAATTAAAAGGAATTGTTTAATAGATATAACCTTGTGAGGGACTAAGTAGTTTAGAAATTATAAACAGACATACGAAATCTTTATCCCTACTACTTTAAAATTAATAACAATTAAATAAGTAAAACTACAAGAAAAGTTGTTACAGGTAAGAGCCCTTAAAATAAATCATTCTATAAAATAGAAAGATAGACCAAAAACAATGCAGCATGAGAAAAAGGGATGGTTTTAACTACCAGAGGGCAGCATTTTCCCAAGCATTCTGACTAGCTACAGTATAAAACGGGATTGTTTTGTGAACTCCATAGAAGTCAACTAGCTAAACACATTCCACATTGGTTTGTTCTGCAATATGGAACTTCCATACTTAGCAAATTTTACCAACATTCAGTTTCAGTTATAGAATTATTTTAGAGTGTTCGGACTTAGAATATTTTGGGGCGAGATGAAATGACAAAACTTATGTAAGCAACCTTTTAAATTCTTTCAGTAAACAAACTTATATTAACTTATCTTATGGTTATTTTATGTAATCATCACGGTTCATGATTATTGGGAATTTCGTGAATCTCAAGTAGAAGTGGGTGACTGATATTCATGTTGTAGTTATCTGCATCTTCATACAGAAGAAGATTTACTTTCATTTTCAAATGTATTGCCAGCCTGATGCCAGATTTTACGTCAACAATTTGTGAAAATATACTGAATGACTTTCAAATTCGACTTTATTGCTTTCTTACAGACTTTTCTACTCAGATCTCTTATGGTGTGTTTTAAAAACAAGTAGATTGGTGACCAATAAAGAAAGGACTTTGTAAAAGTATTTATCAGTAGTACCAGGATAAGGAATACATTCACAGTCATAACTAATGAGCATATGTCTGTATCCCAAGACATATTTTCTTGTTACAAATTCTTCAACAGAAATCTGAGAACAAGATTTGGGTAGATCTGTTAATTAGCAAACAAAAAGTCAATTTTCAGTTGGACATGGGAGCAGCAGTAAGCTTAAGAAATTATTATTATTATTATTACAATTCACTAAAAGTGGGTGGCGGAGTGTGCATTGCACCAATCCTGAAGTGTAACCATTTGTTCATAGGAAGGGATATGGCAGGAGGCGCCCATGTGCTATTTTTAGGAAGCATCCCAGCATTTGCCCGGAATGATCTGGGAAAACCATGGAAAACTCTGATCAGGATGGCTGAAGTGATTTATCGAGAACTACTCCTGTCGGATTTTAAGTTTACTCACCCGGTAAATCCTTCCTATTCCATGAGCAATTAGGGAAAATGAGTATGGAAATAAATCTGTTCTGCCCCTGATTTCTCTTATCTTATTTCGTGGTCATTCCTAGATATGAATGTTGCTGGTAGTAATATTTGTTTGCTGTCATTTCGAAACAAGTCCGTCATGAATCTTTCTATTAGCTTTTGTTGAGAGCAGCGCCTTCTGTTTTCCAGGTCTTGCCAACCTAACTCCTTCAACATCGCAATTACGCTTTCGCTCCAACTATATATACCTATCATGAATCAGGCAGCTCTTCTTTGGACCTTCTCCAAAGCCTCAATTAACCCCTTTTGATATGGACACCATACAGAATAACAATATTCTAAGTGAGGACGCGCCAGTGAATTATAAGCAATTGATATAACTTCCGGTGTGCACTGTTTTAAATTATGACCTAGAAATTGGAGTTCACAATTTGCTTTCCCAATTACCTTCTCTATATGCTCATTCCACAACAAGTTATTACGAATTGTTATTGGTATTTAGTTGAATCTACCGTACTAAGGACAGTTCCATTAACTGTATATTCAGAGCTAATTGGTGTCATCATTTTACTTATACACATGACTTGGCACTTTGTAGCGTTTATCTCCAACTGCCAGTTTTTACACCATGCAATTATTTTCATAATATTGTCTTGTAACAAAGCACTGTCGTCCTGGGTTTTGATATCACAATAAATAATAGTATCATCGGCAAATAGACTTTTCTTCCCCCTTATTATGTTGCACAAATCATTAATTTACATGAGAAACAACAGAGGCCCTATCACACTTCCCTGGGGAACCCCGGACCACACTTCGGTAAGTGATGAACGTTCACCATCAAGAACTACACATTGCGCTCTCCCCTTCAGAAAGTCTGCAACCAAGTCGCATATTTGTCTAGATATGTGTTAACCACAAAGTTTTCTAAATAACCAAGTGTGAGGCTCAGTGTCAAAAGCTTTTTTAAAATCTAACAGAACTAAGTCAACCTAGGATTGCTCATCTACAATACAGCACATGTCGTGAATTAAAAGTTCAAGTTGTGTTTCGCAGCATCGGCCTCTTCTGAATCCATGTTAATTTTGGTTTAAAAGCTCTCCATCATCCAAAAACTTCATGACATTTGAATAGGTGATGTGTTCTAAAATATTGATGTTAATGAGATTGGCCTCTAATTTTGAGGATTATTAACATTCCCATTTTTAAACACTGGACTTATGATGGCGGTTTTCCATTCAGCTGGTATTTTTCCTTGATCCAAGGAGGCAGTATATAATTTCATCAAATACGGCACAATTTCCATTGCATACCCAGAGTAGAAACTTGTAGGAATACAGTCTAGTCCTTATTGGTTTTTACATTCATAAGCAGTTTAGTTATTCCCTCGACATGAAGAACGAGATCTTTCTTAATTTTGTTGGTACGATTGCTAAATATTGGAATATCGTCTATGTTTTCTGTTGTGAAAGCTTTTTTAAATATATTATTCAACAAAATTTCTGCTTTCTCTATGTTAATTTCTGATAATTCCCCATTTTCCTTAATCAGTGACAGAATAACCTTATGAGAGCCACTTTCTACTTTGATATATGACCAGAACTTTTTTGGATTAGGAATCAGATCTTTGGACCTGGCTTGGAATTTTTTAAATGCAACACGCATTGCCTTAGGTACTTCCACTCTCAAGTGGACTAATTTAGCACGATTAGACGAGTCCCTCGATTTCTTCACCGTGGCATGTAAATGCATTTGCTTCCCGAGCAAATTTAGATGCCTTGTGGTATACTAGGGATTTATGAAGCCGGCAGCTAATGCAAAAAGTATAGACAGGGATATTAACAAGCTAGACAGAGTGATGACTAAAGTAAGACATTTCAATCACTGATTTCGTGTAAGCACTTAGCAACTGAGCCATCTTAGGGAACCAGAACAGCTTGTGATAGTTCAATCATCCCCACTCCTAACCACACAGAGAGAGGAAGTGAACAAAACCAATGTGTTGGGATCAATCGAGGTTGGTTCCTGAATTATCTTCGATGGGGTAGCTTCGAAACAGAGCGGAGATGGCAGTACGCCGCCTTTATTGAGCAGTGGTAGCGTTGGAGTTTGACAGTGGCTATGAGCAGCAGAAGTCGAAGAAGATGACTATGGTGGCAGCAGCATTCAGCGGACAGTGCACAGATGAGCAGCAATAATACAACAGGTGGGAAAACCTTTGTATTGACACAGAATGCTAATTGGGGATGGTTCAAAACATTATTGGGATTTTAGGCCTATACGCTCATTTCCTTAAGCATTAGTCGCAAACCCAAAGACTGACCTGGATGAATGGTAGAAATAGCCATATTAATGGGGAGTTGTTATGGTTTATAAAGCAATGAATAAATGTATATAAGTATAGATATCCAGCTGGTGTTGCTATTAACACAAACTACCTCCTACTTTGACCAAGTAGGATACCTATCCACATAGGTACTCTCTCAGGGGGTGACTAGGGTGACAATAGAAGGGAAAAAAGGGACCTTGTCAACCACAGTAGGGTGAAATTTTGGTTGTCAGGTGTGGCGTCAACCAACATGAGTACTAGTGTTGGGCACTGAGGGTAGCCATTAATACTCTAGTAATCTTGCAGCTAGTAAGAATATAAATAGAGAGTGAAAAAAATAAAGCAGAAATACCACCAAATACAACAGTGTTACAGCGAGCAGAATCGGCGAAGCAGCACACGCAGCAGTAAGAGGAGTTAGCGATTGGTGTCGTCGCAGTACAGCAAGCAGTCAGCTAAGAAGGTCAACAACAGCAGGGGGACTTTGACAGCCCTACACGAGACAGCAGCAGAAAGCAGGTCACTGAAAAAGTGATTAGAAAGCACATTTGCCGTCATGCCTGCCACTAAGGAAAAGAGTGAACCTACTGAAGGAGGAAGCATAGTGAAAGTAGAGAAATCGCAAGTGAGATTTTTGGAAGCTTTAAAGTTAATTACCCTTTTTTTTTGGAAAGAATGGAGTTTAGAAAGAATTTCTTGACAATTGCGATATAGCATTTACTTTGGTAGATGTTGAAGATCATGATCTATTGTTGAAATTTGTAAAGTCATGCATAGGATGCAAAGCTAGACAGATAGTTTTGGTTCGTGATAATGTGAAAGAGTGGAAAGATGTTTGAGCAGAACTAATAGAAAATTATAGACTGAAGCCTACAATAGATCACTATGCAATAAGTTTATTTGCAAGTCGCCAAAGAGGGCATGAGTCAGTTGTTGAATGGGCCAGTAGGTTGACTGGAATTGTGCACAAGTTCATTGAGTCAACAAAAAGGGAATTACAAGGAAGTGAGTTAACAGGAGCCTTAATGTTAATTCATACATTGGCACATGGAATGTTTGTTCAAGGGTTGTTAGATGAGAAAATTATTGAGCTTGCATTACTAGACTCAATAGTGGTTGCATTGGCAGGAGAAGCAGTTATTGTGTCAGTGAGAGAAAAAATGGCGGTACCAAGAAAGTGACAGGAGGCAGCACAGAATGTAGAAATGAGCAGAGGAGGAATATTAGAATGAAGCTGGCAGAAGAAATATGGAAAATATGAGCACACCGAGTTATCAGTTCTGCGAAAGGCTGGACGTAACAAAAGACAAGTGAAAAAAAGTATCGGTTATACAAGGAGTTGTAACAGCATCAAGACCAGTGTATCAATTGTATGAAAAAGAGATCACGATGTGAGGCAGTGCGGAGGCTAGCCAAGAGTATGAAAGGTTACTGCCCTGCATGAGAGGCAAACAAAAGATAGGAGACAAGATAAAATAATTGTTTAAAAAACATAAAAATCTCCTTCAAAAAAGGGCACCAAAAATTTTAAAATAACTTTATACCTTGCTTAGAAGAAAGTAAATCTAAATGGACAGTACTTTATATTACTGTTATTAAAATGTTTACATTAATTAGTTATTTTTGGAGTCAGTGCCAGCTATCAGATCGCGCAAATCGAATATTACTGAACTTTATTTGGTGTTCGAGGCGAACAGAGAGTACGAACAAAAATTCCAAATATTTTACAGTATGTCGTGAGAAAGATAGTTTTACTGCGGGTGACAGCTTAGGGATACAAATTAACGGTATGTTATCTGTTGCTTGGCCTCGTTGGTCATCCAGGCATATCTCTGGCACTATAGTGTCAGTTGGTAGGCTGCATCATGCAGTAAACACTTTATAGTTAGTATAGTATCAGTGTATCATCTATATGTTTCAGTTTTGTTGAAAAATGTTTCTAGAATTAATTGTAGGTAAGTAGTAACATGATTTTTTTATGTATTATTGTTATTTATTATTGTTTTTCTTGTTTTGGCTTGCACCGACTCCAAAAATAACTAATTAATGTAAACATTTCAATAACAGTAATATAAAATACTGTCCATTTAGATTTACTTTCTTCTAAGCAAGGTATAAAGTTATTTTAAAATTTTTTGTGCCCTTTTTTGAATGAGGTTTTTATGTTTTTTAAACAATTATTATTTTTTTTTTAAATTTTTAGTGGTATTATAGTTAATTTGTATCTAAATATGCCGCAGCAGTTTTCATTTTGCGAACTTCCTGGTAGCTCAGTGGTTAAAGCGAATGCTTTTAAAAAAATCTGTCTTTACAACACTTTCAGAATGGGGTGTATTGAATGCTGTGTTAAGGAATGTCAGTTTACATTTTGGTTCAGGTTGTGTTTCGATCTAATCATAACATCTGTTAAAGCTGCTGCTCGATAATCGAAACATGTAACATCTGGACATTAATACATACCACATACACAAATCTGTCTCTGGAATATATCTGTTCGTTCCGGCATCACACAGAAAATACAGATATTTAATTGGTTTTCACAACGTAAAAGCTCGGGGTCCAAGTTGAAATCTGAAGTACATGTTGAGACATTAGGACACATACATTTTATAAATATTCTGCAATGACTTAATTGATTTTGACGGTACTTAAAACTGTGGATTTTGTAAAGAACATTGGAAATTATAAACGATGGGGTAAAGGAGAAGAGGGATTGGGCTTTTGTATACCAAATGTAGACTGTCTTTTCTGATTGATTTAAAGTATACGTTTGTAAATTTCTATTGATATCATATAAAATTTTAGGTGTATATAAAAAATAATTAGGGGTGTGGAGGTGAAGAGTAGTTTGGTTTTTGTTAAGGTAGTGTGGACAGCATTTTTCTCTTTGTTTTAAAGTATACATGTGCAAAGTTCCATCGAAACCAGATAAAAACTGTAGCTTTGTGTAAAGAACATTTACAAAAATTAAATGGGTAAGGGAGTGAGCGGTTGGGTTTTGTAAACAGAATGTTTCTCTTTGTTCTTAAGTATACATTTGCAGTGTTCCATCGAAATCTGATAAAAACGGTAGGTATCTATAAAGAACATTGGAAATTAGGAGGGGTGGGGGTAGAAGGGAAGAGGGGTTGGGCTTCTGCAACCTAATTTAAACACAATTGTTATGTATTTTTTAAAGTATACGTGTGCAAATTTTCTTCAGAATCAGATAGAAACTGTGCTTTGTGTAGATTAAAGGGGTGGAAAGGGGAGAGAGGTTTGGCTTCTCTAAACCAAATGCAGACAGTATTTTTCTGTTTGTTTTGAAGTATACATGTGCATACTTCCTTCAAAATCAGATAGAAACGGTAGCTTTATATAATGAACATTGACAGTAATTAAAGGGGTAGAAAGGGGAATAGGGTTTGTGTTTTTGTCAAAGTAATGTGAGTAGTATGTTTCTTTTTCTATTTGCTTTAAAGTATACACATGCGAAGTTCCACCGAAATCGGATTAAAATGTGGGTTTGTACAAACATTAAGGGATGTAAAAGGGGAGCTAGGGTAGTTTTTTTATTTTTGGTCAGAAAT
Organism: Vandiemenella viatica; assembly: GCA_031002005.1. Classification (NCBI taxonomy): domain Eukaryota; kingdom Metazoa; phylum Arthropoda; class Insecta; order Orthoptera; family Morabidae; genus Vandiemenella; species Vandiemenella viatica. The sequence continues at coordinate 280,457,721 of CM061921.1, forward strand.
CTTCTCCATAAAAAAATACATATATGTGCCAACTTTCATAAAGATCGGTCAAATGGTGTCAACTGTAGCTTTTCAAAAAGAAAATTGACAAAAGTCAAGGGGCGGAAATGGGGAAGGGGTTCAGTTTTTGCAAACCAAAAGCTGACATTATTTTTCTCTTTGTTTTACAGTAAAAGTTTGCTAAGTTCTATCTAAACTGGATAAAAACTGTGGGTTTGTATAAAAATTAAACGGTTTAATGGGAGTGGGGGTGGTTTTTATTTTTTGGTCAGAAACCTTCCTCGTGAAAAAATACATATAAGCGCCAACTTTCATGGTAATAGGTCAAATGGTGGCTGTAGCTTTTATATAAAAAAAAATTGACAAAAATTAAGGGGTTGGTAGGAGGGAGAGGGGTTGAGCTTTGGCAGACCAAATGTTGACAAGATTTTTCTGTTTGTTTGAAAGTATACATTGGCAAAGTTCAATCAAAATCAGATATGAAATATAGGTTTCTATAAAATTAAGGGTGTAAAGGGGAGATGGGGTGGCTTTTTTTTTTTTTTGGTCAGAAACCTTCTCCATGAAATATTACATGTATATGACAACTTTAATGGAGATCAGTTAAATGATGTCGACTATAGTTTTGTATAAAGAACATTGGCAAAAATTAAGGGGTGGATAGGGTGAGAGGGGTTCAGTTTTTTCAAACCAAATGTTGACAGCATTTTTCTCTTTATTTTTGACTATACATGTCCAAAGTTCCATTGAAATCGGATAAAAATGTGGGTTTGTATAAAAATTAAGGGGTGTAAAGGGAGAGAGGGGTGTTTTTTTATTTTTTTGGGTCAGAAACCTTTTCCATGAAAAATTACATGTATATGCCAACTTTAATGGAGATCAGTTAAATGGTGTCGACTTTAGCTTTGTATAAAGAACATTGGCAAAAATTAAGGGGTGGATAGGGGGAGAGGGGTTCGGTTTTTTCAAACCAAAAGTTGACAGTATTTTTCTGTTTATTTTTTACTATACATTTCCAAAGTTCCATCAAAATCGGATAAAAAGTGTGGGTTTGTATAAAAGTTAAGGGTGTAAAGGTAAAGGGGTAGAAGGGTGGTTTCTCAATGAAATTCATATGGGACCACTTTGGAGGTATACTCTATCCACTATAAAAATTTCATTTAAATCGGTTCAAAATTGGCGAAGATATCGCTGAACATACATCAAACAAAAAAAAAAATTCAGACGAATTGAGAACCTCCTCCTTTTTTGAAGTCGGTTAAAAATGAGCAAAAATAAGCCATAACGGAGTTGTGACAGTGGTGACAGGGCCAGATTAATTAGGTCCTATTGGTGAGAAGAACATAGGAGGTCACTGCAGAGGCGACACTAACCTGAAAGATCCTGTGTCGTGTAGAAGATACAATTTTTGAGCCATACGGGAGGTTAAAGGTTACTTAAAAAGCAAAGGAAGATTCATGCACGCTCAAGAAGGACGATGTATAGGAGTGATTTAGAAAAACTAGCTGAGACAAGAGGACAGGTCAAGAATGCGATGCGCGAGGCCTTTAATGACTTTCGATGCAACTCACTTTCCAAGAGCCTCGAAAATCCAAAGAAATTTTGGTCGTATGTAAAAAAATAGTGGTTGTGACAACAATATGCCAGTTCTACTACAAGACGGTCGGGAAGTTGATGACAGCCGCGACAAGGCTACCGTATTTAACGCCGAATTTAAAAATTCCTTCACTGACGAAAACATGGAAAACATTCCCGTTTTTCCACGGCGTGTTGAATTTGAGATGGATCCAGTACAAATTGATAGTGTAGGTATCATAAAGCAATTAAAGCTCCTGAAGTGGGGGAAAGCGCCGGGTCCCGATGGTATACCAGTAAGAGTATTTTCGGAATACGCGGAAGAAATAGAACCATTTCTGTCAGATATATTTCGTAAATCTTTAGAGAAAGAAAAGTACCTTCTGACTGGAAAATTGCGCAGGTGATTCCCGTTTTCAAGAAAGGAGATCGGAGAGATCCTAGGAATTATCGACCGATATCGCTAACATCTGTTTGCAGTAGAATTCTGGAGCATGTCATATGCTCTAACGTTATGAAGTTTCTAGATGAAAACGAGTACTTACAGCATACCAACACGGATTTCGGAAGAACCGATCATGTGAAACGCAACTGGCTCTATTTTCGCATGATGTAATGAAAGTTATTGATGCAGGATCACAAGTTGATGCTATTTTCTTGGATTTTCAGAAAGCTTTTGACTCTGTACCACACAACGACTTTAGCGAAGATCGAGCGTACGGTATATCTGATCAGATTTGCGAATGGATACGCGATTTTCTAACTGGTCGGTCACAGTATGTCGTTGTAGACGGGGAAGCCTCTTCTAAACTAGATGTTACTTCGGGCGTTCCTCAAGGAAGTGTAATAGGACCACTTCTTTTCTTAATTTTTATAAACGATCTCGGTGACAACGTTAATTGCAGGATGCGATTTTTTGCTGATGATGCACTTATTTATAGGGAAGTGAGGTGCTCCGACGATTGCTTAGAAATTCAGCGCGATCTGGATGTTATTTCGGAATGGTGCCGTGAATGGCAGCTTACACTTAACTGTAAAAAGTGCAAGGCAATGCAATAAGTAATAAAAAGACCCCGTTGCTACAGTACAAAGTTAACAATTCAGTTGTTGACACTGTGGATTCCCTGAAGTATCTAGGCGTAACAGTACAAAGCAACATGAAATGGGACTTGCACATAACTTCCGTTGTAGGCAAAGCTAATTCCAAACTACGATTCATAGGACGTATTTTGAGAAGTTGTAATGCTCTCGTACAAAACACTAGTGCGTCCGCATTTGGAATACTGTTGTGGAATTTGGGATCCGTATCGCAAGGGATTGATTGACACGTTAGAGAAAGTACAGAGAGAGCTCGATTCGTGACTGCTAGTTACAGTCCTTACGTAAGTGTCACAGAGGCTGGGATTGTTTGGCGACAGACGACGTCGTTTTCGTTTGAATTTGTGGAGAATATGCGAAAATCTTTAATTACGAGTGCAACGAAATACTTCTTCCGCCAACCTATTTAGGTCGCAATGACAGGAGGGATAAGATTCGAGAAATAAGATGCCGTACTGATTCATTTATGTATTCCTTCTTTCCTCGTTGTTCGGGATTGGAATACGAATTAGGATTGGTGCTTAGCACCCTCTGCCACCCACAATGTTTGTGATTTGCAGAGTATAGATGTAGACTGCATACCGTTGTAGATATTTTCTGACCCTACATCCAATACATCAAAATACTTATTTTTTATCATAGTATCTGTGGAAATGTTTGTGACATTTTTTGGTGTAGTTTTTGGTTCAGTTCCATCACATGGTCCAGTCTCGCTTATAAGTGAAAAGTACTTAATATTATGTTTATGGTTATACAGTTTGTTTGCAATGGTAAAGGCTTTAGTTTACACCAGCGGTTCCCAACCTATGGGTCGCGACCCACTGGTGTGTCGCGCCGTGCGTTTTGGTGGGTCGCGGAACAATCGAGGTTTTTGCCAAAAAATATATCTTTTATTTCATATATTTAAAAAATATATAACACGTTATTTTACAAGTGCACTAATTATGAAAGCTATTAGCTTAAATTAAAACTGTGCGAGAAAAAAAATCTTGAACATTCAGCCGGTATTATGCAATAACCTCGTGAGATATAGCAGCGGCAGCAATCACAATCTTTATGGCAATCTCTGAACACCTCCTCTCCCGCCACACTCTAGAGAGGAGATGCGCTTGCATACCACCTGCAATTTTACTTCTCTCATTGTAATTTTCTTGATTATTCTTGAATCGAAACCAAAGTCTTGATCGAAACAGGGACTTTCCTCTGCTTGTGAGAGTGAGTTATTGTTTGCGTTTTGTTTTGATTGAGAGTTGATTTAATGTGATTATGGAAAGTTGGTTGAGGACTGCATCGTGCCGTAAAAGAGGTATCTAAATGGTGAGGAAACTTCAACCTCCACGGCTATTAATAATAAGTTTGAAAATGTTACTGATCCACAACCAAGTATTAGTAATTACAATGTAGCAGCACGAAAAAGCAAAAGACGTATCTTTGAAAGTGTAACCCGGATTATTTGAAAAACGGGCTTGTGTTTTCGTATACTGAAGCGGAAACCAATACAACAGTGTGTGATTTGTTGTTGAAAATTTGTCCAATGAAAGCATGAAGCCATCAAAACTTGAAAGGCATTTGTCAACAAAACATCCTGAGTACACAGCAAGCCTATTGAATTATTGCAAAATTAAATACGACATTATCTTTCGACCAAATCTACAATGGAAATGTCAGTGTCAGGCCAACAAAAACAAACAACCATAGCGTCTTACCAATTATTCTTGTTAATAGCAAATCAGGGAGCTGCTCACACAGCAAGTGAGGAATTTATTTTACCTGCAGCAAATAATAATATCTAAAACTTCGTTTGACGGGAAAAATGTCAAAAAGAATAAGTGAAATCAAACATTACTGTAAAAAGGAGAATTGATTAAGTGTCTAATTGGTTCGAGTAAACAATGATTTCAACTCTGAGGCAAAGTGATTTTTTAAAACTACAAATTGATGAAAGCACAGATGTTCCTGGTCAGGCAAATTTATTAGCTTTTGTTCGTTTTGAGTTCAACGATTCTGTGGAAGAAGAAATGTTGTTTTCCAAATCCTTGCCTACAAGAACTAAGAGGAAATTTTTAAATGCGTTGACACTTTTTTTAAAAACAAAACGAAATTGTTTGGTAAAAATGTGTAGGTTCGACAATTGATGTTGCCCGTGCTATGTTCGACATTTATTCAGGTTTAGTTGTCAAAGATAGGTCAGTGGCCCCTTTGGTGCAATGGAGTCATTGCTGCTTTCATCGAGAGGCTCTGGCAGTAAAAGGTTTGGATGAGTGCCTAAAGAATGGACAATCCTGTGAAAATTTTTAACTTTATCAAAGCACGGCCTAAAAATTCAATATTTGTTGGAGTGTTGTGTGACGAAATGGACATGAACACAAAAAACTTCTCCTTCACTGTGAAGTTCGATGGCTGTTAAGAGGTAGTGTCGAGATTATTTGAACTTCGTGACGAATTAAGAATGTTTTTATTGGAGCACGACCAAAAATCCATAAGGTACTATATTGAGAACTGGCTCAAACGTCTTGCTTATTTGGCTGATATTTTCAATAAACTCAATGTAATGAAGCTGACAATGCAAGGAACGGATATCCACAGAATTTACGTTCAGGAAAAATTCGAACGGTGGACCTGCAAAATAGAAGAAAATAGTTTTGATGCATTTCCTGTCTTGCATGACTTCCTTGAATCAAACAAATAAATTCAACAAGGAAACTGAAAATCTCATCAAAGGGCACCTTAATCCCTTGGCGACTGCCCTGAGGCAATTTTTTAATAGGCCTCATTTAATTCTCAAATAGTATTTCATTTTTATTTCAAGTACCCTTAAAGATTTTAAATTTTGTTATGTGTTAAAAATGAAATGTGTTTTATTCGCTTACTAATAATTGTTTAGGAGCTACTTTCGAAAAATTGATGATGGTTACTTTTGGATGAGAAATCCTTTGAAGAGGAACATTTGAAAGGCCCAAAACTCTCAACAGCTGAAGAAAACTTGCTAATAGCACAATATTGTGATTTTTATTTAATTTACCATTTTCAATGAAAAATCCTTAATTTCCTTCTAGATGAATGTACGAGCAGAGTATCCAGAAATCTCAAAATTAGCTGTGAGCTTCTTGATGCCGTTCAACATGACATATTTGTGTAAACAAGATTTTTTCTACTTTATTGTTTTTGAAAAACAAATACAGAAAATAAATTATGTATAGAAAATGACTTAAGGTTAAAATTAACTAGTGTTAACCCTGATATCGATGCCCTCATCAGTAAACACCAGTGCCAGAAATCTCACTGATTGTAAACTTTTATAATATTTAAAAGTATTTTTCCGTTATCTTTGTAATAAAGCGGGAGGCAGCTGCACAAAGCATCACCTCATCGAATTGACTGCTGAAATTCCAGGATTAGTTAATTTGCAAATTAAAATGCCACTGATGTGCAAAGTTATGTCTTGGTCGAAAACATCTACAAATCCCATTTTCGTGGTTGACTGGTAAGTTTACCATTGTTTTCCTGCCTCCAGTCTTCAATTTTTTCATACGTTTGGGTGCAATGACAAACCTACCAATCAACCACTGAAAATCGGGCCTGCAGATGGTTTCCACCAAAAGCGACTTGTCTGACCAGTTGCATTTTAATATGCTGATCGAGTTACTTTCTAATCATGGAATTTCAGCACTCACCTACCAATCAACTACTGAAATCGGGTCTGCAGGTAGTTTTCATCAAAAAGCGACTTGGCAGACCAGTTGCATTTTATTATGCTGATCGAGTTACTTCTAATCGTGAATTTCAGCAGTCAACATTATGAAGTAATGGTCTGTTTGTTGTTTTATGTATTATCAATTCTTTTTTTGTTGATAGTATATCCTTTGTACGAAAATTTTGCCCTTTCGTAAGATAGGATAGTCGATAGCGTATAGGGATCATACAAACAGTTCCCATTCTGATTTTAGATTGACTCTTATATTAGGTGGGTGGCGAAAATTTTTTTACTTAAAAGTGGGTCGTGTAACAATAAAGGTTGGGAACCGCTGGTTTACACATTTCTTCAAGTACTAAAAAGCTATTACCATGTTATAAATTGCATTCACATCCACTTGCTCTTCATTTACCTTTGTCTTACTTTTGTGCCCTCCTTAACACATTTCTCAGATTTGACCAACCTTCGCACATTTAAAACATCTTGCCATTCTGAAATAGCATTGTTCCTTTCTGTGAAGTTAATCACAATGTTTGCGTGATTTCCAACATGACTTGTCCTTACTTGCTTGTACACTCTTTTCCTCCTTAGGAGCATCCCCTCTCCAAGTTGCATTTACTTGGCATACTTCTAAAACTTCAAACATGTGGCTTAATGTCAACTCCATTACATCACAGGGTGTAAACACTCCAATTACTTCTCATAACTATGGCTCTCTCTTTTTCATTGCCTCTAAGCATACATAATCATTTGGGGTTTGTACAGACATTACATCTATTAGAAGAGAATCCACGTGACTATAACCGCTGCCTTCCTTAGAACTACATGTTTGAGATTATCTTATCAACTACATGAGCCCCTCCAGGTTTAACTGTCCTGTTGTCATTTGACTTTTGAAGAACCTGTACATGGCAAACATTACATGCAGTGCCATCAGATAATATACTGACAGTCACTCTTTCAACTGAGCAAACTCCATGGCTTTAATATCTTATTCTGGCCTAAACTTTTGCAACAGATTGCAGGTCTCTAATTCTCCAGTACTCAAAAAGAAATCTTTTTTGATACCTTCATCTGTAACTACATAACATATGAAATATTAATTCAAAAAAACCAAGTCATCTTGAAAATACTCTATCTAACCCGTTGGCTGAAGCTTATATTTCAATCTGTTGAATCACTTTGATTTTCTCCACCACCACTTGTGGTTGTTGTAGCATTTGATGTCACAGCACACTTCCATATACCCTCGTTGATATATTTTGCCGTTTTACTTGTCACCAAACTGCCATGATCACTGTCATTGTCTTAGTGGTGTGATTCTGTAAAATAAAATTCTGAAGTAAGAAATACAATCAACACTTATATTTATTCCGTGCAGTATAGAACTAGATAAAATCCATGTACATGCAAATATCCAACGCACACCGAGAAATCAAGAAACCATACTTCACTAAAACAGATTAACCAAATAATGTTCTGTGCATTAAGTATTTGCCATGATCACCAACCAAACCACCTCTACCAATCCGAGAAGCTCTCTGTTTCTTTGCCTGCTGCATACTTTCCGCTAGTAGTCCCTCCTACTAGTCGTCTGCCAAGACTGTCTCTGTCTAAGCTGGAGGTTGCACCTTTATACACTGGAGATTGAAAAGTACTGCGAGAGCTGGCCTTTATATACAGCTCCTGGTGGAGGGGAAATGGGCTGGATTGCTCTTCCCATTGAGATTGCCACTGTGAAGTACTATTGGCACACAGTTGGTTGCTGCTGGCACACACTAGTGGTGCTGCTTCACTGCTATGAGGGCAATTCAAGATCGCTATTGATACATAAGAGTAACTACTAAGGAAGGAAAAGTGGGGGTAAACCAGTTAATTTAAGGGTGTGAGTTAATATATTCAGATCATTGTATGAATACCAGCAGTAAATTTTTAGAAGGCAATTAGATTTTACCTGAAGATAGGTGCTTTGCAACTGGAAAGAATTAAAGAAGATACCTTTTTCATTTAATAGGGTGTTATGTTTGTTAATTATGGCAACGTTTTACCCAAAGACTGTGGACATTATCTAGGATGAACTTAGAAACACTCTTGACTGAATATTTTCTGTTTGTTGACACCAGCAAAATAACAAACTAGAGATATTCCAGAGATGATGATACATTTATAGTCTGGACGATAGATGTTGTTATTCTTCTGTGTGTCTATTTTCAGTGTGGCATTTTCTGTGATCGTATAAAAAAACACATTTCCAAACTTTGCTCAGTCAGTACCCTCTGTTTATGTTCTGTAAGAACCAAGATGTGCACTGGGGTTGGTGCATAAAGCTTGAATCTTAGCTCTGACTGTGCGTCACCTTGGATGCTACAGTCTTGGCTTAAATAGAACAACCCGGTCGTCACATAGATTTTAACCCAAAAACTATGGAAAGGTAAAGTTAAATGATGATAACTAGTTCATTGCCATTAGATCAACTATATTCTTCAAAATTTCACCAAGCCAAAAACTGTACAGGCAATCAGACAATTTTTCCAAAGAAATGTTTTGCAAGTTTGATTAACCGTTTGTGCCAGACCACACCCCAATAGTTCAAGGAATCTAATCACTAGTTGAAGAAAGCCAAAAAAAGTTTGTCACACGCTCCCATTGTTCAATAGTTTAGTTAACTTCGAACAATCCCGAGGCCCCACTCGGCGAAATACTATTTTAGCGTGACATTATAATAAAAATAAAGGATCTACACTGCATCCTCACGAGCCTACAGGTTTTCAAAGACTATCTGCTACTATGCTATTTTGCATCCTGTCTCGTGCACCTGCTACTTGAAGACTGACTCGCTCGCTGTGGCTACTAACCAGGAAAGTGCTGGTACTCACGTGGGATAATCTAGCGGCTGCATTTCCCATGAGAATCTTTCCGATAACTGATCAGTTTCTCATCTCACATCTAAAGGTTTCATTATACAACTTGTGACCTTGAAAATAAAAATAATCCTATCTGCTTGAAACTTTACAATTAGCTAGATCTTTAAGTAAATGTTAACTTTAGTTATTATGAAAAATATTCTAACTTTAATCGTTTAGCCGAAAATAAATTATTTAGATATGACCTTTCGCAATCCTACTCCAGGTGAATGCCGAATAATGTTGAAATTAAAAATATTGAAAATACTATCTTAAAAATTGTAAAACTGCTTTCTAATTTGAATAAACATAAAAAAATGAAATGCAATAATATTCTATCCAATCTAACTCGTGGTTCTGAGAATAAAAGTTTGTCACGCAGTTACAAATTTTAACAGATAGCTTACAGTTCAATGGATTTTTAAATTTCTCTACCACTTCTAGGACTATTAACAGCAGATGGCATTATTGTATGGCCAATATTTTTGTCTCCGTCCATAAACCTTGTGCTATTCTTTTAAAATGTGTTCAGCAATAGCTGATATTGTGGTTTAACTCTTTCGTGATCAAATTATTTACAGAAGTTCTGGAAATATTATGAGCACTTTATTGGGCTAAGGAAACAAACTTAAAATCATAATTTCAATCTTGAATGTGAATAATTAATCTATAGGTACAAAAAAATTAGTGGGAACTATTGTTCCCACTAAACTCTGGAATAACTCAACTCGAGAATTTGAAAGAAAGATTTATTTATTTTTAAATGCAAAAAACATCAGAAATATTACTTTTATACTTGTATTAATTTGTATTGTCATTTGAGTTCACTATGGTGATGTGCTATGGAATATAGGAAAGCATGGTGCTATATACAAAGGTACACCACAGCTGCTACACATTACTTATGTTCTCTTTTCTTTGTCTTTTGTGCTACATTGACAGCATCTTCTGTTTGTTGCACCTTTTGTGGGCAAGTGAGACCCAACATTCTGAAGACGAACTTCATCTGGAAATCCAGACACACCTCTTTTCGGTGTTTGAAATTGCACGGGCCTTCCTCTTCGCTTACGACTTGAGTAGCTGAATCTTCATCAGAATCTGAGTCAGCATCAAAATCTGAATCTTCTGCATTTTCTGGTAAGGAGTGCAAAATTCTCAGAATCTCTTCTGGCATGAGCCCAGGCATTCTAAACAATGGGAAACACAAAAAACATGATGCCGATTTTACAGCTACACAGTATGCACATCCCACACAGTTCAGTGGGATAAATAGTTCCCACTAACTTCCCTTGCAATATTTCTGTAGTTTTCAGTGAAATTTGCTAAATACAGACATGTACTGTCTCCGTAGTAAATATGAAAGTAGACAAGCATGAAACAAGTCACTTCACACACAACAGAACAGCGCTAAATACAAATGTAGCTGTTGCGGTTGAATTATTGGGTCCCTTACACTCAGAAACCACGCCACTGCATTTATTGACTAAGAATGTAGACATACAACAGCTTCTTTGAGCCAGTTGATAAACTACACATAGTTAGCACACTATAACAGAGATGGCAGCACAAGTTAGATGTGGCAACAATGATTACCACTGACCTTACGTCGAAAACAAAGAAGTGGAAACTATAGGTTCCCACTGGTCACGAAAGGGTTAACCTAATCTTGTGTGTCAGTGGTGTTCTTTGATTCTTGTTTCTACAAGCCATTTTATTGTTTCTATATGTTTACAAATTGATATGGAATTTTATATAATGCCAGGTCGGTTGTTTGTGGATGGGGCTCTTTCCACAGATCTTATTATCTGTTTGATCTTACTTTTAAAAATTGGTCTAATGTCATACCTTGTTAGTGATTGTCTCTCACTTTGACTTTTTACATAAGGCAACATAGCTTATATTGAATTTGAGTCCAACCTGTCCATGTTTTGATTCTTGTTGCAGGAGAGGATGCGTGATATAACATTCGTACCATAGCCATTGTTTTGAGAATTCTGAGGAAGTGTTGTTTCTCCTTTTCAAGGCTTTTCTCACTGGAGATTCTTTCTGCTTCACAGAACAATGTGTTTTCTATTCTGCCTTTTGTGCTTTTAAAGGTAATATGAATTGGCCAAATACGTAATAAGTGAGTTAGAGGTTTTTTTTTAATTAATATAAAATTAAATTTTGGGGTCGACATGTAAGTAAGGTCATAAACATTCTTAGATGATAATGCCAGGAAACTGTGAATTAGGAAAATTTGACAGTTGTCATCCTATACAAACATTTTTTAATTTATTTGATATTATAAAATAAGATATTTGGTATCACTATTGATGGTTTTAGTAGGACTGGCAAACAAATGGGAGATGAAGGTTTAAAGATATTGCATCCTATCTGCAACAGATTATGAGTCCCTGGATTTTGGCCACAAGGCTGGCTTACATTTATCTTCATTCCTCTGCAAATAAAAGTGATCAACAAGTAATTGTGGGAACTATTGGACTCTTTCCCTGACATTATATTGTATATTGTGAATTAACGTATGAATCCCAACATTAGATTTCAGTTACCACCAGAGCAGGATGGCTTTGTAAAGGGAAAGTATCAACATGAATAGAGATTAGTTCAGTCACTTGTTTTCTCGATCTTCCTGTGCGACTCAGAAACTTGTACCATGATCGCTAAAGATGAAAGCCACAATAATGTAACCAAAATGTTGTGCTGGTGGAGGATGTTGCAAATACAGTTGACAGCAAAGTGAATAAATGATTCCATCATCCTAGAAGTGGGGTCAGAGATAAGTCTTTGCTAACATTACGAGAAGGGAGAATGATAACCCGGAAAAGCTGATAGTGCAAGTAAAAGTTAATTGCAGAAGATTTCGAAGACATGCCACAAAAAGATGAATAGATTAAATTCTTGGTGTCATTCATTTTCTGTAGAGAACCACTCTCTGGAATACAGAAGAGTATTAAAAATTGGCACCAACTGGCAGATGCTGTAATGAAACCCTTGGGCCATGATACTTTGGCATGAGTAACACGAAAATGGAGGAACATCTATAATCAGTGTTGAGGAATTTTCAAGCCACCCTTGTAGTTACTTGGGAAGATTTGGAGGTTAATAACAACGAAGCATAATTGTGCATTAAAGCAGTGGAGGACAGGGAATGCACAAAACATGTATACAATTGTCTTTTAGAAGCAAAAATGTAATTTAGAATACTGTGGCTGTGTAACAAAACATATGAAAAATAACGAATCTTGACAGTTAGGAATTCTGGTGGAAGAAGGAGTAGCAGTAGGTATGGTAGATGCAGAAGTACTATGCAAGCAGGGAGACAGTAAATAAATTTGACAAAGTGGGTAACATGAAAGATCAGAAGAAGAGTGTGTAAACATAATCGAAAAGGAGTAGTCTAGTGTAAGCTATCTGTTTAATTTTGTAACTACGTAACAAAATTTTATTCCCAGAACCACAAGTTAGATTGAATACTAGTATTGCATTTCATTTTCTAAAATTAGTTTCTATGATAATTCAAGATAGGAATCAGATTTTTTATAGCTTTCAAGATAGTATTTTCTGTTACATCAGTTTTCGGCATTTTCCTGGAAAGAGATTTTAAAAGTTCATATCTAAATTATTTATTTTCGACTAAATTATTAAAGTTAGGATATTTTTATAATAATGAAAGTTAACATTTATTTAAAGATCTAGCTATTTGTAAAATTTCAGAAAGATTGAATTATTTTTATGGTCAAGGTCAAATAAGATGATGCAAGGTTTTCTGACATGCGATTTAATATCTGAGCAGCCTCCCAGGATCTATCCATGTGAATGAGGAAAAGAGCTTGTTCCCATGGTTCATGAGAGAGCAGTAGCCAGGAATCTTCGAGAAGCAGGGAGCACGAAGTGATATAGACGAGTACGTTCAGTTGCTCAGTCTCAGTCATACAGAAGCAGTCGGCGCGACACCACGTTAGGCTCAGTCGATAAGATTTAGTCTCTAGCAGTTAGCTTTGAAAACCTTAGGCTCACTAACATGCAGCTTAGACCACTCAGTTTTATTATAATGTGGAGTTAAAATAGTATTTTCACCAAGTGGGGCCTCTGGATTGTTTGAAATTAACTAAACTATTGAACAATGGGAGAGTGTGACGAACTTTTATTGGCTTTCTTCAACTAGTGATTTAATTCCTTGGACTATGGGGTGTGGTCTGGCTCGAACGGTTAATCGAACTTGCAAAAATATTTCTTTGGTAAATTTGTCTGATTGCCAGTACAGTTTTCTGACTTGGTGAAATTTTGAGAATATAGTTATTCAAATGACAATAAAGTCTTTTACATCATTGAACTTACACCTTTCCATAGCTTTTGGTTTAAATAAGCTATGTGGTGACCAGGTCATTATATATTAGTCAGAACTGTAACATCCTAGGCTACGCACGGTCAGAGCTAAGATTCAAGCTTTATGTGGAACCCCACTGCAAGCTCGGCTCTTACACTAGGAAATAAGTACCAGTTTAAGGTAGTATGAGGCGTCTAATTAACCTGAAAACTTTTAAGCAAATAATTTGGATAAGTACTTGTTTAGTTGGTGTCTGGTGGTTTGTTGCAAAGCCAAATGTCAAGGTAAATAAGTAATGTTTGTTGATGGTTGAAGGTGGGGAGGGGGAAGCAGTATGAGTTTATTGGGGACTGGTCGTGTGAAAATTAATTATTGTGATGTGTGGGAAAAAATTGCATGTCAGTTGTACAAGGGAGGACTAGTTGATGATTTTACTCTGGATCTTCAAAAGGATTTTGGCAAGTAAACCACAGAACTACTGAACAAAGTTAGAAAAATTTAGATGAATGAGTTTTATGGCTGTGATGAACAGCTATAAGGGGAGGTTCAAAGAAGGAAGTTTAGAATTATAGGTATTCAAATTAAAAACAGGACACTCATAGCACTCTGAGACAGCTGCTGTTCATTATTCTGATGAATAATTCTGTGATTTTTAATTGTAATGGCTTTCAATTTACATATTGCTCTTTGAACAGATTGCTTCATACAGAATTGTAAGCAGCTACAGGCTGGAGGACTTATGTCCAATTTTTTAGCTAAACATGGAATGAACAAACATTCGAAAAAGAGTTTGCTTATTAGGTAAATGAAAGGAAACTAAGGATTTCGTACGACATTAGAGTAATGGAGGATAGGTGCCTGATGATATAAAATTTAAATTTCCAGTCATCTCATATAAACAAATTATAATTTGGGCAGAGTAGATGGTAAGAAAGTATTTCAAAGTCTGTAGTAGGAAGTGATGAGAGATTTTTCTCATTGTGGGGCAGTATGTGATGTCATAATAAGAGGACGAAGTACAGAAACTGGGAAGGGTGCAAATATGGGCAGCTAGGTTTATTTGTGGTCATTTCTGTAGACTATGTTTTTGGAAGGCATTTTAGGTTGTGCTGTTAACATACTGGTGGATGATGAGACATGGGTGGATATTAGAGGGAGGATTGGGGGGAATGAAGAAGTGTAGAGGGACCACAGCCTTCAGTTAGTACTATAATTCAAGCATATGAGGTTCTTTTGTAGGTAAGTAATTCAGGGTTGGTAGAGCATAACTACCCTATCACAGAAACGGAAAACAAAATTTTGAGAACGATAGAATTAGTTGCGTAGGAAAATTGCCACTAGGATGAGCACTTATTTTGGTTTTGTAATTCTTTGTTAGCTCATCTTAAGAAAGTACCTTTAAATTTGCTGTATTCACTGATCCTTGCTGTATCTTCCAACGTTTTACCATTATTTATTGTTAAGACATATTCTGTTCTTTTCAGGTTTCTGTTTGAGAATGAGGAATACAATGTCCTTTATACAGGAGACTTCAGAGTCACTTCATCAGATATAACAAAGTTCTCACCTTTGTGTGATGGTTTTGGCTTGAAGAAAATCCATACATTGTATCTTGATACAACTTTCTTTGACAAGTCCTATTACTACTTCCCATCTCGTGCAGAAAGTGCTGCTGCACTTTGTGAAGTCTTAAAAGAGTGGATCAGCAAAAGTCCTATACATGTAGTTCTGCTTGATTTGCCTGGTAAGTTATGATATTGTTTTGTACTGTCTCATTGTTTTGATAGCTAAAAAGCCTTATTTATACTTAGATTAAAATGTACTCTTCACAAACTGGGAATTTTAACATGCTGGCTGTCATAGTTTTTGCTTCAGTTTTCCACAACTATGTATGTGAATACTTTTATAGAAAAGTTTAATTCCAGCTGATTACCAACTCTAGTCATAAATACATTAACATCAAAAATTATTTTCTCTATGTTGTGTAAAAATTGCATACTGACTTTTTAGTAGATCTACTATGTATTAAAAAGGATAAAGTTAAAGATTTAGCTTCTTAATTGAATGACAGGCAGGCATAATAACAAGTATTGATATTTTATATATATGACATTTAAAAAATGTAAAAGAATTACATTAGTGGAAAAGGCATTATTTTTGGGAGAGGAATACTGATTAAAAATGCCATTTATTAAAAACAAGAACCAAAGCAATGTTTTAAAAGTTTCATATGTTTGTATGAACTAAAACAGTGGTAGTCAATCTAGTCTCTATCACACACTAGTGGGCATTCCAGCTTTCATGGTGGGCTGTAGGTGTTGGATGTTAGAATCCATGGAAAAATAAGAAAGTGTCCATCTTGTATCCAAATATGTTGGAAAATATAATCAGTTTATTGGTACCTTTCCTTATTTCGTATCTTGTGTATTTACTCTTTAGTGCTGTTAATCGTATTATGAACAAAGAAAGAAACCTTAATATTTTCAAAAGAGCACTCCTTTATTTGTTCCTTACAAAAATTGAGCCATCTATCTAGTATTTAGTTTTGCAGCATCAGTCTCAGGGAATTCATTAATAATTTAAATAATTAAATGTAATTTCATCAGACCTCATGTTTCTATGAATGCAAAATATAGATAGATTTAACTAATGTTAGTTATTTTATATATAAAGATTTATTCTGTGAAACTTGGTGAAAACCTGAAAAATTATTTGGTAAGTAATTATTATGATATGCCTTAACTTGCTGTAACTCAGCTTTATAAATTTTATAAAGTAAAGTTACCTCCATACTGTGTATATCACAATTACAGTGGAGGCTGGTTAGAAAATTTTACTGCTAACAGAGATACAACAGTGGGTGGTAGGTCAAGTTTGACTACCACTTAACTAAAATAACAACATAGAATACATGAAAGATATAAAATGGAATGTGAATCAGTTTGCTTTTGACTCATATGCTGAACACGTACTTTTTAGAAGATTTCAAATCTGTTAGTTTTATGCAAACAACATGGGTCCTTCTATTGTTGCTGTGGGCTCGCAATCACTAGTATGACGGTTCAAATCCCCGTACAGCCATACCGATACCAGTTTTCCAATGTTTCCTGATCTTCCTGTAGGTGAATGCTGGGATGGTTCTTTCAAAAATCCATCACCAAATTCATTTATGTTCCTTCCCCCAGCCCTACCCACCTCTAATTATTGATGAGGCATAAAGCCATAAGCAAAAAAATCCTTCCCTTTCAATAGACCTCACTAGAACTGAGCCATAACTGCTAACCACAAGGGAAACCTGCATTTTTTGACATGCCACAAGCATCACAACACACCTCATGAATCAGTTCAACTACTTCCTCTGCTTTAGTTCATACATAGGCATCACCACCAACAAACTGTCCATTATAATGAATGGTTGCAGGTAAACAGATTACAACAACAACAATGTAGACTATACATTGGCTGTCCATCTCACTTCCAACACCACAAACCTAATTACTTTGTGGTTGCATCTGTCAGTATTTTCGGAAAAAACTTCCAGTTTTGAAGTCTGTCAATAATATTCTTCCAAATTTATCCATTGTTCTCTTTGAGTTCTTATTCCACCACCCTCAGTTTATTGTGAGTTGTCAATATTCATTTCATTCATTTGATGAAACCTTGTGTACTCTCTATAGCCATTGTTGTCTGTCTTGTTACTATTCTACATCTTAAGTATTTACCTGAAATATTTTTAATTGTTTTCATTTATTGGTGTTCCTATTCTCCTGCCTTCAACTAAGCGTCAATAATATACAGGTTTCTCAGAAGAAAATCCTCTTAGCTTCTCCAGTATATTACCTGCACAAAGCCTTCATATGGCATCCCTTCTAAGCCAAGCTACACGTGGAAGGTTTGGGTATCCAGCCCCAGTGGGAAACTGATTTGGTAAAAAGCTCCCCAGTACTCCCAGCAAGCTGTAAACCCTTCAAATCCTTTTTTGTGGTACAATCTGGCAAGTCGGCCAAATATGAAAAATATCAGATAGCTTTAACTCATAAACAGACCCTCAGAAAATGAAATTGGTGCGATCCTGGGTACTAATTTTCCTGGACTGCCACTCCCCAAGAAGGATCCTACTGTGGGAAAGGATCTTTGTGGTCATGAGTTGTATTTCCCTAAGGAATAACACAAGCCTGCCTTCTACAAAAATATCAATATTTATCTACAGAATGTACATTGTACTTGCTTCTGCCCTATATTGTTGCCCATTTGCAAGAAGTACTTACTCACCACCCTGGTTGTGACAACAATTTACCAACAAAGAAGGTTCAGAGGGTAAGCTTTAGGAAATTAACACCCTGTCTTATTCAGCTGTGGCCAATCCTCCTCCTTTAAAATTAGTACTTTATTCTCCCACCTGTCTCTGCTTATTAAAGACTAATGTACCACCATGTAATATAGAAATAAGCTTCACAAAGCCTGTAGGAGAAGATAATATAAAGCCTTTAGCATGGTAAATAAATTATACAAGCATAAAAATAATAAAGGATGTTTCAATTCAAAATAGGACCAGTATTGTTGGAGTGTGTAAAGATTGAAGTTGGTAATGCTAAATCAAAGGGAAAGTTTCACAAACATTCTCACAGGTAGTATAGTTAAAAACAAGCATCGGAGGAAGTATTTGTATTGTCTGAAAGTTTTATTTAAGAAGGTAAATGAATATAAAAGTTTATTCGTGATGGGCTTGTAAGGAGATAGTGACGCAATCAGCAATGAAATCACAAGAGCAGAGGAAGAAAATTTCAGGGAGACTAAAGAATAGATACTTGTTCAAATGGATAAACAAAATTTAACTATGGCAAAACATTGGCACCATGTAAAGAAACCTTGTAACAACATTAAGAGTTCGTAGGAAAAGCCTAAGTTTGTTTTTTAAACAAAGAAAGAAAATCAACTTTTAAACTGAGACAGGTAGAAAGCTGAAAATATTTTCAAATGGAAGTGAAAAGTAAATAAACTAATAATACAATAGCAGTCTGAAACTAAAACTAAGCTTAAAGAGTGAAAAATTGGATTTTTATGATTAATCTTGAAGGTTACATCATTGACACATGTCAAATATAATAGGAATCTGTCAGAAGCAAGATATAAATAATTAACCCTTTGACTGCTGTTGACGTGTATACACGTCATGCTGCCTGCTGGCCCCGAGTGCTAATGACGAGTTTAGACGCAGCCGCCGGTTTTCCCCTGAGTGCTGTTGACGTGTTAAGTTGCACCCGCCTGCCGCTACCTGAGTGCTGATGACGAATATAGACACGCCGCTACCTGAGTCATACAGCAGACTTCATGCCCCATTTCTCAATAGCCTTTTGCAGTTCTGGTCGCTAGCTTATCGTCCGAATGTTTGTCTGTAGGGAGCCTAGGCGTTACTCTACAGTTCACTATTCAACAGAAATTACATCAGCCTTCTTTGTGTCCTGTATTTTATGAAGAAAATGGCAAGATGTCATGGGTGCATTGAGGAAGAAATCATGGAGATTCTTACGAGGAGTGACACTGAGGATGAACTACTTGATTTTGATGGAAGTGATAGCTTTTCCACAGAATTGGAAGGCTGTAGTCATAAACCATACTCGTCAGCAGGGGTGACAATGCAGTCTCATGTTTCAACAAGAGATGTTAGTTGTTCTGAATCTGAAGAATCAGAAAGTGATAGGGAAACGCTTACGAAGAAATTATGTCTTAGTGATAAATCTGACTGGAAAGAAAATGATTTTCGTCCAGTTAGTCACGCATTTGATGATACGCTGTCGGGACGTGTGTCAAATAGGGAATGTGCCAAATATTCTGTCAGTTTTCATGTTATTTTTTTACAGAAGAACTAATGAAATATATAGCTGATGAAAAGAATTGGTTTTATATAACCACTATGGAGAATATTCCAGAATCAGTGCATTCTTGAATATCAAAGTGGAAAGATACTGAATATGATGAAAATTTTTGTTTCATAGCTATTTGTCTTCTGATGCATCACGTGAAAAAATTTGAAAATTAGCTTATATTTGACCAGAGATGTTCTTCTAAATACCGCAATTCTTGATGAACTTGTGTCCAGATACCGCTTTTTGTTACTCTGGTGAGGTTTTGTGAGATTTTTCCGAACCCCCCACACTATTTCAACTCGCGTAATAATGGACAGACACTTCACAGCTTTGAAATGTTGAAAAATCTGTTTAGTACTTATGTGGAACAAATTTCATCAAAGAAACAAAATTATGTATAGTCGGGTAATTACAAAGCGCAGCAAACATTCAGTCATCATCGAGATATTTTGGGAATCTACATCTACAAAGATATTACGCAAGCCAAATTTCGGTGTGTGGGGGAGGATGCTTGTGCAATTATAATTTTCAGGTGTCTTTTTATATTCGTGAATAGCACGAGGAAAAATCGGATGCCTTTAACTCTCTGTATAAGTTCGAATATCTCTAATTTAACAGTCGTGGTCTGAACGCAGTATGTAAGTGTGGAAGTAAAATATTTCTAGCATCTTCTTTGAATCTACGCTCTTTAACATTCAACAAAAACACTCTGATACAGTAAGGAACATATAGAAAATTGCAGTTGTTATAAATGTGTATGCAGGAAAGAACAGTAAACTATTGAGGTAAATTTAAGAATCAGATGCTTTCGACATAAGTTGCGAAAATCTAGTAAAAACTACAAGCAAGATATAATTATTAGTGACGAATAATAGGGTTACTGATTGTTTGATTCTGCAGTAATTTATTTGGAGAGAAACTTTGCAGTGAGAGTATTTATTGTGTATCAGCCGTGAGAGGTCATGCCAGAAATGTTCAGCACTGAGCGGGTGGGACAGCGCGGGCCGCTCCGTCCCCAGGAATAATCACTTAGCACAGGTAGCCGGCCTCAGCGCGGCAGGTAGACGATCCGCTGTCAGCAGTCAAAGGGTTAAATAGAGCACAAAATTCTGAGAAAAATAGTGAAATACCCATGCAAAACCATGACTAATTTTCTGAAGTTTTTGAGGAAGCAAAAGTGAAAAGCAATTAAAGATTGTATCTGAATAAAGATAGCTACAGACATGAGATATGTGTCAAATTAAACAGGAACTTTAAACAAATTTTGTGATGTAAGTGCCTTTGCTTGGGACTAAATACTTTTAAGTTCATAGACAAATAACTACAATGACCAACCCTCAATTTTCAGAAATTAATAACTGCTAAATGAAGAGGTTTATGAGAAAATTTATCATAGGCAAAAGTGTTTAAAATAATAATTTCTAAATTATAGCCAAGTTTCAGAAGAACCAGGTTAAAATAAGCTGTCATGGAAAATAAAACTTTTTGCATGTGAGGTTATATAAATCCTAGCCAGTTTTACTCATCCCATCAGTTTAACAGTAGGCACAGTCCACATCAGTCGTTATGACATAACATACGTCTGTGCCATACAGGAATATCAGTGGCCGGTGTCGTGAGTGAATGTTATGTTGTCTTTGTATGGAGAGAGTGGATCTTTGATCGCCGTCATGTGAAGTTCGGAGGAGTGAACATTTCGGTTTTAATTGTAGAAATTGTGAAAAGAAAAAGAAAATCCGGTGAAGTGGATAATGGAAACTAGTAATATGTTAAATTCACTGCTTTTAGTGGAGTGCTGTGATTGCAAGTGACTGTGGACGTGTTAAGAGGACGGTAGAGAACGTGGGAGTTTTCGTAGTTCAATTTCTCTTATCCAACGAGTCTGCAATTTTCGGAAAAGGAGTCTGATTCCTTGTTTAAATATTATTTTGGTGGTGGTACTTCCTGTCGGTGTGAATGCATAAATTTATGAACTTGAATAAAGTTTTTTATGTAGATGTTCATTCTAAATTGTGTGAAGTATTATTTTATAACCCGTCTAATAGTAGTACCTACACCTGGTGACCACGGCTAAAAGAACCTTTATTTAATTAGTAATTATTTATGTTCCGTAGGTGACTTTTAATCAAAATCAATAACAAGGAGGCTTTCATCATCTCAGTGACGTGGAAGTAGCAATACTTATAAATTTTTCTGTCATGTAACTTTTGGGACTTGGAATGTTTTGGTACGGGAGAAGTTCAGTGAAAGAAATATTTAGGTGAGGAAAGAATTTTGAAATTATTTTGGTTGGCAACCTATAGTGATGGACTTTGTACTTTTCATGCAAGACAAACTTGACTAACATTTGCAAATATTTGGAGGCTTCACTATTTAATAAGGAATGAAAGTTTGTAAATGCAGCTTTTTGTGATTACTTGCAGTCTTAAAATTAGGATTTTGAGGTCTGATATGCTATGTATCCTGATACCAGTTTTAAATTCCATATATATATATATATTGAGTGATCTACAACAATGACTTTTATTTTTATGATCCACTTTTCCATGGTATCTCTTATGGTGTAAAATACAAGGTGATTGGTGGTCATGCAGAGACTTGGATAGGTATTAGGTTATGCATTGCTTCCACAGTCACGGTTAATGATTGAACTGTCATACCCCCAAGAGACATTGAATCGTTACAGCCACATCCTACTGTCGGTGTCTACAGCCATGTCACCACCAGCAACCACTCCTCTGTGTCTATTTCTGTTCCTCAGGACAGCTCCATTCGCTTGGTGACACCCAAGGTCTCTACAAAAGGAAGAGGCGGATAATTTTAGTCCTATGAAATGGATCACTGATCATTACTGGCCTCTGTCTCTCTTGTGCTTCTGATTCTGCTGACTGAGTGACCCACTCTCCTGATTACCACTCCTGCAATGCTTTCATTCCTGTGCATTTAACTATTGCCTCTCTCTGCTGCACCCGATTTGTGTAGTAAACCAGGGGCTTACCCCAAACTCATAGAAAAACCTAGAACAGTTGAGGCTTGATATTATCATTAATAGATCAGATGTAAAAATCTGAGGGAAGTAATGAAAGGGAGATTTTTGGACTGATTTAGATTAATTGTTGGGAAAGAGAGAAAGAGGTTTTAAGATTTTCTGCATGGAAGCGGATGGACACCGAGGTGTGATGTGGCAATCTTTGTTGACTAAAATTTCAAGGATGTAATTGAGAAAGCAAAATAAATATTTGATAGAATAATGACCCAAACGTTAAAAGAAAAGAAAAGACTAGAATAGTGAAAGTAAATGCTCCATGATCCAGGTGTACAAAAGCAGAGAAGAGAACTTTTGAAATATAGATAAAATATAATACACAGTGTAAATGTAATCATGAAGGATTTTCATGTTCACATTTTAAGAGATGTAACCAATGCTGGTTTCATTCAGTATTGAAATCAAGAAACGAGGAAATTAGTAGACATTTGCAGAATGGGTTAAGGATTGGGAATGGAAATGGTATGAGAAGGGACATCCATATACCAAGCCTGGTGGATAAGCAATTAATGGTTGGGCCTGAATGACATGGGTTCAATGCCTGGACCATTCATCCAGATTTCTGTTTTTCACGATTTTCTGAACACTCCAGGCGAATGCTGGGATGGTTCCTTCAAAAAGCCATATACTAATTCCTTTGTGTTCCTTGTCCCCACCTTTATCTCTAATGACCTCAGTGTCAACAGGACATAAAGCATAAGGAAAAAAGTTGTATAACTCTGAGTTGTTAATTGAGATGGATTGTTAACAATCATTGTTGACAAAGGGTGTGATGAATTATGGCTTGTCAGCAGTTAGCTTATTAGACCTATGATGATATCAGGATTTGTAGGATGTAAATTAAAGGATGTGAAATTTAGTGAAAGTGTAGGTTTGGTTCCAGTCTACAGCTTATGAAATTTCTAAATAGAAGTACAAAAGACTAGACAGATTGAGAAAATGACAAAAAAAGCTAGTAGTTCAGTAGAAAACTACCCATAGTCTAAACACAAAGAGTAAAGAGGTGAAACGGATAGGGAGTTGAAATAGCTAAAGAACTTATAAAACTTTTTGAAACTTGTAAAAAAAGTATAGAAAGGCAAATGGGAGCTGGAGAGAAAAGAAAGAAAATTGGTGGACTCAAAGGGTATTTAGAACTGATGAGAAAGAAGGACCAAGCATGGAGAAAATGAATTAAGAGTGCTAAAGGCATCACCACATGTCAAGCCGTAGCCACATCATACCTGTGGGTATGTTATTTATACTAACTAAGTGTTCATTTCAAACATCTGTCTGTGAAATAGTGTTGAGAAATAGGGAAAACTCACTTAGTAGAAAGCAATTATGAAGCAAGGCAAAGTCATCTCTCAACATTCTGGCAAGTTGAATGCATAGTGGCACATTCATATTCTCAGACCTTTATTAATGAATGGTTTGCTTCTTGGGTAAAAACTCAATGTTCACAGTATTATGGATTTATTAATAATAACTTCGGAAGGAAATTAGAAGTTGGTATAAGATTGTATTATCTAAGCACATTATGACACAAAGCTTTTTCAGGTTTTACCCCGACTGATGGTTGCATAGGTAAAAACACCTCAGACTTAAAATTTTGAACTGACGATTGCAATAAGACCTGCATAGAACCTGCAGTGGTAAGGAGATGGTATAAATTGCATATAAGGTTCATCTGAGAGCTTGGTGGCAATAAGACAGCAACAGCATGGTGCTAGTGTCCAGTTATCTATGTTCTGCTCACTTCTCTCAATGTTAAAGGCAGTAGAGTGTAATAATGCCTTAAAAAAAATCCTAATCCCTAATTACTATCCTTCATAGGTGCATTAAGAATTACACAAACTCAGCATGGTGGGTGAGCTGTTAATGTTCAGGTTGGCATTCGGGAGGATAATGGTTCAATCCTCTTTCCAGCTAATGGTTTCTTGAAATCACTTCAGGCAAATGCTGGGATGGCTCCTTCATAAAGACCATAGTTTGATAAAAAAAACTGTGCCTAGAAAGTTTAAAATAATGATTTTGCATTGTTGTGGATTACACAGTGGAGAAAATGAACAAAGACAGATGAAGATTAGAATATTGTTCAGGCAGGAGAGATGAGGTTTCTGAGAAGTACACTCTGGGGGTGGCCTCATATTCGGGAGAACGTGGGTTCGAATCCTCATCTGGCAGTCCAGATTTGGGTTTTCTATGGTTTCCCTAAATCACTCCAGTCTTCAAAAGGCCATGGCTAAATTCCCTCCTATTCCTTGTTTCCACTCATTTTCAGCATCTAACAATCACTATACCTACGAGGAGTAAAACCATAAACAGAGCTGAGAAGTATGACTATAAAAAACAAGAAATGTAGATATAAGAAAGAAATTGGAAGGCAGAGAGAGAAAGAGAATGTGGAGAGAAGAAGAAAAAGCAAATTGCAAGATTTGTAATCATAGGCTTCCACGGCCAGACTCAGTTCAGCCCTGGAAGAAGACCACAAAAGTATGGTCGAAACATCGGCTACACAAATCGTGACACGACATCACCCGGACAGCCAAGAATCAAATTGAAAGATTGTTTAAGGAGAGAGATTGAAAGCAAACAGAGGTGGCAACTGGGGTGAGATAGTGAAAAGGAAAACCATGGGTGTGAAGCAGAATATATAGAGGTTTAATAAACACCCCCATGTAAGCTACCTTACTCTCCATTTTCAATATTCAGTTAAAATCCGACGAAGTTTGAGGTTAACATTCAATACATGATACCACAGTTTGAAATCGAGATAACAACACTTTAGGTTCAGAAAAGTAAATAATGGAAAAATAAACCATAAACTTACCGAGATGAGCGTAATCCATAATAATTCTGAAGTAAAGTAAACAAGATTTGGTTAAACAACCACAGCACTAATATTCCACATAATTGACCACTGTAAAGCACTGGTATGATAATAATTTTATCATTTGATATTAAATTCACCAATAACTCGCAGTTCTAGACTGATTTAAAGCAGTAAATATGATTTTTAAAGCATCACCACATGCGGTAATTTCAATAATAAATTCCAGCACATCTAAGTAGCTTCTGAGTTTTAAAAGTAGATTTAAACAAGCTAAATAACCGGCAAGTCAATATTTTATATGTTTCCAATAGCCATCAACTAATAAACAGAAGAGACAAATAAATGAAAATCCTGTTGCGTCGTAGCAACCAACTTGTAATTTAAAATTCTATCTGGCTAACATATTTCACGAACTAAAAACTTTTCTAAAGCACTTAAATAAAATAAAGGCACGTTTTAAAAATAGTTTCAGGCCACAACCGACTTTAAATAAAAAGTGAAGAAAATCTTGCACCACCAGGAAATCAGCAAATTTTAGAAATTCAATAACTTTTGACATCCTTGACCGATTTAAAAGATTTTTACACCACTGAACTCAGCAGAAGCTGGGGAACACTTTAAACACAGTATAAACTGGATATTTTAAACATTAGCAAATTCATATTCCGGACGTGACGTTCGGCAATACTATAAACATGTGTGCTTTCTGATTAACCAACTTTCAAAAATCATTTACACCAGTCTGGAAGCTCTAAGAACAAAACCAACCACATCACTACACTTGTCTCGTTACGCTCTATCTCTTGCAATTTTCTGGAAGTTCTCCGTTAGCAAAAATTTTTCTAGATAGACTGTTGTCTAGGTCAGTAGGCCATTTCTGATAAAGCTAGGCCGGCCGCTCGCTTCCTGGCAGTTTGTTGAAGCACTTGGTCGCGATAGCATGTAGCAGATTGTTTAGCGGGTTTGAGTGAGACCGGCTCGCGGGTGGTCATGGGAGACCGGAACAAACATGGCTGACCATCGGAATGGCCAACCTTAGAAACTTGAACTTTGACAACATGTGTTTATCAGTGCCGGAACTTTTCTGTTTCATGACTTGTGATCTTCGGCTAATGATTAACTCCGATTGCCATTGCTAACTGTGACTTTATGTAAATTCAGTGGAAATTTTAAGAATATATGCTTTAGTGATCCTGATTTCAACTTTTATTTCTAACTTAGTACCTTTCTTACAGGAGGTTAATTCTGTGAGTGGCGGCCGTTTTCATCATTACAGTTAGCATTCTCCAAGGTTTTTCACGGTTATAAAACTTTTCCCAAACTTTTGGTAACTTTTTGGAAGACTTCAAGTTTAGGTGTACAAGCCGATACCCGACCCCAGTATCACGCTTTCCCCTAACACCCACCCAGTGAACACTAAAGGGCACCAGATATTACTGTATGTATGTATGTGTAGATGAATATGTCTTGAACAATGAAATGTGGAGTATAGTGCGACTCGTTACCATTTTCCTATAAAAATGAAAAGGACATATTTTATAGCAATATTTTCAAACAAAATAAGATAGAAAAGTAAACCCATCACTAACTTTTTTTTTTTACTTATGGCTTTAGACCTTGTCAAGGTCATTAGAAGCAGGCCCATCACTAACCAGAGTCAGGAGGGCAGCAGTGACACAAAAAAAACCCAAGGATAACACAAATGCGCAATATTTGGAAGGATCCCTTAGTTTAGTGAGAATAAATAAAACGTGTGGTAAAGGTCAGTGGGTGATTGTGTTCTCAACTCTACTATTTGAATATGAAACTGGGTAGAGTTTAGGGTGTGCACGCCTGCTTACCTTGTTGCTTTCTACAGTCACTCTCACATGTCTGCGTAATCATCTTTCTCTTTAGGGTTCTGTACACAAAGTGAAATGGAGTCCTGCTCTTGTAGGTCTAGCTTGGAAACAAAATAAATGTAAGACTCCAAATGTCCACATTTTCCATTTTGTTAACCAAAACTGAGTATATTTAAAATTTTGTAAAATTGTACTATAGAGTGTTCCCTAGAAACAGAGGATCAAAAGGTGTTTGGGCTTGTCATGAAGGGGACTAAAATATTTTTTCATTTTTCATTTTAAAATAAAGATATGAGTGGCTATCAAAGTTGTCAGTTTTGCACCTTTATGGTACGAGGCATATCTCAAAAATGCTGTTAGCTAAGAACTTGAAATTTGTTCTTAATATCCTACATTCATATCCTATAATTAGATAACAAATGTTAAAAACACATCCATTCTACTTGCAAGCAAATCAAGCAAGTATTTTTTATTAGGTTACTTTGGCATGTACTAATATTATTTTAATAAGGATTCTCTTAATTCAGAGTACATTGCATCCTAATGTACCCATATCAAATTTGTTTGGATCTGAATGATAGCATTATTAGCATGAATGGCAACATGGTGTGATGGTGGAAAACTGTGGAATGGAATTGCTGGATAACTTGAAAATGTGTTTGGCATTTATTTTTATGACTTATGACTGCAGTCTGTTCTACCACTTGCAAAATATGTGTTTTGTCACCACTATCCTCATACCTCCAACCTTGTCAAGAGATGGGCTTACTTTCCTTATCCTTTTTTTTATTATTTTTTCAATAAATTTACAATAACAGTGACATGGCTGACTTGATTATATCTCAGTCAAGTACAGATAAAGCTTGTTTTTCTTGTCATGTTTGTAGTATAGGAAAGTTCTTATTTCTTTACATCTGTTAAAAATAAGATAGGATAACGGACAAATAACCCGTCACTTACCACAGATGAAGGCAGGAGGCTAAGATGAACACGTAAAAAACATAAAAACAAACAAATTGCACAATATTTTGGTGAGAAACCTTAGTCATGTCTGAGGCGAGACATATGGCAGGGGGATAGATGTGATCACAACCCAACCCACCACATGAATGAAACAAAGGTGGAACACAAGGGGTGGGGGTGGAAGTGCCCGGGGGGGGGGGATAATATTGAACAGCGATAAAAGTGGAACAAAATAATATCTGCGGCACTCATTAAAAATATATATATTAATAACAAATATAATTTATTTTTATTGGTTATAGGGGTGAATAAATATAGAAATATATATATAAAAATGAACAGGAAAAAACTCTTCCCCGCGATGCGCACCATTCTCCATAAAATTCTACCCAATGCCCCTCGCACATGTTTTAGCAGACCACCAAATTTAAGAAATATCTTGGTTCACATTACTCACCAAGTAATTCCCCCAGACTGCCACTGGGTTCATTCCCGTGCAATAGACCCCGTTGTAAAACATGCAGCATACGCCCAGCCACTACCACTTACTCCAATCCTACCACAGGTGAAACATTCCCTATCATTGGTCATGCTACTTGCATGACAACACACCTCATATACCAACTGACATGCCTCCATTGCTCCAGTTAATATATAGGCCTCACAACCAATCCCCTAGCTATCAGAATGAATGGCCACAGGCAGACAGTTTATACTAACAATGAGGCCCATCCAGTTGCAAAACATGCCAGTTCCCACAAAATCAATAATTTGAACATCTGTTTTTCAGTTAGGGCAATCGGAGTTTTCCCTAACAACACGACCCCCTCTGAACTTCGTAGATGGGAACTAGCCTACCAGAATATCCTTGACACCAGACATCCTCCTGGCCTCAATCTCCAATAAACTCTGCCCACCAGACCAGCACTTATTATCTATACCATTTACATTTTTTGTATTTCTGTATTTACTAGAATCCATGCTAATTACATTTATTTTACTTTTCATTTATAGTTATATATCCACACCCAGTTATTATTCATCTCTTTCAATAATAGCATATCGTCATCAGTATCGATTATCGATCCAATATTTGAGCTTACTCCACCCCCCCCCCCCCTTTTCTACCTAAACTACCATCCGCGCCTGAGACGCCATTCACCAGCCGCCTTCATCTATGGTAAGTGTTAGCTCGTATTTCCCTATCCTTCCTTAGTTTTATATAAAAATGAAGATAGAAGTATATGTAAAATAATTAAAAGAAATGGATATATATATATATATAAAACTGACTATAAATTGAAAGACAGTGACAGGTTTAGCATAGGTTTAGGCCAGGGGTGTCTCTGGTGTCAAGGATATGTTGGTTGGCTAGTTTCCATCTGCGGCTCGGTCTTTTCAAGAGTAAACATATTTTCAATAGTAATGACGTTCCGATTTCTATGAAATGAAGTTTGCAATTAAAATTGTTGCTATGGGTGTAACTTTTTTGAATTTTGCTATTTTGAACTTTGGTCTTAACACTTTCTTCAATATATTTGACATTATTGAATGCTTGTAATTCAAAGTTATGTTGTTGATATTTAGATTTATCATTCATCAGTGTGATTTCAAATAAAAACATATAATCTCCATATTTGTTTATGTGTAATCTTTTCTGTTCGTATTTTTTTCTTGCCCTGCTTATCTTGTGAATGTATTAGAACATGTTGTTAAGTTGATATTTTTAGTAATAAATGCTTCTTTTCAGAAAAAATTCCAGAATTTTGTCCATCAGTGTCTGTTATTAGTGCTGTAATTAACTTTTGCTTTGCTTTGTTTAGTTTTGTTACCGTATTTTCTGATTTCTGCTTTTATTGTGGGTTGCCAAAACATCATGGCCTTTTGTTTTCAGCCCAGCTTGATGTTTGTAAGCTTATACTTTTATCTATGTTTCTATGTTGCAGCGCACTGTGGTTCAGAATATCTTTTTACAAAAATAAGGAGACATTTGGGATTACAAGTACATGTACAATTTTCAAAGTACCGCCAGTATGAGGGTATAGAAGAAATAGTTTCCTGTTTAACAAATAATGGAGAAACAGCAAAAGTCCATGCCTGTTGTTATCGTGTGAGTATTTATATATTAGTGTGCTACATTGTGAAAATTATTTCTTCATATAGGCTACAGTATACCTATCAGTCAAATTCGAGTGTCTGCTGTAGCTCTGAAAATTTTATCTTGTAACTAGGGTTTGGATCTTTAGGACAAGTCATATTTTTTCCTACCTTCTTTTTGAGCTGACATGCTGAATTAAACCGATTCAACGTTTGATTGTATTTAAATGTATTTTATATAGCATATAAATGCATATTCAGACCATTTTCGTAGTTTTGGTCATATTTCGATAATATTTATGGTCATATTTTGAGGAAAAATCTGGTATTTTTTTTAATAGTGCCAGGAATTCGCTAGATATAGATGAGAAGAAATTAAGATAATTATTCACAGATCTGTACTTCTGCTATGCAGTTTGGGGGGGGGGGGAGACTAATTGTCACTGAACTGGTCAGAATTCACCAGTCAAGAATTACAGTTATGTGTTAGGCTGCTTTTCCACTGCGCGGCTAGCCGCGGGCGGCCGCAGTCGCGAGCGGCCAGTTTTGTAGCGACTGTTGTAGCGACTGCACACGTGGCTGTGTTCCACAAGCCAGCTCATTTTCAAAATGGATGTCGAAGAAGTAACATGTCTTTACAATACAATACAATACAATACAATACAATACATTCATTTTCCATTGATCCCAATATAAGAGACTGGCTCTGTGGGATGTGGAAAGTTGTCAATTTACAGATAAACAGTTGCATAACAAAATAATAAGTACACCACTAGATGTACAGTCATAGTATACATGGTACATTAAACACTTCCATTACAAAATAATACATACACCAGAAGATGTACAGTCATAGGATATATGGTACATTAAAAAAAAAATTAACAAAATAATACATACACCACAAGATGTACAGTCGTAACATATATGGTACTATAAACAATTACATAACAAACTAAATACATACACCAGGAGATGTACAGTCATAGCATACATGGTAAATTAATTATTTGAACTATATTTACACAAGATACTGGCAGTTATTTTTAAGAGACCTTAGAAATAAATTCTTCGACAGAGTAGAAGGAGTTGTTAATTAAAAATTTTTACAATTTTTTCCTGAATTTATTCTTATCATCTACTAGACATTTAATATGTGTTGGGAGCATATTGAAGATATGTATCCCTGAATATCGGACCCCTTTTTGAACAAATGACAATAACTTGTAAGTCTTGTGAAGATCATTTTTACTTCTAGTGCCGTAATTGTGTATTTTACTATTTGTTTCAAACAAAGTATAATTTGTGACTACAAAGGACATTAATGTGTATATATATTCAGATGCTAATGTTAAAATCCCTAACTTCTTGAACAGCTCTCTACATGAAGTTCTGTTGCTAACCCCACACATTATTCTTATTACACGCTTTTGGGCTCTGAACACTTTATCTCTATGGGTAGAATTGCCCCAGAATATTATTCCATATGACAATACGGAGTGAAAATAAGCAAAATAAACTAGCTGCCTCATACGGAGATCACCTAAAGCTGAAATTGTACGAATTGCAAACGTGGCTGCTCCCAATCGCTTTAGTAAGTCAGAAACATGTACTTTCCAATTTAAATTATGATCAATACACAAACCTAGAAATTTCACACTATCTACCTCTTGTATTGACTGGCCTGCAAATTTTTTGTCTATGTCAGGTGTTACTCTGTGTGATGTACTGAATTGCATATACTGAGTTTTATCAAAGTTTAAAGACAAGCCATTAGCTGTAAACCATTTATTAATCAGTTCAAAGACATAATTTGAAATATATTCTGTAGATAAATCTGGAGTGTTTTTAATTCCTATGTTTGTGTCATCTGCAAATTGGACAAATTTTGAGTTTTTAGATGAAACACAGGGTAGATCATTTATATATATTAAAAACAATAGTGGCCCCAATATAGAACCCTGAGGTACTCCACATCTGATTAATTTCCACTCAGAAAACAGTGGACCTCTTAAGGCAGCCTTAAAATTCTCCATTGACACTTTCTGTTTTCTATTTAGAAGGTAAGAACGAAGCCATTTATTAACAATGCCATCTATACCATAATACTTAAGTTTCTGTATCAGAATTTTATGATCTACACAGTCAAATGCTTTAGATAAGTCACAAAAAATTCCCACGGGAATTAATTTATCATTTATTCCTTCTAAAATATTGTCAGTGAATGCAAATATAGCTTGTTCTGTTGAATGACCCTTTTGAAAACCAAATTGTGATTTAGTTAGAATATTATTATTTTTTAGATGTTCATAAACTCTATTGTACATTGCTTTCTCAAAAACTTTGGAGAAGGCTGTTAGTAATGAAATTGGTCGGTAATTCGATACGGCTGCCTTATCTCCCTTTTTATAGAGTGGTTTAACTACAGCATACTTAAGCCTTTCTGGAAAAGTCCCCTCAAGTAGAGATATATTGAATAGATAACTTAGTATATTACTTAATTCTGTGGAGCACAATTTAATTAATCTGTTGGAAATCCCATCATAACCACTTGAGTATTTGCTCTTAAGGGATTTGATAATTTTTCTTGTTTCTTCTGGAGTGGCTAATTTTATAGACATAGAGTTAAATTTTTCTTGGAAGCCTTTTTTGACAAAATCCATACTGTGTG
Source organism: Vandiemenella viatica (assembly GCA_031002005.1). Lineage (NCBI taxonomy): Eukaryota > Metazoa > Arthropoda > Insecta > Orthoptera > Morabidae > Vandiemenella > Vandiemenella viatica. The sequence goes on from CM061921.1 coordinate 280,490,621, forward strand.
TCACTGAGCTATTAGCAGTCAACTTATCAGCAACAGATAAAAAATGTTTATTAAAATTATCAGCAATTGAGAAATTAGATTCTACTGAATTTTCTTTGACAAAAATATCATTACTTGTTTGATTACTCTTTCCTGTTTAAACAAAAAGAAAACGAAAACATCGGTATTGGATACATCCTTTGTTAAGTGAACGCACCACAAAAGGTGCATTTTATTCGTTCTACAAACAGTTACGAGATCATACCATAAAATTTTTCAATTACACGAGAATGTCCGTGAATTCATTTGATGAGTTGTTATCAAAGCTGAGGCCACTAATAACTGGTACTACAACTCAAATGAGAGATTGCATATCTGCTGAAGAAAAACTACTGGTCACATTGAGGTAAGTTAAAAAAAAATACATTGTTTAAGTATTTATTTATAAGAAAAACTACAATTTAGCAATAGTTATTGACTTATTAGTATTTAAATATAAAATTTATCAAATTCAAATTAATTTGTATTCAGGACTCATTGGTGAACAAATCTAACATTTCTGAATCTTGGGTGTTGTCACTGTTGGATGGAGATGAAACATTTGCTATTGAATCAGTTTCAGGGAAATGTCTCGAGGAAATATGGGTTCTTTGTGGCGTAGTGGTGTTTGCTACAGTGTAGTTTCTGGTTGTATAGCCAGCATGATAATATTCTGAATTACTCCTCGCAGTATCCCAATCAGGAGGTGGATGGTTATTATTCCAATATGAATTTGGATATCGTTGAGATACTAAATCACTGGTCTGAGCTGAGTGTATTAATTTTATGATTTCAGATTTCAAAATCATTTTCTTGCAATCCGGTACTTTTTTTAAATCTTCAGTCAGTGACATTAAAATATTCTGTCTGGGTCATTACTTGCATTCAAGTGAGCTTCTCTTAATTCCACACTTCTTTTCAAAACTTCGACAATTGAACACGTATCGTCTCGCATCTTCCTCTTTTTGTGATGGCTTTGCTGTCTGTCATTTGAGTAGGGTCCTATGTTTTCTTCAGAGTCGTCTCCAGGAATATTACTCTGTGTAGAATTGGTTTCAGCCACGTTTTTCAAAAATAAAAGTTAGTTAAAATAAACATATGGTGCTCTATTTGAATAACCAGATCCACTTGGAGTTTTCTGTTGCCTCAGCTCTCTAAAAAAGCAATCTCTGATATTTTTCCATTTTTTTGTAATTTTTTACCTATAACAAGAAACATATTTGTACTTATATTTATTAATTTAAGATATATATATATATTAATTTAATTATCTTAATTTTTAACTTTTTTTTATTGTACAGGTACCTAGCAACAGGATGTAGTATGACAGACCTTCATTATTCTTATCGTCTTGGTATAACAACAGTGAGCAATATTATACAACAAGTGTGCAAAACTATTTGGACAATACTGAAAGACGAATGTATGCCTATACCCACAACTGAATCATGGAAGAAAATTGCAAAGGACTACCTGGATCGATCTCAGTTCCCAAACTTTATTGCAGCTATTGATGGGAAGCATATTTCATTAATAAAACCACCTAACTCTGGGTCCTTATATTTTAATTACAAAAAATATTTTTCCATTGTGTTACTGGCCATTTGTGATAGCAACTATAAATTTATTTGCATTGACGTCGGAGCTTATGGAAAATGCAGTGACGCATCTATATTTAGAGATAGTACATTCTATAAAAAAACTGACCAAAAATGAACTAAATATTCCAGAATATGCGCCAATTTCATCAATAAAAAACACACCGATGCCTTTGTAACCTATCTGTTAAATTTTGTAACTGCGTGACAAAATTTTGTTCCTAGAACCAGGAGTTAGAGTGGATAGAATATTATTACATTTCATTTTTATAGTCTTTTTTTATGTTTATTCAAGTTAGAAAACAGTTTTACAGTTTTCAAGATAGTATTTTCAATATTTTTAATTTCATCAGTTTTTGACATTCGCTTGGAGTGGAAGTTTGTATCTAAATTATTTATTTTCAGCTAAAGTATTAAAGTTAGGATAATTTTCATGATAACTAAATTTAACATTTATTTAAAGATCTAGCGATTTGTAGAGTTTCAGATAGATCGAATTATTTTTAATTTCAAGGTCAGATTAGCCAATGTTAGGACTTAAGACGTGTGATTTCATATCTGATCAGCCACCCCTGGGCACGAGGAAGTAGATATATTCTCACGGTTCGCGTGAGAAAGCAGTCGCTAGGAATCTTCGAGAAGCGCTACGTAATATAGATGTGTGCGTGCAGTTGTTCGCTGCTCAGTCTGCCAGGAACCGCGAACGCGATAACACGTAGCTCAGTAGGCAAGGAAAGTTTTATATCTAGCACATCAGTAAAAGTTTTATTTTGGAATAATGCCACTTCTTTTATTCAAGTCAACTATTATGTTGAATTGAAATAGTATTTCTCCAAGTGAGGCCTCGGGATTGTTTGATTTTACTAAACTGTTGAACAATGGGAGCGTGTGATTCTCTTTTGTTAAATTACTACAACTAGAAGTTTGAACTATTGGGGTGTGGTCTGGCTCGACTGGTTAAGCGAACTTGTAATACATTTCTTTGGAAAATTCGTCTGATTGCCTGTACAGTTGTTGACTTTGTGAACTTTTGGAAGAATATACTTATTTAAATGGCAATGAACTACTTATCCTTATTGAACTTTACCTTTTCATAGTTTTCTGGTTAAAAACCTATGTGGCGATCGTATCATCTTAACTAAGTCAAAACTGTTACAACCAAGGCTACACACGGTTATAGTTAAGACAACGTGTTTATGCTCCACCCCAAGCATAAGCTTTTCGTCTTACACCTTATGTTTTCGTCGGTGATGCTTTCAAACTCCCTGATAAAGTTATGCGTCCGTATAGTGGGCAAACTTTATCAACAAAAAAAAGAGTGTTTAATTACAGGTTGTGTAGAGCAAGGCGATACATCGAGTGTACATTTGGGATAATGGCCAATAAATGGCGTATATTTCACAGAGCTTTAAACACAGACATAGATTTGTCTATAGACATTGTTAAAGCTACGTGTATTTTGCATAATTTTGTACGTGAAAGGAATGTCGTAATGAAGATTTAGTGCAAGGATGCCCCACCAGCTTGGCAAGCCTTCCAAATGACTGTAGAGGCACAACAAGGACGGCCACATGCTATAGAGACTTTATTGCTGATTACTTTGAAGAAGATGGCAAGTTAGATTGGCAATACAGTTATAATTAAGACACTATAACAATGATAATACAGAGTTACTTTCCTTATTAATACAACAAATATGATTCCTAAATAAATTACTTATTATAAATAACTTGTTATTGAAATAAAAAAAATACTTTGTAACCTACCTAATGCGTCCTTTTCAGCCACCGTTTTCAGTTCATTTCCGCCAAATTTGTTTACTAAAGTCTCCCAAGCCGACTTGCGCAAGTTTCGGTCAGAGTATTCTGAACTCTCCATATTCCATATTGATGGCAAAGACTCAATTTCTCTTCTGAAATCTTCCGTATTTGTGTCTTGCGTCATGTTGTCTTGCACAAAAAGCACGTCTTTATTCATTCACGCCAAGCCGCGTACTGAAACAATGGTACCGGAGGTGATCAGTCGCGAGCGGCTAGCCGCGCAGTGTGCATTGCGCAGTAATTTTGTGAAGATATTGAGTCGCGCGCGGCTGCTCCGAGTCGCGTGTAATTTTGCAGTCGCGGCGACTGCCAAGTCGCGGTCGCGTCAATGGGTATGGTCAATGCCATCACTGAATAAATAACAATCGCGCGCGGCCAGCCGCCCGCGGCTAGCCGTGTAGTGGAAACGAGGCCTTATTGTCAGTCTCTAAACGTAATGATCTGCCTGCCTTTTAATCTCGACAGTGCAGCAGAAGCATGCCTGTGTCGATCCACATCAGTCAATATCTCAATGAAATATCCTCAGTCATCATCAAATCTGCAGTGGATCAGTGAGTAGACCTACCGCCATGCCGAAAATAAAATTTTCTGAAAGTGCGAAGATCGTAAGGAAAGTTAGAGATGAGTATTTTAGTACAGATGAAAGAGTTCTATTATGTAAATTATTTGAAAATAAAGCAACTTCAACAAAACAATTTAAAATTTAACCTCCCAATGGTGCAGCGAGTGCAAAGAAGCAAATTATGCTGTCTGCATGTAAGCGACACTATTAGATAAAATAAATGATGTATAATAATTGAGCATGTTTTGATGTATAGTAAATTTAAATGTTTGGTCATATTTTGTCTTTTAGGTCATATTTACCAATTTTTCAAGGTCATATTTGCCTGCATATTTCTCTATTTTGGTCAAACAAATCTGAACCCTACTTATAACCAACAGATCATAAAAATGTTTTCCTGGTTATAAAACTGTCAGACGTGAGTAAGTTGCCCTATATTTGATATAATTGTGGTGAAATGAATTCCATTGTCTTACAGCTGAGCTGTGCATCAGTGTCACATTTTAAAATGTGCAGGAGCTTTGGATGAACTATGGCTCTGGAAAACATGTTTGCTGATTTTAGTAGTAATCTAGTTTATTATACATTGAACTTCCATGGTTTAGTGAAGATTTTTAATTTTTTCTCTTTTAGTGTGAGCAGCAGTGAATACAGTTCACAAACATCATTGTAAAATCAAAAATTAAAATGAAACTATTTTAAAGCAATATGGAAATAAAAAAGGATTAGGAAAGTTAATCCAATGCTTGCTTTAGTTGAAAGCTGGAGGGCTGCAAAGTGGCACATGGCTTTCCAATTGCTTCATCACTCTTCTATGTAACTGAGGGGTTATCCAAAATATTGTGCAATTGTTCCTTTTTCATGCCTTTACAGTGTTCCTGTCTTAAATCATCTTCGTGTTCATTATTGATGCATTCATTATGTTGAGTAAGTGAGATTATTTTTTCTCAAAACATCTCGACATTCACATTATTCAATTTCTTCTCTCGCTTAAATTCGATATTTTTATTTTTGTTATAGCCTGAAGGTAGACTTTACATTACCTTTTATTTTCCATAGTTATCTTATTGGGACATTGTAACAAATTGTTTCCTAGCTTCCCAACCCTTTTTAGTCCTATACGTTGCATGTATTTTTAATAATTTTGTCCGACTGTAATCATTTTCACTGTTCAAATTCTGCCAAGTGATCAACAGTACTGGGACATCAACTGCCATAAATTATGTACCAGAAATCATTTGTTTAAATCCTAAACAATTTTGTTTTACAGGATGAAGTTAGAGGCATGGCATTACCATGTTGCAGAGGCAGTTTCCATGTTCTAATTGTTAAGCCATCGGCTATGTGGTACAAGTCATCTGCCAAAGGCCACAAGGTATGGAATATCACTATTTAAAAATTTTGAAGTTTTACGTAATTTTTTCCTCACTATTTGATTATACTGTAGTATTATATTTTGTCATCTGAGCCAACTGCTTAAAATTTTGTTTGTAAATACAATTACAACTTTTGTTTCAGCCATTATTTAGATACTTTAATGGAGGATATTCATGTCAAGTTGCTCACTCTTGCCATGCCTCTTATAAAGAACTAGTGGATGTTATTAATACCTTGAAGCCTTGTAAGATATATCCTACTGCTATTCCTCCTGGTAAAGCAAGGAAGAAGGCGAGTATTGCTGAATTTTTATCATGATTCATATCAAACAAACTAACAAAATCATAAAATCAGATTATTGACACCAACAGTCAATATTCCTACATTTGTGGTGACCGATTTGGCTCACATATCTTAATTTCTCTAAACTGTGTTAATCTGGTCTTATCTGCATTTATCTTGACTGAGTGTATCAGTTGGTTGTACATATGTATATACACGGACTGCTAGAATATGAAAGGCACTGGATAACAAGAACATTAACAAATAGCATATGAGAATAAACCACCACTTACCACAGAAGACTGCAGGACGATTTCGACACACAAGAATGACACAAACACTAAGTGAAGAATTGCAATAATAGGGCATACAACCCTTCTTCAGCAGTAGAACATAGTGGGTACAAGATGGGTGTTATAGGTCAACAACAGCAAATTATGGCAGTTGAGAAGATGTAGGGCTATGTTAGAAATGGAGGAAAGAGGATAGGTAATGAGGGTTATGAGTTGGAGAGAATATATTCAGGCTTTGCAAAAAATTATAAAAACTTAACACTGTGGGAAAAATGAGCTGATGGAAAATATTGTTAAATAAATGAAGATTATTATTATTGAATAAATAAAAGAAACATTTTGTGTGAAATGGATTATAGGTGTCAGATTATTCCTCCTCCCTCCACCTGATCCCATAGCCAAATAAATAAATGATCTTCATTAATTTAATTATGCTGCTGAGAGAAATAATCAGCATCAGGTAGCTACTATGACTGCACAGTGGATTGATTTTTTGTTTGTAACAAAATCAGTGTTTACTCATAACGATAGTATAGAGAAAAACATGAAGTATGTGCACTTGAAATATTTGTTTATTTTAGTAGTTACATTAATATTTATTTTGGGATGAACCTTTTCTTTTTTACTTTTCATACTAAAGTGTTGGAATTGATGGAATGGCAATTAGATTTTCATAAGATTTATCGAATAATCCTTCAAATCATTCAGTACCCTATTAACCACATAGCAGGAGTTAGCAAGTGCTACAGGTGTCATGCTCCTTCTACGGGGGCCCCGTGCTTTCTGTATGGGGAACCTCCCCATCAGGCCAGATGGGTGACTTTTTTTTTTATCTCTACCACTGCCCCAGATGGTGAAAACCAAGGGCCCCTTCTTCACATTTGCTATGGGCCCTGCGCTATCTTAATCTGGTCCTGATATCATTGCAGTTTATTATTTTGCAATTTTTTGTAATTTGTTTCCTTCCTACTTTAATAAAAAAATTACATGTTAATGTGTGCTTATTTTTAAAATTTGGGGGGGGAAAAAACAGTTCCGTAGGCAAAGACTGTATGAAATAACGAATTGTGATAACACTTTTGGATGTTATGAATACAACCATTTGGTCTCAATTAGATTTTTAACTGTACTTTCGCAGGGCATTGTTGACATAGGCTACAGTGCATATCTTCTTCTATTGTCCAACTTTCAGGGTTGGAAGTAGGTGCCACATCAGGCGACATGCTACATAGTCCGTCTTCACTGGTTTCAGTCAGATGCTTACAAATTTCAACTGACTTAAGGATTTATGCCAACAGACCATTCACAACAAAGAGAGCTTATCTGCTGGTCATTAAATAAGTGAATGCCAATTTTGTTGATAAAATCATCTTCAGCGATAAGGCCCATTTTCATATTGGTGGCTTCGTTAATAGGCAAATTTGCCACATTTGGGTCTCAGAAACCCACAAACTATTCATGAGAAACAAGTGCATCCCCAACATGTTACAGTTTGATGTAAATTGTGCAGTTGAAGACTTATTGGATCATTTTTCTTTGAAAACAAGGCAGTTAATGCATTAACAGAAACATGATAAGCCAGTTCTTTATGTCTCAATTGGGAGATATTGCTCTGGAAGACTTGTGATTTCAGCAGGAGGCTGCCACTTGCCATACTGCCCGTGCAACATAGGCAGTCTTGCTCAAGCCTTTTCCTGGCTGTGGATGCCAGTTCGAATCCCTGTCCTGGCATCCAGATTTGGGTTTTCCATGGTTTCCCCAAATCACTGCAAGTGAATGCCGGGATGCTTCCTTCAAAACGCCATGGCCAAATTCCATCCTGTTCCTTGTCCCCAGTCCCATCCCACCTCGAATGACCTAGACGTCTATAAGGCATAAAGCCATAACTAAAAGAAAAATAGTTTTCCTGGTTGTGACCAGAATTGGCTACCAAAATGTTGTGATTTAAAATCTATGAACTTTTTCTGTGAGGTTTTCAGGTTTAGACCAAGAATCCCGCGACCAACCAAGTATTAAAGGTCAAAATTGAACACTGTTTCAACGAAATACTGCAACATTTGTGCAAAATCGTTATTCAAAATTTTGTCAGAAGAATACGTGCCATTAAAGCCATGGCGCTCATTTACCAAATGTATTGTTCCATACATAATTCCCAAATGTGTACATTATAAAGCAATAAATACTTTAATACTTTGTTACAGAGAACTATTTTTAAAAAAATTAAAATATTGCTCACTTATTGTAGTATCCTTTATAAATAGGGGTCAGATGCAGTTGAATTATGAGAATTCTGTTATTTTGCAGTTAAATATACGAGTTTTGGCTAAGACAAAAATACCGAAAACAGATTAGCACTAGTAATAAAGGTTACCTTCAAAACCAGGCACCTTTTAGTATCAAACACTCAAAGGACTCGAATTGCTTTCTGAAACTGTATGTATAAGGCACAGAACTTTATTGAAATGAAGCCTAGGGTCTGAGAATACCAGAAAGAAAGAAAATGAAAGCATTTTAAATTTGTTAACATGGGGATGCTAAAAAATTAAGTACAAAATGAACATTTCATGTAAATGATACATAGAAAAATCAGTTTGTGTAAAAATATCACAGAAGAGAGATTATTGTAGGTCACATTTTAAGACCTGTGGGGCTGAGTGTTACAATGTAGATTTTGTTTGGGGTTAGACAAGATTTCATAAGATGTGACCACTACTGTTCGTTGATCAGTGTATTTAGTGATGACCTACAATCTTCAGTTCATTGATGTTAAAATATGATACTATAGTTTGAAGTTGCAATAATTCACTATCTTTGTCACCAATCTGCTTAATTCTTGAAAATGTTTTGAAGTTAATATTGGTATCAGTGTTTTAACCTTAGGCTGGCATCAGAAACATTTGAATCCTTTACGTGAAGATCGCAGGTCATCACTACATAAAGATTCACTTATACTCCCTAAAATCTTTTACTTGCCCACGATCATTGCAAAAGGCAAAGTTAAAGTTTTCAGCTTATCTTTATATATAAAGATGAATGTATGTTTGTTTGATTGTTTGTTGGTTTGTTTGTTCTTCATACAAATCCACAGTTTTCATCCGATCTCGATGAAACTTTGCACACTTATCCTTTGAAACAAGGAGAAAAATACTGTCTACATTTGGTTGAAAAATTATCTGTATAAATAACACATGTTGTCTCATAACTTCGAAATACGGCGATAGCCTGGCCCTTTGGATGTGGTCGTCTACTTACCGGGCTTCTGCGTAGTGGACTGGCAACTTAGTGGTTAAAGCACTTGCTTACAAATATCGTGGTATCCGGTTCAAATCTCCATGGAGGCTAAGATTTTTTCAAAATTGTTTTTTATCGTAAGAATCAGGCCTGGGCCGTAGGTTATTCGGATTGAATGTTAAACTGTAGATATTAGAAAGTTAGGGGTGCAATGCGAGGCAAATGGTAGGTAGTGTTGCAATGTTGTAGGTCTACACTTTTTTACGTTATAATGATCCCTCAGTTGTTGTTCGCAGTCAGTGTGTGAGTGTGAACCACAGTAATATTATTATAAATACGGAAGTAAGTCTCTGTCTTTTTGTTACGTTTTGACGACTAAATGGCTATATCGTTGTGATGCAATTTTATAAGGAAATCTGTATGAAGGGCACAGGATATTTTTTCCAGTATGATTAACAGATGTAGTCACGAAATTTTGAGACCTTATCGAATGGTAACACAAATATGTTGGAAATTGACTCTCTTCAAGAGACAGGTTCGATGGTACAATGATATAGTGATAGATTTCCTGTCATATTATACCTATTCGATATTGTTTGGGACCAATCCTTCGTTAGCAACTTTCTATATTTAATTCTGAAAAAAAATTCTTAATCCACACGTATGAAGTCGCGGGTACGGGCTAGTGGTAAAATAAATTTGAAGTATACGCCTATTGTCTGACTACTAATGTTGAGAATCACTTCCTACATCTGTTACTGAGCACTGAGATTCTAAGTTCACTTCCTACATATCCAGGCGTTGCTTCCTGCTGCGAAACATCACACACACTCACCCATCACAGTCTGTGCATGGTGGTAGAATGCTTAATGGTGGAGGGAGGGTTTATACCGGATAAAGCATGGGCACCACTTTCCTGATCCACTAACATTCTCAGTTCTGACTGAAATGTTAGTATGTGTAGCCCCGATTTTTCTGAATGTTTTACTCTACTACAACTTCTATCTTAAATCACATAGTTTTCTTGTTATTAATGTGAGAAGTTCTATTTCTAATACCAGCTAATAACTTTTGAAATATTTATTCCCCCTCTGAGATGTTTGAGTCATTGTTTTTCTTAATCTCCTATCATCTGGTGTATGTTGTTTTACTAGGCTCATTTTACTTTTTAATAAACATCAACTAAGCTTCAAAATCATTTATTTCCCACCTGGATGACGTAATGCCAAAATCTTCATGAATTAATTTCTTGTTAACTATATTTTTGTTTGAAGTGATATAAGTACTGTCTTTCTTGGAAAAAATAACTATCTTCTAGTATTTATCTTGTAGTAACTTGGCGAGATATCTTCCCCAGCTCCCCCGAGAGCAAGCGAATAGACAAGTGTTGCGTGGTTGGAATATTGCCGTGAGCACACCCAACCAGTCCCCCGTTTATTAGAAGCAGATTCTTCACACAGATCAAATGAATTGACCCCTCTAGTACAGTATATACAGCTTTATTACAAGTGGATATATTTATATATACAGGTATCTGGCAGATCTAGGCTCAGTAAGTGAAATGTAACTGAAATAAGAAATGCAGCGTAACTTGCTGTCATTTTCTATTCTGAAGGCACTAGGTGGCTGAATGCGAAAGCAAGCGGGCATGAATGTGGGAGTATTATTCCATCACTTCCCGTCACTCCTCAGGTATCTGACCATCCCACAACTACTCAGCAGTGTTCCCATCTGTCTATGCTCAGACCGAGCGTGGTGGGTGAACGGTTAACATTCTGGCCTCGCATTCGGGAGGATGTGGGTTCGAATCCCCTTTCGGGCATCAAGATTTGGGTTTTCCATGGTTTCCCCAAATCACTCCAGGGGAATGCTGGGATGCTTCCTTCAAAAGTCCATGGCCAAATTCCTTCCCGTTCTTTGTCACCAATCCCATCCCACCTCTAATGACCTCAATGTCTATGAGGAGTAAAGAAATAAGTAAAAAGCAAGTGTATGCTCAATGACTGCAGCGAAGTCGGCAGCAGCTGCTGCCCTTCTACTGGCCGGCTACACCGAGGCTGTCCCTTCGGCACCTATAGTGGCGGCGGGAGACACCGGATTCACCCTCATTCCTAGGTTTTTACCCCAGCCTCCACAGTATCAGTTAATGTAGAGGGGATTCTGTGGGCCTATCAAATTGCTTTGTTATGCCATCATCTTCCCTGGATGCGGCCATTCTAGTGGGGCGAGTCCGCTGCATCAGCACTCTACTTAGAGTCCGATGCCTGGCAACTCGGCGATTTCGTATGTCTGCTAATCTGCAATCGGCCATTATGAAACTGTTAGTGGTCTGTGGCCACTACAATCTTTCACTTCAAAAATCATTATTTATCATCATGATTGCGCACCTGTCATTTATCAGTTATCGGACTAAAGACTACAAGGAAGCTACAATTTCAAAAGCTACAATTCCATTTTTTCCCCTTAAATTTATGATTCATTTTCAATCCAATATTATATTCTTGTTCTACGAATTTTTCTGTTTCGTCTGAACCTACTTTTATTTCACTAGTTATTTCTTTAGTTATGATGTGTGTCTCTGTCCACAGTATGCTGCCATAGATATCTTTAAAACTGAATTATTTTTCTTTAATAAACGTGCTTTTCCAGCCCACATGGTGCAATAGACCTAAAAAGTGCTGTATCTCTGTAAATAAAATTTTCAGATTGTACAAATTACACATAATAATGTTTGTTTTAATGAGTAAAACTTGTGAAAATGAAAGGAACAGACTGCATTAACATAAAAATTTTAAATTTCAGATTTTTACATTTCTTTACAATATCAGTTTATTTTCGAGTTGAAAAGTACTTTATTATTAAGAAAACGCTTGTAAAATTTATTTACTGTATAAATGCTTTTGGCAAGATTATAGATATATGGCATAATTAATTTTTTAATGTAGGGAATAGTTGGAGGAAAGAAATTTAGAGGAATATGAAGATTAGGGTATGTGAAGCTGTTAATTTATAATGTAGGTTTTATAGGTTATATGGAAATGAAAGATAGGGCAAGATAGAATATTGTGTCAAACCTTTCAAGAGACTGTTGGATAAAAAAATTGCAGCAATTTGGGCATTTTTAAATTATTGGCCTATTACTTTGTTTTATCATTATTTGCCAAATACACTCTTTTAAAAGTACTTACTGATATTTAATTTACTGTGTTTTTCCCCTCTGTTTCTAGGTGATTGAGAGACTGAATAAAGTGATGACTAATTTTGTAAGTATTAATTTTCTTTTGCATCTGAAGTCGTCATAAGAGCATTGTCTTTTTTTGTACTTTTTCTTAGGTTTGTACATTATTCCATATTGTATGGAACAACTTTGAGAATGTTTTAAGGATTTTTTTCTTTCTTTTTGCAGAGATTAAAAAATGTTCATGTTTTGTACTAGTAATATATCAACCTAGCAAAAATAATTGGAACTTTTCAGGCCACTCTTGTATAATGTTTTTGTAGTTCTTGTGGGCAAATTGTTTCTTCATTTCTGATGGTTTTCATCCTGTAGATTCAGATATGTAACAAGTGCAGAATGTCTGATAGATATAGAATTACCCAAGTTTTTAGAATAAATAAAATTATTGCAGTTTTTTTTATTATAATTCTTTTCATTTTTCAATTCTTTATCATACTTAGTTTGATACTTGTCTCTAATTTCTCATATGCACCATCATTTTCCAACTGCAGAATGACTTTCTAATCAAATTTTCTTTTCTGGTTGATCTGTCAGAGGTTCATTATGATGTTTTGGTCCCAAAAAAATCTATTAGCACTAGTATTTTCTGTCATTGAAACTTCAAAATTTGAACACATCGGAGATCTGAAAACACCCTTTTCTCATACTACATATGAGATAGGCAAAATGTCTGTAGCCTCCACAATTTGAATTGCATAGAATTACTACTATTACTATTACTCCGCGATTCACTGAAAGTGTTTGGCGGAGGGTGCATTGCACCTATCAGGAAAGGTAATGGTTTGGAAGGGATATACGGGATATGGCAGGTGGCACCCATGGGCTATTGTGAGGAACCATCCCAGCATTCGCCTGGAGCGATCTAGGGAAACCATGGAAAACCCAGATCAGGATGGCCGGAGTGCTTTATCGGAAGCTACTCCTGTCCGATTTTGTGTTTACTTGCCCGGTAAATCCTTTATATTCCTCTCCCTAATCGCTCATGGAAAAAATGATTAGAGAAATGAATCGGTTCTGGCCCTTATCATATTTTCGCCGTCATTCCGAGATATGAATGTTGCTGGTAGCAATATTTGTTTGCTGTCATTCCGAAATACGTCAGTCGAGAATTAGCTTCCGTCGAGAGCAACGCCTTCGGTGCTCCAGGTCTTCCTAACCTAACTCCTTCAACATGGCACTTACGCTTTCCCTCCAACTATATATACCTGTCACGAATCGGGCGGCTCTTCTTTGGACCATCTCTAATGCCTCCATTAATCCCTTTTGATGGGGACCCCATTCAGAGCAACAATATTCTAAGTGAGGCCTCACTATTGACTTGTACGCAATCGATTTAACTTCCGGAGTGCATTGTTTTAAATTACGACCTAGAAATCGAAGCATACGATTTGCTTTCCCAATTGCATTCTCGATATGCTCATTCCACGACAAATTATTACGAATTGTTATCCCTAGGTATTTAGCGGAATCTACCGTTCTAAGGACAGTACCATTAACTGTATATCCAGAGCTAAATGGTGTCACCTTTTTACTTACACGCATGACTTGGCACTTTTTAGCGTTTAATTCCAACTGCCAATCTTTACACCACGCAATTATTTTCATAATATTGTCTTGTAACAAAGTGCAGTCATCCTGGGTTGTTATTTCACGATATATAATAGCATAATCGGCAAATAATCTTTTCATCCCCTTTATTATGTTGCACAAATCATTAATGTATATGAGAAACAACAGAGGCCCTATCACGCTTCCCTGGGGAACCCTGCACCACACTTCGGCAAGTGATGAACGCTCACCGTCGAGAACTACACACTGTGTTCTGTCCTTCAAAAAGTCTGCAACCCAATCGCATATTTGTCTAGATATACCGTAACCGCGAAGTTTCCTAAGTAACCTAGTGTGAGGCACAATGTCGAAAACTTTTTTGAAGTCTAATAAAACTAAATCAACCTGGGATTCCTCATCTATAATACGGCTCAAGTCGTGAATTAAGAGGGCAAGTTGTGTTTCGCAGCATCGGCCTTTTCTGAATCCATGTTGATTTGGGTTTAAAAGCTCATCTTCATCCAAAAACCACATGGCATTTGAATAGATGATGTGTTCTAAAATCCTGCAAAATATTGAGGTTAACGAGATTGGCCTATAATTTTGAGGATCATTAACATTCCCACTTTGAACACTGGTCTTACGTTGGTGGTCTTCCATTTGGCTGGTATTTTTCCTTGATCGAAGGAGGCGGTATATAATTTCATTAAATACGGCGCAGTTTCCTTTGCGTACCTTGAGTAGAATTTTGTAGGAATACCGTCTGGTCCGGGAGCCTTATTGGTTTTTACATTCATAAGCAGTTTTTTTTTTTTTTTTTTTTTTTTTTTTTTTTTTTTTTTTTTTTTTTTTGTAACTGCTTTACGTCTCTCTTTTTAACATTGAGGTCTTTAGAGATGTGAAAGGATGGGGGCAGGGAATGGGAAGGAATTTGGCCATGGCCTTTTGAAGGAAGCATCCCGGCATTTGCCTGGAGTGATTTGGGGAAACCATGGAAAACCCAAATCTGGATGCCCGGACGGGGATTCAATCCGCCGTCCTCCCGAATGCGAGGCGAGAACGCTAACCGTTACACCGCCCCGCTCGGTAGTTTAGTTATTCCCTTGAACGAGATCTTTCATAGTTTTGTTGGTATGATTGTTAAACATCGGTCTCTTCTCCAAGTTTTCTGAAAGGTTTTTTAAACACATTATTCAAAATTTCTGCTTTCTCTACACTTGTTTCTGACAATTCCCCATTTTCCCTAATCAACGACGGCATGACCTTACGAGAGCCTCTTACTAATTTGACATATGACCAGAACTTTTTTGGATTAGTAATCAAATTTTCGCATAAATTTCTGGCTTGGAATTGTTTAAACGCATCACGCATTGCCTTACGCACGTCCGCTCGCAAGTGGACTAATTTAGCGCGATCAGATGATTCCCCCGATTTCTTTACCATTGCATGTTAACGCCTTTGCTTCCTGAGCAAACGTTTCACTTCCCTATTGAACCACGGGAAGTTCTTACTAACCTTAATAAACTTCTTGGGAACCAAGTGATTTAAGCCGGTCCATATTATTTCTTTTAAATTAAACCAAATTTCCTCAACGTTTGGATTAAGCGTGTACATTTCAAAATTTTTCTCCAACTGATCGACCATAAATGCATCATTTGCCTTATCGAAACAATATACGAGTTTGTCTTTATCATGCTTCAAATTCAGCCTAGATTTTAAAGTTACCACAATCGCCTTGTGATCACTTATACCGTCTTCTATACAAACTTTATCTACAATATCCGGATTGTTAGTAAGAAAAAGATCCAAAATGGACGAGGAATCTTTGACGCTCCGCGTTGGCTCTTCAACCATCTGTTCAAGAGAATTTTCGGCGAATGATTCCAGGAATGTTTCGGTTATTAACCTATCTCTTCCGCCTGAGCTGAACGTAAATGTGTCCCGGTTAACAGACGGTATATTAAATTACCTCCCATGATCAATGTATGTCCCTGAAATTTCTGAGAAATACTATTAAGTGACTGTCTAAAATATTCCGCGTTATCTAATCCACAGTCTGGAGGTCAGTAAAATGATCCTATTATGAACTTTAAACTTTTGCCAATTTTTTAACTGCTTTACGTCTCTCAACAACGAGGTCTTTAGAGATGGGGAAGGATGGGGGCAAGGATTGGGAAGGAATTTGGCCATGGCCTTTTTAAGGAAGCATCCCGGCATTTGCCTGGAGTGATTTGGGAAACCATGGAAAACCCAAATCTGGATGCCAATTTTTACCTTCACCTATATTAACTCGCAACAATTTTCCATTTCATTTACTACGGAGCAATTGATGGTTTTATTAACGGCCACGAACACACCTCTGCCCATTGAGGTAGTTCTGTCTTTCCGAAAAACATTGAATTGAGGAGCAAATACTTCGCTAGATTCTACCTCTGGCATCAACCAGCTCTCGGTTCCTAGTATTATATCAACATCGTTAGTCGCAACTGCAGCATGGAAATCGGCTACTTTCCCTCTAATACTCCGACAATTAAGGACCATTATCCTTAGCGGTATTAGTTGATTTGCAGCTCTTTTAGGTGTGTTTAGACTCTTCATTTTGGTTTTGTAGTATATTCAAAAGAAGGGAGCAGTATTTATTCATGCTTCATTAGCCTGTCTTAGAGTATTAGAATAATTTAGTAAAGGACACTAAGGTGATGGTATATTGCCTACTGATTGAATCTGGATTAGTCTTACTATGCACTATTAGTTGAGCTACAGTTCCTAGCCTAGAAATGTTCTTCATTTTTGAAATTTTCAACAAAAACATATTATTATTTGCTTTTAACTTTCACATTACTTATGTATTACACATTTTTTTTATCAGAAATGCTATAATTTGAATGTAAAGGTTTTTAAAATTTGGTGAGGTAGGTAACATGACAGTAAATAAAATTAGTTCATCAGTGTGAAAAAATTGTGGTAGTTGCTTTGGTCAGTGTGGTGATTAAAACAGTCATTCAGATTTATTATAATTTGAATTTAGCAGAAATACATGCTGAAATCTGCAGCTTTTCCTGATGCAGGAAAGTAAGTACTAACATATAGCAATCATTCAGCACCCAAAGTAGTAGCAATTATTATTTAAATGGTATGAGTAAAGTTGTATCCAAGTATGAAGCAACACACTATTACTAACACATGTATTTATTCATTTATCTGTACATTCAAATAGTTCATTCACTAATCTATAGTGGACCATTAATTCATAATACTATAATAATAATTTCTTAGTACCAAATTTTTAAGAACATAAATCCTATATACTATGTACATGGTACGATTATCCTATTACTACTATGTACAGTAAGTAATATTACTAATACCATTAATCAATAAAACTTAAGCACTAAAAAATTGAATTTTCAGCATTAAAGTTCATTTATCGCTGGCATCCATTGAAGAAAAAGCATAGTTGTCTAGAACATTTTTGTCTATTTTGGGTATTTTGATCCACTCACTACATGGTTTGTGATATCCCGAGAGGTTGCAGGCTGTGCTGAAGCTGATACCGTTCCTTAGCTGCATCTGACATGGCATTTGCCAGCTTGTCCAGCCCTTCTCAGAGGTGTTGTCTTTTAGTATTTCTGAGGTAGTTTTTCCCATGAGCTTCACTCTGTACTGTTTGACTTGATCTTGTACTAATGAGCATTCAAACAACATATATTCAGGTGTTCCTGGAGACCTGCATGTGTATATATCACTCTTTGCCCTATTGATCCTGTACAGATATATTTGTTATAGTCCATGAATGGTGAGGTAATGTAGAAACCCTCAGGATGGATTGAAATGCTTCATACACCTCCTCTCTCTGATGTCAGGAAGTATTTTAAATACTCTCATTCCTGTTTCCAAAGTGTTCCACTGCTGTTGCCATTCATTTAAAATATAATTTTTAATGTCTATCATATTGGAAGCCACTTGACCCAGAATTTGTTACCTTGACAGTGTTTCCTTTTTGTAGCCAGTAACATGCTGCCCTCTTTCTTATTTGCAGGTCCAAAGGACATATTCCAAGAATGATCATAAGTGTGTCAGTTGGAGTAGTTCCAAATGTGCCTGTAAGATTCAAAAGGATTCTTCATTGCATTCATCTAATATCCCTTTCAGGTTTAATCAATCTTAATCTATGCGCCCATGTGCTTGCTCCATAACTTGCAATCGATGTGGTAATTGTGCCATTGTATACTCTAATAGTCGGCAGTGGTATTAGAAATCTCCTGTCCGCAATGCTAATTATCATATTCATTGTTGCAGCCATTCTTAAGCATATATAGTTAACATGATCATCTTTTGATAGAATTCTCTGCAAGCTCCACAGCAAGATTGTGTTTCAATGTTCCTTTCATCAGTATATATTGAGTTTTTGTTGGTGCTAGTTGGAGCTTAACTTTTTTGCACCAACATTCCATTGTTTTCATTACTTCCTTGCTATTTGCCTCAATCTCTTTTCGATTGCTTCCTCCAACTAGCAGCAAAATATCTTCTGTGAAGGATAAGATTACTTCAAGCTTTACCAGATCTATGAGGCTATTAAGGACAGGCTCCAAATCAATATCCCATAATTCTGGGCCACATGCTAAACCTTCTGGATATCCTTTTTTAAGATTTTTTGTCAGTTGCTCACCGTAGCTGTAAAGTACTGCATATAACACTCTTGGGCATCCTAAATCTCTTAGTTGGGCAAATATACTCGGGCACCATAGATTATCAAAGGCTCTGGAAATGTCAGTTAATATGCCAATGACATATTTGTTGTTTGTTGAGTTAGCTACGTGCTGAAATTCATTTATTTCATCCTCTGCTGACCTACCTTTCCAGAAGCTGAACTGCTGCTGATTCACACCTTTTAGTAATCTAAATTCTTTAATTCTTTTACGCAGTAATTTTTCTTGAATTTTTCCAAATATATTGGGTAGCCAAATTGGTCTGTAAGTCTTGGATAGTAAATGGTCCTTGTCTTCTCCTTTATAATTTTTATGCTCAATGTTTTCCATCAATGGGGTATCCTTCCGTGTAGTAGGCAAGCATTCAGCAAATTGATAATCTAAGGAACTATTTGCTGACTTACGGCTTGCACCACTTCTGCCGTTATCCCATCAGGCCCTGATGCTTTATTCCTCTTCAGTATGCTTATTCCGGTACTTACTTCCTCTTTAGCGAATGGCAGAACCATCATATTATTATCATATACATTATTCATTAGTTGTCTTGTCTGCTTGTGCTCCTCAGAATTGGATTCCTGTTGATTGTCCGGCAAGAGATTTTCAGGAGTAGTTCGGCTGATTCCTGACAACTGCTTGTTATAGTCCATTTTCTTTCCTAAGTGTAGAAAAAATGGTAGGTGATTTCAATTTCTTCACAGCTAACTTGTATGGACGTCTCCATGGGTTTAAAACTAGGTTTTTGTGTATACTAGTATATGTCTCCCATCTGGTTAATCTAACATCCTGAAGGTTCTGAAAATACTCAACTTTGACTGATGTTTACTGGTCCAGTTTCCAGCTATGTTCAGCAGCCATTTTAGCATGGTAGTGCCTTCAAGTTCTCCTTACTTTTCGCCTTAGTCTCTGAAGTGTATCGTTCCACAGGATGCATCTTTATCATTGAGCTTTCTCTTTTACACTATTTATTGCCTCATGACATGGTGTTTTGCATTCATCAATTCTATTGCCCTTAAGTCAACATTATCTGACCTCTCTGGTACTGCTGTTATTTTGAAAGATCTTCGTAGTAGGTTTCAGTTTGTTTTATAACAGTATGTCAAATATTATTATATTCTACTTATTATCTGCAGAATCCGTTTCAATAGTTTGTTCTATCTATTCTATTCTATCTACTGCTCTTGGGTATTAGATATGGAGAAATAGATGGTGTTATAGTCTGATGCTAGATTTTGCCCAACTTTATAGTTTTGGTTTGAAAGCTTTGTAATTTGCTAAAGTTACATCAATGTTTGTTGCTGCACCAGCTCTATTTTGGAATGTATAGGGATTTAAGGATTTATTCATAACTTTAAGATTCAGACTCCTCTAGTGATATTCCTCTTTCAACTGTGATCTTGCTGTGCCAGATGGGAGGTTTAGCATTGAAATCCATTGTGTGAACTACTGGCCTGTTTCCCATTACTTATTCAGTTTCCCTCATTTCTTCACCTATTTCGTCACCATATTGAAAGTAGAGATTAGCAATCACAATTATCACATGGCATGTTATTATTTCTATGCAAGTGATGTTCTCATTGGATCACTGGGTGATCTTCATGACTGTATAGTTTTGGTTTTGTACAGTTATAGCAGCCATTGGATGATCCCCTTTCACGTACTACTTGGGATGTGACAGTAATAAACGGTACCCTCCCTGCAGTGGTATACATTTCTTGAAGGCACAGAATGTCAAAATTCATTTCATTTACTAGTGTTCTTACTTCTAATAACATGGCCTCAGTGTGCCTTCCATTAAGTTGTGCTGCATTGATTCTATAGTCACTAATGGGTGGTGTGTACGTATGTGACGCTTAAGCCACTGTTGCCTATAATCAATAGCAATGCGGCCAGGTGTTATCACTAGTTGCCTGTATAAATTTTCAAGGTCAAATTCTTCTTCTCTTCTGACAAACACTTCTAAAACAAGTTCAATTAGATGAACTGGACTTCTGAGAAGATTTCCTGCTTTTAACTGTATCATACCTGTGGCTTCTGGAACTGGGAATTTTGTGGACCTCCCTTTGCTGTGTCCCATTCTATGTGCCTTAGTGCAGCAGTGAGGCGTGACATTTCATCTAGTCTTGCCAGTAACATTGCATTCATGCATCCCTTGTGTATCTATGTGATACAATGGTGTTAGCTTTCATGATAATGCCCTGTATTGATTGTTGCTTGGTTGTTACCTCCCCCATTCCATCGGTCTGTGCGCTAGCATCAACTTTTAATCCTTTCTTTTTCCAGTACTCCCATGCCATCAACATTATCCTTAGTCTTCTACTTGGAGGCTTGTGCTTTTTTCATTTTATACCAGATATAGAAATTCTCTCTATGTTATTGCTTGACTCTCGAATTATGTTGATAGCGAGATCTGTTACAGTCTTACTGTCCATAAACTATTTTATTTATGGCTCAATGAGTAGCATCTGGTACGTGTAACAGACATCCTTTGTCGAACAGTTTGCCTTTTTACCTCACTTCATAGAAGGCACACAAACAGAAGGTTGCCCCTTTTTATCACATTCAGATATGTTGTGATCCTCTTTGCCACAGTGAAAGCAGTTGGACTTTTCTTTGTTGCAATGCTTGCTGATATGCCGTAGATTGTTGCATTTTACACACATAGATACTACTAGAAAGTCTTCAGTGGCTATTGATTGGAAGCCCAAATATAGTCACTGTTTGACAATAGTAATTTTTTGAAGCTGTGTATCTTCTTCCACCACATGATGAACAATGGCTTTTCCCTTAGGGCCAATTCTGAATTTTAAAATGAAATCTTTCTTTTAATTGGCCCTACTTACTGTTCCCTCAAGGTTTTAGTAGTAAACACAGTCTCGTATTTCCTCTTTTTTCATTCGTTGGGATGTTGTACAATAATATTATGGCTGTCTTTTCTTAGATGTCTCACACTTAAGTTTCTCTTGCTGCTTTCTGTTTTCCATTATCTTTTTAGAATGATCGTATGACTCAGTTTCTTCTGTTAAAATTTTTGCTGTTGTCCTCTTGATACTTATTTGATCTTTTTTAGGGTCTAGTAAAAGCAATACCAACAAATTCAAATGTTAAACCATAGAGATTTGTGAAAGGTTTAAAATATAGGCCTACTTGTGTCTGTAAATGGGGTTAATCTTTTGAAGATGGCCAGTAACTTTTTAGTAATGAGCCACACTTTTCATTTCTGAAAACACACTTGCAAAGTGATAGACACAATTATTAACAATTTTGTATGTAAACATCTAAATCTACTTACTTGATATTACTAGTGAGCAGTTATATTTTATTTCCACCCCCTCCATCTCCAAGATTAACTTCCACTCATTGTTCAGTATTAGCTGTTAGTGTACCTACCTTATAGGCCTACCATTGTCTCTTTCAATCAGTTGCTCATCTTTCCAATAAATAGTCATTTTCAAATAAATTCAGGCAGCTAATGACAGTTTCCTGTTATCATCAGTAAGCAAATATAGTTGTTACTGTGGGGATATGGTTTTAACAGGATTTAATTTTAAAAAAATATGTGAGGATACTCTTGCATGTGGATTTATGTGGTAATGGTCTGCTGGGGATAACAGATTCTATTTTTAAATACTGACATTACCTCCTTTATTTGTTTTCACTAATTTTGTCTTGTGTTGATCTGATGTATTCCGTGTCACATTTCTTTAACCTTCCTGTTTTTAATCTCAAAGTACCATATACATGTAATATGAAAGGGGTAAAGAGGGTAGGAGTGTTTTGTAAATTTCAGTGAATTCTACATACTCCATTTACATCTTGATTTGTATTTGTCACTAAGCTGCTTTCTTTGTTTTGATGTACTTAATTTTGGCAGCTATTGTTGTTGATGCATGAGCTTCCATATGCATATATTTATTTCTTCACTACCATCCTTCTTTTTCTTTATATCAAGCTGAGCTGACAACGAGATGTAAAAACATACAAATTTAGATATAATTCACATCAAGTGCCTCTTTGTTTTCATGGTCTGCATGTGGTCTAAATGATGGGGGAAAAAATTACATCATCAAAGAGATACACTGCATATACTGCACAACATTGTTTCATGTGACATAAATAAAATGAGGGTGTGTAAGGGTTTGGGAGAGACTATATTAGACTTTTCCAACCAAATATCAACCTCTCCTTCACATGTGCACCCCTGTTTGCGCAGACGAGGCTCTGTTGACTGAAAGATTCCCTGTATAAGGAGTCACCCACTGCTTGCCAAAGGCCTCCTAAAGTAGGGCGTAAGAGTGGGGAGCGGTCCAGAGCAACATCTTGCCCTTGGAGTTGGAAACTGCCCCTAAAGGCAGATGACTCAGAAATGATCAATGGCATGGAGATGCAGAAGGCAACGGGAAACCACTGTATTAAAGACCCAAAGGGGAGACAAAAGTCACGTCGGGCTACGTGGGGGGCAGGGGGGTTCATAGGAGGCCAAAATGGAGATTTGTGGTTTATGGACGCTCCCTAATGAAGTGCAGGCTGAAATTCTAGCATTCTGGCCTCGCAATCGGGAGGACGCCGGTTCGAATCCCCATCTGGGCATCCCGATTTGGGTTTTCCATAGTTTCCCCAAATCACTCTAGGCAAATGCCAGGATGCTTGCTTCAAAAAGGCCATAGTCGAATTCATTCCTGTTCCAACCCACCTCTAATGACCTCAATGTCGACGAGGCATAAAGCCATAAATAAAATAAATAAATAAATTTTAAAAAAAATCCAATAAGTTAAGGGTTTTGAAACCCTTTATTACCACCTGCCCAATGTGTCCTGCCCAGTTGAGTTTTTCATCAAATCTAATGCCAAGGTATTTACATTTCAAGTCTTCAGCAAGAAATTCCTACAGCACTATAATCATAATCAGCCTTTATATTAAGGTGACTCTTCTTTGCATTTATCTTCATCCCATGTTTACTTCATTGACTGTTTTGAATCTAAACCTGCATTTTTTTTAAGCATGCTAAATGTTCATTCTGATTAGACAGCTATTTGCAACATTAAATGTTGATGCAAATATTGTTAAAGTCTTGTCTTTCATTAATGATGGATTTCAGGGAGAAAATCATCACATGCTGTCCGACAGCTCTCTGTCAGATTCTGAAATGGAGCACAGTGAACCACACTCCGAATTCCTTGCTGATAGTGTAGAGTCTCAGCTGAAGACATCACTATGTGACCTATGACATAGACATATATATACTTGTAGTATGTAAAATCTGTGATATTGAAGGCTTGAATACATTTTTTGTTTTTTACATACTTTTTCTTGTTCTTCAAGTTTAAACTTGAATTTTTCATAAACAGGCATTATTAGATTTGTGATAGCAAAATCATGTGGATTGGTTGCCATAATAATTTTAAATGTTTATTGAGATTTAGATTGTTGAGGGAAGAGTTACAAGTTCACATGATAAGTTAGAAGTTCTTTTTAAAAAAAAATTATGGGTAAAGAATTTATTCATTTTGTATGTTAATGCTGTTTAAGTGCTTTTCATAGCTTTGGATGTGTTGCTACTTAAAACTGTAAATATTTATAATTTTTCAGGCAATATTTTTATTTATTATAGTAGCTCCAATGTCTTCAGTAACTATTTAATTATTTTAGTTCCTTTTGCTTTTAAGAAAAGTGTAAGGCAGTTATTCCAAGGATTATTGCTAAGAAAATTTCTGTTTTCTAAAGTTGTGTCATATGTTTAGACACTTTGTTTACAGTGAGGTCAACAGGATCAATAAAAAAAATTGGTCATTGCTTATTCGAAAGAAGCATCTAAGCATTTAACTGGATCGATTTCATTAATCTTTAGAAACTAAAATGTTTGTTGTTATGTTGAGATGTGAAATGAGTATGGAACCAATTGGTTTGTAAAAGTATAGTATTTCCTTTTAAAACCATAGAAATTGTAAAAAAAAAAATAACCCACACTGTATTGAGGCCTAGCTTGAGAGACAGGGTAAACTTAGGCCATGCACTAGGAGGAGAAGTGAATGTCTCAAAGTCTGCAGCCAGTTATGATCTTTCACCATTTAAATTGCAGCTGATGTCAAGAACATTCAAATGGTAGCATTCAGTGTGTTGTTTTGACTTTTTATGCCTTACTTTCATCTAATTTTATTTCCATGATAAAATTCAATATTTCACTTAAAAATCCTTAGGCCACCACGTGATGTTTAATTGGATCCTCCCAAAAGAGGCATATTAGGCCATTGTGTTAGTGGTAGGATAACCGGTTCCTTTTCTCTGGAACCTACAGTTCAACGTGGAATCTGTATCATGAAATGACCTGGAATAGCTCATATGATCAAACATAACTCTCAAAAACTCCTGCACCCACCGTGATTTGATCCTGGGATAGGAGCAGCGAACTTTCGAAAGCAAGCGCCTTAACCATTGAGTTATCAGACTGGTCATATTTTACTTAAAATTTTCTTAAAAACTAATTTGCAGTTAATATTTAATAACATTTTATGGTCATCCGTTCCTTGGTTGTACTGTTTCATCTTTAGTTAATTCTAACTTCAACATCATAACGAAAAAATTTCATTGACTTTAACAAATGACTGAGATGAAATATTATGTATTGAAAGTTATACCAGCTTCAAAATGTAGCTGAAATTTCAGATTTTACCAACCAACTGTTCCAGAACTAAATTTTGAGTAGAGATGGGTCGTTCGCGAGTGAATCAGTTCTTTAGAGTAATTCTTTTAAAAGAGCGAGTGAGCAGTCGCTCACTAAAATGTGAACGGTAGTTCTTCTAGGTGAGTCGGTCATAAGTCGGCTAATTCTGAAGATCAAGAAGAGCTTGTTCACGTGGGCTTTGTGGACTGTTGAGCTAAAAAAGAAGAAAAAAAAGGTCTACTAATTGCATCAAAAAGTCGATTTAAAGGGGGTAATTTCATCGAAAAGTGGGGGTGAGACCTAAAAAAAAAAAGGTCTCAAATATAACTGAGCAGGTGAGCTAGTGAACCGTTCAAAAGAACTAGTTCTTTTTGTAGAGTGATCAAATGAACACCGCTCTTTTTAGTGAGTCACTTTGCCCACCTCTAATTTTGAGTAAATTAATACTCATAATTTCACTTCTTATTTGACAAATTGTAATTCACTGAAATGGCACCAGCTATTTTATACAAACAGACAGACCAACTGTGGTATTATATTCTTGACAGTGTACGTTAAAGCCCATGGGTGGTGGAATAATATGTATATCACTCGAAATGTTTGTAGAAACAAAAATTCTTCTGACCCGGTTGCCAGTGATTCTGTCTATTAACACACACTTTATTTTTCAAGGAGAATCACAAAGTACAAAAATAAAATAAAATAGCTAAGAAATTATAAATTGAAAGGTTAATGACATATTTGAAATCACACCCACACCAGTTTGAATTAGAATATATATCAGACTTCAGTTGTATCCGAGAGATTGTGAGATTCTGAATTAGAATAGTTCACTACACCATTATCATTCACATGTGTCCAACAGGTATAGAAGCACAAAATAAGAAACTGGGTTAAATTTTAGAAGTAAGTCCAATTTATTGCATACACATGCTGTTGGCTTCAAAAGAGTTTGCACAGGAAAAAAGATAAAACTGAAAGAATGTTATGTAATGTGCCACGCATTTTTGCATTTTCGATGGGGGAACTTATGTTCGCTATCAAAGCGGTAGATCTGGGAAAACTGCGGGTAGCCAGGGCCCACATGCCACATCCAGGATTCACGGGCAGTTCTTAACAAATTTCTGGGTGCCGGTATGCGTCTGGGGTCATCCTGATACTTGCACGGATTCGCAGGAAATTTAACTATGAGAATCCTTGTGGCGATAATTTAGATGGAATAGCCGATGTATAATTTCATGCTTCCTTAGGTGTAGATGTGGCCTATAACATACTGTTATGTTACACAACTGAGACGCATTGCTGTTTGCAGATGACCAAGTACTTTTTGCAGAATCTGATGACGACCTGCAGAGATCGGTATATAAACTTCATAAGACAGCAAAAGTGTACAACATGGAGATCTCCCTCAATAAAACCAAAGTTATGGTCTTAATTGGAAAAGGTTACAAGAGAACCAAAATTTCAATAGAAAACACACCCATAGAGTAAGTATCACCATGTAAATACCTAGAACACAACCTCAGCAACACCCTAGAAAACAATAGGCAACAAAAAAATCACAAACTTCTTGAGAGTTACAAGAATAATAATTAGCACCTTCATACAATGCATTGTTCAACAGTACACAAGAATCAGGCTATATAACATACCCCACTGTACAGCAGCGAGTCCTGGACACTCCGCAAAGGTAATGACCACCAAGATGTGATTTATGATAAGAGTAGCTGGTCACACAGTATGCGACAGAAAAAGATCAGATTACATTCTTAAGGAATTCAAAGTTAAACCATTCGGTAGCAACAAGAAATTCTGATGACATTTCGACAGCAGGCGATGATACTGATCGCAGACAGCTGTGGACGGATGGGCTGAGTGTATTTCGTACAGTAATAAAACACTGTCTTGTAGCAGAGTGAATTTCTGTTACTTCATCTCCTAAAAAGCATAATCCTCAGCTAAGCACACAACATTTTCAATGCAGCCATGTACAGAGGAAATAACATGGCCACGTTGACTGTTTGTTATCTTTGGTATGATTTCACTCCAGGGTAATAATAGTAGCAATATAATGAGAAAAGTTCTTTTTATATCCGAATTATGATATCTTTGGCTAATCGAGCTCACAATGCCACTAGAGCTGACCGGAAGATGATATAAACATTACACAACTTTGTGCATTAGAGAGTGTCTTTCATCTTTGGTATGTTCTAATAAGAAGGATCAATTGGTTTTGATGAGGACAGCAGTTTAAAATCAAAATAACCAAAGGAAATAAGAGACTTCTGCAAAGTTTTTTTAATAAAGGAAGTCAATAACAAAGTCAAAACAACACAATGTAATTTTTTAATGAAATAATATAGTTAATTATATTTAGTTATTATTTTTTGTTTTGTTTTGAAATTTGTAAATCTTTAAATTTAAAATGAAATAAAGAAATTGTAAAACTTAATGCAAAATTGTATTTACTTTTTCTTATATGGAGATTTTTTGAAATCAGGCACCATTTAAGAACCTGTCATTACAGCACTTTTTTAATTATTTTATTGGAGTATTCCTTTTATTTAACATATTGAGCCAGACTTTCTTTGGTCCACTAACTTGTATTGCCATAAATTTCCCCCCCTGTGTATATTATTAACCTACCCTGCCAATTATCGGCATATACGGCATTCCCTTAAGGCCCACACCTACAAAAAAAAAAAAAAAAAAAAAAAAAAAACACTCATAAAATGGTCATTAACTTAATACTCAAAGCAATGCTGCTCTATAGAGATGTTTTTAGAGAATACACTATTATAGTAATAATCTAGTAATATCCCCATGTCCTGGAAATACCAGGTTTTTGCTTGTAGTTGATATATTAATAGCTTTAAGAAAGTTTGGTTTATACCTTAGGGTAGTAAAGGAATTGCTTGTTGAAAATCTTAACTGTAAATATCTTTGCATAAATTTTGATAGTAAACTTATTTGGGAAGAAGATAGGAAAAAGTCTCAAGATCGTTTATTTATTGTAGAGGTGATGAAAGCTTGTATCAGGGAAGTGAGAGAATTGGTTTTTAGAACCCTGGTCAGACCACTGCTTGAATATGGTGGAGTGGTGTGGGGCCCACATTATGGGTATCAAGAACTGGAGGGTGTGCAAAGGAGGGCATCTAGATTTGTTTGTGGAAATTACCACAGAATACAATTAGTAACTGACATGATGAAAAAGATGGGTTGGGATTCACTGTAGGACAGAAGGTGGGAAAGGTGTTTATATTGTACAAGGCTACTAATCATGATGCATGGCTGGATACTGGTAGAATTATTAGGAGTTCTGCATGGAAGGGAAGAAATGACAGTCACCATAAGCTGGCACTTGATTTAAGCCAAAAGGGAGTGGGAAAATTTTCTTTTGTAGGTAAGGTAGTCATAGACTGGAATAAATTACTATGAGAAATAATGAACAGATTACGATAAACACTGAAGGAGTTCAATGCTGAAATTTGTAAAGGGCAGGAGAAGGTGGTGGATGTAGGAACATTACCACTGGAGCAATCACATTTGGAATTAAATCTACGCTGACCACAGGCTCCAATAGAACTGAATGTTAGGTGGGTGGTGGAGAGGCAAGGGAGTGTATGAGCAGCTAGAGGGGAAAGCCACTGACCAGACACAAATGCTCTTGGTGAACACTCTCGTTCTGTTCTATGTGGCCGTACACAGTGTGGCCCTTGTGAAGGGACTTACTTCCCCATGTATAGTATAACTGTAGACATTTACATTTTTCTCTTAGTTTGAACTTTGGTACCAATTCGATAGACTGTAACATCACTCTGACGTTTCTTCCCCCCTCTCCCCTGGCCTTATTGCTAGTAAAAAACGAGATTGCTACTACTGGGCAAGGGACAGAAATGAAATCAGCCATGGAATTAAAGGAATCATTGTAGAGAAAACCGAGTCTAGATTGCCAGACCGGAAATTGATCCCTCATCCTCCCAGGCTTAATACATCCGTTTCAATTAGACACCGACGCTATCCAGTAATCTCTTTCTCACTGTCCACCTGACAACTTAATTTTCGACACACTTCAATATAGTGCATGTTGCTTATTACGGAATTACTAAAATTGTCTTAGAAACAAGTTAGATAGAAGCTACAATTATAATAGGAAGCGCTTAAGGTGGGTACATACTAGGCGAACGCAAGCAAAAGCATGTGGCCAAATCTGTGCGGCGTTTGATAAGAATTAGCTTGTTGTCCACATTACAACGAAGGAATGCGTTGTTTGACATTCTTTCATGTTCGCGTGTTTCTGCGGTAAAAATATGTTTATAGCTACCATAAAAATGGCAGTAGAAGATGACTTAATCATTGCTATTGCTATTATTTATTTGAGAGGGAAGTAATAAAACACAAAGACGCTGGAGATCACATTGATGGTGGTGCATCACTTCTTTGTTCGAAAGTAGAAATGTGTATGGACTATGGAGCGATAGATGATCTTACAGCTGAAATTGGACTTTTTGAAAGTTTCTGCAGAATGAAGTCGTCCGACTTTGAAACGTTATTCCAGTATTTTCTCTATCTCTTGGTGCAAATTTATGCCACAAAAATAACATGTTTAAAAGCAAACCGCCTCCCAAAGTCCAACCCCTCGTCCTCGTCGGGGGGAGGTGGGCAACGTCATGAAGTAGGAGACTGCACCTCAGGGCGAACACCATCTGGGACTTGTTTCCCTGGCACCTCCAAGGTTGGTGGTCCAGCCTGTTGTGAACTCTGAAAAGTGGTGGTGAATGGGGCTCTGGTGAAACAAGGCAGCGTCTGTACCCCAAAGGGCGGCTGGCCGAAGGCGTCTGTACTCCAGGTTAGGGGCGGCCTGCAAACCAGCTTCATAGCTAGCACCTCTGATTCTAATTCCCCCAGCAATGGGACATACTCAATAAACTATCGTCATGAACCGTGTGAGTAAAGAGAAACTTACCTCAGGTGGACGATCCACCCAACAACAAGTCGGCATTTAAGGCAATACGGATTCTGAGGGCTTTGAGATTACACATGAGGAGAAGTCGGAGTCTTCTGGCAAACTGCACAGACTAAAACAGCACATCTTTTCCGGAACACTAAACGTCAACACACTAATCCAACCAGGGAAACTACACCAACTAGCCACTGAACTGGATAAACAGAAGATCACTTCAAGAAACCAGATTCACATACGAAGATACATTGGCAGAGGAGCACCGCTACTTTGAATGGCCTTCGCAGTCCACAAAACCGTTATGAAGGCAGTAAAAGAAGTCATGCCCATCAGCAACAGACTAATGACTCTAAGGCTACAATACAAAAACAAGCACTATACCATCGTCATCGCACATGCTCCAAAAAACATAGACAACCGGGAAATCCCGAAAGATGTAGAAAACTTCTGGAACAAATAGAAACTACCGTCACCAAAATCCCACAGAAAGATGTAAAAATTCTCCTCGGAGATTTCAACACACAGCTAGGCAGAGAGAAACATTACCAAGAAACCATAGGAAAATTCCCGGCCCACAGATTTATCAACAGGAATGGAATCAGACTAGTGAGTTATGCGAGCAGAATAACATCAGTATCATGTCTACATCACTTCGTCAGAAACCAAGCAAGAAAAAGACCTGGAGATCACCAGTAAATTCAATTGGAGAATTCTAAATCGACCATGTAGCCATATCCAGAAACTTCAAAAAAGAAATTCACAGTGTTGAAGTCAGAAAAGGGGCTAATGTCGACTCTGATCACTACCTCACAAGAATCGAGATTAGAATGACACCTCGAAATTGCTTCAAAAAAGTAACACCACTACCCAAATTCGATCTTACCAAGCTACAGTCATCAGAAATCACCAAGAGGTGGGAGGAAATACACGCGAATAATTGGATAGAATTCAAAGACAAAATAACCTCATCGGCTAAAGAACAAATTCCATTAACCCTTTGACTGCTGTTGACGAGTTTACTCATGCTGCCTGCTGCCCCCGTGTGCTAAAGACGAGTTTAGTCGCAGCCGCCGGTTTTCCCATGAGCGCTGTTGACGAATTAATTCGCACCCGTCTGCCGCTACCTGAGTGCTGATGACGAATATACACGCGCCGCTACCTGAGTCGTACAGCGGAATTCACGCCCCATTTCTCAATAGCCTTTCGCAGTTCTGGTCGCTAGCTTATCGTCAGAATATTTGTCTGTTGGGAGCCTAGGCTTCGCTCTACAGTTCACTGTTCAACGGAAATTACATCAGTGTTCTTTGTGGCCTGTATTTTATAAAGAAAATGGCAAAACGTCGTGGGTGCATTAAGGAAGAAATCATGGAGATTCTTACGAGGAGCGACACTGAGGATGAACTGCTTGATTTTGATGGAAGTGATAGCTTTCCACATAAACCATACTCGTCAGCAGGGGTGACAATGCAGTCTCATGTTTCAATAAGAGATGTTAGTTGTTGTGAATCTGAAGAATCCGAAAGTGATAGTGAAACGCCTACGAAGAAATTACGTCTTGGCGATAAATCTGACTAGAAAGAAAATAATTTTCGCCCAGTTATTCATGCATTTGATGATACGCTACCGGGACATGTGTGTTAAATAGGGAATGTGCCAAGTATTCTGTTAGTTTACATGTTATTTTTTACAGAAAACTGATGAAATATATAGCTGATGAAATGAATCCATTTTATATAACCACTATGGAGAATACTCCAGAATCAGTGCATTCTCGAATAACAAAGTGGAAAGATACTGGGTATGATGAATGTATTGTTTCATGGCTATTTGTCTTCTGATGCCTCGCGTGAAAAAAAATTGAAAATTAGCTTATATTGGACCAGAGATGTTCTAAATACTCCAGTTTTTAGTGAACTTATGTCCAGATACCGCATTTTGTTACTCTGGTGAGGTTTCGCGAGATTTTGCAGGACCCCCCCCCATTTCACCTCACGTAATTAATGGACAGACACTTAACAGCTTTGAAATGTTGAAAAATCTCTTGAGTACTTATGTGGATCAAATTTCATCAAAGAAACAGAATTTCGTATAATCGGGTAATTACAAAGTGCAGCAAACATTCTGTCAACATCGAGATATTTTGGGAATCTAAATCTACAAAAATTTCCGCAAGCCAAATTTCGGTGTGTGGGGGAGGCAGCTTGTACAGTCATCATTTTCAGGTTTCTTTTTATATTCGTGAATAGTGCGAGGAAAAATATGATTCCTTTAACTCCCTGTATGAGTTCGAATATCTCTAATTTTACAGTCATGGTCTGAACGCGATATGTAGGTGCGGAAGTAAAATATTTCAAGCATCTTCTTCGAATCTACGCTCTTTAAATTTCAACAATAACACTCTAATACAGTAAGGAACCTATAGAAAATTGCAGTTGATATAAACGGGTATGCAACAAAGAACAGTGAACTATTGAGGTAAATTTAAGTATCACGACACTTTCGACATAAGCCGTAAAAATCGAGTAAAAACTAAAAGCAAGATATAATTATTAGTGACGAAAAATACGGTCAATGTTTCAGTTTGATTCTGCAGTAATTTATTTGCAGAGAAACTATATAGTGAGAGCATTTATTGTGTATCAGCCGTGAGCGGTCACGCAAGGATTATTCAGCACTGGGCGGGTGGGGCAGCGCAGGCAGCTCTGTCCCCAGGAATAATCACTTAGCATAGGTAGCAGGCCTCAGCGCGGCAGGTAGATGATCCGCCGTCAGCAGTCAAAGGGTTAAAAAAGAAGTACAAACACCCATGGTGGAATGAAGAATGCAACCAAGTAATAGACCACAGGAAAGTTGCATACAAGAAGTATAGCACTCACAAATCACCATAAAACCAAACAGAACTCGATGAAAAGATAAGACTAGCCACAAAAACCCTCAGAAAAACAAGAAGACAATACCTCAAGAAACAATTGGATTCAATCGAAGAAAACTTCAGAAATTATAATGCTAGAGACTATTATAGAACATTTGCAAACAAAATTAAGGGCTTCTTCTCACAGAGTCTGCTTAAAAAACGCAAATGATAATTGGCACTAAACAACAGAGAAAACTGAACTCTTCGCTACCTACTTTGAGCAACTGCTAAATTGCTCAGAACCAGCTGAAGGGTTCTCAGAAAAATCAGAAGAAATCAATCCAGATTCACCAGCTCCAACACTAGAAGAAATCAGGGAGCATATTCAGAAACTCAAAAATGGGAGGGCATCAGGAGAAAATGGCATAGTGGCGGAATTCCTGAACAATCTAGGCCAAAGTTCACTCCAAGAACTAACCAAAATCATCGGACATTGTTGGGAGACAAACGAAATCCCGAAAATCTGGAAGTGCGCTCTCATACTTCCCCTACACAAAAAAGGTGACCGCACCAATGTGAACAACGACAGAGGAATATCTCTACTATCAGTCCCCTACAAAATTCTCTCTGCTTGTCTTCGCAGAAGAGTACAAGAACAAATCGAACACAAAATTGGCGAATACCAAGCAGGCTTCAGACCTAACAGATCGTGCGCAGACCAAATCTTTAACCTAAAAACCATCCTAAAATACAGATCAATCAGGCACAAGAAAACCATATGCACCTTTGTAGACTTCAAGAAGGCGTATGACTCCATCGACAGGAAAAGCCTACTCAACATCCTAAGGGAATATGGTCTGGACAATAAATCAAGAGAATTAATCAATCAGACACTCACCACCACCAAAAACAAAGTAAAATTCATGGGAGAACTCGCCAGAGAATTCGAGACAAAAACTGGCGTTAGACAGGGTGACAGTCTCTCACCAATCTTATTTAATACAGCCCTGGACAAAGTCATTAGGGAATGGGAGAAAACGAACACCCCAACTAGGCAGAAACAGACTAAATATCTCATGCTTGGCCTTCGCAGATGATCTGGCTATTCTGTCAGAAAGCGAACAACAAGCCATCAAACAAATAGAATCCCTTTTTTTTCAGCCATACTTCAAGGTTCTTTAGCTGTTCGTAAAATGTAGGTAGAGTCCTTGCATGTTCGAATTAACAAATCAGTTTCGCCAGAGGTGAAGGTCGATTTTAAGGCACGTAAAAGTTGCATTCTAGATGCAGATTTGAACCGGGAACCTCCCATACCCGAATCGCACGCCGTAAACATCTGAATCTAGAAGTACTGAAAAATATGGTATTAGTATATTTGTGTTTTTTTGATAGCAAAAATAAATGATACAGAAAAAAAGAGTGCGTTATTTTATTATGTTTGAATATTTATTTTCCATTATATTCAGATTTGTCTCTTGACTCAGATAGTTACGGCGTAAGATTGGGGTACTGAAAGTCACCGGTTCAAATCCCTGTCTCAGCTGTAATTTTTATGGACCTTAAAATTGACACTCTCCTCTGGTAAAGCTTTGATTTGTTAATACGAAGATGCAAGGATGCTCCGTGGCTTGAATTTCACGTTAATCTGGAGGTCTCTTTTACAAATTAGGTGACAATGATAGAGGTGTACTGCGCGGCTGATAAGAAACTCTGTGACTAAAACTTTGAGGTCACTTGAAATTATTTTACAGAATCTTTGTGGTCTATATTTAAATAATAATATACTAATAATCTCATTCTTTATTAACCAAAAATACTTAGTGAATCGAAAGAAACCTCAACAAAAGCCAACACATCAAATGTGAAGTGAGTGACGCTTGACATTTCATTGTGACTGTTGAGGTACGCGAGTATTTTTCAGTCCAATACAATGTGATGATGATCTGTTAAAAATGCGTTGGGATTACATTTTTGTGCATAAGATATAAAACTGTGGGGTGATAAGAGGTGTCGGGCAAAAAAAATAAAAAAGTATTTTAACGTACATTATTATTGTCGTAGATTATAAAGTACGTCTACGCAAAATAAAGTTCAGTACTCTGTAATAAAGAACGGGTGGTAACCTTAGCTGGGATACCCAAATCACTTTTACGGTAATTTTTTAACATTATTTCCGTGAAACAGCCAAGTGTAAACGTCCTTGCATTGCACTTATCCGACAGGGTAATAGTTTGGAAGGGATATACGGGATATGGCAGGAGGCGCCCATGGACTATTGTGAGGAACCATCCCAGCATTCGCGTGGAGCGATCTGGGAAAACCCAGATCAGGATGGCCGGAGAGCTTTA
Organism: Vandiemenella viatica; assembly: GCA_031002005.1. Taxonomy (NCBI): domain Eukaryota; kingdom Metazoa; phylum Arthropoda; class Insecta; order Orthoptera; family Morabidae; genus Vandiemenella; species Vandiemenella viatica. The sequence goes on from CM061921.1 coordinate 280,526,120, forward strand.
TCGAAAGCTACTCCAGTAGGATTTTAAGCTTACTCGCCCGGTAAATCCTTTCTATTCCATTCCCTAATCACTCGTGGAAAAAATGAATACAGAAAAGAATCAGTTCTGGCCCTGATTTCCCTTATCTTATTTTCACGAACATTCCGAGATACGAATGTTGCTAGTAGCAATATTTCTTTGCTGCCATTCTGAAATATGTCAGTCATGAATTTTTCAATTAGCTTCCGTCGAGACCAATGCCTTCGGTGTTCCAGGTCTTCCCAACCTAACTCCTTCAACATCGCACTTACGCTTTCCCTCCAACTATATATACCTGTCACGAATCGGGCGGCCCTTCTCTGGACCCTCTCTAATACCTCCATTAACCCCTTTTGATGGGGTTACCATACAGAACAACAATATTCTAAGTGAGGACGCACTAGTGACTTATATGCAATTGATTTAACTTCCGGAGTGCATTGTTTTAAATTACGATCTAGAAATCGGAGCATACTATTTGCTTTCCCAATTACATTCTCGATATGTTCATTCCACGACAAATTATTACGAATTGTTACCCCTAGGTATTTAGCGGAAACTACAGTTCTAAGGACAGTACCATTAATTGTATATTCAGAGCTAAATGGTGTCACCTTTTTACTTATACGCATGACTTGGCACTTTTTAGCGTTTAACTCCAACTGCCAGTCTTTACACCACGCAATTATTTTCATAATATCGTCTTGTAACAAAGCGCTGTCTTCCTGGGTTTTGATTTCACGATAAATAATAGCATCATCGGCAAATAATCTTTTCATCCCCCTTATTACGTCACAGAAATCATTAATATATATGAGAAACAACAGAGGCCCTATCACGCTTCCCTGGGGAACCCTGCACCTCACCTCGGTAAATGATGAACTCTCAACGTCGAGAACTACACACTGTGTTCTGCCCTTCAGAAAGTCTGCAACCAAGTCGCATATTTGTCTAGATATGCCGTAGCCACGAAGTTTCCTATTTAACCTAGTGTGAGGCACAGTGTCGAAAGCTTTTTTAAAATCTAATAGAACTATGTCAACCTGGGATTGCCCATCTATAATACGGCACAAGTCGTAAATTAAAAGTGCAAGTTGTGTTCCGCAGCATCGGCCTTTTCTGAATCCATGTTGATTTGGGTTTAAAAGCTCATCTTCATCCAAAATCCGAATGACATTTGAATAGATGATGTGTTCTAAAATCCTACAAAATATTGATGTTAACGAGATCGGTCTATAATTTTGAGGATCATTAACATTCCCATTTTTAAACACTGGTCTTACGAAGGCGGTCTTCCATTTGGCTGGTATTTTTCCATGATCCAAGGAGGCGGTATATAATTTCATCAAATACGAAGCAATTTCCTTTGCGTACCTGGAGTAGAACCTTGTAGGAATACCGTCTGGTCCGGGAGCCTTATTGGTTTTTACATTCATAAGCAGTTTAGTTATTCCCTCGACATTAAGAACGAGATCATTTAAAATTTTGTTGGTTCGATTGGCAAATGTCGGAATCTACTCCGAATTTTCTGTCGTGAAAGCTTTTTTAAATATATTATTCAAGATTTCTGCTTTCTCTACACTAGTTTCGGATAATTCCCCATTTTCCTTAATCAGTGAAGGCATAACCTTGCAATAGCAGCCTCTTATTAATTTGACATACGACCAGAACTTTTTTGGATCAGTAATCAGATCTTCGGACAAATTCCTGGCTTGGAATTCTTTAAACGCATCACGCATTGCCTTGCGTACTTCCGCTCGTAACTGGACTAATGTAGCATGATTAGACGAGTCCCCCGATTTCTTTACCATGGCTTGTAAACGCCTTTGCTTCCTGAGCAATCGATTCACTTCCCTATTGAACCACGGAAGGTTCTTACTAACCTTAATAAGCTTCTTAGGAACCAATTGATTTAAACCGTTCCATTCAATTCCATATAAAACAAAGTTCCTCAACATTTGTATTTAGTGTGTACGTTTCAAAATTTTTCGTCAAGTGATCAACCATACCCACATCGTTTGCCTTATCGAAGCAATATACGAGTTTGTCTTTGTCATGTTTCAAATTCATACTAGATTTTAAAGTTACCACAACCACCTTGTGATCACTTATACCGTCTCCAACACAAACTGTATCTACAATATCAGGATTGCTTATAAGAAAAAAATCCAAAATGGACGAGGAACCTTTATCGTACCACGTTGCCTCTTGAACCATCTGTTCAAGAGACCTTTCTGCTAATACTTCTAGGAATGTTTCGGGTATTAACCTATCTCTTCCGCCCAACCTGAAAGTGCATGTGTCCTAATTAACCGACGGTAGGTTAAAATCACCACCCACGATCAATATATGTCCCTGAAATTTCGTTTAAATTTTATTAAGTGACTCTCTGAAGTATACCGCGTTAGCCAAATCAGAATCCGGAGGTCGATAAAATAACCCGATTAAGAACTTTAAATTTTTACCAATTTTTACCTTGACCCATAACAATTTGCAAAAATTTTAAGTTTTGGTTACGACAGAACAATTAATGGATTTGTTAACGGCCACGAACACACCCACGCCCATTGAGACAGCTCTGTCTTTCCGAAAAACATTGAAATGAGGGCCAAATACTTCGCTAGATTCTACTTCTGGCGTCAACCAGCTCTCAGTTCCTAGTATTATATCGACATCATTAGTGGCCACTGCGGCATGGAAATCGGCTACTTTCCCCCTAATACTCCAACAATTTAGGACCATTATTCTTAGCTGCTTTGTATTATTTGTGGAGTCTAAATTCGTATTTTTCATATTCACATTCTGACGGGAAATGGGTGCAGTATTTGGGCCTGCGTTGTTGTTGTTGTTGTTGTTGCTTTAGGGCGCGTCGACAGCGGGGTCATTAGCGCCCTAACAATTACCAGCCTAAACTGTGGCTGGGCCTGCGACATTCGATTTATTCGCACCATCACTACCAGAATCAAGATCTAAGTTATTGGCACCTCCTCTTCGATAAACTGAAGGATCCTCGGGCCTCACGGTGTTCCTAAAAAATAATTTTCATCAAGACGGTTCCATATTTTAGCAGCCACCATGGTCTCCATTCTCGGTGTGTAGTGGAAGCCCGACCTGTCAAATGCGTCCCAGCTGGCAGCTATCATCGGTCAAAGGTCATCGAAGCCTCAGTTGTTTCTGCGATACAGCTCCTGCAAACTACAATTCAAATTAAAAATATTCCACCATACGGCCTCCCCACAATCGATGCGCGGTACGACACTACAAATGGAGAACTGCAACGATACCGAATTATCCCGTGCGGCATCATACGCCTTCTTGCCCAATTTGTCCATAGATTTCACTCTATCTACAACAGAAACGAGACACGAGTCATTAGTACCGACATGCGCAGCTACTCTTAACTGACGGCAATTAGATTCTGTGATTGCTTTCGGAATGGCCTCCATGACACGTAGTACGGTTGCTCCTGGAAGACAAACAGAATGAGGGTCTGCACCGTTCTTCGTGGCTAGTTCTAGAAACGGTTTCTCCAAACGTCGGACGTTGGAGCTGCCAATGACTAGTAAACCTTTTCCTGGTATCGCTCGGGGTCTGCGAACAAATCTCCTCTGCTGCTCTTCTGGGCCATCCACACTTGAATCTTCGGCCTCCTGCAACACGGAAAACGCATTCCTTAATGGCAAGATATCATTTTCCCGTCGGCTAACTGGGAATTTTGACGCCTTTCTCCGATCCACACGGTGCCAGACGGTTTCAGCAACAGGTTCTTGAAAATCCCCAATTGCCGGTTCTGCTACGGTTGGCTGCAGAATTTCTTCAACGCACTGCCGCTCCTCGTCTAGGATACTCCATACCTGTGCTTGAAGAGATGCCATAGTAGTAAGGATCTCCTCGAGAGCCAGACGCCTATTAGAACACATTGCACAAGCCATATCCCTTGAAACAGCAAAAAACGGAATAAATATATCAAAAGACAAAAAACTGAGATTGCTGCTAACGGCTGCTGATTCACTACCTACACAGAAAATTCAAAGATAAAGACAAAAGCTAACTAGCACACTTTAAATCAAACACAATAGTCGGCGACTGCGGCTAACGGCAGCTATAGTTTGACTGGTAACTTACTACCTAAACAGAAAATTCAAAGATAAAGACAAAAGCTAACTAGCACACTTTAAACTGAACACAAAAGTCGGCGACTGCGGCTAACGGCAGCTGTAATTCGACTGGTGACTCACTACCTAAACAGAAAATTCAAAGACAAAAGCTAACTAGCACACTTTAAATCAAACACAAAAGTCGGCGACTGCGGCTAACGGCAGATCACTACTTAAACAGGAAATATTCAAAGATAACGACAAAAACTAGCACAATTCAAAACACACACAAAATTCAGCTACTGCTGATAAGCTCAACTGTCTGGATCACTACCTAAACAGGAAATATTCTAAGATAACGACAAAAACTTGCACAATTCAAATCACACACAAAAGTCAGCTAATGCTGCTACGGCTGCTAAGCTCAACTGACTGGATCACTACCTAAACAGGAAATATTCAAAGATAACGACAAAAACTAGCACAATTCAAATCACACACAAAAGTCGGCTATTGCTGCTACGGCTGCGGGAGCACATTGGGCACAGGCAGGATTACTTTAAGGGACGTGCATCAGTATCTTTTTTATACATTATATATAACACTTATTACTTATTAACTAAGGATACTGAATTTATTTACAAGGGGTTGAAGAAATTTGGACAACAACCTAGGCGCCTTAAGTTATTATTCAAACAGTGAATTTAATAATAAATTATTTGTTTCTTAATCTTTTTCTGTGTATTTTCTTTCATAGCAGGGGGGTGCCAGTGCACCCCCTGGCACCTCCCTCCCGGCGCCCATGGGAAGATAGATGCGTGCATCATTCAACAAACGTTATTTTAATAGATTATTACATCCTAGAAGGAAATAAGGAAAATATTTAATTAACACACAGTGCTGGATACATCCTCTGTTGACTCAAATATAAAAAGAGATTTAAAAAATTGTGAAGTAAATTAAGTACCCAAATATTCTGCTGTATTTCAATTCATTGAATAATTTTACTCAATAACTAAATCAACTGAGTTTTTTAAATACTATACAATAGGTATGACTGCGACTGGAATCTATAAATAAGACACAAAAAACTTTCAATTTTTTATACTTCTTCTTTTGATTTTTAAGTATCTTGCTACAGGAGCAACCTTTACTGACTTACATGACACCTACAGATTGGGAATGTGCACAAGCAAAGTAAACCATAGGCGTGGAAAGAAATGTATACATTTCTGAAAGAAGATTTCGAAGTGAAAGGAAAAATAAAAGAACAACTGAAAGTTGATATGTTATAAATTTATTAGTAGTAATAAAAATACTGAATAGTTTACAGAATTTATTTTGTTAATTTGTTACGGCAACGCACCGTCGGTTCCCACAAAGTACCTTTGAGTTGATACCACAAATAATAACACAATCAGATTTTACTTATGCTTGACTTAAAATTGTAAATCTGGTTGTGCTATTATTTGTGGTATCAAATCAAAAATATGTTGTCAGTATCGAGGGTGCGTTGCCGTAGCAAATTAACAAAACAAATTATGTAAACTATTCTACTTTGTTATTACTAATAATAAAAGTATAAGTTATTAACTTTCAGTTGTTCTTTTTTTAAATTTCACTTCGAAATCTTCTTTTAAAAATGTATACATCTCCTTCCACGCCTTCAGTTTTTCTACTCTGTCTTTGAAGTAATCGGCTGTTTTATACCACAAATACGGTTTAATCTCCACCAATTCAATTAATGTCACAGTCACAGCTGGGCAGAAAACCGCTAATCTGTCAATCGTTAATTAACAAAGTTGACAAAATGGCAAAAATTTAATTTTTAAGTTAACCTAAAAATCGTTAACGGTCTTCTTAACTTCCGTTAAATTGACCTTCCGTTAACTTTAGTCTGTTACATTGGTAGTTGATGTATTTGGTTTGTTTGAATTGCGCGCCACGCCACGTTCGTATGTTCGGCTAATCGGATGGCGAATGGATTAGATAATAGGAAGTGTGAGTGTGATGCGTATACAATTATTATGCTAGGCATGGCGTGGATATAGACAGCAAAGCTAGAGTTATGGAGCGTTTGTATTTTACGTCTGCAAACCGGCGCTCACTACTCGTTTCTACTTCGATCGATGATTGATTTTGATATTTTATAATCTAACTTTTTTACTGCAAGTAAAATGTCACTTTTTAGTTGGTATTGGTTTGGTGTTCGTTAGTGTAATAATTTAAACTGACATTCGTTACACGATTAGGTCATGAAAACTGAAGCTCTTGAATCCGTTAGTGAAAGCAGCAAAACTATCATTTATACGATTATATTACATTTAAATCAAGACTGGGAGAGCAGTTGATTTATGAATGCAAACTGTGTTTGCCTAAATTTTCTACAGTCAAGGCTCACGTTTCTAGCCTGAATAATCTTAAACAACACATGAAGAGGATGCATGCATGAAAAGACGAACAGTTTGAAGAGAAGGTAAATGCAGGTCCAAATCGTGGGAAAAAAAGAAAAATAATTCAAAGACTTCTTCAAGTGCTGTGGCTTCTTCTGATGTAGATAGCAGCAGAATTGATTTGCTTTCATCTCCATCTGCTAATAAAAGTTTACATCAATAAAACATTTGGCATCGTAGCTACCGGAACCATCGTATTCCAGGCTGGTGTCGACCGATGTATTGTAAACTTTTTCGTTTCCAACATGATTCCACTATATATTGAAGAATCCGATACATTCGAGAAGCTGGTTAAAACATTCAACCCCAGTAAAACTCAATTTCCAGGACATTGGGTAGACGTATTATTGATTCACATCACGGTACATAGTACCTTGGTATTGCTTGCAGTAATACATATTGCAATACATAAACATTAGATCCACTTTTGGATGGTTAACTTTTATCGGTTAACTTTAACTTGCGTTAAATTTGCAAAACTGCAACGCTTTAACGATTTTCGAAGTTAATTTCTTAAGTAGCGGATTAACGAATTTAACTTCGATTAACTGTGGTCACAGCAGGGGCGCCGACTTTTAGAAAACCTCGTGGGTGCTCATACTCATTTGACGATACATTTAAAAAAAAAAACCGGTAAAGACTAAAAAAAATACGGTTAAGAGTGTGAACTAGTTTTGACGATACTTCCATTGGCGGTTTGCCTATTTGGAAGGGAGTAACCTACTATTTATCCCTGAAAGATTTAGGGTTCCAAGCAAATTAAATAAAACCCTTCAAAATAATTGACAAAGATTTTTACGTAACAGTGAAAATCGTATCTAAATCCATCAAGTAGATTTCAAGTTACAAGCGATCAGGCAGACAGAGTAGGAAAGAAAGATTCTGCATTTTCTGTATTCTGTTCCAGACCAAAAAAAACACACTAAAGTTCATTAAAATGACTTCGGCCTTTTTAAGGTGATTGAGTAACAAAACTTACAGATTTTCAAGTTTATAATAGCAATAAACAAGTAACCAATGCTTTGTGAATTCCTATTAGAAATCAGGATTTATTATTGCATTTGATTTGTATCCGCAAGGATCACTAACGTGAACGAAGTCGTTGATACAGCTATAGCTCTGGCCAGATTAATTGGCGGGTGGCGTCAAATGCGCCGTTGCCAAGCCGTGCGCGTAACAGTTGTATTCACCTCTTTACTTGTAGTAATGGTTTATAACGTGTTTTAAGTAATTTATGATCACTATTCTGTCATAAAATATTGATGCATGTCATTTCGTTAAGAAAGTTATGCATTGCAGATGCGTTTAATATAATTGGAGGTTTCAAAGACCTGTTATTTATTATTCTATTATCTGCGCAGAAAAATAAAATTCTCGACAGACTAACGAAACTTATGGAAATACTCTTCTTTTATTTGTGGCTAAAAGTCCACGTGTTACATTTTATTTTCAGTTTGTATATTTATAACTAAAATCAAAATTTTATTTTGTCATCCTCTGCACTGAAAAACTTGCTTAATTAACGACAAAATTATCTGTTTATATATTACCACTAATCACTATCGTAAAATTCGTGTACTGTCCTCCTGACAAAGGACTGTCAAAGTCGCTAAGCTTTGTTAGAGTGCTGTACTGTTTCATATTTTTCTTTCGAGAAACAAACGTAGGTTATTTTCCCTCACGACACACGCGCTGGACAGTTCTCAAACCGACAACCACAAGCTGCAGCGCAAATAGCCTGTCCATTCCCTAATTTTTTTCGCAATATGGTTGTTTTTTGCGGTAACAAATCACTGCAGTTTTTTATTTCGTCAATATTATCAAGTACGTCCATATCTTTCAAGTCTTTTCCTACTAGCGTACATGTAGAAGACAAAATTTCTCGACCATTGTCCACAAGAAATTTGAAATATTTATAAACATTGTGAATGATAGATTTACTGTGTTGTCTGCTTCAGCAGCGGTGGTTCTGCTGTCGATGACTTGCGTCTTGTTGGGAGTCGTTAGTTCGGAAACACCTGGAATAGGAGAATAAGTCTCTTCCTAAGTATCCATTTTTAGTAGCAAGATTCTCTTGCTAAATTTCCCTAATTATAAGTTACTGCACTTTTTGTTCGGTAAAATTATTACACTAAATTACTACAATTAATAAATAACCAAAAGGAATTATTTAAATCGCACGTAAAAATCGTAAATCGCTAAAAATCAAAATATCCTCTCTCGAGCAAGTTCACACTCACACTGACACTTTCTAATTCCGATTCTCAGGTTCACACATTTTTAGTGAAAGGGAGGTGGAAGGTTTGGGGGTGGTTAGAGAGCTGTTGACGCTTGGACTAGGCAACACAGGCCGCACAGCGTTGCAATTTTCAGGTGATAGAAAGAGAGCGCATCGCGAGTTTGTCCCCAAGTACGGCAACAGCGCGTTCACACTGACCCGCCAATTACTCTGTCCACAGCTATAGTATTTAGTGTATAGAGGAAAGAAAAAAAATACGGGTAAAAAAATACTAGATTAAACAACGGTTAAAGAACGGTACCTATCATAATAATAAAAATGAAATCATTATGCGTAAAGTTCACCGTAAAATGGAGCCAGTGGCAGGATCCGAAACGTCGCCTCGTATTTTTACTGACGCGCTAACCCGGTGGAAAGCTCGAGAGGATTTTACGGAACTGTCTCACCGAGAAAGCCTACATTCTTTCACGAAATCATTATATTACCAGTGTGTAATATAATTTTTATTAACTGGTGATATGTATTAGTACCTACTTAATGTATACAGCTTTAAGAAGAATTGTATGATGAACACTAATAAACCTTTATAAGAAGCTACATTTATAATTTATATAACGATATCAATCTTTTTCAATACAACCGTATTTGTGGAACTACAGTTCTATTTATAGACGTATCAGCAATATCTTGTAGGTATACTTCAACCGCTATTTCTCGGTTTACGTGCGCTACTATGTGATCATTCAATCATAGCACTCCTCAAATAAGTTTTGCTCTCCATTCTGCTGGAAATGACCGTTCTGCGGTGCATACCAATACTGGAACAGTTAAAACGATTTTTAAGAATTTGATGACTTCGCATATCATATGTTGGATAGATTAGCAATACCAAATTATATATGTATATATATATATATATATACCAGCTTTGGCCGGCATGCGTTGCAATCCCTATTTTTATTTCTTAAGTGGGTACGCATTTAGAAAACAGACACATTAACATGTACCAAATAACTGAGAAACTGAATAGTTTCATATGTAAATTTTGTTTAAGGAGGGTGATTTCTGTAAACCTAATGTAGGCAACACATTTCTCTTTGTTTTAAAGTATACGTGTGCAGTGTTCCATCAAAAATCTTATAAAAACAACTTTTGAAATTATGATGGGTGGGAGTAAAGGGGAAGAGACGTTGGATTTTTGTAATATTTGCTTTAAAGTATTTGTGTGCAAAGTAACTTCAAAATCGGTTAGAAACTGTAGCTTTATATAAAGAACATTGACAAAAATTAATGGGGTGGAAAGAGTGAGAGCGGTTGGGTTTCTGAAAATCAAATTTAAACTGTACTTTTCTGTTTGTTTTACTGTGTATGTGTGCAAAGGACCATTGAAATCTGTGGTTATATATAAAGAACGTTTACAAAAATAAGGGGGCGGAAAGGGTGAGAGGGGTTGGGTTTTCGCAAACCTAACGTAGATAGTATTTTTCTGTTTGTTTTACAGTATCCGTGTGCAAAGGCCCATTGAAATCGGACTGTGGGTGTGTATAAAGAACATTTACAAAAATTAAGTGGATGGAAATGGGCAGAGAGGAAGGGCTCATGAAAACCAAATATAGAAAGTATTTCTCTGTTAGTTTTAAGGTAGATATATGCAAAGTTCGGTCAATACTGGATAAAAACTATAGGTATAACTTTGACAAGGGGGTGGAAAGGGGGATGGGTTTTTGCAAGTCAAATGTATACAGTATTTTTCTGTTTGTTTTAAAGTATACGTGTGATAATTTCCGTCTATATCGGATAAAAATTGTGGATGTGTAAAAAAAAAAAAAAAAAAAAAAAAAAAAAAAAAAAAAAAAAAAAAAAAAAACACTGGAAAAAAATATGGGGTGGAAAGAGGAAGAGGGGTTGGGTTCCTGAAAACCAAATACTGACAGTATTCTTCTGTTTATTTTAAAGTATATAAGTGCATAGTTCCACCGAAATCGGATAAAAAATGTGGGTTCGTATAAAAGTAAAGGGGGAGAAGGGGTGATTTTTTTTCTTATTGGACACAAACCTTCACACGCGTGCACATAATAACTCAAAGTTTCATCGTAATCGGTTGAATGTTTTAGGAAAGCATAGAAGACGAACATACATTCATTACATTGTTCACTCTGACATTTTTTGTTCGTGCAATATCTAAAAGCACGCTGAAGAACCAAACGGTCCACATCAAAGTCATCTTCGTAGAACTGTTTCACGTAATCGCTGCTTGTAACATTTTGATTAGTAAGAAATAATTCCACGTTACTCAAATGTGCATTTTTTTTATATCAGTCAGCTGGCGAGGAAAATTGATGCGGTTCACTTGATGAATCGTCTATATTTTTATGTATCTTCCTTATTTTTGGAATTATTAATATTGATCTGTTGATCTTCCAATATAAAAACTGGGTCAAAAGTCGATTTACAAAGGTTTTGAAATTTTTCGTCAGTTCTTTGGGACAATATAAAGTGTTTGACAGTACTGATGTTATATACAGGATGCAGAGAAATCTTCTGTACGGATGCATTTACAACTTCAAAACGATCGAGAATTCCCTACATGAATTTGATAATAAAAAGAAACTCAAACGACTGAAGACTTTTTAAAAACAATTATGTTTTCGCGCTAGCATCATATTTCAGACTTTTTGTGCCGTTCAAAAAACATAACAGCACACTATTATTGTTTAGAATAGTTTTCAAGGTTAACAGTCCAATTATAAAATAAAATTTAAAAAATATATAAAAATGGATAATTAAATGACTAGGGAGATTGCCGCCGGAGCGTTAAAATTAATAATAATAATTAATATTTACAACACTATCTTGTTGATCAAACAAGCTGCAAAGAAAGGTTTTAAGTATCGCCAACTGCCTGCAATGATTCAAAACAAACCCTGTGTTTTGGTGAACCACGTACGTTTACAACACGTTAAAAAATCTTTTATTGCATGTACTTCTCTCATAGTGTCTTGAACAACAAGGTTTAATGACTGAGCGGTTAAATGCACATGAATTGCCCCTATTTCGACATTAGAAGCACTATCTACATATAGACCCCTACGCATCTTGATATTTATGTCGAATCTTCTTGGTACTGCATGTCATTGAAAATTGCAAACAAATTTTGTCGGATTTCACAAAGGCCGATAAAATTTCGTGTTTACTACACGTTGAGTCCACGTAATGAAAGAAGAATGAGACTTGTTAATTACTGGAAATATCACTAGTTTTATAAGCTATAACTGAATAATAGACCGCATTTTGTATGACTTTGTCACTTTGATTATTTTATGCAGAGCTTCATCACTCAAAATTGTACAGTGTACATTTTTAAGTGTAAAATGTACACACTTGGTTAGTGATATCGTGTGTTAACCACCCATATTTGTTTCGGTGGAGCCACGTGCTTAACTCGGGAATATCTTATGATCACAGCTTCAACAATCGAATTTAATTTAAATATTTTTCCTCGTGGTCAGTTATGGCTAGACCTAAGCTCACTAAAATGCGATTTGTTTTCATGTCATATTGTTTACTTTTTGATAGCATGCAATGTATATTGATGCCATCTAATTTGGCTTGATGCAATACAGAAAATCAGTGAACATCAGGATTTTCAAAGCTTTATTTCACGAAAAAAAACTATCTTGAGTGAATGCTTTAATAAACTCATCTCCTCTAGATGATGTTTCCGGCGCAGAAGAGCCACTAGACGTGGTTTCTTTGTAGATTTGGTAAAACACATTATCTATATCTTCGTCACTATACCAGCCATGCAATAACTGTCTGCCTCTTACTTTGAAAATTGCGCCTTTTCTTATGTTCAACTAAATTTGCAGAAATATCTTCTGGTTCGATTTGTTGAGCTGTAAAAAGCTGAGAAGAGCTATTAGTGGAGGAGTCTTCAGATTTGGGCATATTATGATTTCGAAGGACGAATTTATCTATCGAAACTAATAATTTCCGGAATTAAACAAGATAACATAAGGCGCAGCGTGCTCTCAAATAACGTGCTTTATTTGCCTGCTCGATTTAGGCCCGTTTACACCCACGGTTTTTCCGACGGTTTTGGAGCGTACGCTCCAGGCGCGCGCATCAATCCTTTACGTGTAAATGCTCGGGGGTCAGAGAGGCCTGGCGCGCGATCCGAATGCGCACATCTGGCGCGCAGGTCTAACGGGGCTTCGTGTTTACACGTGCATTGTCGGTCTGCAGTCTCGATGCGCCAGTACAAGTTCGTTGTTGGTTCGAATTTCTGGGTGACTTTATTTAACTTTACCCTGCTTTGACAGATAAAAATCTAAATCTTGAAAAATGTGGTCAAGAGATAATTTGGAAGGATTTATAGAACTTTATAAAAATTTTCTATGTTTGTGGAACGTTAAATCAAATGACTACAAAAATAAAAATTAAAAAAAATCGTAAATATGATTAGTTAGTAGAATTTAGCAGGGTAAATGTATGTGAAAGTGAAAACAAAGATTTCGTCACTGAAAGGATTCAAGAAACTCGACGGCAATTCGAAAAAGAACTGAGAAAAATATATGCAAGCAATTTCAAATCTTGGAGGCATATTCCAGTTGCCAAAAAACGAAGAGTAGGAGGCAAACATTACTCTGCAGTTATACTCTTCCTCATGACTGTGTCTTGTTTTGATATTTGTGGAGATAACAATTTTAACTTCACCTTTTTAGGTAAGGGTGTCAGTTATTGGAATAAGCTACAAAGGGAAATGATGAACAATTTACCAAAAACGTTGAAAGAATTTA